>CM022767.1:10021864-10736864 GCA_012411365.1 Ameiurus melas
ATTTTGAGGAAAATAATGAATTGAATCCATTTTGGAATAAGGCTATAACATAAAATGTTGAAAAAGTGAAACACTATTAATTGTTTCCAGATGCACTATATACACAAGTCTATTCTGAGTGAATTAGCTTGCAACCAGTAGTTAACTACTAAATTGTGAAATCTGGGTAGACATCCAGTAGAGCCTTGCATTGTACACTCGCTGCCATCTCGATCTTCAAACAATTAAAAGAATGAAATTAATATTTGATAGACATTAGTGCAATACTTAAAAGTTAAATGGAAATTTTAATCTGAAGTTGCTGTAGCCTGTTTCGTTACGTAGACAGGAGGCTGATGCAGGTGCAGATCAAAGTCTTTATTGAATTTAAAGAAACAAAACCAAAGTAATCCAGTCTTCACAGGCAAACAGGAAACGTGGACCTCTTCGGCTGGGCTGGACAGCAGGACAGCTTCCTCGGCTGTGCAGGGCAGCAGGATGACCTCTTCGGCTGGGCTGGACAATAGGACAGCTTCCTCGGCTGTGCAGGGCAGCAGGAGGACCTTTTCGGCTGGGCTGGACAGCAGGACAGCTTCCTCGGCTGACAGAAGCTCCCCCCGCAGAGACTTCCCCATAGGTCTCAAGCTGGTTCTCTGCTGTCTTCGTTGCCCCCCCCCAAAAAAAAATTCTGGGCCAGCCTTCACTTCGGGACTGCGCGGCGTGGTGCAACTCTCCTGCAATGGAAAGCCCCAGACGTTTCACTGACTGCGCTGCATGGCGTGGTTCTCCGGTGGCGGTGACGAGGTAAAGGGCGTGGGGGGTGGCATGGCGCGTAGCACAGATTGCAACTGTATCTGTTCAGCCATCATGCTCTTGAGCCAACAAGTTTCTCACTGAGCTGTTGGTTGCGCTCCCAGAACGACGCGGATGGTGGCGTGGCGCATGGACCGGGTTGCTGCTGCAGATTTTGTTGCGCAATCTGCTGAGTGAGCCGCGCTAGTGCTTCGTCCAGTGTCCTTTGCTTCTCCCAGAACACTCGGTCCAACTCCGCGCCCATCTTTTACTTGATCTACTGCTTCTGTGTTAGACTCAGTATTCTGTTTCGTTACGTAAACAGGAGGCGGATGCAGGCGCAGATCAAAGTCTTTATTAAACTTAAAGACACAAAACCAAAGTAATCCAGTCTTCACAGGCAAACGGGAAACGTGGCATAACAATATCTTTCCAGGCATGAAAACAAATGATGCTAACAATACAACTCTTACAACTCTAACAAATAATACAGCTAATAATACTGAGCGCCGTGCTCAGTAACTCAGGCGTTTAAATACAAAGTATAATCAACTCAAAACGCAATCACCTGTGACAAATCAGAATATCTAGCGCTAACGCTCAACCTGGAAGCAAGTGAACCAAAACAAAGTCATGTGACTCATCCAAAAACAAGCCACAGTGCCCTCTGCTGGCTGTATCATCACATCGCCTCTATTTAATTTTTTTAATAAGTAACTCACTAAAATTGAGAATCCATTTATGATTCTATTAAATGGGTTCATACAGTAACCATACTCACATACATATGCTATACACTTTATAGGTCAGCTGTCACGTATGATAACACTGTGCTGTTTTCACCAGTGCTCCATTCTTTATCCATCAGTGTAAACTGCCCACTGAGATGCATCAAAATGAGCGCTCTGTATAATGTCCATGTTGCTTTCCAAAAAATGCACTATATAGGGGATAGGGTCTTTACAAATATACAGATGGGATTTTCTCCTCATTAAAGCAAGTAAATCAATCTTTATATCATCATGGCTATAACATCCTTGTAATATATTAGGCACCTCTTTGCTTGGTAAGGCTGCATGTGTATGAAAGAAAGAATAATGACATTCTATGGCATGATTCCATTATTAAATGGTATGTTGATGTGGAAATTGTGTGTTTAATAAGTCAATTTAATCAAAGAGCCCAGGCATAGTTTTTAAATAAAATCTGAATGTAAAGTGAATGAAATAATGATCTTAAAAAATTAAATAAAATTAAATAGCAATAATAGTAACAAACAAATAAACACAAACAAGCAAGCAAGCAAGCAAACAAACAAACAAATAAATAAATTAAATAAATAAATAAATAAATGGCAAATAAGTGAATATCTAAGGCTCAACATTGTTGTGTTAATAGCACAGATGGAAATTTTCTGGCCTTGCTGAAATGATGTTTATCTAAAGAATACTGAGGAATAGTAGTCTACCTCTAAAGCAGGGGTCCCCAACCCCCGGGCCACGGACTGGTACCGGTCTGTGGGTCATTTGGTACCGGGCCGCACAGAAAGAATAAATAACTTACATTATTTCTGTTTTATTTATTGGCTGAGTCTGAACGATGTTTTATTTTGAAAAATGACCGGATTCTCTCCGTTACATCTGTCTATGACTCACTCTTGACGCATGTTAAGATGCTTGTCTCCGTCACGTGATACGTTAAGTGTTAGGGGGCAGAGCGGATGTTACTCATGTTATGTTGCCAGCGTGATGTTACCAGGACGCTGCTAATAAAGTTGTGATTTCACATTGGAATCACGTTTAATATATATATATATATATATATATATATATATAATACCCCAATTTTTATGCCGGTCGTATTATTTTATTTTGTTGTATTTTGTTGTATTTATCCGCCACTCCTTAAAGGCCGGTCCATGAAAATATTATCTGATATTAAACCGGTCCGTGGCGCAAAAAAGGTTGGAGACTCTAAGGTGAAAAAACTTGAAAGTAGTGTTTGACTGCCCTCTGCTGGCTGGTTTAATAACCGCAGTATGCACACGCTTTTTGGTCTTTATTGTGTTAGGTTCAGTATGGAAAACACTCAACTATGTAGAATACACAGTAGTCCAGGACTAGAGTTGAGAATTATATCATAATATGTATAGCTTATTAATTATACACTTAATAATTGTTTTAAGCAAGAAAAATTGTTGGTAAATAACAAAACACAATGCAGAAAATACCATTCTGTACTGCATATCTGTTCTGTGTTTTTGAAGTCTGTGGTGCAGCATCTCTTTGCAGTGCCTTTGTCTATATTTCCTGCTTGATACATCATCAACAAACCAACATAAAAGGCACATTCTGGATGTAGGGTGTCTGCTTTAATGGTTCTTTAAATGAATGCTCACTTTGTGTGTCTTAATATTGTTTTGCATTTTATGAGTTGCATCTAGATTCTCCGACCATTTGGTATATTGTCTATTAATGCTTTTTATGTGATTCTAATAATAATAATTTGTGAGATGTTTAGGGGAAAAAGATGTTGATAATGTCTTAAAATTATGAAAATTGTAATTATTTTAAAATTAATCTTATAATGACCTACTGCAGTAGGTTAATTGGTGCATTTGAGCATGAAAAACAATCAAACTAAAATTAAACTCAAATAAAAGTTCATTTTCAAAAAAGCCCCTTTTCACATTTCAATACAATAACAGTTTATGATTGTATTAACAAATTTTAACATCATCTATTTATAATTTTTAATGCCATCATTTTATAATGTGTGGATTAAATAAATAAACAAAAAAATATCATGTGGTAAAAAGCCATTCAATAAAAAAAAACAACTATGAAGTAGTTGGAGAGCAATTATGCGTATTATCCAAGGCAACTATTTTCTTTTAAAACATCACTTTGGCCATTTCTGATAATGAAATTGACTAATTAAGCTACAATGTAGCATTCAATTCAAACAGCTTCTGAGAAGCAACCAAAATGATGTTCTGAAAGCCCTGAGCATTTATGGCATTTCAGAACAATAAGTGAATCTGTCAAACAGTTTTAATCAGGCAAACAATCCAAGACAAAATCCAAGAATTAAAGTCAAACAGGCAAAAAGCTCATGTCATCAGCAAATTTGTAAAACTACTAAACTCCAAAGGGAAAAGTATCAATTACATGATTCCAAGATGCTTAGAACTGTCACTAGAAACTCAAGGAGCAAGACTTCGCAATCGGTAAATGAAAGTCATGGTTATTTTAAAGCATGTGTAATCATCAATAGATGTATGTGATCATAAGTCTGGTGATGGCTTTTTCTAATTTTCTACAACCTTGTCTGAGATCCCTTGTGGAGAGCCACACCTTGTCCCCTGGTTCATAGTTAGGTGTCTGTCCTCTGAGGTGATCTGCCTCATCCTTGTTATGTTGTGCTTCAAGACACTGGTGTTTGCACTCCCAAACATGTTTACTCCTCTGAAACCACTTCTCCACTGTGGGTGAGACAGTGGGGTTAGTATTCCATGGGGGTACAAGGGAGGCTCATAACCTAATGTGTACTGGAATGGGGTGGGCTGAATGGATGTGTGAGTTCTGAACATGTTCTCTCTAGGGTAAGTACCAGACAAGCTGAGGGAAGTGCAAGTATGGGAACTGACTTTAAAAATCTGTCTATGATGACCAGGGTGATGATATTTTGCAGAGATGTTGGGAGATCTGTTAAAAAGTCCAGAGCTAAGTTTGACCAGGGTCATTGTAGATTCGGTAACAGATATAAAATAAGATAAGATAAAATAAGTTAACTTTATTGATCCCACACTGGAGAAATCCCTCATTACAGCAGCTCAATCACACAAAATCAGATAGGAAAGAATACGTATTAAATAGGAATAGAATTGAAAAAAAAAAGTAAAAAAAATATAATAATTATAAATATATATATACACCCCTCACATTTTTGTAAATATTTGAATCTTTTCATGTGACAACTGTCACACCACCGCCGACAGAGGAAACTGCGGTGCTTCATTTGAATGGACTGGACTTTGTTTGAGTTTCGCTCACTTCCGGGTTGGCGTTAGCTTTAGCACCAATGGGCCACAGGTGTTTATGTTTGTTATTAATTATGTTTGGAAATTCCCGACAGTGGAGGAATACTACGCTTGACAGCACAAGCAGGAAGCACACCAGGCTGCGCTACGGAGACAGCAGTAGAAAAAGGAGAGCTGCACAGTGCCATGCAACCAGCTGAGCATGCTGAGGCTCTTGGGCTTTGCCTGGAAGGAGAACAAGGAGAGCTGTACAGCGCCACATAGCCCGCGCAGCGAGCTGAACATCTGGGGCTTCTCTATTAAGGAGAAGAGGGAGAGCTATGCTGCGCCACGTAGCTCGCAAGGCGACGTGATCTCCCGGGACTTCCTACTGTTGGGGAGTCACACCATGCCACGCTGACAGGAGGGGGAGTCTGTGGTCGGGGCTGTGACTAACTCCCACCCACCCTCCTGTATTGTTATGCTCGCTCAGCCTCCCTGCTCAACTGAGGACGTCGCTCAGCTGAGGACGTCGCTCAGACTTCCTGCTTGGCTGTGGACGTCGCTCGGCCTCCCTGCTCAGCTGAGGACATCACTCAGCCTTCCTGCCCAGCTGAGGACGTTGCTCGGCCTTCCTGCTTGGCTGTGGACATTGCTCAGCCTTCCTGCTCAGCTGAGGTCGTCGCTCCGCCTTCCTGTTTGGCTGAGGTCGTCACTCTGCCATCCTGCTTTGCTCTTTATGTTGCTCCCCCTTCCTGCTCCATGGAGGACATCGCTCCCCCCTCAGACTCAGCGGAGAGCATCGTTCCTCCCTTGGGCCTTGAGGAGAACCTCGCTCTGCGCTCCTGCTCCACCAAGGACATCGCTCCGCCTGCCTGCCCCGCAGAGGACGTCACTCCGCCTGCCTGTTTGTTTTATAAATAAAGACGTTACTCCTGCACTTACTTAACAACTACGATTCGTCACAACAGCACTAAAGAAATGACACGTTGCTACAATGTAAAGTAGTTAGTGTACAGCTTGTGTAACAGTGTAAATTTTCTGTCCCTTCAAAATAACTCAACACAACTGCTGGCCACAAAAGTGAGTACACCCCTAAGTGAAAATGTCCAAATTGGGCCCAAAGTGTCAATATTTTGTGTGGCCACCCTTATTTTCCAGCACTGCCTTAACCCTCTTGAGCATGGAGTTCACCAGAGCTTCACAGGTTGCCACTGGGGTCCTCTTCCACTCCTCCATGATGAGCTGGTGGATTTTATAGACCTTGTTATCCTCCACTTTCCATTTGAGGATGCACCACAGATGTTCAATAGGGTTTAGGTCTGGAGACATGCTTGGCCAGTCCTTTAGCAAGGCAGTGGTCGTCTTGGAGGTGTGTTTGGGGTCGTTATCATGCTGGATTACTGCCCTGCAGCCCAGTCTTCGAAGGGAGGGGATCATGCTCTGCTTCAGTATGTCACAGTACATGTTGGCATTCATGGTTCCTTCAATGAACTGTAGCTACCCAGTGCCGACAGCACTCATGCAACCCCAGACCATGACACTCCCACCACCATGCTTGACTGTAGGCAAGACACACTTGACTTTGTACACCTCACCTGGTTGCTGCCACACACGCTTGACACCATCTGAACCAAATAAGTTTATCTTGGTCTCATCAGACCACAGGACATGGTTCCAGTAATTCATGTCCTTAGTCTGCATATCTTCAGCAAACTGTTTGTGGGCTTTCTTGCGCATCATCTTTAGAAGAGGCTTCCTTCTGGGATAACAGTCATGCAGACCAATTTGACAGGCTGACCCCCCCACCCCTTCAAACTCTGCAGCAATGCTGGCAGCACTCACACGTCTATTTCCCAAACACAACCTCTCGATATGACGCTGAACATGGGCACTCAACTTTTTTGGACAACCATGGCAAGGCCTGTTCTGAGTGGAACCTGTCTTGTTAAACCGATGTATGGTCTCTGGCCACCGTGCTGCAGCTCAGTGTCAGGGTCTTGGCAATCTTCTTATAGCCTAGGCCATCTTTATGTAGAGCAACAATTCTTTTTTCAGATCATCAGAGACGATCTTTTTGCCATGAGGTGCCATGTTGAACTTCCTTTGACCAGTATGAGGGAGTGTGAGAGTGATGACACCAAATTTAACACACCTGCTCCCCATTCACATCTGAGACCTTCTAACACTAACAAGTCACATGACACCGGGGAGGGAAAATGGCTGATTGTGCCCAATTTGGACATTTTCACTTAGGGGTGTACTCAATTTTGTTGCCAGCAGTTTAGACATTAATGGCTGTGTGTTGAGTTATTTTGAGGGGACAGCAAATTTACACTGTTACACAAGCTGTACACTCACTACTTTACATTGTAGCAAAGTGTCATTTCTTCAGTGTTAATAATGTTAATAATAATAATAAAAATATAGTCAAATAATTACAAAAATATGAGGGGTGCACTTTTGTGATATACTGTAAATAAAAATAAAAGTATTTAAAAAGTAATAATGCTAATATGTACACTATGAACACCTCAATGTATATACAGATGAATACACATTTGAATATATAAAGTTGAGAAAAACCTTGTTTATATACATAAATTAATAAATGGATTATTGCACAATTAATAATAGAGGGGTGAGCAACAAATAATTATAATGTGTAGGTTGATGATGCAAAACAGCTAGCAGTGCTATATTATGTTGTTTTTGTAATAAAGAGCCTGACTACTGTAGGGATGAACGACCTGCGGTAGCGCTCTTTCTTGCACTGAGGGTGCAGCAGTCTGCTGCTGAAGGAGCTGCTCAGGGACCCCAATGTCTCATACAGGGGGTGAGAGGAATTGCCCATGATAGAAGCCAGTTAAACTAACATCCTCTCCCCCACCACCTCTAAGCTGTCCAGAGGGTAGACCAGGACAGAGCTAGCCCTCTTAACCAGTTTGTTGAGACGTTTCCTGTCCCTCTCTGTGCTCCCAACTCCCAAGGAAACTACTGCATAGAAGATAGCAGATGCTTCCACAGTGTCATAGAAAGATTTTAGCAGGGTCCTGCACACACCAAAATATATCAGTCTTCCCAACAGGTGGAAATGACTTTTGCCCTTTTTTTCTACAGGACATTTGTATTTGTGAACCAGTCCATATATTTGTACTGCAAGAAATGCTCTCTGGACTTTAACTTTGGTGCAGCTGGAGACTATTCAGCTACCAGTATAAAAGTCTAATCACCTGGGGTCACCTATTGGTTTGTAATAGGTTTTGTGAACCCTAAGATTTCCAGTTACCAAGGATGTGTGACCCCAGGTGATTAGTTCCCACATAGCCTAGAAGGGACATATCACTTGCTATAGGGACACTGTTTGGGCACACAATGATGTTTGATCAGGAAATAAAAAGAGTGAACAATGTCCTAGGAAATGGCACTGACAAAACATGATTCTGGCAGAATGAGTTCTGTACCATTTTCTCTTGCCTGCTGGACACATTGGTGACATGAGCATCTGTTATAGTGTTCCTATACTTATCACCATACAAGATCATGAATTGGAATATGTAAAAGGATGAGGCCATTGGGCCTGTCTGGGGTTCAGTCATTTAGCAGTATTTAAGAAATCAAGACACATACGAACAATTTATATGACAAAGGGGTGAACTGGTCCCTCTAACATGTGATTTCGCTGCTCTAGGATGAAGTCTTCTGTTAAGTAGGAGGCAGAGATTGATGCCAAATGTCAAAGTGTCAAATGATTTTATTAAAAATCAGGTAAGCAATCTAAACACAATCCAAGAATCATAATTAAACAAAAAAGTCAGTCAAACAGTAACTTGGCAACACTTGGCATATCCAGAGAGCAAAGTAATTAAGCAAACCATCTATTTAGTTACAGTGCCATTTTTGCCCAGTATCTTTCTGATAGTGGAGTCATGAATAGTGACCTTTGTTGATGAAAGAGAGGCCTGCAGGTCCTTTGATGCTGTCCTTGACTCTTTTTTGAATTCCTGGATGAGTAGTTGCTGTGATCTTAGAGGAATTTTGGAAGGTTGGCCACTTCTTGGAAAGTTCACTACTGTGTTGAATTTTTCCATTTGGAGATAATGGCTCTAACTGTGGTCCTTTTGAGTGCCAGAGGCTTTCTACCTCCTTTTTCAACCACCTTTCAACCACCTTCTTCCTCATCATTTCTTTCAACTTCGGCATAGTGTGTTATTGGGTAATACCTTTTAACCAACTTCATGCTGTTAAAATGTTCTGTTAAAGTGTAGATTTTATTGAACAGGTTTGCAGTAATCAGGCCTGGTTGCGTCTAGTTCAACTGAACCCCATTATGAACGCTGTTTCATAGATTTGGGGAATTAGTAACTATGGGTGCAAATGCATTTTCACACAATTTGTTTCATCAAATAACATTATCATTTTAAAACTGTATTTGGTGTTTACTCAGGTTGGCTTTGTTTGATCTTAGATTTTGTTTTAATTTCTGAAACAATTTAGTATGAGATATACACAAAAACCAAAGAAATCAGGATTGGGCAAATACTTTTTTACAGCACTGTACTAGTCTCTAAATGGTGATTCCATTAGAAATAGCTCCACTATGCTGATTTCAAAGAGATAAGCAATTGCATCTAATACATTTTTTTTACCCAGCAGTTCAATAACGTGGCAAATTATAATAAAATGAAATGATGTTTTGTTGGTATCTGCTACTTGTATAAGGAAATGTTTTTATTATGTATAATGTACTTGAGCAAAAATGAACACCAGTTCCATTTTGATATGGAAAATGCATTAAACTGATTTATGCATTAAATGCATTAAAACTGTACATTCCTGCAGCCAATAGAAATTCCTTCTTTTAAGAAATTCCTTTAAGCCTTGTTGCATTTTATCTACCCACAGGCTTCCAGCCATTTAGTCTACCCACAGGCTTATAGCCAGGGAGTTATCATAAGCCATGTTAAAAAGCATTTTGGGACCAAAAATTAAGTCACATTTTCTCCTATTTACCCAAAATCTGTAGCTTGTCATTAGTAACTGACAGTAGAGAAAGGCGCAACCCTTGCTGGAACATTTCACTCATCAATCACAGCAACCTGATCAAAAGCATTTTTCAAGGTATCCTCATGCAACTGCTACAGAAGGAAGTCCATGAGGGGAATGTGGACAGATGGAAGGAATATGTCCTCTGAAAATGGAGATTCCGCTGCACCTACAATCATTCATTTGATGTACCTAGAAGTGTGTGCACTGCAAAGGTGCACAAAACACACAGCACTTTATTTGGCAGGACTGAGTCAGTCCACAGCTAGTCAAACAAATACCAAGCTGTGGTTCCCAAGATTACTGGGTTTAAAATTAGGGTTTGAAATAACCACCACATTGAACATTTGTATTTGGCCATTATTATCTTTGGATCAGAAGAGAGAGACATGTTAAAGGTTTGAGGAAAACACAAGGAAATGAAGTGTCATGAAAATATCAGCAATATCCACATCTTATCATCATTCCCTCTGCTGGCCAATCTACTTGTGCCTGCTTGGCAATCCCCCAGGTCAGCTGCAGGTGCACCAGTCCAGAACTGCTTCTGGGTAGTCCAGCTGGCTTTTGGGTAGCAGACTAGGTGTCACCAGCTGGGCTTCCTCAATCAACATCTTTTGAATGAAGAAGCCCCACTCATGCTTGGGCCAGCCACATGCTGAAGCCATGCCTTCAAACATGTCTAGGTATGCCTCTGAGCCATCTTGGGGTCTCTTCTTGGCTAAGGTGACTGGGCTGAAGGGGGAAGAGGTGAGTAGTCTGGAGAAGGAAAAGGTTTGAAGGATCTCAAAAAGGGTTTGATCTGTAGCCTGAATTTCCCTCAGCCTGATGCACATTTAATCCTGCTGTTGCTGCAGGCAAAAAGGAGCTGGAAAATTTCAGAAAGCAGATAAAAAGTTAAAAGATCATCTTCAGGATGACACTGGATAGTGAGAAAATAAATAACGCTATCTAGAGAAAAGGCAAACAGTAGTGCATATATTAACACCATAGGTGAGAACAAGTCATTGTTTTGCAAGTTACAAATAAGTTGTAAGTCTTGGCATTCAAGTTCCAAGTCAAGACTGATAAGTCCAAGTCAAGTTGCAAGTCCTTTATCAAATTTATGGTCAGAGTAATAATTAGTAAAGTAAAGTTACACAAAAGATGAAGGATTTTTAAAATTGGTGTCCATCCCTTTCTAGACAAACATAACTCAATGGAACTATATTGGTATTTGAAAGCCACAAACAGTGGATATAAAAAGTTTACACACCTTGTTAAAATGGCAGAATTTTGTTATGAAAAAAGAAGAAAAAAACAAGATAAATCATGTCGGAACATTTTCCACCCTCAATGTGAAATTACAATGAGTAAAAATTAAGTGTAAAACAATCAAAGATTTTAGGGGTAAGAAAAAGTAAAAAGGAAAAATATTAAACGCACCATAACCTGGTTACATAAGTGTGCACACTCCTAAATGAATACTTTGTTGAAGCACATTTGATTTTATTACACCACTCTTTTGCTAAGAAGCTATAAGCATAGAACATCTTTACTTGGTAATATTTTCCCACTCTTTCTTGCATGTCCTGTGCACAGCCCGCTTCAGTTTGTCATGGTTCGGGAGGTTGAGGCAGAAGCAATCGCAGATTTTAAATATTTAATAACGCACAAACAGACTACAAAACAAGACACTTGGCAAAAACTGTGGCATGAGACAAAGACACTGACATAAACAACGTGGGTCTAAGACAACGAAAGACAAGGAGAAAGTGCAGACAAGGACTATAAATACACATGAGTGCTCATTAACAGAAACGTGAATCAGGTGCATGAAGTGGCGCATGTGGTCATGTGGTGTAGTGCAGTGGCTGATGGGAAATGGAGTCCAGGTTTCCCAGATACGTGACAGAACCCTCCCCCAAGGGTGCTACTCCCAGAGCGCCCAAACCGACACGGCCCCCCCACCGGCGGCCCCGGGCCCCCGGGCCCCCGGGCAAAAGGTCCTCAACAAAGCCAGTAGACCGAGCGGCTCCCACAACGGCACAGGGAGGCAAAAGGACGTCCTGGGCGGGGCATGGAAGCGGGGCGAGCTCCTTCCTGGGGCAGAAGAGGAACGCGAGGTCCCCCACGAGGCTCAGAGGGGGAGTGGGGGTCTCCGCGAGGCTCCCGGGGGGAGCGAGGTTCTCCGCCAGGCACACGGGGGGAGCGAGGTTCTCCGCGAGGCACACGGGGGGAGCGAGGTTCTCCACAAGGCCAGGGAGAGGAGCGAGGTTCTCCGCGAGGCCTAAGGGAGGAACGACGCTCTCCAAGGAGCATGAGGTGGGAACGGCATCCTGCGTGGAGCAGGAAGGGGGAGCGACACCCTGAGCGCAGCGAAGTAAAGGAGCGACGTCTTCAGCGGAGCATGGAGGCAGAGTGACGTCCTCCGCCGAGCAGGAAGGCAGAGCGACGTCCACCGCCGAGCAGGAAGGCAGAGCGACGTCCACCGCCGAGCAGGAAGGCAGAGCGACGTCCACCGCCGAGCAGGAAGGCAGAGCGACGTCCACCGCTGAGCAGGAAGGCTGAGCGGCGTCCACAGCCGAGCCGGGATGCTGAGCGGAGTCCACAGCCGAGCAGGGATGCTGAGCGGCGTCCACAGCCGAGCAGGGATGCTGAGAGGCGTCCACAGACAAACAAGAACGCTGCGCGACGACCTCAGCCGAACAGGAAGGCTGCGCGACGACCTCAGCTGAACAGGAAGGCTGCGTGACGACCTCAGCTGAACGGGACGGCTGCGTGACGACCTCAGCTGAACGGGACGGCAGAGCGATATCCAGAAGAGGGGAGGGAGGGCGGGATTCGGTCTCATCTTCGAGCACCCACTCCAACCCGTGTAGCTTGGCATATTCTACCACGAACTCCGAGTATGGAGTGGTGCATGCGCTGTACCGCGATGGTAATTTGAGACTGCGGCTGGTCTGAGCCATCAGTGCCCTCGACCTTATTCCCTGCTCCGTGAGCCGGAGATACCACTCCGCGTAATTGTTGTACCAGGCATCCATCGTGGACGAAAAAAAAAATATTAAATCTGCTGCTTCTCATTCGCTGTCTTTCGTTCTGTCACGGTTCGGGAGGTTGAGGCAGAAGCAATCGCAGATTTTAAATATTTAATAACGCACAAACAGACTACAAAACAAGACACTTGGCAAAAACTGTGGCATGAGACAAAGACACTGACATAAACAACGTGGGTCTAAGACAACGAAAGACAAGGAGAAAGTGCAGACAGAGACTATAAATACACATGAGTGCTCATTAACAGAAACGTGAATCAGGTGCATGAAGTGCCGCATGTGGTCATGTGGTGTAGTGCAGTGGCTGATGGGAAATGGAGTCCAGTTTTCCCAGATACGTGACACAGTTCACTCCACAGACTTTTAGTTCTATTCATGTCTGAGCTCTGTCTAGGTCATTTAAAAACATTGATCTTTTTTTGGTTAATCCATTCTTTTGTTGAGTTGGCTGTATGCATTGTGTCATTATTATGCTAAAAGGGGACATTACATTTCATCTTCAGATTACTAGTAGACCCCTGAAAGTTTTGCACTAAAATTAGCTGTCGTTTGTAGCTATGCATGATTTACTCCACCTTGATAAAAGTCCCAAGTTCTGGCTGAAGAAAAAGAGGCCTAAAGCATGATGCTGCCACCCCCATGCTTCACCATAGCTATGGTGTTCTTTTGGTGACTTTTTTTTTTTTTTTTTTTTTTTTTTGCATTAAACATATTTTTGGATAATAATTGTGGGATTATTATAACTTTTGTAATTAGTCTCTTCAAACCATAACACATTTGCCCACATAGTTTGGGGGTGATTTAGTTGAGCTGTGATGTTTTTGTGAGAAAGGGCTTCCATGTAGCCACTCTACCCCATCAACCACACATGTGAATAATATGAGATATATCATAATCTTTGTATGTAAAGGCTACCAAAAAGGGCCACTATTGTCAAGGAGTGGTGGTCTTTCAACTGTCATTGTCTAGTACAAGTCTGTCTGGCTGGTTTAATGTTGAAATTGGAAATTAAGGTTGGTGCTGATTTGCTGAAAATGAATTGTTTGTTGGGAAAAAGAATAGTTGATTCACTGCACACTTGAATGTATACTTTTTATTATTATCTTTTATCTATACGTTTGAAAATATATCAAGTTATTTCAAGCCAAAGGGCTCGAGCCCATGTAAAGTCAAGTGAAGTCAAGTCTCAAGTCTTGTTTGATTCTGTCAAGGTGAGTGAAAAGTAAATTTGTCAAGTCAAGTCCAAGTCATGTGACTTAAGTCCACAATACTGACTGATACTACAAAGGATATTATGTATGATCTTATTGCGAATAAGAGTTAAACATTCATAAAGGACTCATGCTATTCTATACATGCCAGATAAAATTGCTGGTTTTCCATAGTTACCAAGATAAATTATGTCAGATCTTTTTCCACCTTCGATGTGATATTGTAGCCAATAAAATGCTATATTATTATTATTTTTTAATAATTTAATGTGAAAAAACCCTACAATTACTTGCAATAACCTGGATAAGTGTGCACACTAATATTTTGTTAAGTACTTTTTGCTTTTAATACAGCACTCTTTTTTGGGTAAGTGTCTACCAACTTAGCACATCATGAATTGGCAATTTTACCCACTCTTCCCTGCATTAGTGCTCCAAATCTATTAAACTGTTTGGGGATCTCTTGTACACAGCCCTCTTCAAGCCATTTGGCATAATGGTTTATTTCTTTTACATCAAATAAACCTGTCATTTTAATAGGAGTGTGTAGGCTTTTGATATCCACTGTATATTGTAATGAATGCCACATGAAGTCATCTACAGAGACAGAGCTAACTATGACAACATAACTAAAATTGAGAGACAGAAGGTAACACATCCATGAGGGCATGCTGGGACTAGGATCAGGATCTCACCACTACACCATCACATGTATGGTCATGTGAGAGAGGATTTTGAAATGTTTATTAAATTGGCTTGGACTTGTCTCGGATTTATCAACATGTGTACTTGTTCTTTTCTCGATCTTGGCAATGATCTCACTAAATATGGTCTTTTGCGCACACACACACACACACACACACACACACACACACACACACACACACACACACACCGACTTCTCTTTCTCAACTCAATCTCTGTCTAGTCCTGGTCTTGGACTTGACAACGTATGTCTTGACTACAGCCTTATGGCCAACAGTATCAAAACATCCCAACTGACCATAATAACTCTTAAGGTCTATAAACCACCAGACCTGCATATGTAAATAAAATAAGTGATATTATAAGACCAAAATAGAGTCAACTGACTAGCACACAATATAGTATGCTGTGTGTGAGAATTTTCATTTGGTATACTACAGGGTCATGTGACTATATGAACATTTGTAGATGCAGTTTTCTAAGATTTGAATTAGATTAATTTTTTGTGATGAGCATTTTCACAGTTATGGGACCTGAAGATAGACCTGCCAAGCACTGAATAATGTGTAATCCCATCAAGCTATATTTTTGTCAGTACTTTTGTCTTTTGTCTGAAAATGTCAATATACTAAACATAAAAATGTGTCTCTATTATTCATCTCTCTTGGCGACATTCAATATTTTAGTGGATCAAATATCTCAGGCTGACTTATCATGCTGTTCATTCATTAACACAAAATTTTATAGGTGGACAGTACTGACTGTGCAAAAATATAATTTGAAACCTATAATAAACACCTGCTAATAGAACTCCTGTAATGCAAAACTTCACTGGTCTCCTATGGCATACTCAAGACCACTGTGTTTTAATGAGAGCAAAGATTAACACTCATTGGACAGCACAGTTTTTTTTAAATCTTGGTTCCCACCCTGATGCACAGCTTCACTGGGACTCAATGAGTGGGCAATAAATGAGCAGGAGGGTTTTGCATAGAAAAAAGAAATATTGGACAGTGTGCTCTTCACCTGTCCTGCCCATATGCTCAGGTTTTCCATATGTTGATTGGGAGATCTCTCAAAGAGACTGAACAATTGACCATACATAAAATTTGTGGAACACAAACAAATACATTAAGCTTGATAATTTTTTGTTCCAGCAGGGGATCTTGGAGAACCGCCTCATGTGGGAGCAACAAGGGAAGGGAAATTGTGTCAGTGCTGGGGCCCGGGGGAGGGTGGAGGGTATGGTGAGAGTGGAAGATGGTTCCTGCCTGGTCACGAACCCCCTCCTCAGAAAAATTCCGGAAGGGGCGCATGGCTTCAAGCCATTCCAGTCTGACCCAATTTCCCTTCCCTTGTTGCTCCGACATCAGGCAGTTCTTCTCCAGGAGCCCCTGCTGGAACTAAAAAAAAATCTTCTGCGTCTATCTAATCTAATAATTTTACCCCCAAAAAATATACCACTACTACTATGACTACTACTACTACTACTAATAATAATAATAATAATATTAAATTAATATTGATATTAGGCCTATATTAATTAATAAGCCTATTTTACTGCATCCACTAATGAAGGGCGAACAATAAGTCACTGTATGGTACAGTAGGACAGCTGCTTATTAAAATATTCTTCTTTTTATCTAAATTGTGGTAATATTTAAACATTTTTATTTGAAGAAGCACTGAACATGAATCCAAATCTGAATGGCATACTATCATTGTGTGACATTAAACTCACATATGATCATGTCTGCAGAGTTCAAAGAAAGAGAGATAGAGAGAACACTCCTGCTCGTCCCAGCCTCGCTGTTCTTTGGCTGTATTGTTTGAGCCGTCAGCTCCTGCAGAACTGCAACTTGCCTTCATGCCAAAGGCAAAATCTGATAATTTAAAACACTTCACAGGCTTTGATAAAAAAAAAAAAAACTTTTTGGTTTCCTCCCACTTTCTCCTTTTTCCAGCACCGCTTTGGTAGCATCACTTAATTTTTGCTCTGTCTGTAAACTAAAAGTGACTTTGCTGGTTAATTTCATCCTGCTCTATTTATATCCTACTTTATAGATGTGCAGTAAAATTGTGGAAGAGTCCAATGTAGTGGGTACGGGGGGGACCTGACACACTTGAGAATTAAGTGTTCTCATGGCATTTTAGCATATGGATTTTTAGAAAAACATAATTAATCAGCAAAAAGTAAAAATAAAAGTTTCTTAAACATAACTTTATGCTGCATTTTGGGGCTCTTGGTAGCTCAGGGCCTAAGGCAATTGCCGACCTTTGCCTAATGGTAAAGTCTGCCCCTGGCTGTATTGCACCACGGTCCTGGAGAAGCACCATTTTGTTCCAGTATATACAATACAAGCTATATAGGAATGACAATAAAAACCCACTTGACTTGGTAGGTCAAGCTTTTGGTCAGAAACATCTATCAAGAAAAGAGTGAAAACTAGAACTATTAACTATGGATATGAGGCAAGAAACATTGGGATCATAAGCAATAAGGTGCATAATTTTGTTTTAGAGGTCTCATACAATAAGTTTACATGCATCCAAGGACAAGAAACACTTTAATTTTCTCATAATCTACATCGCACTTTTCTCATAATGTTCATAATTTATATCATCTCTTTTTCTCAGCGTCACAAACAACTCACTCAAGGATCTGTTCACTCTAAACTCCTCCTTTCAGCGAGCCTACTCTGCTCTGATTGGTCAGATGTCCAAGTCTGTTGTGACTGGTCTACCGCTTACAGTGCGTGTCGGAAAAGAAACGTTGGAACGGCCCCATCTTTAATAAATAATTGTTTCGCAAATCCCACATTTGACTTAAGCTAGATTTGAGAAGCAGTCGTCAGTGAAATTACTGGAAAACAATGGTCAGGGTTGAACTGGAAAACAATGGTCAGGGTTGAACTGCTGTGGTATTGATTTAAAAATGAATTCTAACCACTGACGCTTTACATCCGCACCCTCTGGGATTTTTGCATTTGCAGTGCAGAAAACAACACCTTATAGACATGAACCTAACTCTTTCAGGCTGCAACTACAACTGTCATGTTTGAGGGCAGGTCAAAGTGTACATTGTTCATGAGCAATCAGTGAAGACCAGAGGTAGGTTTTTGTTACAAACCTATACAAGTTTGTACATTAAATAAGATTGGAATTACTGATGACTTGTTTCAGCTGTTCAGAATCGATTCTTTGTTTTGGGAGTCAATAACTCAATTTCTCAACTGTTTACATTCACAAACAGTTATTTAACATACTACATAAAATGTAATATCTGCAAATGTGTAATAGGGGCACTTTAAATAGTGGTGCTAACAAGGCATAATGAAATGCAGGTGAGAGTGATTTATTGACGCATGTGGCATGCTGGGACTGATGGGTAATATAGTTTTGTGCCTGTTGGAGCTACCATGACAGAAACATATAGCCATCCATATGTACACCATAAAGCAAGTGGAAGGAATAATGTCCTCAGCCAAGCATTGAGGCAGAGTGATGTCCTCAGAGGAGCAAGTAGGTAGAGCCACATCCTCAGCTGAGCTAGGAGGAAACAAAAAAAAATCTGCTGCATCCATTGGTAGGTCAAGATTTTGGTCAGGATTTGTTAGAGGAAGTGAATGTTAGTGCAGGTTGTATATTGGAGAAGCTAAAGTCAAAACAAACAAAACAGTGAAAATAAGAACTATTGACATGAACTTTGGATATGAGGCAAGAAACATACAGACTATAAGCAATTATGTGGCACACACAAAACATCAAACGACTACAACAAAAGCTTGACAGTGAGACACTGGAAAATAGTTATAAATAGTGGTGCTAACAAGGCATAGCGTGACACAGGTGACATGCTGGGGCTGATGGGTAGTGTACTTGGTGCAGCCATGATAAGAAGGATAATGCCAATGTAATAGATCAAATGAAATGCATTGTTTGTGTTTTTTTCTCTCTCAAAGTTAAAAAATAAATAAAATACTAAAAAACGTCGGGGTTATGCATGTAACCCTGTTCCCTGAGAAGGGAACGAGATGTTGCCTCTAACATAACAGTATGGGAGCGCCCTTGCGCGTGTGACTGTAACTGAAGCTTGTGTAAAATCATGCCCCTACTTATAGGCCTGCCATGATCAGGTGACGTGGCAATTAAGCGCGTCGCATGATATATATATGGCACCTGTGAACCACGCCGCCAGCCTCTATTATCTGAAGCGAAGACGTAATTCACAGGCCTGCCCCGGTATGACAGTGCTATGCAACATCTCATTCCCTTCTCAGGGAACAATGTTACATGCGTAACCCTGACGTTCCCTTTCAAAGGGAACGTTGAAGTTGCATTTAGCATAAAAGTATGGGAATGGGAATACCCACTCCGTCATACCGAGGGTACGGCCTGTTCAAAAATACCCAAGCCCGAGGGTCACTGCAGAACACTCGAGCCAGGGGAGGAATGAATATCCAGGCTGTAATAACGAATGACTGTGTGAGGTATAGACCACCCTGCAGCCACACACACATCCTGCAAGGATACCCTTTTGGACAAAGCCTTCGAGGAGGCGACCGCCCTAGTGGAATGAGCTCTGATGCCCAGAGACATGGCGAGACCATGTGTCGTAAGCACTAGAGATCGCTTCAACTATCCAAGTAGAGATGCGCTGCTTTGACACAGCATCACTTTTCCTGTCGCTGCCAAAGCAGACTAGTAGCTGCTCTGACTTACGCCACTGGCCAGAGTGGTGGACGTAAGTACAGAGAGCCCTTACTGGACACAGCGGATGCATCCTCTATTGTTCCTGTGTGAGGAACGGAGGAGGCCAGAAAGCCTGCAACACCACAGGGTGGTCAGCCGATGTAGGCACATTAGGAATATAATCTGGAATAGGATACAGGAAGGCCTTGTCTAATCCAGGGGCAAAGTCAAGGCAGGAAGGGGCAACAGAGAGAGCTTGTAGATCTCGCACTCGCTTAAGAGATGTCAGGGCCTGTAGAAAAGCTACCTTTAGAGTCAGAAGCTTCTCAGAGGCTGACTCTAAGGGCTCAAATGGGGCCCCTGACAGACCTTCCAAGAACACAGAAAGGTCCCAGGAAGGTATGCGCGGCCTGCAGATGGGCCTCAGCCGTCTGACACAATGCATGAACCTCAAAGTTAGAGGATTTTGCCCCACAGAGGTTCCATCAACAGTTCCCAACCCTGCTGAGAAAAGTTCTTGTAAGAACTCCATGAGTGTAGCTATGGTGCAGTTCACTGGGTCTAGCTGAGGTTCCTCACACCACAAGACAAAAAGATGCCAATTAAGCGCATACAATTTCTTTGTGGATGGTGCTCTAGCGTTTAACATGGTCTCTTTCTCAGGTCTCAGTTGTGAGACCAGAATCTACGAGCTGCTGCCCCTCAGGGGCCAGACCCACAATTTCCGTAGTTCTGGCTGAGGGTGATAAATCAGCCCTCTGGCAAGAGACAGTAGATCCCCACAGATGGGAATCTCCCAAGGAGTGCCGTCGAGCACGGAAATAATCTCTGAGAACCATATTTGAGCTGGCCAATAAGGTGACACTAGCAGCAGATGTAGACAGTCTTGGTGAACTCTTGCTAAAACTTGTGAGAGCAGAGCGATCGGGGGGAAAGCATACAGACGTGACCTCGGCCACGTGTGCACCATGGCGTCCAGCCCCAATTGTGCGGAAAGAGTGAGGGCGAACCACAGCAGGCATTGTGTTGTCTCCATGGAGACGAACACATCCACTTCTGCTTGTCCGAACCTCTGCCATATGGACTCCACCAGTTGTGTATGGAGCCTCCAACCCCCGGGCCTCAGCCCCTGACAGGATGTCTGCCCATACATTGCGACTGCCAAGAATGTACATTGCACTCACTGACAAGAACTTTCCCTCTGCCCCGAGAAGGATTAGTTGTGCCTGCCTGAAGAGGGGACGTGAACGTAACCCTCCTTGGTGGTTAATATATTAGACCACCGATGTGTTGTCTGACACAACAAGCACATGTTGACCTCTGAACTGATGAAGAAAAAATTTCATTGCTACGAATACGGCCCCCATCTCTAGGTGATTTATATGCCACTCCAGATGAGGACTGCTCCAAAGACCGTGAGCTGGACAGCCATTTAAGACTGCACCTCATCCTTGGATGAAACCTCAGACTTTTCAGCCACCACTGAAACGTTCTCGTGTAATAGGCCCAATGGTATGATGCTGGCTGTTGCTGTCATAAGGCCCAAAAGTCTCTCATAGAGACTGGAGGGGATCTCCAGACCTAGCTTTTTCTTTCTCAAAGTTGATAGGATCGATCCTACGCTTGTTGGGGATAGAAACGCTCTCAATGTAGTAGAATCCCATATAACACCTAGAAAAATTGTCCTCTGCACTGGAGAAAGCATACTTTTCTTGAGGTTCAACCTGAGCCCCAAGCTCCTCATGTGGGCGAGAACAACATCTCAATGTTGAACCGCCTGTTCCCTGGATCGTGCTAGAATCAACCAGTCGTCCAGGTCCTTCAGTACACGGATGCCCTGGAGTCGCAAAAGAAGCAAGAGCAGCATCCATGTACTTTGTGAAGGTGCGATGGGATAACGCTAGCCCGAAGGGAAGAACCCGAAATTGCTATGCATTGTCTCCAAACGCAACCTCAGGAACTTCCTGTGACTGGGCAATATTCCAATGTGAAATATATAAGTTTGAGTGTCAGCATCTTGAACCTGTATGTCCAAAGAGCATGGTTCAGATAAAATTAAATTTGCCCGCATACTCCCATCTTTTTTGCAGACCAGGAAATAACGGCTGTAAAAACCTTCCTCCCTTTGGGAACAGGGTACAAGTTCTATGGCCCCTTTGTCCAAAAGGGAACTTACTTCCTGCGCTATCATTGGGCTCTGCTCTGTGCTGACAACTGTGGCGAGCACACCTCTGAAACAGGGGAGTTGAGCACTGAACTGGACCCGGTAACTCTTTTCTATGGTAGACAGAACCCATGGAGACACATTTGGCAGTAGTTTCCAGGCTGCCAAATGGTCTTTCAGTGATGTTAGCTTTTCCTCATTTCGATGGAGGGAAAGCATCGGATTTCCATCTCCCTGTGACAGCTCGCTGACCAGAGAAGGCTGAAAACATGGTATGGCCTTGGCCAGGGCAGGCCATACAGTAGCACTGGGGGCTAACTGCTGTAACAACCTCATGTCCCCTGATACGTCCCATGTGGCCCATCAGGACCGTTCCTTCCTAGCCTGCTTTACTTTTATGATCATTCTTAGATCAGACCTCTTAGCATGCTGTGGCTGTGGCCGCCCGGTCCCCCTGGCTTTCTGTGGGGGCAGGCGGGCCGCCACACTCGCCTTCTGCACCTCTCTCACACTAGCACTCACTTGGGCTCCACTCATGGAGGCCCAGGCGAACTCGACAATACGGGGAAGGAACTGGCTAAATGCCACCATTTGCTGTTTTGCCTCGCGAAACCTGTCGGCGATGGCATTAACCGCGCCGCCAAACAGGCCGGATCGCTACAAAGCTGTGCTGCTCACTCCCCATGTGAGCTGAGTAATCAGATGTTGCAGAGTTATAAATATGGCTAGTGTATGGTGTTCTCCAAAAGCGTAATATCTTATATTTTCCGGAAAAAGGGGAGTTTTCTGCGGCGTGAGAGAGATTTATATATTTTTTCACTGGAGAAGAGCACTCATCCAGCCTGCTACACTTCCTCTTCCCCAGGCCAGTCTATATTCAGCTTTTCAACTGCCCTAGTTATCACCTCAAGCAGCTCTTTATACGCTTGAGAGCTGCTGTCGGTTTTTGGTGCAATGGGGCCTACCGACTCCTAAAAGTTAGCTAGGGTGTTTTGGCTTTCCATAAGGGGAAGGAGTAGTCGCAATGCGAGCTCCAAAGTCAGGTGAACAGCCGGACCCGGAAGACAGAGCAAGAGATAGAGCAACTCTCGTCTCCGGCTCCTCTTGCAAATCCATACAAGAACCCCATGACCTTAGATCCAGGATGCTCTGAAACCCAACTCCCTTTGGACAAGAAGAGAGCAAGCCAAGAGCAAAGCTGCCTAGCAGTGAAATGTTCACAATGCTGACAGTCAGACTCCTCGAAGGCTTTGTCCAAACGAGTATCCTTGCAGGATGTGTGTGCTGCCGCGAGATGGTCTACGCCACACATATTCAATCATTATTACAGCTTGGATATTCATTCCACCCCAGGCTCGAGTGTCTTACAGTGGCCCTCAGGCTTGGGTCTTTTTGAACAGGCTGTACCCTCGGTATGACAGAGTGGATATTCCCTTTCCCATACTGTTATGCTAAATGCAAGGTTGAAGTTCCCTTTGAAAGGAAACGTTGGGGTTATGCATGTAACCCTGTTCCCTGAGAAGGGAATAAGACATTGTATAGCTTTGTCTTACCAGGTCAAGCCTGTGAATTGCGTCTTTGATTCAGATAATAGAGGATGGCTGGCGGCGTATTTCACAGGTACCATATTATATATATCATGCAACGCGCTTAATTGTCACATCACCTGATCATGGCATTCTTTTAAGTAGAGGCATGATTTTACACAAGCCTCAAATACCGGTCATGCGCGCAAACGCGCTCCCATACTGTTACGCTAAATGCAATGTCGAAGTTCCCTTTGAAAGGGAACACTTGATTTTTTCCAGTTTCTAGTGTGTTTGTTAATGAACTTCTGTCTCCAGGGGTTTAAGCCTCTTACCCCATATGGCCGAAAAACCGGCTAGCCAGTCTTTGATCTATTCCCTTAAGGAGGATATTCCGGCTTGGTCGTCTATGCCAAATCCCCGTAAGGCCGATATAGCTGCTTTACAGTTAAATGTTATCACCGTAAGTCTGGTATACTGGCATTACTCTGCTATGATTCCTTACTTATTTAATTATTATTTTTTGACCCGGAAGGTTGAGGACGTCATGACGTCACGACGTGATTACGTTATTATGGCCGTCATTACGATGAAGCTGATCCAAGTGTGAATATTGGTGTAATAGTAGAAGTGAACTAAAAATGCCAAAGCAAAAAAGCTAATCGTGTTCCAGCTAAAGTTACACCTAAAGTGAACAGAGGTACATCTAAAACAGTGAAAAAAATTAAAACATACACAGTTACACAGGCAAGGGCGAGGATTCTAGATGGTGACAGCAGTGAAAGTTCAGGCGATGTTGAAACCGAAACCGAAACTTATAGTGACCCAAACTCTCCTGATTCAGACCCTGATCCATCTTCAACCAGTGGGTCTGACAATGCAGGGGTTTGGAGTCATAACCTGACCATTCCTTTGCACACGTGAAAACTGTACTTGCTGGTCTGATTATCAGCAGAAACTTTTGGCGCTATTTATTTATTATTTACTTGAATTTATTCAAAGGCATTGATGCTTGTATGGTACTTATAAGGATGTTAGATAGCATTTTTCATCATTTCTCTAGTTAAGAATTGTTCTCTAAGTTTAGTAAAAACACTGACCTGCTTCATTTTCAAAGTAATATTACACAAATACATTATTATAAGTTGTTTCAAGACCTAAAAATGCTCAAATTAAAATGTTGATTTTTTGGCTAATTTTGGCCCAGGAACTCAGGGTTGGCATGCTCTTTCTATGGGGAATATAGGGTTGTGGAACATAATACTGTGGGAACTTAGGGGTAAGAGGGTTAAGTGTTGCTTCTGAAAAAAAAAAAAAAACTTAATAACCATTCTCAGTGCATGTATTCTCCCAATTTGTTTCCAGAGATGTATCGGGTGACACTATTTCCGCCCATGTTCGGAATTAACAGGAAGCACTGCTAGATCACATGGTGACTCAGACAAGTGTGATTTGAAGCCATGCACCACTGCCATCTCCATCTCATGCCAGGCACCATCTGCTAATGTGCAAAATTTGGCTGCAAACTTGCACAAGGGAGGTGATTCCAACGTGCATGTCTCCTAAGACACATCAGACACCATATTATTTTACTCCCTTGTATTATTAACAAGGTAAACCAAGATGAGAGAACAAATGTATTAACTCAGGAAAAGAACAAACAAAGAGCTACAATAGTGAAATGTTTCATTCACCTATAAGGACAGAAGAGTTTATAACACAAAGAAAACAAGAACGTTCTCAGTTTATGATACCCATAAAACATGTATAAAATGCCTGAAATAGAAATAATGATGACAGGTTGAAATGAAAATGTTTTAAATGTAAAAGAGAAGGTTGAAGGTGGCAATTAAAAAAAAAAAAAAAACAATACTGGATTCAAGGGGGATATTAATAAGTGGGAAAAGAGCCCTTTGATCACATCCAGTGCATACCAATTAGTATAAATATATAATGTGGATCATTATTTATTCATAAAAATTTGTATAAATATAAAATGATCAACATGCAGATATTACCTAAAATACAACCTGCACCAATTTAAATGCCACATTTCTTACATGAAGCTTCTTTGAGGTGAGTATCTTTAGTATTTTCAGCACTACATGCGGTAACACATAGGCCAAATTCAGTACACTGTTATAAAAGCTGTACATTTACTACTTTACATTGTAGCAAAGTGTCATTTCTTCAGTGTTGTCATATTAAAAGTTATAATGAAATATTTACAAAAATGTGAGGGGTGTACTCATTTTTGTGAGATACTATATATATATATATATATATATATATATATATATATATATATATATATATATATATATATATATATATATATATACATGTAAATATAAAATCATTGCCTCTCATTTGTAGTGAGTTGAACATTTTACAATTACAGAGAGAATGATGGGGAAATGAGATTTGTTTTAAGTTGAAAGAAGGCTAGTGTGGCAGAAGGGCCTGTTTGATTAATCTGCACCGTCAGTCAGTGTGAAAGACCCAGGCAGGCCCCTGGGGAAGAACTGTGAGGACTGTGGTGGAGAAAGTGTGTGTGTGTGTGTGTGTGTGTGTGTGTGTGTGTGTGTGTGTGTGTGTGTGTGTGTGTGTGTGTAGAGCGAGATGAGGAAGGCTGCTGTTGACAGTCCCTCTCCTCATTAGAGGGCCAGTGGCAGGGACCCACTGGTGCATTCTGTTGGAATGTGTCTTTTTTTGCAGCACTTGAAGCCCTCCAAAACCACAGTCCTGCCGTTCCAACACAGTGTTTTGACATTAATTATCTGCACAGTCCGGCACTGCCAAAACTTTTCACTTCAACTTTGTATTGCCTGGGTTTTTTTATTATTAATATCATCTCCTATTACTTTTCAACATCAAGCTTTGTTTATCACGTGTAGCTAGGTCAAATAGCATGATGGCAGACACTGAATAACTCATGGCATATGCTCTCCAACAAATTCACACTCTGTGTTTCTACAAGTAAGCAAATAATCATTAATTGTTATGGTTGTCAGTGGTGCAATTAGTTGCTGTGGGTCCACTATATATATATATATATATATATATATATATATATATATATATATATATATATATATATATATATATAACTATATATATAACTATATATATATATATATATATATATATATATATATATATATATATATATATATATATATATATATATATAATATTTTTTTTTACAATGGCCTTTCCTCCTACTATCAATAAACTAGTAGTTTCCCTTATAATTACACTGTATTCACCCATCTTAAATTAATTTAATTGGGAATTTTACCATTTCGTTTAAACAATATGTGTAACAGTTGAAGATGATAAATATTTTAATTGTGGTATAAGGATAAATTAAACAAAAAAACTTTTTTTCAGACTTTTGCTGAATATGTAAGTATTCACCTCCTGGTTCAATACTTTGGCTGTGATTACTAAAGTTGGGGTACTTGACCCTGTCAATTTGAACTCAAATTTGTTCTCAAAGTTAACATGGACTTTGACGTTTTGGAAATTTTTCAGAGTATAGTCAAGTCCAAGTCACGTGCAGGGGAGCGTCCCCTGGCCTGAGCATTTGGGGTTATAGCCCGAATTTATTCATTTTTTCTTTAGCCACGAATTCTGCAGTTTGTGACTATGTAACTAAATGTCAGTAAAAGAAGACATCCTGTAATTTTGTATCTTCAGTTAAAGGCAGTGAGACCAATCAGACAGGGTTAATTCCGCCAAACGCAAGCTCACACAGTCAGTGTGAGGAAAAATGCATATACATGGATTTTTTTAACCAGTAAATGGGTTGAAACTGAAGCAGTAACATCCTCTAATGCTGAGCAGGAAAACAAGGTCAGTAAATGTCTATATGAATTTGTGTGTATGTATAAGTTACCTGAAATATGAACAGAGCATAAGGACAGATAAAGTAGTTTGCATGGCACTGTAGCAGCTAAACCCATAAAGTGATGGATTAGTTGTGCCTCCCCTTAGCTAGTGACACCAAACTAGCCTTCTCATGTTAGATAGCCAAAAGGTTTAACATTTTATCTGCAAGCAATGATAACACTCAAGGCAAGTTTTATGATAAATCCAACACTGAACTTTTAAATTAATATTTAAAACTTCAACAACCAATGGCAACAAAAATGTGACATAAATACCTCTATTACATCTTGCCACTGACATTTAATATTTTTATTTTATGTCATCAGCAGCTCAGCTAGTTTCCTATCAAACATGGTTTCAAAGAAATAAAGGGATATAGAGGTATAACTTTTATGTATAACTTTTATTATATTGTGTAAGTGTATGAAAATACAAATTAACCTGTTTTGTTATGGTATCACACTATATGGTGTCCGCCACGGTTTAAATGATTTGATGCCTCTTCTCCACAGTTATATAGGCTGAGAATGTCATGAGTCCCCCTTTGTGAGTGCGCGTGCATGGGCAGGTGAACGAGATGTAGATATAGAATAGATATAGTTAACCATAGCCATAGTTCATGTCAAGTTTCATTGTTCATGTTTAGTCATTTGTCATAGCCCATGTCATGTTTCATGTTTAGGTTAGTTAGTTTAGATCATGCTGGTTTCTCTGCTACAAGTCCCTCGCTGTAGCTTATGTTTCATGTTTCGTATCTCGACCCTGTTTTCCGTGGCCACGACCTTGATTCCTGTTTAGCCCTGTGTATGCCTGTTTGCCAATCGCCGGACCTCTTGCATGTTTTGGATCACGTTTTGGATTTGTCTGCCCGTCTCTCTTTAAATAAAACTGTTGTTCATACTGTACTTGCATCCGCCCTATCTTCCATTACGTTATGAAATGTGACAGAGAGAAATTACAGAGTAGAGTTACATTTAGCAGCATATCATAACAACAAGCTTCATGCTTTATTACAGCTTTTAATCTGTCTATGAGTGACAACAAACTAAATTTTGAGGTGATGCTGTGTGGAAGCAGCATATTTCTCTGAGCATGAAGCTCACACAATGTTGAGTTCTCTTTGAAAAGGAATGTCTGGGTTATGCATGTAACCCTGTTCCCTGAGAAGGGTATGAGACATTGTGTAGCTTTGTCATACTGGGTCATGCCTGAGAATTGCATCTACGCTTCAGATAATAGAGGCTGATGGCGCGGTTGACAGGTGCTATTTTTATATCATGCAACGCGCTTAATTGCCACGTCACCTGCACACAACAGACCTATGAATAGGCATGATTTTACACAAGCTTCAGATACCGGTCACACTCGAGGCGGCTTCCCACAGTGTGAAGCTCACACAACGTTGAGTTCCCTTTGAAAGGGAACAGAAGAAATCAGATAATTTTTCACAGCACTGTATGTGGAGTTTGTTATAGAGAAATCTCTGATGTTTGATAAGTACTGCACTGGTTGATAACACCCACAAGGTTAACAAGGAATAATTAAGGGAGCTGGTCTTGTTCAAGGACTTTAAGAACTGGCTACCTGACCACATGGTCTCTAGAGTGGGGGAAAAAATATTAAACTCATCAATATTTAATTTTCAGAAAATATATTTCCAATGAGGCTATTCACATAAAATTTTCATCAAACATTGGTATTAACTCAAGAAATCCAGAAATATAAAAATTCACAACATTAAATTCCATAAATAAAGTTATGTGTAATAAAGTGGAATGACATTGGAAAAATGTATTGAACACGTTTAGAAAAAGCAGTTCTCCGAGGCAAGGTAAGGCAAGGAACTAGATAAAATCTGTAAGTAATTATACCTCCTATTTGTTCAAATTAATATCAGCTGGGTTAGTAAATTTCTGCTTTTTTGTTACCAGGGTGTCACACAAGAAAACTCTCATGATCGGTAAAAGCAAGAGCTCTCCGAAGACCTTCTCAACCTTATTGTTACAAAACATATTGATGGATTAGGATAAGACGTATTTCAAAACTTTAGAATCCTGCAGTAAGCACCATTAGGACCATTATCCGCAAGTGGAAGCAACATCACTCTGTCATCAATTGGACACGCACAGGATCTCCTCGCAAGATTTCTGATCAGGGAGTCAGAAGAATAGTCAGAAGAGTAGCCCAAGAGCCAAGGACCACTCAGAAAGAGTTCCATAAACACTTGGAGGCAGCAGGTACCATCATCACAGAGAAAACAATAGGCAATGCACTTACCTGTTCACGCTCACCCAGCAAGACTCCATTACTAAAGAAAAAGCATTTAAAAGCTCATTTGAAGTTTGCCAAAACCCATGTGGACAGGTATATGAATTACAGGGAGAGTGTAGTCTGGTCAGACAAGAGCAAAATTGAACCGTTAGGCTGTCATACTACACACCATGTTTGGAGAAGAAATGGCACTGCACTTCACCCACAAACACTATACCAACAGTGAAGTTTGGAGGTGGAAGCATCATGGTGTGGGGCTGTTTTTCATTGCATGGTACTGGTAGACTTTATATTATTGAAGGAACAATGCATGGAGCCCTTCACATTTACATTTATTCACTTGGCAGACGCTTTTATCCAAAGCGACTTACAAATAAGCAAAGCAATATATCAAGCAGGGAACAATACAAGTAGTGCTACTATACAAGATCCATTAATTGAATACCAGAGGAAGCAAAGTGTACAGAGTAGAGGTGTAAGTGCATTGTCTGTGGGTTTTTTTTTTGTTTTTTTTTAGGAGTTGGTTGTTCACGGAAAAGGTGGGTCTTTAGCTGTTTTTTGAAGATAGTGAGAGACTCTGCAGTCCGGATTGAGATCGGAAGAGCATTCCACCACTGGGGAACGGTATGCGTGAAGGTTCTGGAAAGGGACCTTACACCTCGCTGAGTGGGAACTACTAAACGTCGGTCGCTAGTCGATCGCAGATTGCGAGAGGGAATGTATGCCTTCAGGAGAGAGTTGAGGTAGGAGGGTGCTGTTCCTGACAAGGTCTTGTAGGTGAGCATCAAGGCCTTGATGAACTTGATGCGGCGCTACAGGAAGCCAGTGGAGGGAGATGAAGAGGGGTGTGACATGAGTAGTCTTTGGCTGGTTGAAGACAAGGCGCGCTGCAGCATTCTGAATCATTTGAAGGGGTTTGATGGAGCTGGCTGGGAGGCCTGAAAGCAGTGAGTTGCAGTAGTCCAGTTTAGAGATGACAAGAGCCTGGACTAGTATCTGTATAGCCTGTTTGGTGAGGAATGGTCGGATTTTCTTGATGTTGCATAGGATGAACCTACAGGACCTTGCAGTTGCTGAGATGTGGTCTGTAAAGGTCAAGCCCTCATCAAGAATCACCCCAAGGTTCCTGGCCGTCTTGGTTGGCATGAGTGTAAGTGAGCTGAGCTGTACAGTGAAGTTCTGGTTGATTGAGGGATAGGCTGGGATGACGAGAAGCTCCAATTTTCCCAGGTTAAGCTGAAGATAGTGCTTCTTCATCCAGACCGAGATGTCTGACAGGCAAGAAGAGATGCGTGCAGAAACAGATGGGTCGTCAGGCTGGAAGGACAAATAGAGCTGGGTGTCGTCAGCATAGCAGTGATAGATAAAGCCATGAGACTCAATCACCTGACCGAGAGATGTAGTGTATATAGAAAAGAGGAGTGGACCCAGAACTGACCCCTGTGGAATGCCAGTTGTGAGTTGCTGAGTTTCAGAAATACCTCCGCTCCATGATACCTTGAAGGATCTGTCCGAAAGATAGGATTCCACCCAGCATAGAACCGTTCCAGTGATGCCCAGGCTGGAGAGAGTTGATAGGAGGATCTGATGGTTGTTTTGGATTTTTCTGCCTTTCATTAAAGTGAAACCAACTGCATTTGCATCCATTTCCACGTTGTTTTGTGATACATACATTTTGAATTTCATTTATCAAGCCAGAAAATAAATGCTGATAATTTTAACTGATAAATTTACCTAATGTCCCAATATACATGAATTCACTATATTACTTGGATAAAGGTGCAAATTTTTTTCTTTCAAAAGCTGATTAAAATTCACACTTTTTAATCCAGACAGTAAGATATGTATCATTTAGGGCAGGATCAAAGTCAAAATACAAGCAAAGTATCAGGCAATCAGCAAACAGGACAACATAGACAAAAACAAAGAAACAGTGCAAAGTTGAAACCAGAACAACAATAAGCTTGCAATATATAGTGAGTGAGAGTCCTTTTTTATAGTGTGTTTGTGTGTGTGTGTGTGTGTGTGTGTGTGTGCGTGTATAAAATGGGGAAAAGGTGAAAGTAACTACTAGTCTGGGATTTAGACCGTATTACCAGTGACGGATTCTGAAGCGTAGTCCGGTGCGGCCGTGTCTGTAGGCGACAGTGTGAACTGAGTTCAAGGAAGAAGCTGACCTGAGAAAGGTTGTGCCAGTACCCAGGATTGTTCCTCTGGACCATAACCATCCCTGTCATTAACATATTTAAGCTTGCAATTTCTGCAAAAAGAGTTGATAATTGTTTTTACTAAATATGCTGACTGGCCTTTGATGACAATGGGAACTGTATGGGTGGCTGAAGATATGTCAGTGGCTAAGGGTCCAGATATGATAGGTTGGAGGTGGGAAACATGGAATGAGGGAGCATTGTGTCAGTGTTGTGCTAGGGCCAGTTTATATGTGACCTAATTCATTTGTTTTAGGATTTTGAATGTGGATATATATCTAGGGCTAAGTTTCTTGCAGGCTTATGAATAGTTGGGGTTCTCTCCTCTGTGTCGACAAGCATTTTCTTTATTAGATTTGGCCACTTGCTCCAGGTGTTGATGAGACCTTTCCCATATCAATTAACTTCTCTGAAACCACTTTCCCACATCTATTCACTTCTCTGTCATACAGTACTGGAAAAATCAGTCAAGTTAGCATTCTAGGGAAACAGCAGGGGCTGGTATCCAAATACACACTGGAACAGAGTGAGCTGGGTGGCTGAGTGTCTCAAGGAGGTTTGGGCATACTCAGCGCATGGCAGAAACTTGGCCCAATTCATTGGGTTGTTGGCACAGTAGGTGTTTAAGGAGTAGCTGATCTCCTGGTTGCTCCTCTCCACCAGTCCATTTGTCTGTGGGTGGAATCCTGAGGTTAATGTGACAGTTACTCCCAGCTTGTCCATGAAACTAGCCCAAACTCAAGAGGTGAATTGAATGTCCCTGTAACTGACAATGTCTTCCGGAATCCCAAAATCCCTGAATACATGGTTAAAGAGAAGTTCAGCTGTGGTGAATTATGTGGGTAATCCTGATCACCTGCAATGTGTGACCAGGGTCTCTGTGTTATGGAAATGTTATTGCTTGGTAATGGTCAGGGAAATTTAGCTTGGGAACAGGCAGTTCAGGAGACCATGTGGTATACTTGTAGGGCCACCAATATCAGTCAAACAATACATGTTAAGTATGCTGTGCTCTTCCATTGATTTTTGTTCAATTATTAAGAACGTGTAGATCTGGCTGTGGAGAGGTATGTTTCTGTGAAGTAGCTCAATTGTGCAGTTGAGATGGGGTACCTGAATGAACTGGTGGTGACATTGGTTAATCCATTCGGTGATCTCCTTGTGCTGCCATGAGATTTGAGGGTTGTGGAGCTGCAACAACAGGAAGCCCAAAAACATGGTGACTGTTTTGTAGTGACTGCCACCAGGAATGAAATATGGCCTTCATGGAGCATGATAACTTCTAACAGGACAGGTTGTGTGCAGCACTCAAGAGAACCAATGGGACCTCCATCGAGGGCAGCAATGCTCCTGGGGCATGATAGGGGACGGGTATGAATGACCAAGCCAGTGACAGAGTCCAGGTCCATGAATTTACCCATCGAACCAGAGTCGTTCAATGATGTTAATACAGACCTGAGAATAGTGCAGTGGTTGGAAGTTTAAGAGACTGCTGCAGCAACCCCAATTTTCAGGATTCCTTTAAGTCTATATGAAGCTGCAGCAGCTATAATAATAATAATAATAATAATAATAATAATAATAATAATAATAATAATAATAATAATAATAACTGGACCGGTACATTTCCTGAAGAAAATGTGAGTAGTGCTTGCCGTGGCGATACCGGGATGGGGTGGCAATACTTTTGAGAGCCAGTCAGAAAGCCTCTCTGGGTATACTGTCTAGAGCCGACTGTGTAGGGTGCCAGTACTTTTAGAGACGACCACGTAGGGCACCAATACTTTTGAGAGCTGGTCGTGTGGGATGCCAATACTTTTGAGAGACAGCCAGATCAGGTGCCAATACTTTTTAGAGCCGGACGTGTATTGAGGTAATACTTTTAGAGCTGGCCATATAGGGCAACAGAACTTTTGCTGCTCAATGCAAGTCAATGGGAAATTTTCAGAATGTGAGCTTCCATAGCGGGATTTTTGGTATTCCGATTGCTTATGAAAGTCATAGCACACCTCTCCTCAATAAGCCAATTGATTTGACACCCCACACATGGAATTCCGAGAAATGGTGCAGGACTAGTTACATGCCAAACAAAAGAAGTGGGAGAAGAGGAAAGAACTAGAACGGTACATTTCCTGAAGAAAATGTGAGTGGTGCTGAACGTGGTAAAATTTGGATCAGGTGCCAATACTTTCGAGACCTGGACGAGTAGGGTGCCAATACTTTCAAGGGCCTGTGTGTAGGGACCCATTAGTTTCGAGAGCCAGAAGCGTAGGGCACCAATACTTTCGAGAGTCAATAGTTTATGGGGCCAATACTTTTGAGTGATGAGAGCAGAGGGTGCCAATACTTTCAAGTACCGGACAAGCAGAGCGCCAGTACTTTTGAGACCATGGACAACTAGGTTGCCAATACTTTGGAGAGCCGAACTCGTAGGGCACCAATACTTTTGAGCACCGTGGGCGTAGGGGCCCATTAGTTTCGAGTGCCGGACACGCATGGCGCCAATACTTTCAAGTGCCGGACACGCAGGATGCCAATACTTTTGAGAGCCGTATGCATAAGGCGCCAATACTTTGATAGCCAACAGTGTAGGGCACCAATACTTTCGAGAGATGACAGCGGAGGGCACTAATACATTCGAGTGCCGACACGCAGGGTGCCAATACTTTCGAAAGCTAGACCAGTAGGGCGCCAATACTTTTGAGAGACAACAGCTGAGGTCACCAATACTTTCGAGAGCCAACAGTGTAGGGCGCCAATACTTTTGAGAGATGACAGCAGAGAGCACCAATACTTTCGAGTGCCAGACACACAGAGCGCCAATACTTTTGAGAGATGACAGCGGTGGGCACCAATACTTTCGATGGCTTAGGGTGCCAATACATTTGAGAGCCGAAGGCGAAGGGTGCCAATAGTTTTGAGAGCCATACATGTAAGATGTCAATACCTTTGAGAGCTGGACACTAAGGGTGCCAATAAGTTCTAGAGCTGACAGTGTAGGGTGATAATACTTTTGATAGCTGATAGCATAGGGTCACCAGTACTTTTGAGAGTCGATGGCATAGGGTACTAATAAATTTGAGAACCAGAGGCGGAGGGCGCCAATAGTTTTGAGAACCAGACATGTAAGGCGCCAATACTTTTGAGAGCCAGGCGAGCAGGGCGCCAATACTTTTGAGAGCCGAGGTGAAGGGCGCCAATACTTAAGAAAGCCCGACAAAAAGGTCGCCAATACTGTTTAGAGCCGTCCGTTTAGGGCAGAAATAGTTTTAGAGGCCGCCGTGTTGGGAGCCAATACTCTTAGAGCCGACGGCACAGTGCGCCAATACTTTCAAGAGCCAGATGTGTAGCGTGTGAATACTTTTTAGAGCCAGACAGATAGGGCACCAATAGGGTGCCTGATTGATTGGACACCTCACCTCTGGGATTCGAGAGAAGAATAATAATAATTATAATAATAAGTATGCACAGAACAGTACCACTAATAATAATAATAATAATAATAATAATAATAATAATAATAATAATAATAATAATAATAATAATAATATATAGTTAATAATATAGTTTTTTTTAATTGAAAAAAAACAGATTCTCTGAACCAATTGCCAAAACCCATTTGTCAAATCAAACACTCTTTTGGAAAAACCTTAAATAATATTGACCTACTTAGTGTCATTTCATGGCAAACCAGCAACTCCATTTCCCAGAATGCACAATGAACTACAAACATGGCCGACAACTACAACTCCCAATGGAACACACAGACATGTTACCTTCTCCTGAAGACTAATCACACACACACACACACACACACACACCTGTTCTCAATCACACCACACTCTTTACTAGATTCTCAAGCACATAGCCATTGCGAAGTATTACATGCAGTTGACTTGCCTCTGTTGCTTATTAAGCCTCTATATCATGTTGCTCTGCATTTTTGATTTTGTTATTCCCTCGACTTTGATTCTCTGTCTTGCCTAGTTTGGATTGTTTGTATGAGCGTTTGACCTTTGCCTGTTTATGGTTATTGATTTCTGCCTAAACCTGTGGATCTGTCTTCTCATTAAACTGTCTTACCTGCACTTGCTACCGTCTCAGCCTCCATTACGTGACAGAATACTTAGCCTAAACCTGGAAGCAGCAAGAGAGTGAGAAAATATCTGGCCATCATTCATGTCAGTCCAGTTTCCCCAGTGGACTGACAGAAATTCCGGATCCGAAATATGGATTGTGTGACTACCCAAGGCAGTTCCTGTTCTACTGCCAAATGTACATTTCAAGCCTGGCAAACTCCAAGCTGGATAAGAGGCAATGGTTTGGGTTCATTATGGCCTGGCCTACCAATGGGTGCAGCATCTGGCCAGTACAGGGTCCCTTGCCCTTGGCAATGTAACTCAGTTTGTGGAACTACTTCTAAAGGAGTTTGGGAATCTAGGGAACTGCAACCTGGTTGAACTTTTGAGTGTGGTCAGTGTAACAAACAAGCCTGATCTGCCATTCCACACATTTTATGATTGGCTAGACAGGTTGGTCTCCACTGCTCAGCTCCAGTGCCAGGCTGTCAGGGCGGAAATATGAGTGACACAGGCGTACAAGACCGAGGGCTGCTGTTAAAGCAGCCACCGTACATTGTCCAACATGCAGTAACCTTGGGGTACACAAATCATATTTCTGCTCTCAGGAATGTTTCAAAGGCAGCTTTTGCTCCCATAAACGGCTCAACGAGAGCAAGAGCAGAGCTCCTGCTTAAGCCCCACGAGGTGGTCTCACCTGCAGAGCTCTGGCTCAAGTTCAACAAGGCAACCTCCCATGCCAAGTTCCTTTCTGAGGTCGACGTCATAACCAACATTACTTGCACCTGAATCTGATGACCTGGCCAACGAAGTTCTGCTCACGCCTAAGTCTGCTGACACGGCCAACCAGCAACTCCATTTCCAAGAATGCACCATGCACTACAAACATGGTTGACAACTACAACTCCCAATGGAACAGACATGTCACCATCTCCTGAAGACATGCTCAATCACACATGCTTGTTCTCAATCACACCATACTACTTAAGTCACTCTCACACAGCCATTGTGAAGTATTACACTTGGTTTACTGTCTCTGTCATTTACCAACCCTTTACCTTGAGTTTTTGCTCTGGGATTATTTATTTATTTTATTTGGTTATTTCCTCAACTTTGATTCTCTGTCTTGCCTAGTTTGGTTTGTTTGCATGATCGTTTAACCCTTGCCTGTCTATGGTTGATTTCTACTGTCTTACTTGCTTCCATCTCAGCCTCCATTACGTGACACTTAAACATTTGCAGAACTTGAACATGTTGTGGTGGTGTGTGGGTTTTTTTGTTGTTTGTTTGTTTTTCTTCCAAATCTCACTCATATTTTAATGCTGATTTTGAATAGAGATACATTTGTGATGCAAAAATGATAGACACATGCTACAAAACTTGACTTCAATTTCAGCAAAATTGCCATCATTTAACACAATAAAAACACATCTCAAAATTTTTAGCACTTGTTTTTAATGATGAAACCGATTAGAGACTGGCATATAAGCCAGTGCAAGTGGCAAACGCCAGTTGAATGTTGATACAAGCAATGGATGGATACCAATGAGGCAGTGAAGAAAGAGTTCATGTCAGAGGTGGCAGAAGAGGTGGAAAGGTAAATGTAAGAGGTGGTGGATGAGGAGTAAGTGGACAAGGAGTTCCAAAAACACCAATTTCTGATTAAATTCATGCCATTACCATTTGTCATGTCATTGTTCATGGTATGACCGTGAGGGTAACTGTACAAGGGTTTCAACCAAACCTAAGCAGGCTCTCAGTGTCCACCATAGTGAGGACTTCCAGACAACATAACAGGTATAGTAATTGTGTTCTTGGTCTTTGATTATTTACTGTATGCAAACATTTTGGTACAATACAATAGTGAAACAATTGGATAACAATCTGTATTACATTTGAAGTTTGGTCTATTACTGTATTATCTTCACAGTACTGTATGTGTATGTAATTCCATTTGTGCTTTTGGTAGAGCTGCAAGACTGTCTCAAGGAGGTGGCAGGCGTTCCATGTTTACATTACAGCAAGAGGCTCACATTGTTGATGTGGTTTATCAAAATAATGACATCTGTCTTCAATCAAAAATTATTCAAGTTTTGAAGGTATCAATACTGTGACCCTGGGTTCGAATTCGGTGTTCGATGGAGTAAGACGTGAGGTTTGAGTCTCCTGCTGATTTCGATCAAAAATTGTAATTAATTAGCACTTTCATTGGTAATATAATATATTTATATATAATTTATATATAAAATATAATATATATAGTATATTTTGACTTATTCTACTTCGTTTCCTTATTTGTACTTTTAACTCGGGGGTTTGTTAAAGATGTCGGGGAAGAACTCGAAAACCGGTGGTAGCATTCAGACAAAACTGAGGTCTAGAGAGTGCACAGCGAGTGCGTCTCCTTGTAAATCTGCAGCCGCGTCTCCCTCCCTCCATGAATCTGCAGCCGCATCTCCCTCTCACCATGAACCCGCACCCGCGCCTCCTTCTCCTCATGAATCTGTAGCCGCGCTCCCTTCCCCCTGTGAACCCGCGGTCGCATCCACGTCCCAGAGTGGTGGCTCTGACTTCGCTGCATTCAGGCTTGAGTTGCTGGCTGTACTGAGGAAGGACATCGCTGATTTTAGGAAGGAGTTCCAGGGGTTTCAGGAGCATCTGAGGCACCAGGAGACTCACCATGAGAATCAACAGAAGACTCTCAGGGATGCGCTATCTACTATCCAGCATGACCTGCAGGTCATGAAAACACAGCAGGTTAGTGATAAAATCGCTACCGAGGCCACCATATCAACATTGAAAGGTACTGTGGGGGAAATGGGGAACACTCTCTCCGGTTGCACTGTTGATATAGTTCACATTAAGACTACTATCAAGTCTCTCACTGCAACCATGACTCAATTAGAGAATAAATGTGAGGATTTGGAGTCGAGGTCACGGCGCAATAACATTAGGATAGTTGGAGTTCCAGAGGGCGCTGACACCTGTACAACCGCTGCTGTAGCGGCCTTGTTAAAAGAGGCATTTGGTCTGGAGAAGGAGGCGTTTTTGGACCGGTGCAACTGGACCCTTCAGCCGAAGCCGAAGTCTGGTGAACGTCCACGGGCTATTGTGTGCAGATTCCATTATTACGGTGACTGTGTTGATATTTTATGCTGCGCGAGAGAGCGCCAGCAGATTAAAGTCAGGGATCTGACCATCTCCATTTTCCCTGACTACACAGTCAAGATAGCCCGGGCCCGGGCCATGTTTAACGAGGTTCGGCGTCAACTTCGTGATATTGAGGGAGCTCGCTATGGAATACTTAACCCAGCTCGGCTTCGCATTACAATAACGGTGTCCAGAAGGACTTTATTTCAGCGGAGGAAGCAGCAGAATACGTTAAACTCTTAATACGGAGTGAACTGCATCACCTACACAGTGTAGTGTTCTTTATTTATTTATTTATTTGTTTATTTAGCTTTGTATTTATTTTATTTATTATTACCATTATTAATTATTATTATTATTATTATTATCTTTTTATTTATTTATTTATTTATATTTTTTGGATAATATTCTTTATTCTTATTTGCACTCGGCCTTCCAACTCTATGAAATTCGAATTCTTTCTGTGGATATTGTGCATTACTTCATTTAGAATTTGTGTTAGAATTTAGAGTTTGTTTATTTATTTATTTTTAATTAATTAATTTATTTTTTTATCATCTTATCTATTTATTATTATTATTTTTAATTACTATTTATTTATTAATTATTTATTTGCTTGTTTGTTTGTTTTTTTATGTGCTACACTGTGTAAGATTATTAGTTATAAGTCTTTAAAGTTTCTCTATAACATGACAAGAAGCATATTTGATTTTATTTTTGATTATGTGGAGCATCTGCCAATGCAACTGCATGTCAAAGGGACCTGTGGAAATATTAAATATTTAAAAAATTCTGTTATTGTTGTTGCTGTGAGAAATGAATTATAGAATGTTATTTACTCAACCTTTACGTTTGTTTTTCATTTGAATTTTGTTGCATGTTATGTCACATTAAAAAAGAGGAAAAAGAGCTGGCATGATTTAGGAGACGGAAGAGGATAGAATTTTGATTTATAAATTGTTTTTTAAGAAAAACACTGGAAGAGGAAATAGCTCAGAAAGCACATGCATAATGTTCCTAATATGCATATGCCAAGGATTGAAAATGAAGAGAGGTGTGTGGTGAAATGTCCGAGAGGGCAAAGAGAAAGAAGAACAGATGGATGAAGGTTGGATGGGGTGATTAGCAGCATTGCAGTAACTGAACAGATGCATGTGGATGTCTATGTCAGACCTTCTACCCACATGGCAAAATCTGACACATCACTGTCCCATAACCCAGGTAATCAAAGGGCAAATTGTCACAACAGTTACATTTTAGCTGAGACATCTGAGAAATGCAATCCATGCTGTGGAACAGATGGTTGAGGAAGAAGCCTTTGGCCTCAATCTTTCAGCAGATACATCAGTTAATGTCAGAAGGAACTGGGCCACTATCAACTGATCCAAAATAGTAAAACAAACAAACAAACAAATAAATAAATAGATAAAATAATTAAATACAGCTATAATTATATAACAACAATAATTACAAAAAATTAAATACAACTCACTTTTTTTATAGGTGGCATGATGACACAGCAGATAGTGTGACACTTCTACTATCCTAGGTTCAGTCCTAAGATTTGTTTAATGCCTGTGTGCAGTCTCACATGCTTTCCCCATGTCTGCATAGGATTCTTCTGGGTTCTCTGGTTTCTTCTCCTTGTCCAAAACATGCCAGCACATCAGCCTAGGAATTTGGATTAAATGGCCATTTACATTTGCCCAAAGTAACATAAATGAAAGTGCATTAATTAGTATTGGCACATAGGGTTGGCTAGAGAAGCTTCAACGTATAATGTACATAAATAAGAAAAAGCTTCTGGCATAAGTTCAATCAAAAAAGAAAGGGCTGTCTTTTGGATTGTTAACCAGTCTATGAAACATTGTTGGCAAACACATAGTACATCCAAAAACATATGTATAGCCAAACCTGAACATGTTACATGTACATTTGGCATATTATGCCCTAATCCACTCATTGAATAACACAAAACTACTGCACAGTTGCTTCTTTGCTGTGCTCTGCCTAGGATTCTTTTTTAAGTATCACCTGCTTTTACATAAACAAAAACAATTGAATAAATAATACGCTAAAGGTGAAACTAGTCTATTTTGCTCATTTTGTATACTCATGCATTTCATGCCTAAACATTGTGTTCCCATATAAGAAAGCTAAGAGCACTAGCACTAACAAAAATTCAGAAGCAAAGTGTTCGGAGCACCAATATACAATACACGTTAGAGGTGTATCACATTTCCACTCTCTTCATCAGGATCAAAATATTTGTATCTGTATTGGTATTCTGATTTAAAATGGAAGTGCTTGTAGCCTGCTAGCATCACCTTACCGCTAGCCATGTTTACATTTCACATTTATCTCATTTACCGCTCTGTTAAAGGTGAATATGTCGGTTGTTTCTCCACTTTTGAGTGTAGATGTGGACTCGAGCTGCACATAGTGCTGTTGGAGTTGGAGGCCATAGAGAAACAGATCCACGGCCTACTCAACAAGCAGGCCCAACTGCACAAGCAAAGAACTGCACTGGAAACATCTTGTGCTACAGCCTACAAATCCAAGGTAAGCACGCAGCATGGTTCTATCACTCCCAGCCCCTCTACGCCATGTGTTTCTCTGTACATGGACTGTGCACCAGCAGCAGAAGGTGCCGGCCAGACTCCAATGTGCGGAACGTCCGCGTCGCTTCATCTAAAAGTAAGGTACGCACACACTGTTTCTCTGGTGCTTGTGTCCTTGATGCCGCTGTGCAGGTACCCGGGAAACTGAAGAAGGACGAGAGCATTGGAGCAGTCATGCTACATGCCGGGGTGAACGACATCAGGCTGTGGCAGTTGGAAGTTCTGAAGAGAGACTTTGACATCCTGATCAAGACATTGTTCAACTCAGATCACACACTCCGAAGATCATCGTCTCTGAAGCTGGAAGTTCCAGTAGACTTTTCGCTTTGAATGTCTGGTTAATATCTTGGTGTAACAAAATCTGCTCTGTCAATAATTGGAATCTGTTCTTTGAGTGTCCGAGGTTGTTCTGTGCTGATGGACTGCACCCCGTCAGCCTTGGAGTGGAACTCCAGTCAGACAACCTCTCCAAGATGCTACACAGCATGTAACTACCAGCCGTAAGTCCAACTTCCAACAATAACAACATTTATCATAATCAATGTTAATTAATAGTTCAGCACTTTAGAGACTGTGTCTGTTCTCCGAGCTAAACAAATACATAGAAAATTTCATAAAGTTTATTTTAGTAACCTAATTAACATCAAATTTGATAATACCGAATGCACATCCAGCACCTTTGAAGCAAGGACTATTAAATATTAGATCTCTTATGTCTAAGGCAGTTATTGTTAACAAAATCATTACTGATCAGGAATTTAACATATTGTGTCTAATGGAAACTTGGAATAAAATAAATGAGGACATAACACTAAATGAAGCCAGTCCTCCTGGATACAGTTACAGTGGCAAGAAAAAGTATGTGAACCCTTTAGAATTGCATGGTTTTCTGAATAAATTTGTCATAAAATGTGATCTGATCTTCATCTAAGTTAGGGGTATTGACAAATATCCATCCATCCATCTTCTACCGCTTACTTGAATTGAACCCTGGACCCTGGAGGTGTGAGGCAAATGTGCTAACCATCCATTCATCTTCAACCGCTTATTCCTTCTTCAGGGTCGCAGGGAACCTGGAGCCTATCCCAGGAAGCATTGGGCACAAGGCGGGGTACACCCTGGACAGGGTGCCAGTCCATCGCAGGGCACAATCACATACACACTCACACACTATGGACAATTTAGACACGCCAATCAACCTACCATGGACTGGGGGAGGAAACCGGAGTACCCGGAGGAAACCCCCGCCGCACGGGCAGAACATACAAACTCCACAAACACATGGCCCCGGCGGGAATCGAACACCGGACCCTGGAGGTGTGAGGCGAACGTGCTAACCAATAAAAGAATAAAAGAATAACACAAAAAAATTCTGATCTTTCATGTCTTTATTGAACATACTCATTCAACATTCAAAATGGCAGTGGAAAAGTGAACCCTTAGAATTAATAACTGGTTGACCCCTCCTGCACATCATTCGGGAAGAATTTTAGCCCATTCTTCCTGGCAGAACTGCCTTAGCTCTGTCATATTATTTTTATGTCTCATGTGTATGGATTTCTTCAAGTCATAGCATCTCTATTGGGTTGAGGTCAGGGCTCTGACTTGGCCACTCCAAAAGGCGGATTTTGTTTTTCTGAAGCCATTCTGTTGTGGACTTACTCCGGTGTTTTGGGTCGTTGTCCAGTTGCATCACATAACTTCTACACAGTTTCAGCAGACGTACAGACATTCTCACATTATCCTAAAGAATTGTCTGATATACTTGGGAATTCATCTTCCCCTCAATGATTGCAAACTGGCCAAGCCCTGATGTACCAAAGCAGGCCCAAATCATGAAGTTTCCGCCACCATACTTTACGTTTGGGACGTTTGTGTGGTTTTTCCAAATAGTTCAATCTTAGTTTCATCAGTCCAAAAACATTTTGCCCATACTGTTGTGGAGTGTCAGTGTGCTTTTTTTTCAAACTTCAGGCATGCAGCAATGTTGTTTTTAGTAAGCATTCGCTTCCTTTGTTGTGTCTTGCCGTAGACACCCTGCTTGTTCAATGTTTTGCATATTGTAGATTCGTGAACAGAGATGTTAGCCAGTTCCAATGATGCCTTCAAATCTTTGGCTGTCATTCGTTGTTGCTTCTTTACCTCATTGATGAGTCTTCAATGTGCTCTTGGTGCCCAATTCTTGGTAGAGTAGCAACAGTCCCAAAGTGTCTCCAGTTGTAGAATGTTTGCCTAACTGTAGACTGGTGAATTTCTAAAGTCTTTGAAATCACTTAGTGACACTTGCCCGCTTTATATAAATAAACTATTCTTGATCGTAGATTCTCTGAAAGCTCTTTTTGGCGAGGTATGGCTCACATAAGCATGTGCTTCTTGTGCAGAGCAAACTTCAAAAGTTTGAGGGGTTATCATCAGTCAAAGTTGCTGTAGTCGACACCTCCAAACTCATTTCCTTAACGAGACTCCAGGTGTGCAAAAAAAAGAAGCTTTTTTGAGGTCATTAACTCAAGGGTTAACATACTTTTTCCACAAGCACTATGAGGTTTTTTGGTTGTTCTCATAGACATGAAAGATCAGAATTATTTTTGTGTTATTATTTTAGACACATTATATTTGTCAATACCCTTAACCTAGATGAAGATCGGATCACGTTGTGACAAATTTCAGAAAACCATGAAATTCCAAAAGGTTCACATACTTTTTCTTTCCACTGTATATACATCAGGCTCATTTAACTAGTAGAGGAGGTGTTGCACTCATCCATAGTCAAAATCTAGGTGTCACACAAAAACCTAGTCATAAATTCAGCTCTTTTGAAGTTCTTTATACCAGTATAACAAATGTAACAAAAGTGAATTTTTCTAATTATTATTTGTAGACCCCCAGGGCCATATATATACTGAATTCCTACGTGAATTTGCAGATTTTATCTCAACGTCGGTTACTTCTCCAGATAAAGCATTAATCGTTGGTGATTTTAATATTCATGTTGATAACCCTGAAGACCATCTGAGAACAGGGATTGTTTCCATTTTAGATTCAGTAGGGGTCAGTCAGAATGTAATAGGACCTACTCATAATGGTGGTCACACTCTTGACCTGATACTAACATACGGATAAAATATAGAAAATATTGTAATATTTCCACAGTCTGAAGTTGTCTCATCATTGTCTTATCTCATTCAATATACTGTTACCCAAGCTGTACTCTCACTGCTTTACATTGTTGCAAAGTGTCATTTCTTCAGTGTTATCACATGAAAAGATATAATCAAATATTTACAAAAATGTGAGGGGTGTACTAACTTTCATGAGATACTGTATGTATTGATCATAATATTTGCACCTCGCCTCACTACCACGTAAAACATACATTAACGTCAGCTACTGCATCAATAACCTCCCAGAGATATCAATAATATTTGGAACACCCTGGTATAATAATGAAATGCATACATTAAAACAGACCACTCGAAAATTAAAACGTAAATGGTGCCAAACCAAGTTGGTAATATTTCAAATAACATGGAAGGGGAGCCTACTTAACTATAGAAAATCTCTTAGTGATGCTAGAAAAGTCTCTCTCTACACCTAAAAAGATTTTTTTCTTTAATTGAGATTTCTATTCAACATGGTAGCAAAAACTAGGAATAAAACCACTATAGAAACAGGCACACAATCACAATCATTAGATAACAGCGAAGATTTCATGAATTTTTTCATTAGTAAAATTGAAAATATTAGTTGTGAATTTTAGGCTATTAAATTAAAAACAGACAGTTTTATAAGTAACCCTGTAGATGATAATATAGCAATATCTGATCAACGATTAGAATGTTCCCTTTCAAAGGGAACTTCGACGTTGCATTTAGCATCACAGTATGGGAGGGCCTTGTGCGCGTGACCGGTATCTGAAGCTTGTGTAAAATCATGCCTCTACTTATTGGCTTGCCATGATCAGGTGATGTGGCAATTAAACACGTCGCATGATATACAGTGAGGGAAAAAAGTATTTGATCCCCTGCTGATCGTCCCTTTGATGCGGTTGTCCTGTCCCCTTAGCAGAAAAACACTCCGAAAGCATAATGTTTCCACCTCCATGTTTGATGGTGGGGATGGTGTTCTTGGGGTCATAGGCAGCATTCCTCCTCCTCCAAACCCAGTGAGTTGAGTTGATGCCAAAGAGCTCCATTTTGATGTCATCTGACGACCAGAGGACAACTGGGTGAAAGTGTTGTGGTCAGATGAGACCAAAATGGAGGACTGGACGACTGGTTGATTCTAGCATGATCCAGGGAACAGGCGGTTCAACATCGAGATGTTGTTCTCGCCAACATGAGGAGCTTGGGGCTCAAGTTGAACCTCAAGAAAAATATGCTTTCTCCAGTGCAGAGGACAACTTTTCTAGGTGTTATATGGGATTCTACTACGATGAGGGCGTTTCTATCCCCAACAGGATAAAGCTAGGATCGATCCTATCAACATTGAGCAAGATAAAGCTAGGTCTGGGCATCCCCTCCAGTCTCTATGAGGGACTGTTGTGCCTTATGGCAGCAGCAGCCAAAGTCATACCATTGGGCTTAATGCACGAGACTGTTTCAGTGGTGGCTGAAAAGTTGGAGTTTTCATCCGGGGATGAAACCTCAGAGAATAATCAGTGTCACGCAGCGATGCCTACGTATTGGAAGTGATGCTCTCAGTATTTGGAAGTGCCCGCAGTTTCTAGCTTCGGGTCACACTCTAGGGGCATCTCCTTACTGCAAGACAGTAATGACAGATGCGTCCCTCACAGGCTGGGGTGCAGTCTTAAATGGCTGTCCAGCTCATGGTCTTTGGAGCGGCCCTCATCTGGAGTGGCATATACAGGTGCTGGTCATATAATTAGAATATCATCAAAAAGTTTATTTATTTCATTAATTACATTCAAAAAGTGAAACTAGTATAATGTATACATTCATTACACACAGACTGATATATTTCAAGTGTTCATTCCTTTTCATTTTGATGATTCTAACTGACAACTAATGAAAACTCCAAAATCAATATCTCAGAAAATTAGAATATTACTTAAGATACAAAAAAGGACTTTTAGAAATGTTGGCCAACTGAAAAGTATGAACATGAAAAGTATGAGCATGTACAGCACTCAATACTTAGTTGGGGCTCCTTTTGCCTGAATTTCTGCAGCAATGTGGCGTGGCATAGAGTCGATCAGTCTGTGGCACTGCTCAGGTGTTATGACAGCCCAGGTTGCTCTGATAGTGGCCTTCAGCTCTTCTGCATTGTTGGGTCTGGCGTATCGCATCTTCCTCTTCACAATACCCCATAGATTTTCTATCGGGTTAAGGTCAAGCGAGTTTGCTGGCAAATTAAAAACAGGGATACCATGGTCCTTAAACCAGATACTGGTAGCTTTGGCACTGTGTGCAGGTGCCAAGTCCTGTTGGAAAATGAAATCTGCATCTCCATAAAGTTGGTCAGCAGCAGGAAGCATGAAGTGCTCTAAAACTTCCTGGTAGATGGCTGTGTTGACCTTGGACCTCAGAAAACACAGTGGACCAACACCAGCAGATGACATGGCACCCCAAACCATCACTGACTGTGGAAAGTTTACACTGGACTTCAAGCAACGTGGATTCTGTGCCTCTCCTCTCTTCCTCCAGACTCTGGGACCTTGATTTCCAAAGGAAATCAAAATTTACTTTCATCAGGGAACATAACTTTGGACCACTCAGCAGCAGTCCAGTCTTTTTTGTCTTTAGCCCATTCTGATGCTGTGTCTTGTTCAAGAGTGGCTTGACACAATGAATGCGAGGAATGTGTGTGGTGATTCTTGAAGCACTGACTCCAGCTGCAGTCCACTCTTTGTGAATCTCCCCCACATTTTTGAATGGGTTTTGTTTCACAATCCTCTCCAGGGTGCGGTTATCCATATTGCTTGTCACCCACCAGGGAGGGTTATATTCACGCCCTCTGTTCAGACAGGCGCAACTAATCCTTCTCTGGGCAGAGGGAAAGTTCTTGTCAGTGAGTGCAATATACATACTGGGCAGCTGGAATGTAGTTGCAGACATCCTGTCAAGGCAGGGGCTGTGTCCCGGGCGTTGGAGGCTCCATCCACAAGTGGCGGAGTCCATATGGTGGAGGTTTGGACAAGCAGAAGTGGATGTGTTCGCCTCCGAGGATACCTTCCTGTATCCTAGGCTGGATTATATTCCTAAAGTGCCTACATCAGCTGCCCACCCTGTGATGTTACAGGCTTCTTGCCCTCCTCCGTTCCTCACACGGCACAAGAGAGGATGCACCTGCTCTGTCCGGTAAGGGCTGTCTGTACTTACGTCCACCTCTCCGGCTAGTGGCGTAAGTCAGAGCAGCTCATTCCACTAGGGCGGTCACCTCCTCAAAGGCTTTGTCCAAAGGGGTATCCTTGCAGGATGTGTGTGTGGCTGCAGGGTGGTCTACGCCACACACATTCATTCGTTATTACAGCCTGGATATTCATTCCACCCCGGGCTCGAGTGTCTTGCAGTGACCCTCAGGTTAGAAGATTTTTGAACAGTGCTTGGAACTTGGAAGGGCACGGACACGTGAGGAAGAGAGGGAGAGATGACGCGAGGAATCCCGGTGCTTCTATTGCGTTGAGGACACCCATGTCGTGCGCCAGTGTCCGCACTGGAGGCGCCAATGAGACGAGAGGCGCAGTGAAGTCCCACCAGTACCGGGTGAGTCCTAACCAATCACTTAACTCAAATGTTTTCTCTCTATCAGTAGTGATAGAACATTCACGCCGCTCTTTTGTGCTTTCAGCTCTCATCGACTCTGGGGCGGCGGAGAACTTCATAGATGAGAGGACGACTACTACGACCTTCAGGAAGTGTTCAGCAAGGAGAGGGCCAGTTGTCTCCCACCTCACAGACCGTACAACTGTGCGATTGACTTACTTCCTGGGGCCAGTCTACCACGAGGTTGAGTATTGATTATCGAGCCCTCAACCAGGTAACAGTTAAATACCATTATCTACTGCCTCTTGTTCCCTCAGCCTTGGAACAGTTACGGTCTGCCACCATATTCACCAAGCTGGACCTTCGCAGTGTGTACAACCTCATCCGCATCAGGGAGGGAGATGAGTGGAAAACGGCTTTCAGCACCACCTCCGGGCATTATGAATACCTGGTTATGCCGTATGGGCTCGCTAATGCCCCTTCAGTGTTTCAGAATCTCATCAATGATGCTCTGAGAGACATGTTAGGAAGATACCTGATAGCCTATATTGATGATATTCTGATCTATTCGACCTCCCTGGAGGAACATGTCCAACATGTCCCCAGCGTACTGCAATGCCTCCTGCAGTACCACCTATTCGTCAAGGCCGAGAAATGCGAATTCCATCAGCACACCATTTCTTTCCTGTGATATATTATTACATTTACATTTATTCACTTGGCAGACTCTTTTATCCAAAGCGACTTACAAATAAGCAAAGCGATATATCAAGCAGGGAACAATACAAATAGTGCTACTATACAAGATCCATTAATCGAATACCAGAGGAAGCAAAGTGCACAGAGTAGAGGTGTAAATGCATTCTGTGTGGGTTTTTTTTTTTTCTAGGAGTTGGTTAGGTATTCACGGAATAGGTGGGTCTTTAGCTGTTTTTTGAAGATAGTGAGAGATTCTGCAGTCCGGATTGAGATCGGAAGTGCATTCCACCTCTGGGGAACGGTAAGCGTGAAGTTTCTGGAAAGGGACCATACGCCACGCTGAGTGGGAACTACTAAACATCGTTCGCTAGTTGATCGCAGATTGCGAGAGGGAATGTATGCCTTCAGGAGAGAGTTGAGTTAGGAGGGTGCTGTTCCTGACAAGGTCTTGTAGGTGAGCATCAAGGCCTTGAACTTGATGCGGGCAGCTGCAGGAAGCCAGTGGAGGGAGATGAAGAGGGGTGTGACATGGATTTTATTAGCCCAAGTGGAGTCGCCATGGACCAACACAAGATCCAGGTGGTAGTGGAGTGGTCCACTCTGCGAACCGTCAAAGAGTTGCAGCGTTTTGCTAACTTTTACCGAAGATTCATCCGAGACTTCAGTAAAGTAGTGCAACCCCTGACCTCGCCTCTGAGAGGGAAACCCAGGTGACTGCTGTGGACTCCCGTTGCCCAGAAGGCCCTGGAGAAACTTAAGAGAGCTTTCACCACGGCTCCCATTCTCCGACACCCCTCTAAGCCATTTGTCGTGGAAGTTGACGCATCAGAGGTCAGCGTGGGAGCCATTTTGTCACAAAGGTTTGGTGAGAGTTCCAAACTACACCCCGTTGCTTATTTTTCCCGCAAGTTGTCGCCAGCAGAATGGAACTATGATGTGGGAAACCGTGAACTGCTGGCCATTAAACTGGCCCTGGAGGAGTGGAGACACTGGTTGGAGGGGCTTTACACCCATTCGTCATCTTCACGGATCATAAGAATCTGGAATACCTAAGAACTGCCAAACGTCTCACTCCTCGCCACACACGCTGGTCCCCGTTCCTCTCCCAGTTTGATTTCACCCTGTCGTACCACCCAGGTTCCAAGAATAATAAGGCTAATGCTCTGTCTCGCATGTATGCCCCAGAGCTGCTGGCAGAGCTGGAGAGTTACATTATGCCACTGTCCTGTATAGTGGACTCCCTGGAGTGGCCCCAAGAACAGTGCCTATCTCGTGTCCCCAATTCCAGAATCCCAGCCATTTGTCCTACCGGTAAACAGTTCGTGCCTAAATGGTACAGACTCAACCTTCTTACCTGGGCCCACATGACTCTGGCTACGGGCCACCCAGGAGCCCGTCGTACTTGTCAACTACTGGCCAAAAGGTACTGGTGGCCCAACATGTCCAGGGAGGTTTAGCGCACCATGTCCTTGTGTTCCTCTTGCGCTCAGTCCAAGGGCCCCTGTGCACTCCCAGTTGGCAAAATCGTACCCCTACCCATACCAGAGCGTCCGTGGTCCCACTTGGCCATCAACTTTATCAATGATTTGCAGAAGTCTCAGGGGAACTCCGCGATTTTAGTAATCATGGACCGGTTCTCTAAATCACTGCGCTTAGTTCCACTACAGGCCATCCCATCTGCCTTCACCATGGTGGAGCTCCTGTTCCAACACGTTTTCCATTTCTTTGGTATCCCTGAGGAGATTGTGTCGGATAGGTGTCCACAGTTCACTTCACGGGTATGGGCTTGCTTTATGAGGAAGATGAGGATAGCAGTCAATCTCATTTCGGGTTATCACCCCCAAGCTAACGGACAAGCAGAATGTGCTAACCAGGAAGTAATATTGTTTCTTCGGACCTACTGCTCTGATAACCCAGGGGACTGGAGTCAATATCTACCGTGGGCAGAATATGCCCAGAACTCACTAAGGCATTCCGCTACCCAGCTCATCCCATTCCAATGTGTGCTGGGGTATCAACCTCCATTATTCCCCTGGAACGCTGCTCCCATGGACTCCCCAGCAGTAGATGAATGGTTCCACCGAAGTGAGCGGGTCTGGGAACGTGCCCATCAACAGCTGGTTCAGGCATCTCAGGTAGCCAAACGAAAGGCCGACCGATGCCAGAGGGCTCACCCTGAGTATCAACCCGGGGACAGGATGTGGCTCTCCACAAGAGACTTGTGAACCCCCAGGGGCACGAAGCTCCAGCCGAATATATTGGGCCCTTCCGCATACTGAGGCAGATTAATGAAGTAACTTATCGCCTGGACCTTTGGAAACACAGTCGTATCTCCCCGTCCTTCCATGCCTCCCTGCTCAAACCTGTGACCCCTGGCCACAACTGTCCCTGAGGGTTCTCCAACGGAACCAGTGGAGATAGAGGGCCGTCCAGCTTACCGCGTTCGTGAAATTCTGGACTCCAGATGTAGGAGGTGAGGACTCCAGTATCTGGTGGACTGGGAGGGATACGGACCATAGGAATAATGCTGGGTCCCAGCCCGAAACATTCTGGATGCAGGTCTGTGTAGGGACTTCCATGCAGCCCATCCAGACAAACCCCCCCGGGGGAGGACGCCTTGGAGAACTTCGGCTCCCGGAGTGAGCCCTTGGGGCAGGGGGGTTGGGGCTCTGTTACAACGCGGCAAGATCAGCCCGGCAGCACACTACGGGTAGTCCCGCCCAGGGACATGGTGGAGAGGGACTACAATTTCCAGTCTCGCCCGCGCTCGAGTTCACCGGAGTTCTAATTGCGAACACCTGAAAACACCATAAGTTATATAAGGACCTCCCAATCTTCACCCGATGCGAAGTATACGTTCAGTAGCCTTAGCTCTGTATGGTACTAAGCTCCATTGCTACTAGTGTTTGCCCGTTACTAGATAGCTCGCTAGACTCTCTATATGCTTGTGCCTACGCACCAGACTCTACTGCCAACAGACTCTGTACCTAGCTTACCTGTTGATTGCTGTTACAAGTTTCTCACGGCCATCATCTCTCTGCCTGCCTGCGCTTGTCTCCATCTGCAATTCGTTTTTAGTACAGCCTTCTGGCTCCTCAGAGGCAGAGAGGAATTATTACAATTATTTGTGTGTGTGTTGTTTTTCCCCTGTTTTTTCCCCTTTTGACTTTCTATAGCGGAAGGAGGAGTCGAGACGAGAGCTCCAAGATCCAGCGGAGAGCTCAACCCAGAAGACAGAGCAAGAGATAGAGCTCGTCTCCTCCTCCTCTTCCAGATCCATAAGAGATCCCCCAAACCTGAGACGGCTAGCAGCCTCGGCAGCAGCCGGCCGAGATCCGCAAGGCTCTGAAACCCAACTTGCTTTGGCTTCCGAGAAGAGAACGAGTCGCAAGCCGAACTGCTTAATGTAGGCATTACCTTTCGCAGCCGCTCAAGGCTGCCATTGCATGCTACACTCCTAAACATTTCACCCAGAAAGTGTGCACTATTCCCTGTGATGAAACGGGAGCAAGGCATAACACACTTTCTAAATTCTTTCTCGCTCATTACTTCCCTCCCTTCATTTTATCTCAAAAAGGGATAGAAAAGATTTTGAGAAAATATAGAGTAGAAATTAAGCATTTTTTTGCCGTGTCATGACACGTGGCTCCTATTTGTTTGGGATGAAATCCTGCAGCCACACTGGCCTTGTGGATAAAATTTAGGATGAGCACTTCTCTTGAGAAAGAATTGGTCTTGTAAATATGAGAAAAATCAGCTTCGAGTGTATGAGCCCTAAAAGGTGCAGACAATTAACTGTGTTGAATCTGTTGAAGGACAGGTTGAGAGAAATGAGGACTGAGACAGATAGATTTTTTTTGTGGCTGTATCTGTACAATGTATAGTCTTGCACTCTGGTTGGTATTAGATGGATTGAGAGTGGGCTTTTAAGTAAAGGTGTGGCTTGAGAAGGCTAGTGGTCATATATTATTGCTCATGGCTATTATATTAGCTGATAATATTCTGCCTTTGTGCGAGTTGTTTTTAGCTTTTATTTTAATCACTTTATACAAAAAAATATGAAATATAGATTTGTCATTTGAAATGGTACATGCATTTTTGTCTTACAAATCAAAATGTCATTTTATCTCAGCCTAGAAGAAGTCTGGTAGAGGAACAAATGCTTCAGAGTATGATTTTATGAGAATTCAGTTACATTTTCCCCCCAGCTGTCCTGATTGACAGAACAGAGTAAGAACACATTTTCCTCCACCATTCCTCTCTGAATCTGTCTATGATGAAAGTACTCTTGGGCTCAATACTTTTTATCAGTCTGGCACATGGGTTCTCAGCTGGAGTTCTTGCGACCCACGGCTCTGCACAGCTTCATATTTTCCTCCTCCAGCACACCTGATAGATATAACTCATAAGCTAATTATAAAGCCCTTAGTGACTTGAATCAGGTGTGTTAGAGCTTGGGAAAATATGAAACTGCAGGGCAGTAGGTTCCATGAACTGAAGTTGAGAAGCCCTGCTTACGATTTAATATAACAGCAATCTTACAATAACACATCATGCTACTTTTACCTTTTACCTACAACAAACTTGAAATCTTATTATCTTATCATGTTCATATAGCACACTCTTGTTTGTGACAGTGTTTCAGTTACGTCTAAGTTTTATATCTCCCCCAATTCTCTTTTATCTGCCTACCTTCACAGGAAATGATCTAGCAGCTGTTAAATCTTTCAACACTTCAGCAGAGAATAAAAACAGTTTTCTCTCAGTCACCAAAGAATTAATTCATGTAAACAAATCAAGCTATGTTACAGAGGTGAGTCATTTCTAAGATTTAAAGAGATCCTTGGAAGACAGATTGAGAACCAGCATCATTTTTCATTGTTTTTGAAGTAAGAAATCAAACTGTCACTTTTCAAAAGCAAGTCATGCGAATACCTGCAATTTAAAATGCCATGAGAAAGACTGGGCACACATCCTGACACAAAGGGAAACATATTCATGTGTCTAGAGAAGAAGTAGAATATGCACATTCTACTCATGCTGTGCTCTTGTTATAAACATCACTTTTGGTGTGTCAAGAGAGCAAGATCTAAATAATCCATTTCCACCTTCACAAAGGCCCCCCAACAGGTCTGTGAAAAAAAAAACTATCAACAAGGCACTTCACAAACATATACAGCACATTTGTTCCCAGCTGGCGTTCTCCATGATGAATTGGAAGGATATTTTCAGCAGAAACACATGGATCAGAGCCAGAAGCAGGTCAAATTGGCACCTCCAATCAAGCCTGGGAGTGTGAAGCTTGGTCTCACTAGGACAGCAGATGTAGAGCATAGGATCTTCCTTTTCTGATTGACTGTTTAGACTAGAAATTAAGGGACACACATACTCTGCTCCAACTTTGAATGTACAATAATACAAGGCATTAACTGTGTACTAGGTAGGTGCACTGCCCACTGTGTGATCACTGTGTGGCAAACATCAGATTCACCTATGCATGTGTGAGCAGTGGGTGTGTATGGCTCTGACAGTGGGCCCAGTTTTAACGAGACACACCTGGTCCTTATTTCTTATAGAAGCCATATTTCATATTAATTTGGTGGCACTTTGTTATGTCCTTGTTGATATTCACCAGCTGTAGGACTTCACTCAGCACTGCATTATGCATGGCTCTTCACTATCATATCAAACAAAAGGTTATTATTCATTGTTATTCCACTCACCTCATTAAAGGCTGTTGAACCCCCCACCCTGAACCCACTAGCCCATCCTTTTTGTTAGAATAACAACAACAACAACAACAATAATAATAATAATAATAATAATAATAATAATAATAATAATAACCTTTAAAAAGTCAGTACAATTAATATAAGAACTACAGTGGCATTTGAAAGTTTGTAAATTGTCTATATTTCTACAGAAATATGACCTAAAACAACAAACATTTTCGGTGCTAAAAGTAGACAAAGAGAACCCAATTAAACAAAAGAGACAAAAATATTATAGTTGGTCATAATATTGGAAAATGATCCAATTTTACATATCTGTGAGTGGCAAATGTATGTGCACCTTTTCTTTCAGTATCTGGTGTGACCCCCCTGTGCAGCAATAACTGCAACTAAACATTTCTGGTTATTCAATTAAATTTTATTTGTGTAGCGCTTTTAACAATGGACATTGTAACTAAACTGCAACTAAATAACTGCAACTAAACCTTTTTGGTTATCCATCCATCGCAGGGCACAATCACATACACACTCACACACCCATTCATACACTACGGTATAGCTGCACTACGGACACTTTAGATTCAAATTTTATTTGTGTAGTGCTTTTAACAATGGACATTGTAGTCTAGTGTAGTCTCAAAGCAGCTTTACAGAAACATATAAAAACAGGATACAGATTTTAAGAGTGTGAATTTATGACTAATGAGCAAGCCGGTGGCGACGGTGGCAAGGAAAAACTCCCTAAGATGATATGAGGAAGAAACCTTGAGAGGAAGCAGACTCAGAAGGGAACCCATCCTCATCTGAGTAACAACAGATAGTCTGAAAGGAATGGAAAGTTCATTATGGCTTTTATATGAAGTCTGTTGTTGAACTAGTCCAATGTTCACTAAAGGAGACTTGAGTGCAAAATTGTATGTGGTAATTGCAGTCCTAAGGCCATAGTAGCAACCATAGTCCCAGCAACCACAACGAGAATGTCCATGTGGAATTGAGGTCCAAAACCATTTCCATGGTACTTCAAGTGACACCATCGTCAGCAATCTCCAGGCTGCACTGCTTGGGGGCCGTGCTCAGTGGCAGAATGTAGCATCCACTTGATTAGAGCTCCATCCAGAAATAGGGCATCAGGATGGATCAGACAGGTCTGGAGAGCAGAAAGGTTCAGGATCATTGGCATATCCATAATATCATGTATGGCTCGACAGAATGAGAGTGGGAGAGGGAGGTAAAGAGAGGGAGAGATTCTATGTTTACTATCACGTAATGGATAAGACTGTGTACTTTGTGTAAAAGAAAGTATATTCATGGTAAGCTTGAGAAAACAAATATGTTTTCAGTCTACGCTTAAACACTGAGACTGTGTCTGTGTCTGATCAGTCCTGCACATCAGCTTGGATTATTTAGCCCATTTTATTATTCTGTAACCATTCTTTGGTAGAATGACTTGTGTTCTTAGGGTCATTGTATTGCTGCATGACCCACTTTCTCTTGAGATTCAGTTCATGAATATATGGCATGACATTTTCATTTAGAATTCACTGATATGATTAAGAATTCATTGTTCCATCAATAATGGCCAGTTGTTCTGGCCCAGATGCAGCAAAACAGGTTCAAGCCATGATATTACCATCACCATGTTTCAGAGATGGTATAAGGATCTTCTGTTTTCCTTTCTCCAAATATAGAGCTTCTCATTTAAAACCAAAATTTCTATTGTCCATCCACAAAACATTTTTTTCCAATAGCCTTATGGCTTGTCCATGTGATTGTAGAAAACTGCAGAAGAGCAAAAATGTTCCTTTTTTGAGGATCAGTGGTTTTCTCCTTACAACCCTGACATGCACATAATTGATGTTCAGTGTTCTCTTGATGGTGAACTCATGAACATTAAAATTAGGCAATGAGAGAGAGACCTTTAGTTTAGAAGTTACCCTTGGTTCCTTTGTGGATTACACGTTTTGCTCTTAGAGTGATCTTTGTTGATCAACCACTCCCGGGGAGTTTTTCCATGTTTCCAGCATGACTGTCATGTAATAGAGTCTGAGAAGGAAGCAAGTGCAGGTAAATTAGTTTAGTCCAAGAAGTACAAAGGATCAGGCAGAAATCAAGGTACATAGGCAGAGAACGAGAACAAAGTCAAAACCAGAATAAACAAACATGGTATCAAGGCTTGGTAACAACAGAGACAGAAGGCAACTGAGCATACACATCACAAAAAGTTAATGCGTTGAAAGTCCTTTTACACTGTTGTTGTGATTGTGCTGTGAATTGGATGCATGTGTGCATGATTAGAATGAAGGTTCTGGGAATTGTGGTCTATGGCAGCCTTGCTTGTAGGCCACAGTGCAGGATGGGAAATGTAGTCACTAGTTTGCTGTGATATGACATTGAGGAGCATCAACATCCTTTGCTAATTTGCGGCTTCATCTGCAAATACAAAATTAATATCTAAATATAAATATAAATCCAGGGCAACAATGCCATGTCATGTCCGTTTTGTAAAACATAGATGCAAAAACGAAATGTGAAGCCTTTGCCTCAAATATGGTAAATGATCTGCAATCATATAGCACTTTTTTCCCAAAAGCTTTACACTGTGTCTCATTCACCCATTCACACACACTCACACACCAATGAGAGCTGCCATGCAAGGCGCTAACTTGCCATCGGGGTAGCCACTCGTGGTTCAGTGTTTTTCTCAAGGACACTTCGGCATGTGGAGTCATGTTGGCCAGGAATTGCTCTACCACCTGAACCACATGGCCTTGGTGTGAAGCAGTGCTGTGATTTGAGCAGACCTGTAATGACTTGATGTGTTGATTATAGTAGGTACATTGAGTGTAGGATTATTGGAGAGTCAAGCTTGTAACTTTCACTCCAGCTGATAAAATCCTGATTTTGAGTTTTTCCAGTGAGATGAATTTTTTTGTTTGTTTGTTTGTTTTTTGACATTCTGACATATTTTCACAAATTTTTGAAAAAAGGGGTAAACATGCATAATTGTAAAGGTTTTATATATAGTATCTGTGCCTTAGGAATCAAACTGTGATTGAGTATAAGTTTGTGTGGCTTAGTGGTTAGCACCTCCAGGGTCCAGGGTTCGATTCCCCCAGTCCAAAGACATGTACGGTAGGTTGATTGGTAGGTTGGTAAATTGTCCATAGTGTATGAATGGGTGTGTGAGTGTGTATGTGATTGTGCCCTGCGATGGACTGGCACCCTGTCCAGGGTGTACCCTGCCTTGTGCCCGATGCTTCCTAGGATAGACTCCAGGTTCCCTTTGACCCTGAAAAAGGAGTAAGTAGTAGAAGATAGATGGATGGAATTACCAGTGCACATACACACTACCTTGAATACATTACTGTATATACTAATTTTATGAATTTAGGATAGAATTTATCTAAACTATAATCATCCAGCCTGGCTCATTAAATTCTGCCTAGACAGCAAATTCTTCAGAGTCAAATTAACTGAATTAACATCTTACATCTGGACACTGTGTGTGCTAATTTAACACTGGGAATTTTTTCTGCAAGATATGTGGAAACTGATTTAGCACTTTAAGCAACAGCGATCAATAAGCTCTTTATCCATTAATCAAGCTAAAGGCCTAATAATCCTCTTCTCTTATACAAAGCCAGGAAGAATACCCACAATGCAATCACTTAGCCCACTGATCAGACAGGCTAATCTCTGTTACTCTAATCAGCATTTAATGAATCCCCCAAAACTGCTGGAATTCAAGTGCTAAACCATTACATTAATGCTGACTTACAGTGTAAGAGAATGTATTGTTGAGAATGTTCAAAGAGTAATACAAAACAATGTCAAAAAATGATAATGCATTATTGCATTATATATTTTACCAGTGAATCCATGCCAAATGGTCATCATAGTGTGATTATGTAAGAGAAGCAGGCGCTCCTATGATGAATTCAGCTCTACGACTCATATTCCTGCTAGCAGCAGTGGAACAAACAAGGAGATGCTGTACATCAAGGTCTTATCAAAAGTCCACTATTGCCAGTTAGAGAAAAAAAGATAATGTGGTTGGTGTAGTCTGCGAATGTATAATATGACCAATATCACAAATATAGTGTTGTATCTTTCAACTTACTGTACATTTTTAAAAGATGGTGAAAATAAATTACAGTAGGGCAGGGCAGTGATAGCTCATGGGTTAAAATATTGAGTAATGATTGGAAGGTCATGAGTTTAAACCCCAGCACTTCCAAGCCACCACTGCTGGGGCCTTAACCCTGAACTGCTCAGATGTATAAATGAAATATAGTACAGTTCTCTCTAACTGTCACTTGTGCACCCCATGTCTAGACAAGTGTAGTCAATGCTATGCTATGAAGTCTGTGTCATTTTTTTCAGCATTTACATAAGGCTCACATAAAAATCCTACTCTAAGTTACAGAGAAAACTTTTTTCAAATCTTAATTTCTCCTCCAAATGACTATGAAAAATTTCCTCAATCAGATCTGATGTTCAACATCACAAGCCAGACTCTGTTAAGATTACCACTGTGTCCCTGCTTTCAACCTTTTTAGGTGCTAGATATGAACCTGCTATTATGCAAACCCAATCAGGGATATTTCACAGTTCTGTTATTTACCCAGTGGAGCATAGTAATCCACAGTCCTACTCAGGCCCTGTAATGACAGCAAAAACTCTCATTCCAAGTGCTTGGTGAAATTTCCCTGTTTTTTCCTGAAATTGTACTTACAAGGAGCTTATGGTGAGCCAGCCATCACTGAAGCACTGAACACAACCCCTTTGTCTCTGTACAGGATTACACATGCCAGTGATCTCAGTTTCTGTACAAATGGAAAGCCTTATTCTGCCTGGAACCAGTAGCTATATTTTCATGATGTTTATAAACAGAACAGCAATGTGGAATTATAATTTAAAGGTGTATGTGGACACCGTTATAGAGATTTTTTTACTCCAAAGAGATTTACATATAGAGATGTTTGTGGAACGAATCATTTGGATTATTTTGGTGCATGAATATGAATACACCAAGCAATTCCTGCAGGCTGGCTATAAAAATTTATAGCACATTACACAAAGTCTTTCTACTTCTATAGGAGTCATTAGGATGAAACACTCATAAATAGAAAGCACAAGCATCACAATGGGCATTACTCAATCTCTGTCATTAAAGGGGATTAGCAGCAGTTGTGTGTGGAGAAAAAAGGCACTTTTGTGAAAGTATTTTACTCTCACTCTGAGCCAAGAGATATTATTATAATGCTATTATAACGCTGTTATAACGAAAACTTCCCATTAACCTTTTTTTCTCCTCAGCTCTTCTTACATTTACATTTACATTTATTCACTTGGGAGATGCTTTTATCCAAAGCGAATTCTTCAGCTCCACCTCAACCACAGTACCTGATTATTGTTCTTACTTATGTCTCTCCTGTGTTTATCACTATAGTATTCTCACCATATACCATCCATTTTAAAAATGATTATGGATTTGGATATTATGAACCTTGATTATGATTCTTGGATAACCTATATCTGACCTCGTCTGCCTCTCAAATGTTACAGTTGTAAAATTATTGGATTGACTGTGAATGCAGGGGGAATGTAACTTTCCTTGGTCCAGATTAAGAGCAAAGAACCTTTGCCTCGTTTTGTATTCAATGAAGAACATGCGAGAATGGTTTACTTTCATGTAGATAGACTTGACGTTTCTCCATTGGAATGTATACTTTTACACAAAGAGCATTAGTTGCTAAGTAGCACATAAAAGCATTATAGAACTTCACTGTGCATTTCCCATTATAAAATCATAGAAGAAAATTCCAATATAATAGCATTTCAGTGCATTATTCGGGTTTCAGTTATGCATCTATCAGCAAATATGCACATATTTGTGTGTGTTTAAGAGCAGTCACTGAAGTTGAAAACAACTGCTTTAACCTTTCTTATTTGCTTTAGTTACAGGTTATCCCAAGATCTATGTGCAAGCATTTATAAGCAATGTGAGTGGGTGTTTTTGGTTACATTTTAGTAGAAAGCTTTAAGTCCTTTGCTGCACTGAGTAACATGCTACACTTTTATGGTTGAGTGAAACACTTAAGTTGGACACTCATTAAAGGTTGTTCCTCGCATACATTTGTCTTCTTAATGGACTCTTTTTCCCCTTTCCCCTTTATATAATATGTATTATATCACAAAGTCAGAGAAGACTGGTCTTTTTATTCCATAACCCCCCCCATGCCCCCCACGGTTTTTCAATACAGTGTTATTCTCTGTGGAACATTTATGGCTTACAGTAAGTCATTAGGACTTTGAAACAAATATCTCTATGTTATTCTGCTCTAGACCTATATTCAAACATTATTATACACTTGTGTTTATACACTTGTGATTTTTGCCCTAAAGGCTGGCTGAGCCAATCTAGATAGCAACTCGCTAGAGAGTGCAGTGTAGGTGGATCTTGTTGAAGGGTATGAGTGTACAGATGAGAGAAACGATATCATTACACACCTTAAGGCCACATGCTGTTCTCATAAAACGATGCATTTTACCATGCTTAAAAAACAGTAAGCACCATATTTACAGTCATAAGCAGAATGCTCTCTGCATATTGTCAACTGTTTTCATTTTTCATAGATGAGTACATGGACATTTGATATGGGCAGTTAACTATTGCCATATGACTAAGATAAAATGTACTTAGCAAGGGCCTTTAGACCCTTAAGTAAGTAATATAATTTGGAACAATTTTTGTGCTTGTTTTTTAAATTTTGTGAATATATATGTGTGCATTTCTCCAAATTAAAGTCACTGGGCTTTGTTGATGTAGCTGTCTATTGGTAGATAAAGAGAAAAAGAGGACGGTGTGTATGTGTATGTGTGTGTGTGTGTGTGTGTGTGAGTGTGTGTGTGTATGTGAGAGAGAGAGAGAGAGAGAGAGAGAGAGAGAGAGAACGGAAAAGGAGTTACACTTAAGAGACCAAGAGTAAGTGATAAAAGTATATGACTAAACAAGTTCTTAGTGATGATCCAAAAGTCTGGATCATAATGAGGTCCCTGTGCTCTGTACTGTTTTGCTGTGAGGGCCGATTGAAGCTCAATTTTTTGTTCAGTCTTCCACTCTAAATAAGCTGCTCTCTATATGGTTACAGAATAGGAAAGAGAGCCCCAGCTTATTTCCTTTTACAGATGCTGTGCATAGTGAAAGTATACTACTATGGAATACTATGTAAACAAACTTTGAGAGACAGGGGCATAGGAATGGCTCTTTTTTTATGTATTTTTCTTACTAAATGCAGCTTTTTCTAAATAAATCCATTCGTAGGATATTGTAATCATCAGTCACTAGTGAAACTTTAATTACAAATTCTGTTTGTGGCTCATTTCTAACATAGAGTAATGAACAGGTAATTTTAATGTTTGCCAATCAAATATGCTGTGCTCACTTTTATAGGCTTAATATGTGTCTGGAAAACCAGCTCACAGTGTATATGAACTTCTGTATCTTGTTAGGCACGATAAGTCATCTCTTATGCAGCTATGAGAACCCTTCCCTTGCCACAGCAGTTAGTAAATTAGGTTGGAATGAAGCTCATCTTCTGCCTGACCATTGGGATCATGTAGGCGGCATAACAAGCAAAAAATAACGGTTCCATGCCGTTAGCATGCTAGAGGCTATGTAGCACAACACAAGGTCTCCCATGCATGAACGCTTTGCCAAGGGAAAGACCTTCACACCCTACTGATTAGCACAGAAGGACCTTACCAGTTAGTGAGCTTAATTAAACCAAAACAGATAGTCCCACAGCTCAATTAAGAGTGAGCACAAGTGGCTTTTACTCAGATGAGAATATTTTGCACATGGTGAAGGCTGAAATGAGCACCAGAACAGAAAAAAAGCTCTCTGAATGGATAGTTGTCTTAGACAACAGGGTTGCATGAGCGAAAAGGTGCAGGAACATGTACAAACCAACTTGAATGAAGTTTGGAGATATTAAAATTTAGGGTGCAAGGCGAGGTTATCAGACTTAGTTTTTCCTACAAAACTAGGCATCCAAACGGAATATTCATGCCTGGCATTTACATTTCAATGTGCTTTCAACTAAAGTAGCCCTAGCCAACCCCTGGGTCAGACATATCTTACAAGACACTGTACTGTCGGCTTCAAGCCATCTTCAATTCTGCATCTCAAGACCCTTGGCGTAAAGTGAGAGAAGGGATTTTTTGAACATCAACAATATGATCTATAAAACACTCTGATACAGTCTTAAAAAGCTTTCCATGGACCTTGATGAAATACAAATTTACATTCTCTTCAATATTCCGCTAAAACGAATGGCTCATGTCTTAACACTCATGCATTTTCCTCTCCCCACAGTGAGCTAGCGAACATAGAGGAGGTAGGGAGGAGCAATGAAGTCATGCAGATGCTGAGCCTGATGGGAGCGAAATCTGATTGATTGCATTGTTATTGCTGAGGACTCTTGTTCCACTTGCTTGAATGTAACCCCTCCCCCTCTCTATATTCATCCATCGACTTATTAATTTTTCCTCCCTTAAACTGTGCAGAAAGAGCTGGGCTCTGCTGGGAACCAAAATTTTCTATTGATGAATGTTTACATGTGAGGAAAATAAGCACCACTGCTGAACATATGGGCTGTATATAGGAATTACTTTAGCACTGATATTCATTTACATATTTGTTACTATTTGGAAAATAATAAATACTTCTGTCACAATAGATTTCATTCCACATTTTTTGGATTTGTTTCTGTTGTCCTAAGTTGCCATTAAGAACCAGGGGCTTACAGTACCTTCCACTAATATTGGCACCCTTGGTAAATATGAGCAAATAAAGCTGTGAAAAATGTTCTTTATTGTTTAACTTTTTGATCTTTCGGTAAAAAAAATCGCAAAAATACTCTGTTAATAAAATGTTCTCATGCATATCAAACAATTGAGAAGTGACTATATGAAAATAGCCCAAGCAGTGAAAATGCCCATTTCAACCATAAGTGCAATAATAGTTCCAGTCAACTGGAAATGTTATGAATCAATCAAGAGTATGTGTGTCTATATTGTCTCAACGCAGTGTGAAGAGGATAGTTTGAGTGGCCAAAAAATCTCCAAGGATCACAGCTGGAGAATTGCAGAAGTTAGTTGCATCTTGGGGTCAGAAAATCTCCAAAACTACAATCATCACCTACATCATCACAAGTTGTTTGGAAGGGTTTCAAGAAAAAAAGCCTCTACTCTCATACAAAAGTGTCTTCAGTTCGCCAGACACTACTGAAATAAACTAAAATATAACTTTTTGGTAATAAACACCAGAGATTTTTTTGGCACACACAGAGAAGTAGCCATATGGAAAAGTACCTCATGTCTACATTTAAATATGGTGGTGGCTCATTAATGTTTTGGGCCTGTTTTTCTGCCAGAGGATCTGGACATTTTGTTTGGATACAAGGCATAAGGGACTCGTCAAATATCAAAAGATACTAAATGAAAGCCTGACTGGCTCTGGCAGAAAGCTGGTTGGATCTTCCAGCAGGACAAGGATCCAAAACATACATCACAATCAACACAAAAATGGTTTACTGACCACAAAACCAAACTCCTGCCATGGCCATCCCAGTCCCCTGACTTGAAACCCATAGAAAACCTGTAGTGTGAAGTGAAGAGGAGAGACCTGGAGAGAGTACCTGGAGAGATCCTTTGCCATGTATTATCCAACCTCATCAGGTATTATAGGAGAAGGCTCAGAGCTGTTATTTTGGCCAAGGGAGGTAGCACAAAGTATTGACTAAAAGGGTGGCAATAATTGTTGCACACCTATATTTAACAAAGTTTTATATATATATATATATATATATATATATATATATATATATATATATATATATATATATATATATATATATATATAAAACTTTGTTAAATATAGGTGTGCAACAATTATTGCCACCCTTTTAGTCAATAGTTTATTTGTTATATATATTTTTATATATATATATATATATATATATATATATATATATATATATATCCTTCACTTGCAGGATCAGGTTGTTCACCCACCTCATCAAACATTATAATGTTTGACCATTCACTGTTATCTTTGCAAAGGACAATAAACTCAATAGTGTCTGAAATTGTTTTTATTGTGAGACACAGGTCTGTGAAATAAGTGAATGTGTAGATGATTAGTGAGGGTACTTTGTCTGCCCAGATACAAAGGAATAAGAGTTTTCATCTAAAAATAGTTAGTTGCTTATTTTGAATCAGTGTAGCTACTCACTGTGTTCTACGTGCACATGACAAGGATTAATGGGCATACTGTGATTCCAATCTGTTTTCTCCTTGTTAAAGTAAGTGATTAAGTAAATAACTAAAAAGTTTTGGGTCTAAACTTTATCTCTTTCTTTTAAACATTAAGAGTACTCTTGGATAGCACTAGTTCTAGGTTTTAATGCTTTTTTTAAAAATGGTTTTTGGAATGTTTTGCCACCCCAAGACTCATAGTTAAAATAGGTAATTGGAGGCTGACAAGAAATGGCAGCAATACTATTTAATTAAGATGTTCGACACAGTTCCTTTTTATTTTTATAGTGCTTTTTTTTAAACAGATATACTCTCAAAACAGCTTTACAAAAGTCTAAAGCTGGGCAAACCACAGGTGACAGCAGCTGAATAAATCCTTTTGGGTGTAAGGACGAGACCTTGGGATGAGGCAGATTCTGAAAAGGAATCCATCCTCCAGGGTAGTGCAATTTTTATATTAATGTGATGAATTTTAGTATAACAGTACTTAGGTCATATAATGTTAAGGGCGAAAGAATACTCACTGCATTAGAAATATTGTCACAGCTCCGTCAGATCAGGACTCCAGATCCCAGAATGCAACGCACACCTCGCACACACGCATGCGCTCTAAGTCCCCGGAGTTCTGATCTGAGACACCTGCTGCCAATCAAACACACTCCCACACCACTAGTATTTAGGGAATCACTTGCCACAGAGTCATCGCGAAGTATACGCTTAGTGACCTTGCTTCTCTGCGATACCAAGCCCTTCTACTTTGATTGACTTCCTAGTTTACCTCGAACCACGCTTACGTTCGCCACTACGTCTGTCTCTCGCCCAGTTTATCTTGTTCGCCCGATCGCCTGAACCTTGCACGTCTCACGTTTCACGCTGCCCATTGCCTCATAGCTCCGCGTCGCTGTTTCTGCTTTCCGCTCCCGCGATTGTGCCGTTTCCACACCCGGTGACAGAATACTTCGCCGACTAATGGACACAGCGGGAGATCCCCAAATGGCTCGCGCCATCGAGGGACATGGCAGGATAATTAGTGAACATGATCAACGCCTCACAGAATTACACCACATTAGGGAGCACATTATACCACAGTGCCCTCGCCGACCGCGTAAACCTCGTCAAGAAAGTCCCAGTTTAGACACTACACCGCCTAAGGTACGTCCTGATTCTCCTGCCCGGTACATAACTCAGGGTGCTTTGATCATTCCCATTGTCTTGGAATACTCTAAGGTTTCTTGTATTTTAGATGCACTAATTGACTCCGGCGCGGCAGGGAACTTCATTGACCAGGAAACAGTGCATCGATACAACATCCCGGTCCGCAGTCTCCCTAGTCCCCGTCGCATCCAGGCCATTGACGGAGCCCCCATACGGGACGGCATCATTATCCAGATCACAGACCCGATTCTCCTTCACACCAGTGCTCTACATCACAAGCAGATCTCCTTCTATGTCATCAGGACGACACGAAATCCAGTGGTCCTGGGATTCCCCTGGCTGGCACAACACAACCCACGTATCTCCTGGGACACGAAGGAGATCACTCACTGGTCCCCTCATTGTCTTCAGTACTGTCTCCCCATTCCCACAATTCAGCTCGCGTCAACTTCCACAGAGAGCCCGGACAGCACAGTCCACCTTTCGATCCCCAAGGCCTATCATGATCTCAGAGGAGTCTTCAGCAAAAAGAAAGCTAGTGGCCTGCCCCCACATCGCAGCTAAGATTGTGCCATTGATTTACTGCCCGGTGCAACACCTCCGCTGGGGAAGGTTTATCCTTTATCGCTCCCTGAGCAACGGGCCATGGAGGAATATATCCAGGAAGCACTGCACCAAGGTTATGTCCGGCCATCTACATCCCCAGCATCTGCAGGGTTTTTCTTCGTGGAGAAAAAGGGGGGCGGGTTGAATGGAAAACAGGTTTCAGCACGCTCTCCGGCCATTATGAATACCTGGTTATGCCGTATGGGCTTTCAAACGCGCCCTCAGTATTCCAGTGTTTGATCAACGACGTGCTGCGTGACATGCTGGGCCGATACGTCATTGCCTACATAGATGACATTCTCATCTACTCCAACTCCTTGGAGGACCATATCATCCACGTTCGTACGGTTCTACAACGGTTACTACAGAACCAGTTATATGTCAAAGCCGAAAAGTGTGAGTTCCATAAAACCTCCATCTCGTTCTTGGGGTACGTAATCAACCCAGAGGGAGTTTCCATGGACCAAGTTAAGGTAACGGCCGTAGCGGAGTGGCCCATGCCCACCACCGTTAAGGAGCTGCAACGTTTCTTGGGGTTCGCCAACTTTTACAGAAGATTCATCCGGAATTTCAGTACCATCGCTAGCCCCCTCACAGCCATGCTTAGAGGAAAACCCAAGCGCCTAGCCTGGAACTCCAAGGCTCAGTCTGCCTTCGAACAACTTAAGACAGCCTTCACCACTGCCCCCATCCTCAAACCTCCGGATCCTGCCCGTCCATTCATTGTGGAGGTGGACGCATCTGAAACCGGAGTGGGAGCAGTTATCTCCCAAAGGTTTGGAGAAAGACTCAAACTCCATCCAGTAGCATTCTTCTCCCGGAAGCTCAATCCCGCTGAGAGAAAGTATGACGTAGGGGATCGAGAACTCCTCGCCATCAAACTGGCATTGGAGGAGTGGAGGCATTGGTTAGAAGGAGCGACACACCCCTTCGTTATTTTCACAGATCATAAGAACTTGGAGTATATACGCACTGCCAAAAGACTAAATTCACGCCAAGCACGTTGGGCTCTGTTCTTCACCAGATTCGACTTTACTCTGTCCTACCGCCCCGGATCCAGGAACGTAAAGGCAGACGCCCTCTCCCGCCGCGACCACTCTGAACGTGCCCATGATCAGGAAGAATACATCATCAAACCAGTCTGCATCGTCAACGCGTTAGAGTGGGATTTGAATCAGAGATTAGAGGAAGTTCTCTCATCAAGAGTTCCAGTCAACTGTCCTTCCGGCAAACTAATTGTACCAGCGGAATACCGGTCAGAACTTATCACTTGGGCACACACGGCACTGGGTACAGGGCACCCCGGGGCACAACGGACATTCCATCTCCTCCAGGAGAGATACTGGTGGCCTCACATGGAAAAGGACATTAGAGCAGTCGTGGCTTCCTGTTCGTCATGTGCTCAGAATAAGGTACCAAGAACCCTTCCCGCAGGAAAACTAATGCCGCTGCCCACCCCCGAATGTCCCTGGTCTCACATCTCCATCGATTTTGTTACTGATATGCCCAAATCCCAAGGGAACACCATGATTCTGGTGGCTGTGGACCGTTTCTCCAAATCTGTCCGGTTCCTCCCGTTGCCCGCTCTGCCCACTGCTTTCACGACCGGCGAACTCCTGTTCCAGCACGTCTTCCGATACTTCGGCATACCTGAGGAAATTGTTTGCGACCGAGGCCCACAGTTCACGTCACAGGTATGGTCAAGCTTTATGACTAAGTTAGGGGTTACTGTTAATCTCACGTCTGGCTACCATCCTCAAGCCAACGGACAGGTAGAAAGAGTCAACCAGGAACTAGGGCGCCTCCTCCGTACCTTTTGCGCCCATAACCCGGAGGATTGGAATGGGCTGAGTATGCCCAGAATTCCCTGCGGCACTCAGCCACCAACCTCACCCCCTTCTAGTGTGTGCTCGGTTACCAACCACCATTGTTCCCCTGGAACGCCTCACCCACCGCAGCCCCAGCCGTCGACCAGTGGTTCAAGCTGGAGTGAGGAGGTCTGGGCAGCTACCCACCAACGCCTACGAACCGTCTCCGAGACCTACAAGAGCAGAGCCGATCGCCATCGCCGTGACCACCCAAACTACCAGCCGGGCAATAGAGTGTGGCTATCTACCAGGAACCTTAGGCAAACCCACGGCTGCAAGAAACTAACCCCGAGGTACACGGGCCCATTTCGGATTCTCAAGCAGATTAATGAGGTCAAGTATCGCCTGAAACTTCCAGACTATAGCCGCATCTCCCCATCCTGCCACGTGTCTAGACTCAAGCCAGTGGTGGATGGCCCGCTGGCCATGGAGGTCCCCACTGAACTTCCACCTGCACCACTCGAGATTGAGGGACAACCGGCGTACCTCGTCAGGAGAATTCTCAAGTCCCGACGTAGACAGGGACAAGTTGGAGTATCTGGTCGAGTGGGAGGGGTACGGGCCTGAAGAGCGATGCTGGGTCCCCCGGCAGGACATTCTAGATCCCGAATTGACCAAGGACTTTCACGGCACGCATCCTGAACTCCCAGGCCCTCGGCCACGGGGTAGGCCAAGAGGGAGGTCGGCTCCCGGAGTGAGCCCCTTGGGGGGGGGTTCTGTCACAGCTCCGTCAGATCAGGACTCCAGATCCCAGAATGCAACGCGCACCTCGCACACACGCATGCGCTCTAAGTCCCTGGAGTTCTGATCTGAGACACCTGCTGCCAATCACACACACTCACACACGCACCCACACCACTAGTATTTAGGGAATCACTTGCCACAGAGTCATCGCGAAGTATACGCTTAGCGACCTTGCTTCTCTGCGATACCAAGCCCTTCTACTTTGATTGACTTCCTAGTTTACCTCTACACTTACTTACGGTTTTCGACTACGTCTCTGTCTCGCCCAGTTTATCTTGTTCGCCCGATCGCCTGAACCTTGCACGTCTCACGTTTCACGCTGCCCATTGCCTCATAGCTCCGCGTCGCTGTTTCTGCTTTCCGCTCCCGCGATTGTGCCGTTTCCACACCCGGTTACAAATATGCTACACGTTACATAATGATGTACACACATTATAATAGCCCACAGGGATGGTATATTCACACATATGCTGTGCATGATCTTAGTGATTTGAAAGACTTTTCTTTAAGCTCTCATTGTTTAAGGTCTGTGCTGTGTTCTCTGTTTTGTACACTGCAGCATCAGTTATCAGACCCATTAAGAACTTTTTTTTATAAGCATTTATTTTAGACAATACTGCTCATTTTCACTAGCTGGTGTATGTTTAAATTTTGACATTGCAGTGGATAGTTCTCAAAACTACAGTTATTGTCTTCTCCCCTTCCTTCTAAGATAAAAATAATATGCAAAACTATGGTTGAAAGTTTTAGTTTTAGTGTTTCTCCCTGCAAGCTGTTAGAATTTACGCTTAGGATACAAATGATGTGTTTGCCATTCACAAGGCACAGATTTTGATTCAATGTAACTTTTAGATGAACCCTATGTAATTCTTTTAATTAGATAAACGGCTAGATGTGTGTGTGTGTGTGTGTGTGTGTGTGTGTGTGTGTGTGTGTGTGTGAGAGAGAGAGAGAGAGAGAGAGAGAGTGAGAGGGAGAGAGTGAGGGAGGGCAGAACCTATATTCGTGTCTTCATTTGATAGAAGATGCTTAAATATTCGGCAAAATGCTACACCAATCACTTATATTAATCTCATCATGTAGTACAGGCAGATGTTAAGGGTGAGAGAGTATTTTTGGTGAGAGAGTGAGAGACTTAGAGCTCAACAAAATCAATTTCCTGGGATTTTAAACAGAGTTTAAACAGAATGGTGCAAACAAACAAACAAAAATATAAATAAATAACCCTGTTAGGGACAGTTCTGTAGGTGGAAAGGCATGCTGTTTTTTTTTTACTTTTTACATCCATGGTGAGGAGAAAAGTATCTCAGAATGCATATCATACAGTACCTTGAGGCACATAAGCTACAACAACAGAAGACTACAGCAAAATATTGTAATATTGGGCAGCAAAATATTGTAATATTGTAAGACTGGGTGATGTTTTTCCAATCTTAAATTGTCCAGTTTGGGTGATCCTGTGCAAATCTTTGGTGAATAGGTTCAGAAGGCCTGATGATCTAGTCCTTTTTGTTCAAATATGACCTAAGCAGGCAATTGAACAGTAGGCTACCATTAGGAGCACTTACACACTTTGTTTCTGAGGAAGAGCATTTCAAGCCTGAAATGGTGCAGTTTTTCCAAATCACACAGCACATAGCACATTTTACTACCAAAGCACTCTGTACCAGAATCTTGGGTAGAAAATACAATTCATGGTCAACAGTAGGCTAGAACTAACCATGGTTCTACCTGTTATTGGTGTTATTGACAGGAGCTCCATGCATACTACCCATCTTGCTGGACCTGCTATAGCAGGGACAAGGGCCACTGTGGCACCCTGACATTTTGGATGACCCTGGACCATACAATTATGGGTCTAATCCCTGTTTGGATTTATCAAAAAGGTGTAAATAATAATAATAAATCTACATACCAGGGACTGATGGGTGACAACAACCATCTTTGTGCCAAGGTACACAAGAAACAAATCCAGAAATCTATTGTAATTGTGTAATATTTTCCATATCACAATGAGTAATGAATGTATAATAGTTTATTGGTGATTATTCCTGATCTAAATAATTTAAGTGTACACCGTTTTTGGGCAGGTGGTAAAATTGATCCAAGCGATGTTACAATTGTGCAGATTTTCAGGGATAGTTGAAAGAAGGGACATCTTTTGGTTTCAATGAAAATGTACCATTTAATTAATTAATTAATTTGTTTGTTTGTTTGTTTGTTTGTTTGTTTGTTATGTAAACCATCACAGAACCTATATATAATTTTTCTTTTCTTTTTTTTTCATTCCGTTCCAGACCCATTGCCTTATAGGTTAGCACAATGTCCACTTCTTCCATTCTTCAGAGTGTTGGTGGAAGCAGTAGGTCATCCTGGTATTTCTCACCTACAGTTTTATGAATACTGAGAATTTGGACATACTAGTCTTTTGGCGTATTGCTTTTCTCCTATTGTATAGTAGGGTAGTAGGGACATTTGAATGCGGCCTCTGTCATGATCAGATTTAGTTTGAAAAAATATATAGATGCTTTTGCCTGCAAAGACTATCAAAGTTGTAAACCAATAAAAGTTATGGTCTCTATATGGTTTCTCATTTTCTTTTGTATGTGGTCAAACAACACAACCATAGCTGTTATATTCTAGCACAGAACTTTAAAAAATTATTCAGGCATTGTGACATGCCCTATGTTGTTAAGTGTGACCTTTTTTTTTAAATGCTTTATGAAGCTCTAATAGCAATCACTAAAGGTTTTGATGATTTTAAGTGTAATGAATAAAAAAAAAATGCTTAATTGTAGGCTATAAATTATGCTGTATGATTCTACATGAGGCTTACATGCATTCACTGAGATAAAAGCACTGAATATCACAGTCTGTCTCTGTGGGTATAGGTGTGTGTGTGTGTGTGTGTGTGTGTGTGTGTGTGTGTGTGTGTGTATGTGTGTGTGTGTGTGTTTCTTAATAATATCACCATTATTTTAAAGACCTGATTTAGCCCTCTGGTATGCTGCTATCTCACATGCATTCAGTGTCCTGTCTGCCTTTTAACAGAATATATACTGCAAGCAAACATGTTTAATTCTTGCACAGATCAGCTTGCAGGCACTCGGCAGTTTGGTGCTAGTGTTGGCAAAATGGAGTGCTTGAAATATTTATTAGAGCCTTGCATATTCAGCAGAGGGTCCCTTGTGTGATCTCCAGCAACATGTACGCAAATGAAATATTGATGCCGCTTAAATAAATAGGCAAGTGACTACACTGGGGTATTCGTACTCACAGCGAGTGGAAAGGAGAGCTGTGGCAGTATTCCCTTTGTGCCATGCCTCTGTTGTGAAGCCACATACACACACAGTTTTTCAGGAAAGACTCATGGGTTGAAGCAGGTCAGTCCAGCTTTGGAAGACGTCAGTTTGGTACAAACTGTTTATGGTCTAGACTGATGAGAAGCAGTGAGCGATCATGATAAAATTCTGGAAGCAAATGGATCAAGGTCTTGGTCTGTTTATGTGTAGAACTGAAAACTGACATTTTTTGCATACGATAATGAGCAAGCTTCCATTAAAAGGTTGAACAAATTTATAAACGGGAAGCGGAAATCTTTTATTGTATATGAACTATTCTTAGTCACAAAAAGACATGAATTGTCACTTATTTTAAGTGTTTATATGTGTAAAATGTGTGTTTTGCTTATTTCCAATCAGTTTTTTTAATGCACATTTTAAAAATGCACATTAAACATGGTGGATGGAATTCCCAGAACAATTTTGTAATGTTGTGTAAAAAAGGCAGTTTTTAACAAAAATATTTCTGTTTTAATTACTATATAGGAAAAAGCACATGTTTTGAACCCTTTCGTGCATTGTGGTCACTACAGTGGACAGCTATTCAAAATCCATTTTCTGGCTATTGCAAGGATTTCAATAAAATAAGTGCATAACCACCACTTGAATGGACACTAATTCTTCATTTGAATGTATGCAGTCCATTGGAGTGGACACTTCAATAACTTTTTGGGAAATGTGTGTAAAAGAAAAAATGTACAATAATTAAATATGTGTGCTGCTTAAAGGGAACTGATGATTTGTTGCATAAATTAAAGAATATGTTTCCATGCAAATGTTATTTCCATCCATCCATCCATCTTCTATCACTTACTCCTTTTCAGGGTCGCGGGGAACCTGGAGCCTATCCCAAAGAGCATCAGGCACAAGGCAGGGTACACCCAGGACAGGGTGCCAGTCCATCACAGGGCACAATCACATACACACTCACACACCCATTCATACACTACGGACACTTTAGACATGCCAATCAGCATACCATGCATGTCTTTGGACTGGGGGAGCAAACCGGAGTACCCGGAGGAAACCCCCGAAGCACGGGGAGAACATGCAAACTCTGCACATACGGCCATGGAATCAAACCCCGGACCCTGGAGTCCCTGAAGGTATGAGGCGAAAGTGCTAACCACTAAGCCACCGTGCACACCGCTACAAAATTGTAACATTTTTTAATCGTATATCAACTATTATGGTTAGCACATTTGCCTCACACCTCTGGGATTGGGGGTTCAAATCCTGCCTGAGTTTACATGTTCTCCCCGTGCTTCTGGAGTTTCCTCCCCAAAACACGTCTTTGGTAAGTCCAAAGACATGTTTTGCATTCTGATTTTTATTTTGTGTGTGTGTGTGTGTGTCAGAGAGAGAGAGAGAGGGAGAGAGAGAGAGAGATTGTACCCTACGATGGGTTGGCACCCTGTCCAGAGTATCCCCCGCCTTGTGCCCAGAGTTTTATGGGATAGGCTCCAGGCTCCACCCTATGCCGTGTAGGATAAGCAGTACAGAAAATGGAAGGATGGGTGGATCAACTACTTTTATACCATTATATTGAAAGGGTGAAAAAATAGGAAATAACAAAAGACAAAATTTAAGGGTGTGATTTTCCACAGCAGCTTATATAAGATGGATTTCCAATTTTTTATTGTGTATGTAAGTGTATAGTGTATGCATGCGTTTAGTCAATGTTATGCATTTTAACAGCGATTAGCATTTTAAGATACAGATCATTAAGTATTATACTCAACTAAATAGATTAGGTTTTCGAAAGGGAAAATTTTTTATGTATTTATGGATTGTGTATTGAAGTTTGGAGTAAAGGACCTTGCTCGGCTTGAGCTATTTCTCAAAGAAACATTGATGCCATACCATGAATGCAGTATGATCTCCCTTTTTTTTCTCTATATATTACAGAGAAATCAGTTTGGATGTGGAAATTATGCATTTCATTTTATCATTGCTTTGGAGGAGCTTACACATGCTGTTTGTCACTGAATATATAAATAGTGACCTTTTGGCTGTGACACAGGCTATTGCAGATCTCTTGGGATATGAACTAGATTTAAAGATCCTCTTGAGGAATGAAGCACCTTATTCATTCATTCATACATTATTCACAGTTTACATTGGAAAGTGTCATGAAATCTGAGCTCATTTAGTACTCACCCTCTACAGAAAAACAAAAACAACAGATTTACATTTTATATCTCCTTCAAAATGTTGTTATAATCACTGACAAAATGTGAAGGAATCAACAGTGACAAATATATTATATATTCACTTAAAATGTCCATCACATGTTAAATGAGCCATACAAACATGCAGTTAAAAATATTTTACCCTTTAATAACCCATAGTTTCCTACTTATACTGTATATGTAGTGTTATACTGTATAACCCAGAGGAGCTTTATATATTGTATTTTTAACATTCAATTCAAAGACAGTTTTATTTCAGTGCATATTGGGAAGTGCTGGGTTCAAAATATGGTTTGAGAAGGGGGTTACCCTCCTAATATAGATCAATCTGAAGACAATGCTAATCTCAAACAGTTCAAAAGAGAACCAGGCAATACTGAACACTGGCTTTAAAAAAACAAAAACATAATGGATTTCATCTCTATTCAATACATGAATATAGAAGATTTCACCCTTGGCTTTTTGTTGTAAATACCTTCTTGTCTTTCCCTCTATTTACATTTTGCTGGCTAAGCCAGAGTAGCATTGACATATTATATTTCATTGCATTTCGCAGTAATGAAGGCAGCACAGAAAAAAAAAGATATTTCCCAGCAAAAAAATATATTAAATCAAATTAACTTTTTACATTGGTTATGTGGGTTATACACAGACATTTTGATGGGCCATTTTTCTGTTTTTTTTTCTGTTTTGATGGGCCCTGCTTTTCTGCTCCACTGAGGGCATCGCTTGGCTTTACCGCTCCGCTAAGGAAGTCACTCCACTTTTCTGTCCAGCTCAGGATGTTGCTCAGCTTTCCTGCTCCTTTCCTGCTCAGCTGAGTTCATTGCTCTGCCATCCTGTTTCCCTGAGGACGTCGCTCTGCCTCCATGTTCCACTGAAGACGTCGCTTCTCTTCTTTGCTGCGTGCTGTATGTCACTTCCCTTTCCTGCTCCATGGAGGGCATAGTTTCCCCCTCATGCTTTGCGGAGAGCATTGTTCCTCATTTTGGCCTAGCAGAGAACCTCTCTGGCCTCTCTGGAGTAATTTTGATAATTAGGCAAGCTACAGTGAGGGGGAAAAAAGTATTTGATCCCCTGCTGATTTTGTATGTTTGCCCACTGACAAAGAAATGATCAGTCTATAATTTTAATGGTAGATTTATTTGAACAATGAGTGACAGAATAACAACAAAAAAATCAGGAAAAACGCATGTCAAAAATGTAAGAAATTGATTTGTATTTTAATGAGGGAAATATGTATTTGACCCCTTCTCAATCAGAAAGACTTCTGGCTCCCAGGTGTCTTTTGTACAGGTAATGAGCTGAAATTAGGAGCACACTCTTAAATGGAATGCTCCTAATCTCAGCTTTTTATCTGTATAAAAAACACCTGTCCACAGAAGCAATCAATCAGATTCCAAACTCTCCACCATGGCAAAGACCAAAAAGCTCTCCAAGGATGTCAGGGACAAGATTGTAGACCTACACAAGTCTGGAATGGGCTACAAGACCATTGCCAAGCAGCTTGGTGAGAAGGTGACAACAGTTGGTGCGATTATTTGCAAATGGAAGAAACACAAAAGAACTGTCAATCTCCCTCGGCCTGGGGCTCCATGCAAGATCTCACCTCGTGGAGTACAATGATCATGAGAACAGTGAGGAATCAGCTCAGAACTACACGGCAGGATCTTGTCAATGATCCCAAGGCAGCTGGGACCATAGTCACCAAGAAAACAATTGGTAACATACTACGCCGTGAATGTCTGAATTCCTGCAGCGCCTGTAAGGTCCCCCTGCTCAAGAAAGCACATATACATGCACGTCTAAAGTTTGCCAATGAACATCTGAATGATTCAGAGTACAACTGGGTGAAAGTGTTGTGGTCAGATGAGACCAAAATGGAGCTCTTTGGCATCAACTCAACTCGCCGTGTTTGGAGGAGGAGGAATGCTGCCTATGACCCCAAGAACACCATCCCCACCGTCAAACATGGAGATGGAAACATTATTTTGCTTTGGGGGGTTTTTTTGGTTAAGTTTTCTACAGGACAGACAACTTCACCGCATCAAAAAAACGATAGGCGGGGACGGGCCATGTACCGTCAAATCTTGGGTGAGAACCTCCTTCCCTCAGCCAAAGTAATTACTAAGTCATTACCAAGTACTAAGTCATGTTTTGCAGAGGGGTCAAATACATATTTCCCTCATTAAAATGCAAATCAATATAACATTTTTGACATGCGTTTTTCAGGATTTTTTTTGTTGTTATTCTGTCTCTCACTGTTCAAATTAACCTACCATTAAAATTATAGACTGATCATTTATGAGTTATTGGACAAACGTACAAAATCAGCAGGGGATCAAATAATTTTTTCCCTCACTGTATATATATATATACAGTATTTGGTTATTTAACACACTAATAGTCACCTTTGTAAATATTGCACGGTTAGGAGTGGTTTGTAGGAAGTCAGCACCATTTGTGTTGATTCATCTTTTCTCCTGTTTTGGGTTAGCAAGGGAGTGAGGGAAGATGGTGTATTTTTGTTTTTTTGTCTTCTAGGTTAGCTAGTTTTCTTTGGTCAAGTTAGATGGATTTTTTTAAAATTATTTTTGGCCTGGCCGGCTTCACAAACGCAATCTTGGTCTCTCTGACACGTTTTATTTTATTTATTTTTTTCCTTGTATGTTGCGGCCTGACGTAGACTGGGTTTGTAACAGAATTAGGGGCTCATCCTGTGCTTATCCGGTGTGACTATCTTGGCATACCTGAATTGTGCTTTCCCTCGTTTCGTCCTGTTTTTTGTTTCATCCCATTTGTCTTTCAGCACATTTGTCTGGCGGTTTTGTCTTTCTGGTGTGTGTGTTCAGGTTAGAAGAGATGGCTACTAAATTTAACTTGGATCAGTTTACCATTTGTCCCACGTTACAGCAGTTTGAGCGATGCCGTAAGGATGACCTGTTGCTGCTTGCGGACTTTTACAGCATATCGGTTGCACTGAGCGCAACTAAGCGGGACATAAAGTGTGTCCCCTCTCCCCGTAATAAAACAAGGGCAAGGTGTGACATAATTCCTGAATACTCTCTTACTCATATTCAGAAAGAGATTTTTTTTAATAGAGAAAATGAAGAGTGTTTTTGTGAGCATTCACACAAAACGACTGACATGCAGTCTAGCTGAAGATAATAAGACTGACTGCATGGTTCACAGGTGCTGTTTTTATAATCATGCGACACATTTAATTGCCATGTCAGCTGACCATGGCAGTCCTATAAATAGACATGATTTCACACAAGCTTCAGATACCAGTCACACACGTAAGGGCACTTCCCACAGCGTGAAGCTCACTCAATGTTGAGTTCCCTTTGAAAGGGAACAGGACACATTGGGCAGTGTCAACACTAAATGTCAAGCCAAATCAGTGTGCATTTCATTACACGTATAGGAATTCAGCCAGCTGTGCAATGTTATTGCAGACTTATTACCTTTCTCCAGTTTTTACATTTTGGTTTTCATGTACAGTGTGGGTTCTGGTGTTACTGAAGTGATGTGGAGAAAATATGCTATTCCAGTCTGTCTCATCAATGGTGTAGTGGTACAAATTCTTTTTTTTTTCTTTTTTTTTAAACCTGCACTGTAAAAAATTACCATTTTCAAATGTTCTGTGAGCTAAAAAACAGAAGTGGTTTCTGACTTTATTGCAGCAGTGCAGTTAATATTACACTTTGTATATGCAAATATGGACAACAAAGATGAGCCAGTCCTCAGTTGATCTGCCAACGCATTTTTTGGAAATGTGAAACTTAATGTTGCTAGTTTCCTTGCAAGCTTTCTTTGTCATACTTTTCTAGGTGTGACCACTCAAGCTGCATAAGGCTGAACACAGACACTCAGGAGACAGTTTAAATGCAGAAAACAGTGCTGGTTTATTTCAATTTGTGAGGGGAGGGGATGAAAAGGGTGTGAAGGTTTTAGTGGTAGGTGTCATGCACGGTCGTCTTCCCGGCATGGGGTGCAGTGAGCGGACTGTCGCTGGCTGGAGGCAGGACCAAAGCAGCAAGGTGCCGGTCGTTGGTGCCAGCTGAGGAAGCAGCTGGTCCAGGGAGCATCATCGACACTGGCATCATCTATATCTGCATCTGAAATGAAAATGGACCGAGGTGTTAGTGACATCAAGCTTGGAGGTGGATCTCACCTCTCTGTGCTGCTGCAGGTTTTTTTATATCCTCCTGGTGTCTGCTGGGGGGTGAAATGCTGCCCTTTCACTCAATAGCCACCAGCCATGTCTGCTTCTGCTGCCCTGCCTTGCAGCCATGTTCTTTCAAGCTGTCCAAAGCATTTGCAGTATTGAAATGTAGCTGCCCGTTCAGCACCTGAGTGGGAGTCATGTGAGGAACGTTTCTGTGTTTGTGTGTGTGGGCTAAATGCTTGCAGTCACAGTACCACCCACTGCACCGAGTCTACTGATGAATTCTTGAGAAGGTCCCAGTCTCCCAGATGGCGAAAAGCACATAGGGCAAGAGAAGGTCCCAGTTTTTTCCGTCCTCATCTACCACCCACTTCAGCATCCTTTTGAGTTTTTCATTGAATCTCTCCACCAGGCTGTCCATCTGGGGGTAGTAGATGGATGTTTACATATAACGTGGACATAACTTGGTCTGTCAATTTGTCCTTAGGAATCCCCATGTGACTGAACAGAAGCGGGGGATCCTTAGCAATGTTGTGGGAGGTGGCTTTCAACAGGGGCACTGCCTCAGGGTACTTGCTGGTGTAGTCCACAATGAGGAGGATGTATTCATGCCCCCGAGTGGACTTTGACAGTGGCCCTACTAGGTCTGTGCCAATCCTTTTGAAGGGGACACCGATGATGGGGAGAGGAATGAGGGGAGACAGTGCTGGCTTCTGCAGTGCATTTCGCTGACACTGGGGGCATCTTCTGCAGAAGGCCCGAACCTCTACGTCCATACCAGGCCATAGGAACCAATCCTTCATCTTCTCGAGAGTGTTTCAGTCCCCCAGATAGCCCCCCAGCCTGTCTGGACATCTCTTTCTCCCTGGCACTCCATGTCTGTTCATCATGGCAGCTGTATACGGCAGGGGCCTAGGTGAACCACCCTTCACACTCCTCGGCTGATCTCCAGGGTGGTTTTGGTACATTCCAGGGCTTCCAGCATCTCTCGGGGGGAAGTGGTGCATCACATCTTGACGGGCTTAGGCTCCTCAGGAGGCAGAGCTCGCAGGAACCAGTCCATCATCACCTCATAGCCACCTCCTGGGGGTACGCAGCAGGGTGACCATTTGGGCACACGGGCTCTGAGGTGGTAGGACTAATTGCAAAATTCTTCTGCCGCACTGTTGGGAGAGAGGCCCCAGCGAACTAAGATTTTGCTTTTCAGAGTCTCATAATCTGCAGTAGCAGCTGGATGAAGGGAGTAGTACGTCAGTTGGTCCTCCCCCGAGAGAAAGCGAGTGAGGATGTTGGCCTAGGCATGCTCTAACCACTGCTCACGGCGGGCAACTCGTTCAAAAGTCTCCAAGAAGGCCTCGGCGTCATCCTCACTGCTGAATTTAGTTAGCAGAAGCAGGCTTCTCATCAGGAATCTGGGAGAATAATAGTGGCAGCAGAATGGGACTGTTTCATGATATGATAGTTCCTGAATTATAGTCCACACACTCTGGGCCAGCTCCTGGGTCACTGCCTGCTGCAAGAGGTTAGTCTCTAAGAGGTGCTGTAGCATAGAATCCATGCCGGGGGCCTGTGCTGGATCTATAGCCATAAGCTTTGCATGAGAATTTGGAGTCTGAGTTCAGACCCGCATTCGCCATGACCATGACCACTAAGGCTCAAGACGGCTGAACACAGACACTCATGAGACACGTTAAATGCAGAAAACAGTGCTGGTTTATTTTAATTTGTGAGGAGAGGGGAATGGAAAGGGTATAAGGATTTTAGTGGATGCTGTTATGCAGGGTCATCTTCCTGGTATGGGGTGTGGCAATCTGGCTGTACCTGGCTCAAGGCAGGACCCAAGGAGTGAGGTGTCTTCATCGGCCCCTTCTATATCAGCATCTGTAATGAAAATGGACAGGTGTGTCAGTGACATCAATCACGGAGATGCATCTCACCTCTCTGTGCTGCTGTTGACTTTTTATATCACCCCGCGTCTGCTGGAGGGTGAATTGCTGCCTGTCCACTCATTAGCCACCAGCCGTGTGTGCTTCTGCCACCCTGCCTTGCAGCCACGTGCTTTGAAGCTGTCCAAAACATTTGCAGTGCTGAAACGGAGCTGTTCATTTAGCACCTGAGCGGCAGTCATGTGAAGTGTGCATCTGTGTTTGTGTTTGTGGGCTGCATGCTCGCCATCACATAGGTAATTCATCAACCATGAAATGTCCTTATTTAACTGAATGAAGTGGTACTGTTTAGTTAATAGCACCACAATCCAGTTTATCCTCCATCTATTTGTGTAGGAAGGTGATGGAAAATGTAAGCACAATAATAATACTTCTATATGAACTTATTTAGCATGTCATATGCAAATGGTTGTCAAGAACATTAAATTAAACTCAAACACAAAATGATTCATCCTGGCACACAATATAAAAATAGCATTTTTATGGTAGGAAGAGTGTTGTGTATGACCTCTACCAGGGTAATTATTAAAGAAGATGTCATAGTCTAAAGCAGTTTCTGCAGTTACTATATACTGGCTGTGTATGTATGAACTGTGGGTGCTTTAAAAACTCATTTAGAGCACATTGTAGATGTAAACAACCAAACTATATTCTAGCATTCTACATAACATTCACTTGAAGAATCATGAGACAGTAACATACCAATTATCCAACTTGAATTTTGAAGGCAATTTTCTGTCTACATTACAAGTTAATAAAAATAAAATTGAATGGCAGGATTTCAAAAATGTCAAAACAGTTAAACAGACTTGCACATCTTGCATAGTCGAGACAGGTTCTCTTGTGGAAGAAGAAAACTGATTCATTAATTTGTATGCAAACGTGCTGCATTGTTTATATGCCTGCTGACAATCTTGCATGTTTCAAGATATGTCTCAAAACAGATTATTGGAAATCTACATGATATTGTACCACTTTCTAACTCTCTAACTCTAATTCTAAATAACAAGCCAGTTGCTTCTTGAGGAAATTTCACAACCCATTAACAAAACATGTCCCTTTTCCAGGACATTCCCACTGCCACAGAAGAACATTTTGTTTTTAGAGCAAATTATTTTTGTACAAACCACTGAAAATGTTTTCTATACCAAGGAGAAAGTATTTTGTCTATGAGTTATTTCTTAGAGGGTTTGAAGGTAGCGGTTTTTGGAGAAGACTATACTACTAATGACAGCATACTGGAACTTTACCAGTAATTTTATGATTGGATTACAAAGATAACAAGGTTTATAAACTAACTGGTCACTTTAATCGGAACACCTTTTAACACCTGTTTATGCAGTTCAGTAAGCCAGTTGTGTGTTAGCAGAACTTCAGTTATGGCAGATGTCACTGTGGTGTGACTTTTGAGTGCGTGCATGCATGTGACTGAACTGTGTGAAATGTTCTGGTTCGTTCTCTTCCTGTTCAGGTATTGACTTATGTTCGAGGGTGTGTCCTTATTTCCCCAGGTGTCTATGTGTATGTCGCGCAGTATAATAACTACATGTGTTTATTATTATGCAATGCCAAGACTGTAGTCTCATGGTTAATCTAGTTAACCTTATTCAGTATAGACCACGCTCCCTGTAGTTTGGTTTGTTTGTTTTGTAATAAAGGCTTTGCTCCTGCGCTTACTTCCTGTTAACTGTCTTGTGTCGTTACAAGTTAATGTTCACATCAAACATCAGAATAGGAAAAAAGTGATCCCTACAACTTTGACTGTGGCTTGGTTGTTTGTGCCATATGGTCTAGTTTGCTATACCATGTCAGTTGATAATCTTGGTGCACATATGCAGCCTTGCAGTATTCCTTGCCCGAAATGTGTGTTCATCAAAGGTTTCAGAAGAATTTTTGTGCTATTTAGAGACCAAGTTCTAATCCTCTGCCAATGCTAAAGGTAGTTTTACCAAATGAGAAGCAAATCAAAATATCACTTTTATTAAATACTACCCAAATCTAATTATCTGCTCCAGCCCATTAGTAGGCATGCGGTCCATGAGGTTTAAGTCAAAATTAATTTTTTTCAAAAAGATACATGAATACATGAATAGCACAATTTCAAACAAATATGCACTCATGGAGGCATATGTTCTGGATTTAAACCTCCATTTTATATCAATTTAATAAACTGAAAATGATCCATCTTCCCTTGACCAAAAGTTTAGTTCTGCAGTTGAATGATAACATGAGGACATTGATATACTCGATCTGTCAACAGCAATTTACTTTCATGAGAACACATTTGCAAAGGATGTGTTTGTGGGCTCCCATTCTGGTTTACCAAAATATGGCAAAATACACATAATTTTGATTATAGACAATAATATTTCATTCATCAAGCTTTCTTCTGCTCCAAATAATGCTTCAAGAGCAGCTGGCATCAGCACAAACATTTACACAGAAAAGCCCCAATGACACTACGGCCAGAGGTCATGCTCATATCCAAGTCTGCTGACCAAGTTACGTTCATGTCCAAGCCTGCTGACCAAGTCATGATCATGTCCAAGCCTGCTGACCCAGTTGACTCATGTCTGCTCATGTCTAAGCCTACTGACCAAGTTATGCTTAGGCTAAGCCTGCTAACCAACTCATGCTCAAGTCCAAATCTGCTGACTAAGTTCCGTCCAAGTCCAAACCTGCTGACCAAGTTCCGTTCACGTCCAAGCCTGCTGACCCAGTTGACCAAGTAATGCTCATGTCCAAACCTGCTGATCGAGTCATGCTCAGGTCCAAGTCTCCTGACCAAGTTGACCGAGTCATGCTAATGTCCAATCCTGCTAACCAAGTCATGCTCAAGTCCAAGCCTGCCGCCCAAGTTCAACCCATGCCTAAGTTTACCACGGAGGACATCATTCCCCACTCCTGCTTTGCGGAGAACTGCGTTACTCCCTTTGGCCTTGTGGACACCCACGCTCCTCTCCCTGGCCTCGTAGGGGACCTCGCTTGGCTTTCCTGCTCTGCTGAGTACAGCACTCTGTTTCCCTGCTCCACCGAGGACTTCGCTCGGCCTGCCTGCTTGGCTGTGGTCGTCGCTTTGCCTTCCTGTTTCGTTGAAGTCATCGCTCTGCCTTCCTGTTCAGCCAAGGATGTCCGTCCACTTTCCTGCTCCGCTGAGGACGTCGCTCTGCTTCCCTCCTCCTCTGTGTACATTGCTCTGCTTTTTTGTTTTGCCAAGAATGCCGTCTCCTAGTTCTGCTTGGGACATTTTTACCCAGGATGCCAGGGCCGCCAATGGATTGTGGTGTCTCATGGGGGTTCTGGGGGGGGTTCTGTCATGATTTCACCTTGAAGCAGCATGCTCTAAGCGCAAATGCGTGAGCACCTGCTTTTCCGTTATTGACAGTTGTGACATTTGGACACGTGTATTTGTTTATATTTCTGTCATGTCTCCTCTCTGTGATCTCATTGGCTGGGATTTCACGTGTGTATGTATTGCCCTCAGCTGCTAGCAATTTTGACGCTGATCATATCGGTATATATACTGCGCGCCTCCCGGCACACAACGCGGAATTTTGATTTAGATGAATGAGTTAAAGTAGATGAGTTAGATACTAGAGTGAAATAGTCTTAGTCATAGTCATAGTCAATCATTAGATTTAGTTCATGCTGGGTTATCCACTCCCAGTACCCTATCATAGTTCATGTTTTTTGTTTTGTTTCTCGACCTTGATTCCTGCCTAGCCCGTGTAAGCCTGTTTGCCAATCACCTGACTGTTGCCTGTTTTGGATTACATTTTGGATCACGTTTTGGATTTGTCTGCCTGTCTCTCTTAAATAAAACTGTTATCATGTGCATCCATCTGAATTTCCTCACGTCACGAGACATGACAGCATGTAACTTTCACCAGTTTTGAATCAGCACAGAAGCAGGAGTGGGTGGCAGGTAACAAACACAGGTCCGTGGTCTTCAGGTCCATAACCCTCCCACTCGAGCAAATACTCCTACTTGCCTCTCTTGCGTCTGGACTTGATGATTTTTCTGACGAGGTAAGCCGGTTGTCCATCGATCTTGAGAGGGGTTGGGGGATTCTCAGAGGGCACTTCTGTGGCTAGTGGACCATCGATAACAGGTTTGAGCCGTGAGACATGAAAGGAGGGGGAGATGCGGCTGTGTCGTGTTTGTTTCAGACGTTAAGTGACTTCGTTGACTTTGAGAATCCTGAATGATCCCGTGTACCTTGGAGTTAACTTTCTGCAGCTGTGAGGTTTTTTTGGGTCCCTGGTGGATAACCATACCCAATCGCCTGGCTGGTAGTTTGGGTGGTCACTGCGGTGGTGATCCGCTTTACGCTTTTAGATGTCGGAGGTCTATTTTAGGTGTTGGTGGGTAGCAGCCCAGATGCGCTCATTACGTTCGAACCTCTGGTCTACGACAGGGGATGCGGTGGGGGTTGCGTTCCGTGGGAACAATGGAGGTTGGTACCCTAGTACTCACTGGAACGGAGTGAGCTTGGTGGCCGAATGACGTAGTGAGTTCTGGGCATACTCGGCCCATGGCAAAACTGGCTCCAATCCTCCGGGTTGTGGGCACAGAAGGTATGAAGGAAGCGGCCGAGTTCCTGGTTGATCCTTTCGACTTGACCGTTGGCTTGAGGGTGGTAGCCGGAGGTGAGATTGACTGTTACCCCTAGCTTAGCCATGAAGCTTGACCATACTTTGGAAGTGAACTGTTGGCCCCGGTCACAGATAATCTCTTCTGGGATGCTGAAGTATGTGAAGACATGCTGGAACAGAAGTTTGGCTGTCATAAAGGGAGTGGGGAGAGCGGGCAATGGAATAAACTGTATGGATTTTGAGAATCGGTCCACTGTGAGCAGAATTCCAGTACTTCCCTGGGACCTTGGCAAATCTGTGATGAAGTCCACTGATATGTGAGACCATGGGTGTTCGGGTGTGGGTACGGGCTTAAGCCTCCCTGCTGGGAGTGTCCGCGGTACCTTATTCTGCACGCAGGACGAACAGGATGCCACCACCATCTGTGTATCCTTCTCCATGTTGGGCCACCAGTATTTTTCACTTAGGAGATGATGTGTTCGCTGTGCCCCTGGATGCCCTGTCCCGACTTAGGAATCTCCTCTAATTTCTGGTTCAGGTCCCACTCAAGCGTACTGATGATGCATGAAGGCTTGATGATATATTCCTCGTGATCAATGACACGTTCGGAGTGATTACGATGTGAGAGGGCATCAGCCTTTATATTCTTGGATCCGGGTCTGTACGGTAAAGTGAAATTGAACCCTTCGAAGAAGAGGGCCCAACGGGCCTGGCGGGCTGTTAGCCTCTTGGCGGTGCACAAATATTCCAGGTTCTTATGGTCCGTAAAAATGACAAATGGATATGTCGCTCATTCTAACCAATGTCTCCACTCCTCCAGTGCTAACTTGACTGCTAAGAGTTCCCGATTACCCACATCATAGTTCCTCTCAGTGGGGTTAAGCTTCCGTGAGAAGAATGCCACTGGATGGAGTTTTGGCCTTTCTCCGAATCGTTGGGATAGCACGGCTCCTACCCTGGTCTCTGACGCATCAACCTCCACTAAGAACGGTATTGCTGGGTCCGGATGCTTGAGTATGGGTGTGGTAGTGAAGGCCTTCCTGAGTTGATCGAAAGCTGTTTGGGTGCTGGGACCCCAGGGCAGACGCTTGGGCTTCCCCTTTAGGAGGGACGTGAGGGTGTTAGCAATGGAACTGAAGCTCCTAATGAACCTCCGGTAGAAATTGGCAAATCCCAAGAATCTTTGGAAGTCTCTGATTGTTGTGGGTGTGGGACATTCTACGACTGCCTTGACCTTTTCTTGGTCCATGGAAATCCCTTCGGGGCTGATTACATATCCCAAGAACGTGATGGTGGTTCTGTGAAACTCGCATTTCTCAGCTTTGACGTATAACTGGTGACAAAATAGTCATTGTAAAACTCGACAAACGCGGTAAATATGTTCCTCTCTGGAGCTAGAGTATATGAGGATGTCGTCTATGTAGGCGATCACATAACGTCAGTGCGTAGTTGTTCCAGAGCGGCCGGTACTAGCGGAAGGGGATAACAGTACTTGACACAACACCAGTTTAGTCCTCGGTAATTGATGCACAGGCGTAAACCACCTCCCCTCTTCTCCACAAAGAAAAACCCTGCTGACGCTGGAGAGGTAGAGGGTATAGCCTTGTGCAGCACTTCCTGGATGTATTCCTTCATGGCCTGTTGTTCAGTGACTGTTAATGGGTAAACCCTCCCCCGTGGTGGTGTAGTGCCTGGCAGTAAATCGATTGGCAATCGGAATCGCGATGTGGTTGTGGTCCACTAGCCTTCTTTTTGCTGAATACTTCCCTGAGGTCATGTTAAGCACTGGGGATCAGGATGTTGTCCACGTTGTCAGGGCTCTCGATGAATGTGGACGCAAGTGTGATCACTGGGGCTTGGAGACAGTGACTGAGACAATGAGTTGACCAGTGCGTGATTTCCCATGAAATACGAGGGTTGTGATATTCGAGCCAGGGAAGACCAAGAAACATTGGATGCCGTGCTCTCCGATGCGGGTACTTCTGCCTCCGTAGAAGACGGTTCAGGTGGATAGCCAAGTTAATGAGCGAGTCGAGAGACAACTGATCATCGCGACATGCTAGCTCTGTTATGATGTCGGCATTTAATCCCTGGCGAAACATCGTTTTTAGAGCAGGCTCATTCCATCCACTCCTTGCGGCCACCGTGCGAAATTCAAGGGCGTAATCCACCACACAGCGCGATCCCTGTATCATGGACAATAATTCCTCCCCAGTCTCCCTGTTATCCGGAGAATGATCAAATACAGTGTGGAAGTGTGAGGTCAGCTGATCATAAGTGGTGATGTTGTTCCCCTCTTGTTCCCATTCCACAGTGGCCCAGAGGAGTGCTCTCCTGGTTAAGAGTTCCATGAAATGAATAATTTTTCTATTTTCAGTCATGTCTGGATAAGTGGAGAAAAACAGGGAGCATTGAAGTAAAAAACCTCAGCAGCCTGATCTCCATCGTATTTTTCCGGCGCCAGAGTGGGAAGTAAGCGGATGGAGGTGGCTGTGGAAAGTTGCGCTGCTTGGGTTAGCCGAGTCACCTGCTCAGTCAAGCCGGTGAGACGTTGATCATGGTCGCTAATCACACGGCCATGTCCCTCGATGGCTTGTGACCAACGGGGGTCTCCTGCTGCTTCCATCCTTCGCGAAGTATTCTGTCACCAGTTTCGAATCAGCACAGAAGTAGGAGCGGGCGGCAGGTAACAAACATAGAACCGAGTATCTTCAATAAACGTGGTCGTTAAACAGGCAAGGGTTGAGCAATCGGACGAACAGGATAAACTGGAATAGACTGGGATGTAGTCGAAAAACCGGAAGCTAAGGTCGAGGAAAACTTGGACGATAAACTCAACTTGAACGGCTTGGTAACGCAGAGAATCGAGTTAACTAAGCGTATACTTCGCAATGATACTCTGAGACTGACAAACCTAAGTAGTGGTGAAGGTGTGTGTGTGTGTGATTAACGACAGGTGTCTCTGAGCAGAACTCTGAGGATGGTGAGCGCATGCGTGTTTGAGAGGTGAGTGTTGCATCTTGGGATTTGGAGTTCTGATCTGACTGAGCTGTGACAGTAACGCTGTTCCCTGAGAAGGAAATGAGACACTGTGTAGCTTTGTCATACTGGGGCATGTCTGTGAATCTTCACCCAGTATCTTTTTTTTTATTGTCTTGCCTTTGATATCCTGTTTGCCCAACCTATGCCTGTTTCTTGATACAGATTTTTGCCCTCATTTTGGATTTGTTTGCCCTGATCTTTATAAACAGCTTTACTTGCATTTGCATCTGTCTGCCTGTTTCTTCACGTGACACAACCAAAGATGGGGCCATCATGTCTGACTTTACAGCAAGTTATATTCCTCATCTAGCTTATATCAACAAAGAGAGAAGTGGCCAAATAAGTTTAGTGTGTCATCCTTTTCATTTGATGTTCAAATTTAGTTTTAGATAGAAAATTATGGCCTGGAAAATTTATGTCTTGTAAACTAAAAAATCTATATACTGGATAAGCTAAGAGAAGCTACGTATTCCTAAGCATACCCTAAATATTCAGAATTTGAGGGTGTAGCAACAGCCTTGGTTCACAAGCATCCTTGTCTGCAAGAGCCAGGATCAAAGACTTGTTGTCAATGATGGAAACCTTGAGCCTTAAATATAAAATGGGGAATTATAACATTATAAACATTAGGGGTTTAATCCCCCATTACCAACCTATAGTCATAGTGTAGTGCATTGCTGTAGTTTGCATATGATAGTGAATTGGAAGCATGGCTAAAGTGTGTCTTGAAATATTTAAGTAAGTAAGTAAGTAAGTAAGTAAACAAGCAAACATAATTCAGACACAGCAATGAGTTTACTATGGCAGATTAACAGTAACAACCAGTTACTCTTCTATGGCTAAATGAAAACAAAATTATATCTGATACATTAAATTCTATGATAAATTATGACATTACCTCCCTGTGATTTATTTTGTGCTTTCAAAAGAAACACAATTTCACCTACAAAATCACAAGATAATTAATATTTATATACATTCAGATACTAAATAATTTAAGTTATTTCTCCTTAACTTTCCTAACTTCATTGTTGCCATAGCAACAACTATCAGTGGTATCAGAGATATAATTAATTTTATTATATCACTTGATATTAAAGGATCTCTGAAAAGAAGTAGGTGTGTGTGGGTTAGTGAAGGTTACAGAATTAACAGACATTGATGGTCAAAATTAAATAACTTTTTAGCTTGATGTTATTAAAATGGGTGAAATGTCATAGGAAGTTGATATGTTTACTCACATGGTGAAGGCTATAGCATTTATTAAAAAGCATAGTAGTTTAGAGGTGATTTTAGAACACTATATAATCTTATGGTTCAAAAGATTTTTTTTTTATATTTGAGCTATATCATGACCATGAAAATCACAGTCCAAAAAACTGAGCTTTTTTTTATTTCATTATTATCAGGATCTGCTGTAGACTCTATACGCTGGAAGCCAATTTGGAAAGATGGCTAATTACTATGATTAACATTACAACCTCACTCTATTCTCAGTGTATTAGCCTGATTACCAATGTCTGTTTGGAATGTCAAATTGCCTTGTTTTAATTTGACCTTAGCATTGTCAAACCCAGCCAAAGAGCATGAGACTGCTGTGGATGAGGTCCAAGAATAACATTGAAATACAGAGGAACCATTCACAAAATGTGGTGACAAACCAGTAGTGGGGAAAAAATCACTTCTCAATTAATATATATATATATATATATATATATATATATATATATATATATATATATATTATATATATATATATATATATATATATATATTATATGTATTGCTTTTACAGCCATTTAAAACATAACATATTCCTTGTTGATTTCAATGCCAGAGGCTGAACAGACAGTAAATATGAGGTCTATCAAATACATATATTAATATAATAAAATAAGTTATATATAGCTATTATAATTCATTCAAGGGTCGAAGTTCAGAACAATGAGTAGACATTTCAACCAGTTCAAGTTGAGTTCCCATACATGCACTATACATAATTGATTTCCTTATAAATTCTATTTTATTAGTATTACACTTTTAATTTTCCTGTAATATAATTTTACAGGGAAAAAATATGTAATGTATTGATGCTGCTGTGATTATTGATGTGTGCTCTATGTGACGACCTGGTCTAGGTCAGGCTGCAACATACAATGAAATAATGGGTTGGCAAGACCAGGATTGAGTTTGCTTTGTTTTTTTATTTGGTTTGAACTTTCAGAAGCTGACCAGGACAAAATAATAAACCTCCAACTATACAAAAAGAATCTAATTATCGTAAAAGAAAAGAAAAGAAAAATACAATTCCTTCCCTCATTCCCTAGCTAACCCAAAACCAAGAGAAAATGAATCAACATAAAAGGAGCCAACTTTCTCATGTGCTATTCACAACGGTGACTATTAGTGTCAGTTAAAAAAGCGCAAAGACTGCTGCTAAGCGTGCATGCACGAGACTCTGTTTGGACATGCGTGGTTCGTTTGTTTTGATTTACTCCCTGTTTAAGTATTGGTTGTTTGTCGAGGGTGTGTCTTACGTTAATCCAGGTGTCGATTTTCAGTTTGATTGTGTTCGGTATTTAAACCCCTTGTGTGTCTGTGCACTTCGTGCAGTATTTACGTTAGTTATGTTGAGTGAGAGTTTGAATGTTGAATACGTTACGTGTGCTAAGCAGTCTGGTTTTCCTGTCCTGTTCAGTTTCCTGCCTCGCATCCAGTTTCTCATTTTTCTGGTGAAGACTGCGTTTTCCTTGTTTGTTGAAGTACGTGTATAATAAAGACTTTGATCTGCACCTGTTTCCGCTCAAGTCCCGTGATGTTACAGGGAGAAATAAGTACTGAACACATCAACATTTTTTTCAGTAAATATATTTCCAGTTAGGCTATTCACATGAAATTTCCGTCCTGACTTTGGTATTAACTCAAGAAATCCACACAAATACAGAAATCCAAACATTAAAATCCATAAATTAAGTTCTGTGTAATAAAGCGAAATGACACAGGGAAATCACACGCTAACAGAAATTGATTCAATACTTAGTGGAAAAGCCTTTGCTGTAATGATAGCTTCAAGATGCTTCCTGTCGTGACGACAGGTTGGCGGGAGTGCCGCTACGCCACCTCCTGCAACATTACTAAAGAACTGGTGCTCCTGTTCAGCTGTTTGGAGATTCAGCCGTTTGGAGATATTGACAGACCAAGGTACGCTGTTTACATCTAAACTAATGTCTGATCTGTGTCAGCTCTTGCAGGTAAAACACTTGAGGTCTACAACCCACAGACTGATAGGCTCTTTGAGCAGTTTAATCAAACCCTGAAACAGATGCATCACCGGGTGGTTGATGAGGAAGGGAGGAACTGGGACCTCCTCCAGCAATACATCTTCTTCGCTGACCGGGAGTGCCCGCAAGCATCCATGGGCTTCACATTCTTTGAGCTCCTCTTCAGACGGCGACCTCGAGGACTACTGGGCTACCGGGAAGCGTGGGAAGAACAGCCCTCAACATTTCACTTGAATTTGTACAGGATATGTAGGAGCGGATCGACCGAGTGGCCCCAATCATCCAGGAAGAACAAAAAAGAGCATACAACCACATGATGCAATCACGGGAGTTAAAGCCTGTCTATCGGGTGCTCCTGCTAGTACCAAACAGCTCCTTTAAATTCATGGTGCAGTGGCAAGGCCCATATACAGTCCTTGAGAGGATGCGTGCTGTGAACTATCGCCTGCAGGAGCCCTGTTGGCAAGCGGAAACATACCACGTAAATCTGCTGAAGAAGTGGATTGAGGCTGCTCCAGTATTGTCTGCGTTTGCTACCCTAGACACAGATCACAGCAAATGCACTTTGGTCCAGCAGAGTGAAGACCTCACCCCCACACAATGACAGTAGCTGACAGAGCTGGTGGACCAGTTCACCGATGTCTTTTCTACTTCCCTAGGGATGATGCATCTGGTCGACCACGAGATTAAGACCTGTCCGGGAGTGGTGGTGAGACAGCGGCCCTACCATGTCCCAGAGGCCTGCCGCAAAGCTATTGAGGAGGAGGTTGACCAGGTGCTGTGGGACAACATCATAGAGGTGTGTGCCAGCCCCTGCTCCAGCCCCATCGTGGATGTGTCTAAGCCCAACAGAAGTATTCGCCTCTGCATCGACTTTTGGAAGCTAAACCAAGTCTCAGAATTTGACACCTATCCCCTCCCCTAAGTGGACGACTTAGTGGAGTGATTGGGAAGAGCCCGGTACATATCCACACTGGACCTCACAAAAGGTTATTGGCAAGTAGCACTTGCCCCAGAAGCAAGAACAAAGACAGCCATCAGTATGGCAAACAGCCACTGACAGTACCAGGTTCTCCCCTTCGGGCTACACAGGGCACCCGTAACGTTCCAAAGCCTGATGGACATCATCCTGCAATCACATTGTACATTCACAGCCGCCTACCTGGACGATGTGGTCATACACTCATCTACTTGGTCAGATCACCTGTTCCACCTGGGGGAAGTTCTGAAGGAGCTCCGGAAGGCCAGGCTGACAGCCAACCCAAATAAGTATCACCTAGGGTTGACTGAGCCACAGTACCTAGGATACCTTATTGGCCAGGGCCTACTAAAACGACAAGCAAAGAAGATCGAGGCAGTTAAGGAGTACCCATGAACTACATTAAAAAAAAACAAATATGTGCCTTCTTAGGGTTGGCGGGGTATTGTCGCAGATTCATACCTAACTTTCCTCTGTAGCCTCCACCCTCTCAGATCTCACAAAGAAGGGCCAACCGGACCAGGTGAAATCATCTGTAGAGGCAGAGCAGGCGTTCCAAGCCCTGAAAGAGGCTCTCACCAGCGCACCAGTATATATATATATATATATTTATATATATATATATATATATAATATATATATATATATATATATATATATATATATATATATATATATATATATATATATATATATATATATACACATGCATACATATCATCACCTCTGGCAGGATCTTGGCATGAGCCGAGCTTGTTTGGCCATCTCTTCGACCCGAAACATGAACATGACTTGGGAGGTCATCATGTTGACCTCTAGCAGGAGCTCCGAGGTTGCCACATTGACCTCTGGCGGTGGCTGCGGATTCTCTGGAGCTGTGGATTCTACCCTGTCCACCCACTCATAATACAGATGAGTTATTCGTAATAATGCGGTTTCATTGTATACATACTGTATATCATACGAAACTACATTGTCATCTCTGTTTTGTGATTATTTTAGATGTAGTAAGAGTATGAATACTCACCAAACACCATGGAAAAGATCATGTTTTTTTTTTCTTCAACTGTTCAGTTACGATTAGTCTCAGATTCTTTTTCATGACTGACAGGAATGGAATCCAATGTGGTCTTCTGTGTCATGAATCCCCCATGAAGCAGCGCCCATGCTCCTGCTTCTTCCGGGTTGACGTCATGTCTTTGTCTCGCCTCGTCAAGGGTCACGTGTGTTTTGAAGTGCCCACAGCTGTTAGCAGTTGCGGGCTAATGTTTGATATATCTATATATACCATGAGCCGTGCTTCACACGGCGTGGTTCAATATAGCGACGGACATACATATGAATGAATATATCCCATGTCAAGCTAGCGTGCGATTGTTGCGAGGTTCGTTTTGTTTCATGTCATGTTCATGCCATGCGGGCGGCTGTGGCGGGTGTGTGAGTGTGTGTGTGAATAGGTGAATGAGACACAGTGTAAAGCGCTTTGGATACAAGCGCTATATAAGTGCACGTTTACCTTAGCATTAGCCTTAGCCAAGTGAGCCTAGCTCGTAGCATAGCCTAGCTTAGTTTGTTGTTTGAGTTACGTTTCTTGTTTCTGTTTGGTTTTCTTTCTATAAATAAAGATCTCCGTTTGAACTGCGTTTGCATCCTGCCTACTTGCCTGCCGTCATGCAGCGTGACAGATTGAACCGCGTTTGCATCCTGCCTACTTGCCTGCCGTCACGACGCGTGACATTCTGCTGTTGTAGCCCACAAACCTCAAGTTTCAATGTTTTGTGCATGCTGTGATGCTTTTCAGTTCACCACAATTTTTATTGATTATTTGTGTGACTATATCCTTCCAGGCAGCTTGAACATATCTGGCCATTTTCCTTCGACCTGTCTTGTCAACTGTCTTGTCTGTGTTTCCATCCACAGAACAGTTGCTCACAGTTCTTTTTCTGTTTGTTTGTTTGTTTGTTTCTCACACCATTCTGTGTAAACTCAGAGACTGCTGTGTGTGAAAATCCCATGAACTCAGCAGTTTCTGAAATACTGGTGCCCATCTGGCACCAACAACCATGCCACAATCAAAGTCACAGAATTCACACTTTTTCTTCATTCTGATGTTTGATGTGAAAATTAACTCCTGACCTATATTTGTATTCTTGTATGCATTACAATGCTGCCACATGATTGGCTTATTAGAAAACTGCATGAATGTGCAGGTGTACAGGTGTTGCTCGATGGTGTGTGTGTCTATGTGTGTGTGTGTTTGTGTGTGTGTGTGTGTGTGTGTGTGTTTTAATAAAAAACATGGCATGAAATATTGAGCGTTTAAACCTGCTAGAAGACATTTTATGTGAGTGTTATTTTGCGTGTGTATACTTAGTATGTTTGTGAGCTTGTGTGCATGCATTAACATGGCATAAAGCATCACAAACTACAAAAGGAAAGGTTAGAATTTATTATCAAGAGGAGTGATTAGACACACTACTGTTTGAACATGTTAAAGTAGAATGACATAAATGGTGACCGTAAGAAAGCTTATGGCAAATTTTCATTTTAACGATGCACACGAAGACAAAAATGTATTTAAAAGATTATATATATGTATATATATATTTTAAAAATTATAAATTATATATATATGATTTATTTATTTTAAAATATACATATATATAAAAAAAAAGACTTGCAGTTTTTTAGCTAGTGAACTCACCATCTAAAGATACAGATAAAGAAAAAAGCTCCCCTTCACATAACATTTCGTTTTGATCTCTAAAATAAGCAAGATGGACTACTTCCTGCTACTTGATATTACAGCTGTTGTGACAATAAAATGTAATAACACCAATTTGAAATACTAAACATATAACTACAGTAATCTGTGTCTGATTGTTGGAGTGAGGAGTGTTTACACCATTACAGGCCTGATCACAGCTGTAGCATTATAATTACATCATAACAACAATAATACTGAACTTTATGTGGCTTAAAACCAAGAAGAAGACAGCTTTTATTTTTCACATACAGTATTCAGTGCATAAGTGTACAGTGAAATTATTTTCTTTGCACACACAAATATGAATTTTGAGAAAAACTTTAAATATCAAGGAATTCAATGTTTTTATGCATTCTTAGGTAAAACTCTGATTAACACATGTTTGGCTCAGTAAAATTTAGGGTGGGACCTTTTGCATATACAGATCCTTGGTATTATCTTAGCCTGCTAAAGATGCAGATGAAGAGAAACATTCCCCTTCACCCCATTTCATTCTGAAGTTTCAAAACCACAGCAGGATACCCAGCAAATAAGGGGATCAAATTCTGTTTGATGCTATGTCTTCTTTCTAGAGTGCAATGCCCGATTGTGCATTGTGTGAGGGAGCTGAGGCATACCCAGCACCAGGTACAGAAATATAATATCACTGTGTACATGAGATCAAGAACAAGTGAAGTGATTCTTTGCAAGCTTGCAATGAGCTTCTCAAATTTTCTGAAAGATGATAATGATAATAATGATGAAAGCTGATGATTGGCCACAGCATATCCAACAACCGATAAAAGTTTATGTTTAACAATACATTAAATATATAAAATAATATATGACATTTAATTGTTACATACATCTGTATACTGTATATGACTGTTTATAAAATAATAAAAATAATAAATAAAATCTGTTTCATATATTTATTTATTCTCTTAAGTATGGTAGCAATTACATTAAAAGATCCAGCAACAGTAAAGCTGATAAAAATATCACATATTGTACTGTGAATGACAAGTAGCAAGCAAACACACACACACAAACACACACACACACACACTCACACCAAATTATCGTCTTTTTTTTTTCCAGGTTATTGAATGTTAATCTTTAAACATTTAATCAACACACCATCTCTCTAGATCACATCACAATCTCATGTTTGTGAATAAATCATAATAACAGGTACTGACCCGGATTTTCTTTGTACATTTTCTACATCTTTATATCTATATATCTATCTATCTAAAAATAAAAATAAGACATATATATATATATATATATATATATATATATATATATATATATATATATATATATATATATATATATTTTTATTAAATAAAAAAGACACACGCACACACACACATATATATATATATATATATGTGTGTGTGTGTGTGTGTGTGTGTGTGTGTGTGTGTGTGTGTGTGTGTGTCTTTTTAAAAAATTTTTTTTTATAAAAGTCAGAAGAGTTTCCAAGACATCATAGGTCAAATGTCTGATATTGGTAACAACAGCAGTGTCCCACTTTTTCTGCTGCTACAGACCTATGTATAAGCAAATCTCTAGATGAGCACAGACCCTGAGGTGACAAGATTCTGTCCATTATCTAGCCTTTCAATTAATTTATTCTAGTTAAAGTATTGGAATTGCCGTTAATTTTTTTAAAATTCTTGTGTTCTGTCCTAGTTTTAGGTTATTATGGAAACAGATTATACCAGATATTGTTGGAGGTAGTAATCATTGTGCACACGAAATGTAACATGATAGCTCTAGGGAGCAGAATGGAGGAAATGTTTATTCCACATTGCATCAGAGTAGAAACTTGTAGAAATAATAAACAATGGCCCATAAATTAGCTACAATAACTGCAACTGAAAACAGAAGTAGGAGGCTACTTACAAAAAAGGAGAAATAGTTATTCAGTGGTGACATTATAAGTGACCTTCCTCTTCCATTTCTGTTTAACTAATAAACTAAATCTTCAATAGTTCTTGACAATTAGGCTGGGTCAGCTTTTAGATGGCAAACTATTGGATAGATGCCATGGAGAAAGGAAACAATTATTTTAAGTAAAATTATTATGGTAATAGTCATAAAAATTATAGGATTATTAAAGGAACTCTTAAATCATGCCATTTGTAGTCTGGTGTTTCAATTATGGCCTGGGAGTATTCTGTTAATGATGTTTGCTAGATGAAGGATATATTAAACATATATGCTTGCACACACGCGCACACACACACACACACAGACACACACACACACACACACACACACACACACACACACACACACACACACACACACACACACGCAATGATGTGGTAGTTGTTATATTAGCCAGTAGGGTGTGCTATATTGTAACTCTAGGATTAAAAAAAATAATAATAAATCAATCCCCTCTTCCTTTTACTTAACTATCCTAAAGGTCCTTCATCTTGTAGTTCTGTCCAAACTACAGTCGAATCTGCTTGTAAGCAACTACTTAAGTAAGTTATTTATGGGTTAAAACCTATAGTATAAATTAAAATACCAAATTTTCTGAAACAAATATTTATATTTTCACACTTACCATAATAACTGAGACATGCAAATTTAGTGTAATGCTAATGTGTCACAATCCTACACTGCAAAATATTAAATATAAGCAAAGTAAATATACATTCGTTATAGGTATACCACACACAATTAAAACAATTTTTTAAATTATTATTAATAACAACAACAACAACAATAATAATAATAATAATAATAATAATAATAATAATAATAATAATAATAATAATAATAATAATAATAAACAAATATATCATTAAGCATATTTTCAGATATGCTTTTTACTTGTTTAAAGCTTGAACTTATCTTAATTATGCTTATTTCAAGTGCTTGTCTGGAACGAAGCACAATTATCTGCTAATAGAACAGTTTTAATAGGTATATTGGTCTTATATTTGTTATGTAAATAAAAAATTTCCACGATATCTTCACTTGCTAAAATATAATCCTTTGTAATGTAATCATGTCAACTGTACATGAATGAGACCTAACCCTGGATAATCTGCGAACAATACAGTCTGTCTCTGATTATACGGAGATTGAATATGAATAAGAATTTATATATAAGAATTATATATATATATATCATGGTATATATAAACATAATCATTAGCCCCGCAGCTGTTAGCGGCTATTCCACAACACACATGACCCATGACAAGACGGGACAAAGACATGACGTTAACCCGGAAGCAGCATGAACCCTCCTGGGCTGCCAAGAGTCCTCCCCATTCATTGGTAGCCCCGGGCCCCTGGGCTGAATGTCCCATACCGAGCCAGGAAACCGCACACTATTCTTGACGGAGCAGGGAAGCGGAGAAAGGTTCCCAGCTGAACAGGGAGGCAGAGCAATAACCACAGTCGGGCATACAGGCTGAGCGACGTTCTCAGCAAAGCGTGAGAAAGAAACGCCATCCTCTGCGGAGCTTGGGAGTGGTGCAACATTTCTTCCTCAACTCTGACATCTGTGTTCAAAAGGAGTGAAGCTGTTTCTCTACACTCCTCCTTCCCTCTTCTTCCTCCTCCAGAAGCTCCTTCAGTCGGTTCTGTTTGTCCTCCAGTTGACGAAGCCGTGTGCACAGAGCCAGTTTCTGGCATGTCTCCTTTTGCAGCAAACCCTGTGTTTCCTGTAGTTGCGACTCCACAGATGATCATTCTTTAGTAGCTTTGATGTATTTACTCTCCAATTCAGACAAAGTGCTGCTCAAACCCTCCAACTCCAACTGCTTTTTGTTCATTTTTTCAGCCATTTCCTTCTTCTGTTTCTCGCTCTCGCAGTGTTTCCGTTGGAGCTCCTGCAGCTGAGCTTCACCTTTCTTCCTGCGAGATTCAGAATTGTTTTTACTCTGAGTGACTGTGACTGGAACATGAGGCTTGGCTGTGACTGGAGCTTGAGGTATGGCTTGGGTAGGAACTTGAAGCTTGACTTTGGTTGGAGCTTGAGATTTGGCTTTGGTTGGAGCTTGGACATGAGTTGTGGCTGGAGCTTGGACTGGAGGCATGACTGGGGCTTGGATTGGAGGGGTGTCTGTGGCTTGGACTGGAGGCGTGACTGTGGCTTAGACTGGTGGCGTGGCTGTGGCTTAGGCTGGAGGCGTGGCTTTGGCTGGAGGTGTGGCAGTGGCTGGAGGCAGGGTTGTGGCTGGATGCGTGGCTGTGGCTTGGGCTGGAGGCGTGAAAACCTTGACACCATGAAACCGATCCACTGTTCCTTAGAAGGCTTGGGGTGTAACAGGCTGCAAAAATACACCTGGCAGTCCCTTAGAAAATCCAGCGGGCAGCTCCCCAGTCACGTTGTCGTAAAAGGGAGCTCAACGTCTTACCCCTGGGGAAATTGTATGGATGCAAAATGCGGCCTTGCTCAGTTGGGATAAATTCCATTTGTTTTATACCTGTTTGTCTCTGTTTATCTGTTCCTGTTTGTCTCTCTTTATCTGTTTCTGACTGTTTATACCTCTTTTTTATTTCTGTAAAGCTGCTTTGGGACAATGACTATTGTAAAAAGCGCTATACAAATAAAATTGAATTGAATTGAATTGAATCTGGTTAACCAGATGAGCCACTTGATGTTGTTCCCGCTGTGCTCATGAAAACAACCTTTGAAATTGGCCCCAGTATCCAAGTGTTCATAAATTCTTCGTTGGATTTAGGGGTGGTCCCAAATTGTTTTAAACATGCTATTGTTCAACCTTTGCTTAAGAAACAGGGTTTGGATGAAGGCTGCCTTAATAATTATCGGCCTGTCTGTAAGCTACCGTTTCTGTCAAAGCTGTTGGAGAAAGTAGTACAATCTGAATTGCTCCTGTTTTTAAACTCAGCTATGTTATTTGAACCTTTACAATCTGGTTTCACTACTTTTCATAGCACAGAGTCTGCTTTGGTAAAAGTGTACAATGACATTTTATTAACAGTGGATACTGGTAAAAATACTGTGTTGATGCTACTAGATCTTACAGCTGCCTTTGATACTGTAGACCATAACATACTTCTCTGGTGCTTAGAGCATCTGTTTGGTATCAAGGGTAATGCCCTACAATGGCTCAGCTCATATCTTAAGGACAGGTCTTTCTCAGTAGCATTGGGTAATTTCTGCTCTTCTTCTAGTCCTCTTATTAGTGGTGTTCCTCAAGGCTCCATTCTGGGCCAACTTCTTTTTAATTTATATATGCAGCCATTGGGGAACATTATTAGGGCTCACAATGTCTCTTTTCATTTATATGCTGATGATAGCCAGTTGTACATTCCTTTGAAAGCTGGTGACTCCATTCAGCCATTGTTGGACTGTCTGGGTGACATTAAAAAATGGCTGGCAAATAATTTCCTCTGACTTAATGAAGACAAAACTGAAATAATTGTTTTTGGCCCCCTGAGATTGAGAGATGGTCTCATTAACGAGCTCAATAAACACTTTCCTTCAATTTCTTCCCATGTTCGGAATCTTGGCTTAGTTCTGGTGGTTAAGGCAAGTTTTTATCAACTTCAGATTATTTCTAAACTCAAAGCATTTTTGACTTTCCAGGATTTGGAGAAGGTTATTCATGCTTTTATCACTTCTCGCTTAGATTATTGTAATTCATTATACTTGGGTCTTCCTCAATCATCTGTGGTTCGTCTTCAGATGGTTCAGAATGCAGCTGCAAGGCTGTTGACCAGGGCAAAGAGGTTTGATCGTGTCACCCCAATTTTAGCATTGCTTCACTGGCTCCCAGTCCGTTTTAGGATTCAGTTTAAGGTTCTGATGTTTGTTTTTAAAACTCTTAATAATCAAGCTCCTTCATATCTTGTGGATCTTCTTAAGCCACATTCATCAAACAGATGTCTAAGATCTTCAGATAAGTTTCTTTTGCATGTCCCTCGTTCTCGGTTAAAAACAAAGGGGGATAGAGCTTTTGCTGTTGCTGCCCCCCGTCTATGGAATCAACTTCCACTGGACATCCGCCTTGCACCTTCCATTGCTATCTTTAAAAATAGACTTAAAACATATATTTTCTACCAGGCTTTTTGATATAATCTTAATTGTTTAAACAAATTTTTTATTCATTTTTTCTATTGTCTTTTGTCTGTTTTACTTTGTTTTAATTCTGTTTCTATTTTATCTTCTGCATTCTGTTCAGCACTTTGGTCAGCGTTGCTGTGTGAAATATGCTATATAAATAAATTTTACTTACTTACTTACTTACTTACATAGACAAGGGGCAGCAACTGAAAAAGCTCTATCCTCCTCTGTTTTTAACCGGGAACGAGGGACATGCAAAAGAAACATCAGATGATCTTAGAAATCTGTTCAATAAATGTGGTGTAAAAAGATCCTTGAGATAGGAAGGAGCTTGATCATTAAGAGTTTTAAAAACAAACATTATAATCTTAGCCCTGCGATGGACTGGAACCCTGTCCAGGGTGTACCCAGCCTTGTGCCCGATGCTCTCTCGGTTTTGGCTTCATTAATTTGGAGGAAATTATGTGTTAACCATTTTTCAATGTCGTCCAGACAGTCCAACAATGACTGAATGGAGTCACTAGCTTTCAATGGTATGTACAAAAGTGCCCTAATAATGTTCCCCAATGGCTGCGTATATAAATTAAAAAGAAGTGGGCCCAGAATGGAGCCTTGGGGAACACCACTAATAATAGGAACAGAATATGAGGAGAAATTACCCAACGTTATCGAAAAGGTCCTTAAGATATAAGCTGAACCATTGTAGGGCGGTACCCTTGATACCAAACAGATGCTCTAAGCACCAAAGAAGTATGTTATGATCTACAGTATCAAAGGCAGGTTTATGATCTTGTAGCATCAACACAGTATTTTTTTCCAGAATCCACTGCCAGTAAAATGTCATGGGACACTTTTAGCAAAGCAGATTCTGTGCAGTGAAACCGGATTGCAAAGGTTTTATTAGCATAGCTGAATTTAAAAACAGGAGCAATTGTGACTGTACTACTTTCTCTTTCAGCTTTGACAGAAATGATAGTTTAGAGACAGGATTGTAATTATTAAAGCAACCTTCATCCAAACCCTGTTTCTTAAGCAAAGGTTGAAAAATAGGATGCTTAAAACAGTTTGGGACTGCCGCATCATCCAAAGATGAATTTATCAACACCTAGATACTGGGGCCAATTTCAGAAAAAGTTGATTTTATAATCACAGCGGGTACAACGTCAAGTGACGTGTTTTATTTTCATATGGTTACAGATCACACAGTTCCTTCAGAGAAACATGTTGAATTGAAAAAAAAGAAACCGGTATAGCGAGCGAAATTCACGGACAGGTCTGGGAACTGTGAAGTGAAGGAAGAATGAATGGAAATTTCTCACAAACTTCAGCCAAGGGTTCCCCATGGAATTGGCAACTCGAATTAATAATTGAAATTTATCGTGGTGAATAAAATCTTAGGTCTATGACCTAAGATTTAAAAATCTGAAAGCACACAGTTAAATGATTATGCTTCCATCTCCGCACTGCTTTACGACAAGCCTGTCTGAGAGAACGAGTATTATCGTCCAGCCAGTAATAAGATTCAGCTTGAAAGGAGCAATGGAATCTAAAATATTAGAGCAAAATGTGTAAAATAAGGCAATCAAATCATCAGGCCCAAAAGAAGACTCCCAAGCAGCACCCAAGATAGCTTTTTCAACAGCATTAGCTTTCACTAAACCGAGAGGCAGTGAGTGAATTAATAAAACCTGAGTAATAGCCTGAAGGCCATGTCACAAATGCAGAGCTGACAGCAGGGACATTAAAAACAATGGGCTTGTGATCAGAGAAGGAAGCAACTTCAATATTGATATCAACAGCAATTCCATATGACAGTATAAGGTCTAGAGTAGGACCAAGGACATGTGTTGCCTGATTAATATGGTGAATAAGACAAAAAGAATCCAAGATTTAACAAAATTCAGTAACCAAGGTTCAACCAGGGCAGCAGACATGCACATTAAAATCACCCAATAATAACATACGATCATACAACGGAAAAATAGAAGTAAAAAAAAAAAATAATAAAATCACAAAATCACTTAAAAAAGCATTGTACAGGTTAGGTGGCCTATAGATTAAAGCATAGGATAGCATGGAAGAGGTCGACTCTAACGTAACAAACTGTACTTCAATGGAAAATGAATGAGAAATGAAACTTTGATTATACTGTAAATGTCAGACACACCAGTCTCTGTCTCATAACCTGAAGTAAAATTCATCATTCGACGTTTCCATTTCATTGCGGCATTTAAACACAAGTCTCATTGCTCGTCGTTTCACTGAATTAATCTCTGTTCACGCTTACATCAGTTGGGAAATAAATACTGATTAATTCAGTCAGTTCTGTTGACTAAACTTCTTGTATATCAAGTCATTTCAAAATTTAAAAGGTTGTCCAGTGTTTTCTGTACAGACTGTAAGCGTTCTTCTCTGTTTAGATTATTTGATGCCATAGTAACATCCCAGTCATTTTGACAGCTGGTATCTAATTACAAACTGAATTGCTTAGGCTTAGTTTCTCTGGCATAAAATGGCACAAAACTTGATAAAACTGTGAGAAAACACACTTAGACATCTTATGGCAGGCTGATTCTTGTTCTTAACCAAGCTTATTTCCCAAAATGATTTTTACAGGCAGCAAGCCAAGGCAAGGTTAGATATTAACTTAACTAAAATAATTTACATATAAAATATATAGTATAAATATAGTAAAATATAGTTATGTTTTCTTAATGTTGAGATGTCAAACTATATTCATCCATCCATCCATCTTCAACCGCTTATTCCTGCTTCAGGGTCGCGGGGAACCTGGAGCCTATCCCAGGAAGCATCGGGCACAAGGCGGGGTACACCCTGGACAGGGTGCCAGTCCATCGCAGGGCACAATCACATACATACTCACACACCCATTCATACACTACGGACAATTTACCAAGCTGCCAATCAATCTACCATGCATGTCAAACTATATTATTTGGGGAAAATTACCAACAGTTATATGTTAAATAAATAGTTTCTCACATAATTTCTGAAATTGTGTGAAGAAAACACATGGAAAACAAATACTGCTAAGTTTAACTGTCTCAGTTTACGTGATGTCCCAATATGTCTTACTTACATATTGTTGATCCCAAAGAAGTGTTTCGCTTTTTTCTTTCAAATGATTGTGACTTTTATAACTCATTGTTTTTCACTTTAAATTGCACCTAGGTGTGAAAGAGTGCGTGAACGTGTGTGCATGTTCCTGGTGATGGTCTGTCATCCCAGTCAGAGTGTATTCTCTCCTCACGCCCCGCTTTTCATCCTGACCCTGACCAGGATCAAGTGCTTACTGAAGATGAATGAATAAATACCTCACACAATAAGTTACATACAATCCCCTCTGAAAGTATTGTAACGACAAAGCCAATTATATTGTTTTTGCTATACACTGAAGACATTTGAGTTTGAGATGAAAAGATGAATACTAGACGAAAGATCAGAATTTCAGCTTTAATTTCCTGATATGTATAACTAGATATGTTAAACAACTTAGAACCTGGCAACTTTGGTGGTGGACAGCCCAATTTTTTTAGGTGAGAAAAAGTACTAGAACCTACAGTCTTAAAGTAAATGAAAACAAATAACACATTTACTTGCATATCCCTTAATTGCAGTAACTACATCAAGCCAGTGACCCACTGACATAATCAAACTGTTGCATTTTTCTCATTTTGTGATGCTTTTCCAGGCTTTTACCACAGCTTCTTTCAGTTGTTGTTTGTTTTGGGGGTTTCTCTCTTCAATCTCGTCTTCAGGAGGTGAAATGGGTTAATGCTCGATTGGGTTAAGGTCTAGCGATAGACTTGGCCAGTCTAAAACCTTCAACCCCCTGGATGAAGTCCTTTGTCGTGTATGTGATGCACCCAACAAAGTGTTAGTAGCTTTCATTCCCTTTACCTTTTGTTTCAGTCAGTGCAACTTTTATACCTACATCTAATTGATCTTCAGTTATCATTTGGACAGAGGATTAGTTTTTAGGTTGAAGATGATGCTAATGCTGTGAGACCAAGGGTGACTGGGGGAACAAAAATAGCACAAGAGAAAGAAACATTTAATGGAACATTAACCTGTCAACACCAATTAAAATGCGAGAAGATGATATTAACCAATATATTTTTTTCCTTACTGTTTCCCGACACGTTTGTTCTCATTACACGCCCATTACCGGAGGTGCAGCTGTAGCTACCTAATGCAGCACGGAGAAGGAAACTCAGTTATAAAAGAAGGCAGTGGTGCTCAGTTGCTCTGTTTGATTGCGATAATACTATTGTATTATGGGTTCATGTTTTGTAGTCTATAGTTTTATTATACACCTATGGGCAGTCGTAGAAAATACACTATCGGCGCAGACGAGAATACATTTTCCCACCTTTTAGTTCCTCCAGCGGCCATTAAGTAGGTTATTTACTTCTATATGTGGTGGTGCTCTTTAGCACAGCATGGACAATAACAATCTCTTTACTGTTATTCTCTCTTCTTCATTTATGCTCTGCCTTCTCCGCTTTTCGTCACACTTTACCCTCACACACACGCAGAGAGAGAGAGAGAGCGAGAGAGCGCGAGCGCGCGCGCGCGCAGCACGCAGTTGGTGGACTCATTGCGGAGGACAGAGCACGAGAGAGCATTAACTCTGTGACACGGAATTAAAGGCGTTTTCTAGCTTTACGAAGGTGTGTGCACGCGTATAGCCTATGTGCGTGTATGCGCGTGTTTCTGGAAATTCTGTTGCTGTTATTTTGTATACAAAGCCTAATTTCTCCAGCTGAAAGCACGAGCCGAGAGGAATGATGCTCAAAAGAGCTCTCCAAGCGGGTTCCGTCCCATACGTGCAGCGGAATACCAAGCAATAACGCATTCTCAGAAATTGATGGAGGAAGAAAAAAACACCCCACACGTTTAGCTGGTACGTATTTTAAACTTGGTTTGCCTTATTCATTATTTAATGTCGGGATATTCTAATGCATGCGCACCATCTTGTCAGTCATGCACTGCATATACTGTAGGCTGCTTTTATCAGCCGTCCTTAATTCAACAATCATGTCATTGGCTACTCATCAGGACTTATCTGTTAACAAACATAATTAATTCTAATACGATGCATACGATATATTGAACTGAGTCACTTGGTATTTGTGTCCTTTTGGACAGATGAATACAAGTGTCCAGTGTCCACCTTTAAAGCTAATCAATGTTTCCCCAGCATCCTTTAGAAAAGTACAAGGATCAGTCTCACATTCACACTACATAATGATCAGGACTGAAGGAACACCTACACAGCTGGACACACATGGACGTTCATAATCAACATAATTCCACTTTGAATGAGTTCATTCTATATTGAGATTTTAAGACACTAATGTCTCCTGTTTGATATGTTCTCATTATGAAAGCATGCATGAATGAGTGAATTAGAAAATGTTGTGAAAGCAGGATGCTGCTGCTGCATGTGGGTTCAGTGTGGTCATCTGGGTGTTGAACTCCAATGTGCCCACGTGCACTCTCACTCTCAGCTCAGGTCACAAACCAATAGGGGATGAGAATCCTTGTCACCTCGGAGACTTTTGGATCCTCAATGGATCTGATTGATAAGTCGAGTCGTACTATCATTCCTGGGCTATAATGATTCCTAGCAGCACTGCTAGGATCAGTGGAACTGAGGGAGGAGAAAAATAGAAAAAGAGAATAGCCTCAGGAGATATATCCTACTGTAGGGAGAGACCGGTGAGGTAAAGAGGAAAGGCATGGAAAGGAGTAAAGAATCAAGAAAGGAATAACGAAAGGAATGGACTAAAAAAAAAAAAAACATTTATGCAACCAGGTTTAAAATGTCATATAGGTAATATATGGCAGTACTGATGCTTAAAATAAAATATAGTGCACAAGGCACTTTTTGAGATACTGTGGATATCATCAGCATTTTTATGATGCTAACCAAGCCCATTGTTTCATGCAGTAATAACAAGCTGATAAGTGACACTAAAATCAAAATTTGCTTCGAAATATCTTAATTTTCACTCTTTAGATGTTAAATTGAAATACTAAAAGCATAGTTTTTGGAGGTTTGCTACAATACGGTGCTACTGTTTTTCTGGAAATCTAGCAAACATAAATAGTGTGATAGCTATCGCTTATTGTGAAAATGGCATTTTGTCCACATCTGTGTGATGGCCATCATATGATATACAACACATAATGGCTGTGGTTGAGTTACAGTTGCTGACCGGTGTGGTTTGCGACCCTTCTTGAAGATGGCCCTGACCCTTGGTTTGCTTAATCTGGTTTAAATCGTGCAGAGAAATGCAGAGAAATCAATGTTGCTATTACTTCTTGACCGAGAGATAGAGGGAGGCCAAAAAGAAGAAAGTGAGCGAAATAGAGAAATAACGAGAGAATGATAGGATATTAAAAAAAGGGAGGTGCAACAAGGTGAGTGAGATGGAGATGTAGAAAATGAAGGAGGACAAAAAGGGAGAGAGAGAAAGATAGATCAGATGATGGAAACACTGAGAAAATTAGTGAAAATAGATTTAGAAAGTGATAGAGAGATAAAGACAAATAGAGATAAAGAGCTGGGCTAGATGGTAATGAAATGTTGAGTTCTATACACATATCTTCTCCTTTCATGCAATTTTCAGAAGGGACCAGTTTGCTCATATTCATGTTTATTTATAGTTGCATCTGGAATGCTTGGCTTATCTCATTTTGTAGCTAACAAGTACAGCCAAATTAGAGGTGAGAACATTGGGAAGAGCAGTATGCAGAATTCTGTTTAAACATGCCAGAACAGTGCTGAACTCTCATCTTCTGAGACTATTAAATCCTCCATATCTCTGCTGCTATATGAGGATGAACATGAGAGCTATATTTATACTTGTAATAAAATGTTTGATTACGGGAATATATATATACATACAAACACAAACACACACACACAGTAGGGACCAAACGTTTGAGACCACATTGAAAATCTTTTATTTAAAAATAGATACTTAAAATTGGAAATAAACAGAAGGTTTTAGAATTCTGAAGCAAATAACGTAATTGTTCAACATCTTGAGTATTTAATATTCGAGCTTCTGCACAATGTCTAGGTCCACTACAAAGAACTATTGATATTTCATATGATAATAACAATTAAGGCAAAATTGTATACAGTTAATATTTACAATTCATTGGCAAAATCAAAGATAGGTCAAGTTATAGCTGTTTGCATCATATCTCTCTCTCTCTCTCTCTCTCTCTCTCTCTCTCTGTAATTCCCTTGGTGATGGTTGGAGCTTAAGGGACAAGGCCTGTTTGATGGACTGGGGGAAATAGGGCAGAGTGATGATGGGCTTGTGGAATGGCTCACTGGCCGCTGCTTCCCCTCTCCGTAAGTGCACTTACTCCCCTGGCCCTGCCACTTATCCTGCTAATAAGGGCCCCCTGGAATTTCGATCAATCTCCACTCTGCCTTTTTTTCCCTAAGCTTTTGTTAGGTGCCATATATTACATAAAACATATAATCTGATAAGGGGGTTGTATGACACGAGGAATGCATTTTGAATACATACTTACTTTTATATGAAACTCTTGTCATAAAATACTTGTTTTTGGGTGCACTGTGAAGAGATAGTTTTACAATATATTGATTTTCCATTTTATCTGAGGCTTTTGGCAAAGAGTCAATGCAATCTGTTGTGGCTTTAGACTTTTCTCTCAGTTAAGGGTGTAAATAAATACTCATTTATAATTTTGCCAGTCAGATGATTATCTGAAAGTCTTTTCAAATCTTTTGTACCCGCTGAGTGTGTATCCTGGCATTAAACTGAGATTTGATTAAGGAGACATGTTTCCTATTCTTAATAACTCATATCTGTTTATTTACATTTGCAAAATGTGTGCGTGATTTTTTTTTCCTTTCAAATCCACATGCCTTATACAAAAATAGTGCAATTTATGAGTTTGTGAGTCCCAGCACATTAGTCAGTCAGGGGGTCCAAATTACTGTTTTGCCTTGCATTAAACAATTGAATTTTTTTTACATACCCATTACAACATAATATGAGATGATTAAGTAATACATTTTTCCCTATTGCTTCCCGACACATTTATTCTCATGACACGCCCATTACTGGAGGGTGCAGCTATACCTAATGCAGTATTGAGAAAGAAACTAAATTAAATGAATGCCAGTGAAGCTCAGGTTTCCATTTGATAATGCTGCCATATTGTTGGATAATGTTGTATGTTTTGTGTGCTTGCATTGTACACCTTTACTGAAATTTGATTAAGGGCACATGACTCGTACTTTCATTAAGGCATATCAATTGCAAAATGAATAAAAATTGACTCAGAGTGGTGCTTTGTGTCCTAGAATGCACGCCTTACATATAATAAATGAAAATGAAATCAGAAAAAAATGCAAATATCCTTCTGCTACAGAGTTTGATTGAAAAAAAGACAAATATCCTACAATGAATACTCCCTTGGTAAAATATGCAAAAAAAAAAAAAAAAAATCAGTGATTATGTTATTTATTATGTATTTTGGAATTTAAGGTATGTGCATTAGAACTGGTTATGCTAAATTATGTGTGTGTATGTGTGCTACCATGCAATGGAATGGCATCCCGTACAGAATGTATTCCTGCCTTGCACCCAGTGTTGAGGATAGGCTTTGGATTGACCGCGAACCACACCAGGAAAAGCACTTAGTGAAGATGAATGAATACATTATCTGTTCATTAACACTTTTCTGCTAAAAGATTACAAACATGCACATTCTCACTTTACTGCTTGAGCTACACCACCTTTGACTGATAGACTGGAATTGACAACATTATAGGACACTACTATCTTTTTTTTCTGTGATATACGTGCTACATCGTTCTGATTATGTTTTCTTATTCTTGCTTGATGTACCCTCCAGTCTGGAGATGCCATGGTCAACGCACATCATGATAGACGAGCAATTACTTTAAACGATTTCAGTGCTGCCTCGCTGCATTACACAACAACGTGGCTGACACGAACACAAAAATCCATTCTGAGCACAATAATTCCACTACACACTGTGTAATGGTCTTTTCTTGTACACTTCTAACCATTAAATACCAAGCAATTTATGTACACATTTTTGTTCTTTTTCTTTTTTTTTTTTGAGGCAAATGATTTCATATGATGTATGAGAGCATTTACACAGACTAATCTGACAAACCATATATTTCAGCATACAGATTAAATTAAAGTTGTAAACTGCACAATATGGAATAGATTCTTGTATCATTTATCTTTGCCTATAGGTTTGAGTGAATGTTACAGATATAATACAGATCTGTTTCTGGCTAGTAATACTCATTCAGAAGCATCTGCTCTATTAACTACAAAAGCAAATGACAAGCATATAATTTCTAGCATCAGATGTTGGCTGAGCTTGAACACATCTTTGTATGATAATGCTTCATTAATATAATGTAGCGCATTTATGCTTCAGTTCATTTAAATAGGAGCTGGTGCAGGCAATATACACACCACTTATTATGGCAAGTGATTGTTTATTTTTTTTTTCTTCATTAGATAAGTGACTGTTGGCCAAGTATGTGCCACAAGTCCTCTGATTTACTCCAGCAAGTTTCATTACATAAGACTGTTACAGAGGTGAAGCCAGACGGCCTCATTATGTTTCGAAGTGCAATATTGAGCATATCGTTCTGCTTCTCAATGTCCAATAATAGTACACTGTTCGTATGAAGACATGAGAGATTGGTTGTAATTACAGTGCACATTTTGTGACTTTTTACTCATAAACATTCAGAATGGGACTCTCTAGTTTGCCTTCCTGACAGGTGATTATCAACTCTGTCCTTGTTTCAAAATTCACTCTTAGAATTAGGGCTAAAACATTTATCACAAATGAGAAAAATCTGTAACACTTTCTATGAAGCCCATGCTTATAATGAATTATAGTCCCATTTATAACTATTTATAAGAATGTATTACTGCTCTATAAACACATTTATAAAGAAACATAAAGACCTATACTTTGTTATAATAACAGTTATAGCTTATATAGTTATAATTACTTATAAGTGATACACCTGCTTTTTCAGTGCCCCTGCTCATAATGCATTATACACCAATTTATAAGTATTAATGAGTCCATCTTATGATACCATTAATGCATTAGTAAAAATGCAGCCTGCATTTTTATGTTATTATATTATATAGTTATATATTATATTATGTGGTTATAATGATTAGTAATACATATGTATTTCTATGTCCAATTAGTGAATTATTTTATATTATTGTTGATTGTTGTGTTGAATTAAAAATAATTATTGTGAGTTATAATACAATTACTAAACTTTATAACTGCATCATTAATGGCTTTAGGTAAAGTGAAAGCATATGATGCAGTTTCCATAATGCAAATGTTAAGAAATCATGAACATGAGCTTATTACACAAATAGAACATTTATCCAAATGGTACACAATTCAAAGCATGAACCTCTTAGCTGCAAAATATGCAATTTCACAAATTGTTTTTTTTAATTTACTAATCTTATTTAACCTTTACTGAAATCGACACCAGAGCCCAGTTAGCGCTATGACATACAGTGCATCTAGAAAGTATTCACAGCGCTTCACTTTTCCCACATTTTGTCATGTTACAGCTTTATTCCAAAATGGATTAAATTCATTATTTTCCTCAAAGTTCTATAAACATAATGACAATGTGAAAGAAGTTTGTTTGAAATATTTGCAAATATATTAAAAATAAAAAACAGAAAAAGCACATTTACATACGTATTCACAGTCTTTTCCATCACACTCAAAATTGAGCTCAGGTGCATCCTGTTTCCACTGATCATCCCTGAGGTGTTTCTACAACTTGATTGGAGTCCACCTGTGGTAAATTCAGTTGATTGGACATTGGCACACACCTGTCTATATAAGGTCTCACAGTTAACAATGCATGTCAGAGCACAAACCAAGCCATGAAGTCCAATATATTGTCTGGAGACCTCCAAGACAAGATTGTATATAGGCACAGATCTGGGGAAGGGTACAGAAACATTTCTGCAGCATTTAAGGTCCCAGTGAACACAGTGGCCTCCATCATTCATAAATGGAAGAAGTCTGGAATCAGCAGGACTCTTCCTAGAGCTGGCCGCCTGGCCAAACTGAGCGATCGGGGGAGAAGGGCCTTAGTCGGGGAGGTGACCAAAAACCAGATGGTCACTCTGACAGAGCTCCAGCGTGTCTCTGTGGGGAAAGGAGAAAATTCCAGAAGAACAACCATCTCTGCAGATCTCCATCAATCAGGCCTGAATGGTAGAGTGGCCAGATGGAAGCCACTCCTCAGGAAAAGGCACAAGGCCGCCCGCCTGGAGTTTGCTAAAAGGCACCTGAAGGACTCTCAGACCAAAAATTTAACAAATATTGAACTCTTTGGCCTGAATGGCAAGCGTCATGTCTGGAGGAAACTAGGCACCACTCATGCCTGGCCAATACCATCCCTACAGTGAAGCACACTGGTGGCAGCATCATGCTGTGTGGATGTTTTTCAGCGGTAGGAACTGGGAGACTAGTCAGGATCGAGGAAAAGATGAATGCAGCAATGTACAGAGACATCCTTGATGAAAACCTGCTCCAGAGCACTCTGGGCCTCAGACTGGGGTGAAGGTTCATCTTCCAACAGGACAACAACCCTAAGCACACAGCCAAGATAACAAAGGAGTGGCTACAGGACATCTCTGTGAATGTCTTTGAGTGGCCCAGCCAGAGCCCAGACTTGATCCTGATTGAACATCTCTGGAGAGATCTGAAAATGGCTGTGCACTGACACTCCCCATCCAACCTGATGGAGCTTGAGAGGTCCTGCAAAGAAGAATGGGAGAAACTGCCCAAAAATACCATAGGTGTGCCAAACTTGTAGCATAATTCTCAAAAAGACTTGAGGCTATAATTGGTACCAAAGGTGCTTCAACAAAGTATTGTGCAAAGTCTGTGAATAATTATGTAAATGTGCTTTTTTGTTTTTTATTTTTAATAAATTTGCAAAGATTTCACACAAACTTCTTTCATGTTGTCATTATGAGGTATTGTTTGTAGTATTTTGAGGAAAATAATGAATTTAATCCATTTTGGAATAAAGCTGTAACATAACAAAATGTGGGAAAAGTGAAGCACTGTGAATACTTTCCAGATACATCGTATGTTTTAAAGGTTGTTTCCATTTCCTATGTCATGGACGTGGGATTGGATTTTAGGAGGCAAAAATAACTATTTACAACAAACATGAAAGTGCAAAATATAAACTAGTACATGCTAAACATGAACAAAAGTGCACATCATTGAGCTTGGCTGTCCTTGACAGCATCCCAACTCAGTGAAACAAAGATGGTCCAATATAGTACACAGGAACACATCCCAAGACCTACATTTGTAAATAGTCTTGCTGTACTTCTTCCTTTGAAGGCAGTACACAGTGTTTTATCCCAGCTGAGGCTTTGTCTCTCTTAGCATAGGTGTTTACAATTGTCACTGGATAGCATTGCCTCTTCTCTGCCACCTGTGACACGTCACTGACAGCTGCAGTCCCCACTGGCTCAGACACACTAAACTTATGGCTTCATCACTCCCAAAACCACAAATCTAGACCTTGTGACTACCATTCTTTCATCGATGGCCAAGCTTTGGTGAGACTGGTAGTATACCCTGCATGTCAATAAGAGCTGCTTCCTTGTGGGTTTCACATAAAAGAGGCAATCATAGCCAGTGGTGCCTTTTAGTCGGTCATTCTGCATTCATGTTTGATGTTGTGCTTGTACAGGAACCGGAATATTGGTTCAAATCTGTAGAATGCCAGGACAGTGGTTGGGAATGGAAAATTATGTAGGTTATTCTTTCTCCACAAATCTTAAACTCTTATTAGGCCACAATAAATGACTAGGCCTTGGAATTTGCATATCTACAGGCTAGTTACAAGACTCCATGGCGTCTACATACCCTTCTGCTTTTACTCTGCATACAGGTTTGTGTTGTTTCAGAGACTGTGGCTTTATCAAAAAATAACTAGAACAGGTCTAGAAAAGGTGAGGAGGATCAGGAGCATTTTCTTCTTTACTGTAACACTAAATAATCATGAATGCAAAGTACAATAAGTATGCAAATTCACCTATAGTAAATACTAAATTGGCTTTTATATTTATATAATAACAATAATAATACCATATTTCTAGTTAGTTATCAAAGAACCCATGCTGGTGCATTTGCTGTTATTTATTATTTAAAAAAATGCAGTGCCACTGCGACATGTGGAAAAAGTAGTGCCATGGTGCATGTGGAAAAATATAGTTTCATTCTACATGCAAAAATGAATTCACATACTACCTGCAAAAAAGACATTTCCACACTACAAGCAAAAATTTAAAATAGAAAGCAACATAATTTACATACGTTTCAAGGACCGTGTCCACTCCATGCTTGAATGTTCCTCGACTCAATCCACACTGTCTTCCTATAAAAAAAATCCTCCAATTCCTTGCAGAGTCATGGGGCAGTTACTCTAGGCTTTCGAAAACGGCAGACCAGAATGCAAGCTTGCTACGTGATGAAAGTTCAAATCTGGTGAACTCTGACCTGCTTAATTGTATCACGTGAAGTTGTGTGGCCAATAGATGATCATTGCGTGACCTTTATAGTAAAAAAAAAAAAAAAAAAATGGAAGAACAAATTTTAGCGGTATCGCGCTATCTTGTACTTTACAACACAGCTTTGACAGCTTTGAAAGATTATAAAAACAACTTAAAAAGAGAGTCTGCCTGGTTTTGACGGATGATGTCATATCCTGTTCCGGCCCATATTCGCAGCAGTGGGTGACAAAAATATGCATGCTTATCCTAGTGTGAGCGGCCATCATGACAGTGCACGCACAATGTTACTACTTATTATAATAATATTATATATATATAATGTTACAATAATTTTTTAATAAGATAATGAAAAACACATTAAAGCAACAAATCATATTAATGAATTGAAACGAGCTGCTCCCGAGATTTTTGACATGATCACTCCATGGAATGAGTGTGTGGAGAAGCTCTCCTTATTTACTGATAGATGTCCTGCTGCAATCAGCAGTGCTATCAAAGAGACAATCTCCCAGATGAAAATTGATGGAGAATTTTTGCCAATAGCCAGCACCTTCTGAGACACAGTGTGTTAGCCACTTGTTCTTAATGTTCATCTCAGGCATTTCTTGATGTCAGGAATTTGTTTGTTTGTATTTGTATTATAAGTATTTGTTTGACTAGAAAGTTTGTCTTGTTAAAAGCTCCGCAGCCATATGTATGGAAATGCATATTTCAAGTTGACATTGTACTTCAAAAATTAATGTTACAATGTTTTGCTAGTAAGTAACATTAAAAAAAGCACATCTTCATGATTTCTTAACATTTACATTATGGAAACTGCATCCTATGCTTTCACTTTACTTAAAGCCATCAGTGATGCATTTTTAAAGGTTAGTAATTGTATTATAACATAATGTAATAGTGTGCATTATAATATAACACAATAAGTATTTATAATGCAGCACAACACAACTATCAACGACAATATAAAATAATTAATTTATTGGACATAGTAATAAATCTGTACTACTAGTAAGTCATTACAACTAATATAATAACATTAATGGAACCATAAGACTGATTAATTAATACTTGTAAGTTGGTCTATAATGCATTGAGCATGGACATTGAAAAAGCAAGTATATCACTTATAAGTAATACAAACAATAATATAAATATAGCTATAACTGTTATTATAATGAAGTATAGGTCTTTGTGTGTCTTTATTAATGTGTTTATAAAGCAGTAATACCTGCATATAAATAATTATAAATGGGGCTATAATTCATTATAAGCATTGGATTCATAGAAAGCGTTACCAATATTTCTATTTTTGAATTTCAGATGAAGAAAAGATGGAAGAAAAAGTGTCACGAGTAGCCAATGTTCTGACAAAGTGTATGAACCAGTTAGGATGAGCAAGCCTGTCTGCAGTTCATACTGTCAGAATGAGGTATCCTTGCCAAAATCACAGGGACTCACCATACTCTACAAAATTAATAATCAGTAAATTTCGTATCACCAACATGTGGCTATGTTTACATGCAAAAATTGCTCCGATCTGAATGAATTCTTTCCGATTGCAGATTCTGAATGAAATATTTACATATATGCTACAATGGAAACTCTATAGACAATTTCAGTCTATATAAATGTTTTATGTAGTCCAGTAGGCTTATTCTGCTTTCTAGTCACCCTGTTTGTGTTTTATAATTAGTTTTAAATTATTTGCTTCTCAGCAAAACATCATTTAAGTCTGATTATTAAACATTCCTTGAGGGTGTGTTTGTGACTACATTAAAGTTCACATATGAAAAAACCCCAAAACATTTCAGAATTGCCCAGAATTAAATAAAAAAAAAGAATGCTCTAGTTGTTAAAAATAATACAAAGTACACATATTATCCTTTGCTGTATTGCTAACATTAAAAGCCATTATTTGGGACTGACTGCACAGTAAATACAAGATTTTATTAAAATTTCCTCTTTTTTTACTGTGTGTTGCATCCACAACATCCATTACATAAGTTCTGCATCCTCACTGAATGTCTGGTAAATATTCCACACTGAGCCAACTTTATTGAGGTCAGTTGCCTCAAAATATTAGTTTGATGCCCCCAGACGCCTTCAGGCCCGTCCAAACTCACAATTATTTTACACTGATCAACCATAACATTAAAACCACCTACCTAATACTGTGTAGGTTCTCCTTGTGCCACCAAAACAGCTCTGACCCATCAAGGCATGGAGGTGTGCTGTGGTATTTGGCACTGAGACATTAGCCGCAAATCAGACTGTTTGTCCAGCATCCAGAACATCCCACAGATGCTTGATCTGATAGAAATCTGGGAAATTTTTAGGCCAAGGCAACCCCTTGAACTCTTTGTCATATTTCTCAAACAATTCATGAACAATTTTTGCAGTGTGGCATGATGTATTATCCTGATGAAAAAGAGCACTGCCTTTAGGGAATACCATTGCCTAGGAGTATACTTGGGCTGCAACAATGTTTTGGTAGGTGGTTTGTGTCAAATAACATCCACATGAATGCCAGGGCAAAAAGATTCCCGGCATCACACAGCCTCCCCCGGCTTGTTTTTTTCCCATAGTGCATCCTGGGGCCATCTTTTCCCCTGGTAAACCAGCCGTTCACATGATGCAAAAGAAAATGTGATTCATCAGACCCGGCCACAGTCTTCCATTTCTTCATGGTCCAGTTCTGATGTTCACATGCCTATTGTTGGCTCTTTCGGCGGTTGACAGGGGTCAGCATGGGCACGCTGACTGGTTTGCAGCTACTCAGGCCCATACGCAGCAAGCCGCTATGTACTGTGTGCCAGCATGAACTTTTCAGCAATTTGTGCTATAGTAGTTCTTCTGGTGGATCAGACCAGACAGGCTAACCTTCACTACCCACACGCATCAGTGAGCATTGGGCGTTCATGAACCTGTTACCGGTTCACCGGTTGTCTTTCCTTGGACCACTTTTGATAGGTACTAACCACTGCATACCGGTAACACCCCACAAGACCTGCTGTTTTGGATTTTTACTCCAACTGTGCTGCATACATAATTTTTTATTTTTACTAGGTTTATTGGATTGGTTGTGGGATTATTAGATATACAAATATACAAATATATTTTTATATATATATATATATATATATATATATATATATATATATATATATACACATATGTATATGTACTTAGCAACAGCTGTTGAACAACTCTGCTAATTCACTTTGCCTCACTGTTGAGAAAGTAATCCAGTATGAGAGTTAATCCAGTGGAACAATATGTCTCCAAGCCTTAAGACACCAGCCAAATCCTCCCAAAGACAATTACATCAGGAGCTCACAAGGTCTGCAAAGTGTATGCCAAACTATCCACTGACAGTAGATCATGCCTGCTCTACATCTTTATTCATGAAGTTAGGAGGCACAGCTTGTTGAAGACAAGAGAGGCCTTTGTTTGAATCAGAGCCAAAGAACAGCGTGTATGCACATGTAGTTATGTGTAAGATGTGACAATTTTAAACACAATGGAACTATTCATCTCATGTCAAGGAAAGGTGTACTTGCCTGAAAGACTGAATGGAATCAAAAGGTTTAATGTTTTCTCCAGATTGTAACACCAGAAATGTGGTCATTATTGGCAAGCAATAACAATGTTTTCTACTTTCAAGAACATTTTGGTCTTCAAATAAGATTCTGTGCCAATCCTAGTCGGTCTTTATGCTATAAAAAGACCCAAAAAACTGTGATGCATTCCTAAGGTGATATGATGTCTTTTTTATATCAGTTGTTGGTGCTGTTATAACTCCTCATCCAAAATCAAGTGATGTATCCTGATCATTTCTTAAGCTGTAATCACTTTAGTGAGCCTAGAAAAGAATATATAGTGGTGCAAACATCTGTTATCTAGTTAGCATAGCAAAAATTATTTAATACAAAGATACATACGTCATTTGAGTGAAAGCTATGCAACATATGGTTGTGCCCAAAAGTATAGCAGGTGCATACATTGCATTTTGGACAACAATTTGGACACATTTAATTATTTTTTTTTTTAATTTGTGCGTAACACTGAGTTGCATATTAATGGCATACAGTGTTAACAGCATAGCTAATATACAGTATCTCACAAAAGTGAGTACACTCTTCACATTTTTGTAAAAATTTGATTATACCTTTTATTGTGACAACACTGAAGAAATGACACTTTGCTACAATGTAAAGTGAGTGTACAGCTTGTGTAACAGTGTCAATTTGCTGTCCCCTCAAAATAACTCAACACACTGCCATTAATGTCTAAACCGCTGGCAACAAAAGTGAGTACACCCCTAAGTGAAAATGTCCAAATTGGGCCCAAAGTGTGAATATTTTGTGTGGCCACCATTATTTTTCAGCACTGCCTTAACTCTCTTGGGCATGGAGTTCACTGCACCCATGATGACATCACGGAGCTGGTGGATGTAAGAGACCTTGTGCTTCTCCACCTTCCGTTTGAGGATGCCTCAAAGATACTCAATAGAGTTTCGGTCTGGAGACATGCTTGACCAGTCCATCACCTTCACCTTCAGCTTCTTTAGCAAGGCAGTGGTCGTCTTGGAGGTGTGTTTGGGGTTGTTATCATACAGCTGGAATACTGCATACTGATCATGCTCTGCTTCAGTATGTCACAGTACATGTTGGCATTCATGGTTCCCTGAATGAACTGTAGCTCTCCAGTGCCGGCAGCACTCATGCAGCCCCAGACCATGACACTCCCACCACCATGCTTGACTGTAGGCAAGACACACTTGTCTTTGTACTCCTCACCTGGTTGCCGCCACACACGCTTGACACCATCTGAACCGAATAAGTTTATCTTGGTCTCATCAGACCACAGGACATGGTTCCAGTAATCCATATCCTTAGTCTGCTTGTCTTCAGCAAACTGATTGCTGATCATCTTTAGAAGAAGCTTCCTTCTGGGACGACAGCCATGAAGACCAATTTGATGCAGTGTGCGACATATGGTCTGAGCACTGACAGGCTGACCCCCTACCCCTCCAACCTCTGTAGCTATGCTGGCAGCACTCATATGTCTATTTCTCAAAGACAATGTCTATGTCTATTTCTCAACTACTTTGGTTGACCATGGTGAGGCCTGTTCTGAGTGGAACCTGTCCTGTTAAACCGCTGTATGGTTTTGGCCATCGTGCTGCATCTCAGTGTCAGGGTCTTGGCAAACTTCATATAGCCTAAGTCATTATGTAAAGCAACAATTCTTTTTTTCAAATCCTCACAAAGTTCTTTGCCATGAGGTGCCATGTTGAACTTCTAGTGACCAGTATGAGGGAGTGTGAGAGCGATGATACCAAATTTAACACACCTGCTCCTCATTCACACCTGAAACCTTGTAACACTAACAAGTCACATGACACCGGGGAGGGAAAATGGCTAATTGGGCCCAATTTGGACATTTTCACTTAGGGGTGTACTCACTCTTGTTGCCAGCGGTTTAGACATAAATGTCTGTGTGTTGAGTTATTTTGAGGGGACAGGAAATTTACACTGTTACACAAGCTGTACACTCACGACTTTACATTGTAGCAAAGTGTCATTTCTTTAGTGTTGTCATGTTAAAAGATATAATCAAATGTTTACAAAAATGTGAGGGGTGTACTCACTTTTGTGAGATACTGTAATTTCATATGAATGCCCTTGATAAAAAATAAGTACAAATAAAAGCATAAATAGATTTATTTCTCATAAATAGACATATTTCTTTTTTATTTCAGTCACTGTCATTGTAACCAATCACTTATATACTGTAGTTATGTTTAATATTGGTTGATATTAGTTAGTATTGGTCTATACTGTATATAGTTAATATAGTTATATACTGTAGTTAATATTGGTGTGTTTTCTGATTTGTTGTCGTGTTTTTCGGTTTTGGTGTTGTGTTCTCTGATTTGCAGTTTGTTTGTGTGTTTTGCACTCATGGGCCACCGTAATTCCAATGCTAAGGTTGCTCTAAACATAATTCTACCATACAATATTTAGCAATCTAGGGCATGGTGGCCATAATAATGTGTTTATTTATTCAGAGCTTATTATCGAGAGCATTTTTAGCAGCTGTCTTCCGTAAGGCAGGATTTGCGATTCCGGCTCAATCTCAGGCTTGGCATGCTTCCAGTCTTTCAAAACGCCTAACATACTTCAGCAGGCTTCCTGGAAGCTCTCTGAGAAAAAAATATGGTGAAATGGGTACTATAATTAGCATATATTTATGTACATCTCTGAGAGCCATTGGAAAAGTGTCCGTATAGAGGCTGGCAGTTCCTATTTATATGTGAGGGAAAATAGTTTTTGGGGTTAATGAGTTATTATAGCAATGAGGCAAGCTGATGTTTAATCTTTTTCATCTTAACAAGCTGCACATAGTTTAAATTGAGCTGAACTGTACAGGATACCAAAGTTTAAATGGTAATAAATAGTTTAAATACCATAATTACACATCACTTTCTGAGTCCATCTACTTACACGCTGTTGAACCAGATCAGACACATGTAAAAAGCTTTTTAAATATTTAAAGCACTTATTCAGTAAAAAGAGAGGCTTGTTGATTATTTAGCTTGTTTATTTTTTGTTCCCCATGCCTCCTGGAATAGGCTCCAGGTTCCCGCAATCTAGTAAGGATAAGTGGTACAGAAAATGGATGGATGCTTTTAGCCACATTTATTTCTAGATTGAAGGTGATCACTGCAACAACAGTGTAATCATTAATGTGTCTGTAACCCAAAGTTAAAAACAAAAAAGCCTGTCACATTTGGCCCAAATGTCTCATTTTCATTATTTCTTTAATTACTTTTCCCACAGATAATACATCTTGATTTAAGAGGGAAAACTATACCATTCACAAGCAATTGGATGAGATTCATATTCGCCCTTGGCAACTGAAGATGACGTTACTATGGAAATGGATAGTGCTGCTATCAATCACTGACTGCCTTGCAGGTAAAATGTCTCATGTGTCATTTTATTCCAAACCTCCATTTCTTCTCTTGCTTTCCATATTCATTTTAGATTCAGTGTTCATGTTGTGTCATGTACGTGTGTTTACTGTAATTGTAGAGAAATCTGAAATACAATCTAAACCTGTCTACTTGTGTTTGAAGATAACCAGGTTGTGTTTGAAGATACATTGAATGGGATTAAGATGTAGTGGTGCCATGACTCAATTTACCTCTACAGCGGAATATGGTTTCAGAAAATATTCTTTTCAGGTATCTGTAGCTTTCAGATAAAGCTCCCAAGAACGTTCTGAATGAAACGGGGTGGCTGACACCAGTTATCATGACTTGTCGTATATGTATGGAGTTTTACCGACTTATTTGAGAATTATACCATAACAAAGCCACATACCCAGTACACATGCATGCTTGCTACCTAAATTAGAGCACTTAACACTAGTGCAAGATGGGGAGCTTTCTGAATGATTCATTGTTGTTTTTTTTTTTTTTTTTAAGCATTGCTCTTCAGACAATTATTCAGAGGGCTTTTACATTCAGGCTCGCAGGTTTTCACTGGATCTTGAGTCCTATCAATGGTTATGTGCTTGTCAGAGATGATTACCTGGAGCCTTTGGATGGAACTGTGTCCATATCTCCTCAGAAAGCACTATCTCTGTACTACCTTCTGCACTCCTGGGAATTCAAGTGAATTTCATTTGCTGTCTTTTATTTATTTATTTTTATTTTTTTTGCGGCTTAGTTAATGCTTTAAAGCAAAGGTCAAATTTAATGTGAATTGAATTAAACTTTTGTGGTAACCAAGTGCAAACCTCTTCAAACAATACCTGTTCATTTTAGTAGGAAAAAAATGTAAAAGCCAGGTAATGCAGAGGCATACATGACTCACAGATGGGGCTTGACAAGTCTGATGAAAGAAGAGATTTCAGTAACAAAATCCCGTCAGTGCATGTCATGCCTCTGAGCTCTGCTGAAGATGATCTGTGTAGTACTACTTGACATACTAAGCAACTCTTACAGACTTTACATTTATAGTACACAGAATAACTCTTAATTGAAGGGCTTTAATCTTAAACTTTGGTTAAGACTAACTAACCTTTTCTTTCATTTAGAGCAATCATTTTAACATGGTACAGTAACAGAAAGATCTGTCACCTCAAAGCTCGCAACTCCATCCTGAGTTTGAGTTATCCTAGTTTTTCATTTTCTTCCCTTTGTCTGCATGAATTTCTTTTAAATTCCTTATTTTGGTTGATTGACTATGCTAAATTGCCACTTAGGTGTAAATGAGTGTGTGAATGAGTGTGTGCATAGTCTGGACTGGAGTCCCTTCTAGGATGTATCTCCTGCCCAGTGTTCCCCATGATCTACATCCAAGAATGAATGAATAATTTCACTTTACTTCTTACACAAGTCCACTATTGAATTGAATTGTAAAGATTTTCATTTATCTGTAATTTAACTGATAAATTTACAAAACAGCTCAGGTCTTAATGTAGCTGTGTGTTCCTGGGCAGGGATACCTCAGAACTGAGACAAACACATGTGAAGAATAAGTCAGTATGGATGAACCACTTTAGGGAAGGTCATTTGTCCAGTGACCCATGTAGTTACTGCTAAATTAAAGAGCCATAATTTACCTAACTAAATAGGCGAAGAGATTTATACAGGTTTATTTATTTTTATTGTTTGCTTCCAATTAGGTCAATACCCTTCTGGCACATCTGATATTACATGAAGATATTTCTTTAACAACAGCTCTTGCTCTTGTTAATTCTTTGTATTGCACTATTGTTCTTCCCAACTTTTAATTGGAGGTAAAGCCATTTCTGGTTTCTGAAAACTGGGACTGTATGCACTAAAATGTTATCTACAGTGAGAAGAAATAAGTATTCGGACACTTTTTCTTTTTGTTTTTTAATATGCTTCCAGTGCATGTAGCAACTTCACATAATGTCTTTGGAAAAGGTATTTATTCATGAGCATAAAATACAAAATTGATAGAAAAAAGTATTCAGACACCAAAATTAGTACTTTATTGCAAAAGCCGTTCGATGCAAAAAACAGCTTGGAGATGTCCACAGTAAGAAGTAATAAGCTTTTTGCAGCATTATGGTTTAAATTCTGACCCATTTCTCTTGTCAACCTGTCTTCAATTCACTAAGGTTTCATGAGTCCCTCTGACAAGCTGCAATTTCAAAATCATCCATACATTTTCAGTGGGATTGAAATCAGGAGATTGGCTAGGCTATGAAAGGCCTTCTTGAATTATTTTGGGTCGTTGTTTTGAGTCGTTGTCATGGTGAAACATCCATCTTCTCCCCAGATTCAGTTTATTGGTTAATGAGAATAAATTCTCCTCTAATATGTCCCACTGCTTCACTCAATTTTTGGTTCGTTTGATGATGTGTAATGCCTCGGTACCTTTAGCAGAAAATCAGCTTTATATCATGATGCTAAACTGATCTGAATTTGCCAAAGATTTCTATTTTTGACCAGAGTATTTTGTTCTATCTGACCAGAGAATATTGTTCCAACAGAGTTCTGATTTGTATGAATGCTTTTAGACACATATCTCTGTGCTTCTTTTTTTAACAGCAGAGTCTTGCGTGGGATGTAGGGATGGAGATGATTGTTCATTACTTATTGTTCTGTGTGTAACTGTTGTTCCTGCTGTTTTCAGGTTAACCTGGAACTCTTTTTAAGTGACTGCTGTCAATTAGTTGCATGATTAGTCTCCCTGAACTTTCCATCTGCATTTTATCCAACCAATTATAATGACAGAGATGTTTATGGTCTTTGCTAGGGCTCTGTAGCTTTTTTATTCGAGTGTCATTTAATGTTTTCCCTGGAGAACTTAAGGGAGCTCCTTCACCTTCATCATTATTGCTACTTGCTATGTGAAAGATTCCCAACCAATGGCAGTGTCCAAATACTTTTCCCCCGATCAATTTATTATTTTGAACATATCTTTACTTATGCTTATGAATACATACTTTTTTGTTCATATTTAAAAGTACAAAGTGAAAATACATTATGTCTGTAAATTTGAAGTGGATATATGCATTGTAGGTATATTGAATAACAGAACAAAGTGTCCAAATACTTATTTCCCCTCACTGTATATAGGTGGTCTAAAAAGCCTCTAACTCAAGTAGATTCAAACTATGCAGAACTGCCAGGGAGGTGTGCTGAATAGAGTTTTAAATGAACTGTTTAATAGTAAATTGTAATTTTCTCAATATACATAAAAATAATGAATACATAAATTGTATTACGGACAAATGCCTTTTAGTATTGTATATACTGTACAGTAATCAAAATAACTATTATTTCTTCCTTAATCAGAGAACAGAGGAATTAATGTATAGCCCAATTATAGTAAGTGTGTGCACAACAGCTTTGACTGTATATTTTACAGTAATTTACCGGCAACAGGGTTGCCAATAAACTACTGTAAAAATTGTGAACATGTTTAGAGTATTAAACAACATAGTATTAAACAACTCATAATCCAATACATTTGCTCATTTTCACTGATACTTTTAAAGAAATGCGACATACAATGCAGGATAGAACTGTGCTGAAGGTTTAGGCTCTTACTCAAGGATACAACCATAGCAGCTTGGCAGTGCTGGGATTTGAACAGACAACCTTCTGCCCTATAACTCAAAGCCGCTGAACCACCGTAACTAGCTTAACTAACTTGCACTGAGTCAATGCAATCATTTAGTGAATTAAGTAGTAGAAGTTGTTGAGTCAATGTAACGTATTTAAGCTCAAACCTCAGAACCACCAAACTGCCATGGTTGGGTCTGTGATCAAGTCCTTAACCTCAGTTGTATACTGCATTGTATGTCATGTTTCTTTAAATGCATCAGCCTAATGAACAAATGTACTGGATATTGTATTTTTTACTGTGTAAGATATTACAGTATTTCACTGTAAATATGGTTACAGATGTTTACTGTAAATCTTTTTCTAGTACTTTACTGGTAACCCTGAGACACCTCTGTATCACCACACACAAAATAATTTACAGTATTAAAGTCATACTATTAAGGTTAGCAAGTTAGAATTTAACTTCAGTAGAGTTACATAAAAATTTAGCATAAAACTTACATAATTTTTTTTCAAATATTAAGCAGTGTTTTGAGGTAAAGCTATCACTGATGCTCTGATTTTTTTTCTTCTCTTCTCACCAGCATATGCAGAAGATGCACTGTTTCATGGTCCGAGGTGGAGAACAGAGCCCAGTGACCTGATTCTCCCTATCTACTCCTTAAAGCAGGAGGCTATCCTAGCATGTGAGGCCTCAGGCATTCCTCTTCCACAGTATAGGTAATAGGTTCTCTCTAGCACACTGTTCACTGCTTCTATGATCCTGTCGCACTGATGGTATTGACAAATTGGCAACACTTTCCATGGGGGGATTGAATGGGAGACTAATAGTGCTGATTGCTATTGATTTTGGAGAGGAAGAGGCAGTTTGTTTGTCTCAACAGAAATACAGTAACCCACTGTATGGACAAGTGCTATCGCATGGCCCAAATTTTGCAAACGCTTCTATGCTGCACTGGATATCAAGGTCATCATCATCATCAACCTAGTACACTAAATGGATGAACCTTGGTACTTAACAGGTTACTTAAACACAGAAACACCATTACAGCTAGAGACTTGTTATTTTCCTGGCATGTGCTAACCTCAGCAGGAGCTTCAGATATTAGCAAGCAACAAGCTTGATTTACTAGCATTTCCATGAGAGTAATACTGTACACACTTACATTGCAGTAGGACAGAAAAAATTGCATTAGAAACAGAAGGGAATGCAAATGACTAATTTGTGCTCAAGATATCCCAGATACTGTCCTGCTTAGTCTCTGGACTGATATCTGGACTCAAAATAGCAGCCGGGACTGGCTGCATGGCAGATTGTGTTTCCGAGCTTGGGTCAGCATCATGCAAATCCTCAAGTAAGTGCTTGGGGGATGGGCACAGGAAAGGGACAATAACCTTGCAAGTGATATTTTGTTAAATAGACGTATTTGCCTTTATTCATTGGAGAACACAATGCTAGGTCGACAGCAGGGGGTATCATTATATTCGTTGTGTGAGATGAGGAGTGTTAGGAGCTAATCAGTTACACACCCAGCACCACATGAAACAAAGGAAAACAAGTGCAAAGGCTGTCTGCTACTCTTCAAACAGACAGAATTACTTAGATCATGCACTTTAATTAGAAATCCTTTGATTTATTCATTATCTTCTTGTAAACACATTGACTGAATAGGATGCAGTTGCTTCTGCAAATTCAGCAAAAGGAACATACTTTTGCAGACTCAGGAACAAACCTGGTCATGTTGCACCATAGTCTGCAATGTGAACAATGTTAGCTATTGCATGTACTAAAATTAAAATATTCTATGGGATAGCAGGCACACTTGCTTTCCCTATCTGCAACATGGTTAAATTGCCGATTGCTGTGTTAGCTTCTCTGCATGTATATAATGGGCATCCAGTGATCTACTGTAATTACTTATTCCTAATAGAGTGCTAAAACCCAGAAATTAGTTGGCATTTTTGCACTTCCGGTTCCATCGTCCCAAACTCAATGGATTTTTTTGAATGGATTTTTGGTTAAATGCTTGAAATAAGGTCTGTGGTTACATAAAATACATTAGAAATACACCACTTATGATTTTGTTAAGCATTTACATGTCTTGAAAAAGGCGGTTGCTGACAAGTGGCTAAATTGAACTACAGCGTTTGTCGGTTACATTAAATGTCATAACGCCGAACAGAAAAACTCATCTGCTGCAGCTGTGTTTATATGTGTTCCCACAATTTTTTTCTTGCTGAACAAAACTATTTCTATTGGGCAGACCTTTCTGCCATTTGAACAGAAATGTCCCTTGAGCTGAACAGATTATGGCTGCTCTTCCCTGCCTGGTTAGCATTAGCCAGCTAGCCTGGGAAGACAATTCTCAGCAGCATTGAAAATTTTGATTGCCAGAGGTGTTGAACAATTAACATGACTTGCTACGCTCACAGCTAATGTAGCTAGCTAGAATTATTTGTTGAGAGGACTGAATTTGGGTGGCAGCAAGAAAGAAAGAAAAACACATTGCTGTACTGAGGGTCAAGTGTACCTGTGCCTGGTCTGAACTGGACTGCAAGTATATGCCAATTACTGTACTCTAATCATTTTTTTGTCACCATTCTGCATGGATTCTATTTAATTTTTACTGAGTGGGAGCATCATCAGTGTGTGAACAGATTAGGTGGAACAGCTACTCTCAAAGGTATATTACATGTAGTAATAAATGTATGACATTTTAACATTGTTTTTCCACCTGACATACATGTATATTTACAGAATATTTTGAGTGGTGTTATAATTGACCCTCACACTTTTATGCAATGTTGTGCCATTTCGCTCATACAGTACAGTTGCTTGGGAATCCTTGTTTCAGTGAAATTGTACACTGGGGGGAATTGCCTCACACCTCCAAAGTTGGAGGTTTACCACCGCCATATATGCGTGGAGTATGTATGCTCTCCCCCAGTCCAAAGACATGGATGGTTGGATATATGAAATTGTACAGCACTCACTGACGATATGGATAAATATGGATATGTATGATGATCTCTGTGTAAACGTATAATGTCTATAATTTAAAGAATTGCTATAAATTAACTAAAAAAAGCAGAAAATGTTCTACTGTAAACCTTGAGGTTTTTAAGTTATGATTCATTTCAGAGTGGAGGAAAAGAGCAAAGGTGAATGTGTCAAGACATGGATTACTTTGAAGTCGGCAAAGTAAGTGTTTGATTTAAATGAACGAGTCATACACCTGCATTACCATCCTGGCTCTTAACACTTCATTCAGCAAATACCCAGATGCTCAAATCTAACATCTGGAGTTCTTATAAAGTCTTCTGAAATTAGGTAAATTAGGTACTGATCAGTTTTTACAAGATCTGCTGTTCTGAACACCAACACATCATTCATTTACAGTGCACCCGGAAAGTATTCACAGCGCTTCATTTTTTCCACATTTTGTTATGTTACAGCTTTATTCCGAAATGGATTAAATTCATTATTTTCCTCAAAATTATACAATCAATACCCCGTAATGACAATGTGAAAGAAGTTTGTTTGAAATCTTTTCAAATTTATAAAAAATAAAAAACAAAAAAAGCACATGAACATTAGTATTCACAGCCTTTTCCATGTCACTCAAAATTGAGCTAAGGTGCATCATGTTTCTACTGATCATCCTTGAGATGTTTCTACAACTTTAAGATTGGAGTCCACCTGTGGTCAATTCAGTTGATTGAACATTATTTGGAAAGGCGCACACCTGTCTATATAAGGTCCCACAGTTAACAATGCATGCCAGAGCACAAACCAAGCCAAGTTTAAGGAATTGTCTATTTTGTATCGACGCTACAGAAACATTTTTGCAGCATTGAAGGTCCCAATGAGCACAATGGCCTCCATCATCCGTAAATGGAAGAAGTCTGGAATCAGCAGGAGTCTTCGTAGAGCTGGCCACCCGGCCAAACTGAGCAATCAGCGGAGAAGGGCCTTAGTCAGGGAAGTGACCAAAAACCCAATGGTCACTCTGACAGAGCTCCAGCATGTTTCTGTGGAGAGAGGAGAAACTTCCAGAAGAACAACCATCTCTGCAGCACTCTACCAATCAGGCCTGTATGGTAGAGTGGCCAGATGGAAGCCACTCCTCAGTAAAAGGCACATGACAGCGCGCCTGGAGTTTGCCGAAAGGCACCTGAAGGACTCTCAGACCATGAGAAACAAAATTCTCTGGTCTGATGGCCTGAATGGCAAGTGTCATGTCTGGAAGAAACCAGGCACCAGTCATCACCTGGCCAATACCATCTCTACAGTGAAGCACATTGGTGGGAGCATCATGCTGTGGGAATGTTTTTTCAGCGGCAGGAACTGGGAGACTAGTCAGGATCGAGGCAAAGATGAATGCAGCAATGTACAGAGATATCCTTGATGAAAACCTGCTCCAGAGCGCTCTGGGCCTCAGACTGGGGTGAAGGTTCATCGTCCAACAGGACAACAACCCTAAGCACACAGCCAAGATAATAAAGGAGTGGCTACACGACATCTCTGTGAATGCCCTTGAGTGGCCCAGCCAGAGCCTAGACTTGAACCTGATTGAATATCTCTGGAGAGATCTGAAAATGGCTGAGCATCGATGCTTCCCATCCAACCTGATGGAGCTTGAGAGGTCCTGCAAAGAAGAATGGGAGAAACTGCCCAAAAATTGGTGTGCCAAGCTTGTAGCATCGTACTCAAAAAGACTTGAGGCTGTAATTGGTGCCAAAGGTGCTTCAACAAAGTATTGAGCAAAGGCTGTGAATACTTATGTACACGTGGTTATTTTGTTTTTTTATTCTTAATAAATTTGCGAAGATTTCAAACAAACTTCTTTCATGTTGTCATTATGAGGTATTGTTTGTAGTATTTTGAGGAAAATAATGAATTCCATTTTGGAATAAGGCTGTAACATAACAAAATGTGGAAAAAGTGAAGTGCTGTGAATAGTTTCTGGATGCACTGTATGTTGAAACTGAACAGCATGCATCCAACAGGTGAGGTCATCATCAGTCTCGCTAATGTGTGGCAGTATTGATGGAGCAGAGTGGGAGCTAATGTTGAGTCAAGGAAATCTCTGATCCAACAGCAGCTAGGGAAAAAAATAAAAGACGAAGCTTATGTGACTTTTCCTTTTAGAGGTTTGAAGCCTTCTCCTATTCAAGTGAAGCTGGCATCAACTCAGAGAATAGCACCATGCCAGAAGGGTTTTTTTTCCCCTCTGTCTCAGTTTTCTACAGAGCTGCGAACATAGTGTTGAGTCAGAGTGGGGCTTTTTGGCGTGACTCACAAATCTAGAAAGACTCTAGAAACTCAATAAACTTGGAACTTAGAGCTGGCTTTGAGACAAAATGGGGACATATGAGGCTTTCATATAGCACTTTTGCCAAATTGAATGCATGTTTGTTCAGCATGTTGTAGACATAATATGAAAAGGATTTGATGTTGCCTGCAGCAGCTGTACAGTGGCAACGTAACTGATTCTTAATTGATTATGAGTTGAAAACTGTTCATTTGTTCCATTCATGAACAATGAATGAAAGTCTTGCAGGCAGATGGTGTTAGATGGAGATTTTTGGGCTGTAAGGTGAATACTCTGCTTTATGCAGCTTTGAAGGTCAGCCTGAGTTCATTGTGACTAAGCCAGGTGCTGCAGAGTCCCTTATCCTCACAATCCCCCTTAGTCAAAGAGGTTTAAAACAGGAGAGCCTTCATCACTGGGCTGCATGGGGCAATAAGGTAATAAAAGTACGAAGGTAATAGGAGATGTTTAGAAGATACAATAGAAAAGAATTTTACGGCAAAGTAATTTAAACTTGTTCTGTTATGTTTATGTTTTATGTTTAATGTTGGCTTCAGAGCATTAACCTCGCCTATTAATTAATGTACAATTCCATCTGTGTAGTTAGTCCTAGAACCAGAGAAATTGCATCTGGACCTTTTGTAACTAGGCTTTTGTAACTTGAAAGCAGGTTTATGGATAAGTAAATCATTAGAAAGTGGACTGATCACTCAGTTGTTAAAAATTCAGAAATTACACACAAAGAGTCAGAGGTGTGCTTGTGCCAGTGCTTGTTAGCAATGCTCTGTCCTTTTTGTTCCCTGCATTTGGTGCTTTCTGGTTTATGTTTGTCTTTAGTACAATGCTGACAAACATTTTAGTTGAAAGTTAGTTCAACTTGTATTGTACAGCATGTCGGTATGATCTGTGGGATTTATTTATTTATTATAACAGGTTTTGGGCATTGAAATAATGTTGTATGAGCATGTCAACAGTGATAATGATGATGATGAGCAATGGGTCGTATTTCTGATACACATATCTGAAATACAAACTGCTATTTTGTAATTTGTATTTGATGGCAATATAAAATCATAATGTCATACAGTGGTGTGAAAAAGTGTTTGCCCCCTTCCTCATTTCCTGTTCCTTTGCATGTTTGTCACACTTAAGTGTTTCGGAACATCAAACCAATTTAAACAATAGTCAAGGACAACACAAGTAAACACAAAATGCAATTTGTAAATGAAGGTGTTTATTATTAAAGGTGAAAAAAAATCCAAACCATCATGGCCCTGTGTGAAAAAGTGATTGCCCCCCTTGTTAAAACATACTATAACTGTGATTGTCCACACCTGAGTTCAATTTCTCTAGCCACACCCAGGCCTGATTATTGCCACACCTGTTCACAATCAAGGCATCACTTAAATAGGAGCTGCTTGACACAGTAAGGTCCACCAGAAGATCCTTAAAAGCTACACATCATGCCGAGACCCAAAGAAATTCAGGAACAATTGAGAAAGAAAGTAATTGAGATCTATCAGTCTGGAAAGGGTTATAAAGCCATTTCCAAAGCTTTGGGAATCCAGCAAACCACAGTGAGAGCCATTATCCGCAAATGGCGAAGACATGGAACAGTGGTGAACCTTCCCAGGAGTGGCCGGCCACCCAAAATTACCCCAAGAGCACAGCGACGACTCATCCAAGAGGTCACAAAAGACCCCACAACAACGTCCAAAGAACTGCAGGCCTCACTTGCCTCAGTTAAGGTCAGCGTTCATGCCTCCACCATCAGGAAAAGACTGGGCAAAAATGGCCTGCATGGCAGAGTTCCAAGGAGAAAACCACTGCTGAGCAAAAAGAACATCAAAGCTCGTCTCAATTTCTCCACAACACATCTTGATGATCCCCAAGACTTTTGGGACAACATTCTGTGGACCGATGAGACAAAAGTGGAACTCTTTGGAAGGTGTGTGTCCAAGTATATCTGGCGTAGAAGGAACACTGCATTTCATAAAAAGAACATTATACCAACAGTAAAATATGGTGGTGGTAGTGTGTTGGTCTGGGGCTGTTTTGCTGCTTCAGGACCTGGAAGACTTGCCGTGATAAAAGGAACTATGAATTCTGCTGTCTACAAAGAGATCCTGAAGGAGATTGTCCGACCATCTGTTCGTGTACTCAAGCTGAAACGAACTTGGGTTCTGCAGCAGGACAATGATCCTAAACACACCAGCAAGTCCACCACCGAATGGCTGAAGAAAAACAAAATGAAGACTTTGGAGTGGCCTAGCCAAAGTCCTGACCTGAATCCTATTGAGATGTTGTGGTATGACCTTAAAAAGGCCGTTCATGCTCGAAAACCCTCTAATGTAACTGAATTAGGTGATGAGTGGGCCAAAATTCCTCCAGGACACTGTAAAAGCCTCATTGCACGTTATCGCAAACGCTTGGTTGCAGTTGTTGCTGCTAAGGGTGGCCCAACCAGTTATTAGGTTTAGGGGGCAATCACTTTTTCACACAGGGCCATGATGGTTTGGATTTTTTTTCACCTTTAATAATAAACACCTTCATTTACAAATTGCATTTTGTGTTTACTTGTGTTGTCCTTGACTATTGTTTAAATTGGTTTGATGTTCCGAAACACTTAAGTGTGACAAACATGCAAAGGAACAGGAAATGAGGAAGGGGGCAAACACTTTTTCACACCACTGTATGTGTATCATGTCATAGTGTATATATTTACATAAACAGGTTCTCATGTGAAAAAAAAATAAACATAAAAAGACACACCAGAGCTGCTCTACAGCAAAATTTTTCCGCTAAACTCCCTATTAAAGACTTATAAAGGCCAGCACCTTCTGGTTCACCTTCTAGAGGCACAACTATGCCTCTAAATCATGGAGGAAGAGATAGCGAAAAAAAAAAGAAAGCGCACCAGAAAAAAACCCCGATAAAAAAAGAAAAAAAAAAAAAATTTCAGAATTTTTTTGATCAGATCAGTTCAGATGATCAGTTTTATCTGCTGTGATCTGGTCATATTAAACACTTTCCTCTGACTTTACATGATTTAGTGAAGATCACCAGTGTGGTATCTAAACGATATCTAGACTTAATGTTGGCTACAATCCACCAGGCCACTAATATTACTGTACCTTAATTAAGATACCCGAGTGATCCTGTGTTTCCCTTAAAAATATTGTTAAATATTTTCAAACATTTGGCAGTTAATGGAGATTCAATATATTTGGGGTGTTTAGTATTATTGTTTGATATATTTATGCCCATCCTTGGTGATGATTGTAATGATGATAATGATGATGATTATGTTGATGATGATGATGATTATGATGATGATGATTGGATGGATTACAATGAGTGTCTCATAATTGTATATCAAAATAATTTTTAATCGGTTATATCAGCCCGCTCTCAGCACACGTCTAATTACCTGAAAATAAACCAGTGTCTTGTTGGCTCTATCCTCCTTTTATGCAGCATGGAATTTGGTCCATTGGAAAATAAATGTGTCACTGTTGGGATAGGCGCCTTTGTAAGTAAAGTACTTGTTCGCCACTTTTGGACATACCAGGCACTCTATTTCCAAATCTGTATCGTCTGTGCTCTATGAGCTCCACTGATGAAATGAATCAGTGAATGCTTGAATGTGTCAAAGAATGAATAGATAAACAAAGCAATGATTGGTCATTTAAAAAGAATAACTATTAATCACTGAAGCATTTAATGTGTGCATGTGTGTGTATGCTAGTGTATGCATGAATACAAATGTTTACTATCCATCCATCTATTTTCTGTACAACTTATCCTACACAGGGTAATGGGGAGCCTGGAGCACATCCCCAGGGGATTCGGGAAATGTGGTGGGGACACCCTGGGTGAAGTGCCAACCCATTGCAGGGCACAATCGCACACACAGTCACTCACCCATTCACACACTATGGACAATTTGAAGATGCCAGTCAGCCTGCAATGCATGTCTTTGGACTAGGGGAGGAAACCGGAGTACCCGGAGGAAGCCCCCAAAGCATGAATATAGCATGCAAACTCCATGCACACAGGGAATAGGTGGGAATCAACAAAGGAGGTGCGAGGCAAACGTGCTAACAACTAAGCCCCCCAAATTTTTAGCAGTTGACCAGTAATTCAAAACGGTCGGCTAGTTTTATGATATCAGTATTTTTAGGATGCAGTTCTACATGCTACAATTTACATTTTCAGCTTCAGTGCTGTTTAGGCAACCCTATTAACACTGAAAGTAAACAAATCGATGCAATAAAAGTGCAAAATAATAAATCTGTGAATTATATTAAAGTGTTTGTTGATGTACCAGTTCTCAAAATGCGTTCATGTAGATGGGCTGCAGGCTTAGCTGAAAAATCACTGATTAACTGAGAGCACAGCATGGAAACTCCTTATAGCTTAATGATGATAAAATCCTAGCTTAATGATGGATGGAGCATGTGATGTCTACAGTAGCATCTGAGAGCTTTTAATGCCACGTTTAACTATAGTCTCAGTAACGTCGGAAAATGAATCCTGTTCGGCCTCTTTGAGCTGCCACAAGCCGCTGATCTGACTCTAAACTAGCTGAGTGGGCTCTCGCGTGGTCTTTTGCACACCTCTCCACTTCATCCAAAGTGATATCAAAGTGTTAATGTTCAAAGAGAATTTTTTTTAATTCCCCAGTGCTGTGACTGCAGAACTGACTTCATGTAGTTTCGAAATAACAATGAAAGTTTTAGTGCTTGTGTGTTTGTGTGCGTGTGTCTGTGTGTGTGCATGCAAGTGTTAGTGTGTGTGTTGCAGTGTGGTGCACATGCTCACACTTTAGTGTGCACATTTTTCCTGGTAAAGCCTTTTTCAGCCTGCAGAGAAGACCCAGCCATCCTATCATTTCAGTCTGCTTCCTGTCCTCGTCGATTACTTTCAGACAGCTTTCACTGAACCCTCACCACTCACACACTCACAGCGAACTGCTGCACTTAAGAGAAATGAGCTATTTTCTATTTATATACTAACAGGCAACAGACTATAAAACAGAATATATAAAATTCCACTAGTCATGGTTAAGTGTGCTCAAGTCTAGGCCTGAGGCTGAACACGTTATTACAAAACATTATTTTATTAATGTAGAATAATAATAATAAAAAACTCTTTCTATTTAAGCATTATATAATTTTTTTCTGCATCTGACCTACATGAGGACAATTCTGCAAAATTGTGTAGCGTTGTCTCTATAAGAAGAATGAAAACCACATTCCACGTTTGGCCATTCAGGTGCATGGCCATTCAGGTGCATTATTTAAAGCAAATGCAAACATCAGTCGAAAACGGATTCCACAGCATGCACTGTGGAAAAATGAAATAATAAGATGAGAATCAGGATTAGAGACAGAGACAGCATTGCTTTAGTAGTCTGTCAGAGCCATCCGGGGACAGTTATAACTGCTTTGTATCATATAGAAACTCTGCCTTCCTTGCTCATTAGATTTCTATAGCAAAAGAACAATATTGATTTTTCCTCCTTTCATTTTTTTTTTCCTGCAATCAGCATGTCATACATTCTCAACGACCCAAGACTAAAATCCAATCTTGTCATTTCTTGTTCTAAAGAAATTAGTTATTAGCACTCAGGATTCTTTTGAGTGAAGTACATTTGTTGTGGTTTAGCATTATCTTTGGCGTGCTGGAGGTTTTCTGTCCAGTAATTGAAAATTTTTAATGGCCATGACCGATGCATCTAAATCCATTTATTATTGTCAACTATTATTGAGCTCTGTATAATTATTCAGTTTACCTTCTGGACAAGCAGTGTTTAAAGGAATACCTAATGCCAGAATGGCAGGCCCTCGTCAGTCCCTTGAGATTTTCTGACAGGATGGTGCTGCTATCTACATTCACAGCTTCAATCAGGAATTCTTTTTTGTTGTGCCCACAGCCTCATGCCTGTCAAAATCAATGTCAGTTTGTATCAAATTATTAGCCTCTACACACTGCATGAATTCCAGAATTTTCTTTTCATCCATGTGATGTTTCTTTAAAAGTCTGGATTTCTCAGTAATCACAAAATCAGTATGGGATTGATCAATTCCAGATAATCACAACTACCTTCAAAGTTCCTTCAGTACATTTCTCAGGCGAAGTAAGTGGTAAGTGGTATCCTTCAGCACCACCTGTCACCTTATTTGTTTTTATCATATTTTCCATGTTAGTTTTAAGGTCTTTGTCTCACCTATAGCACTCAAGCCTCAGATTTAAACAGGTTTCCACAGTACTTTATTAGCAAACCAGACTATTTTAGCATCATATTGGGCAATCTTGTAGGATCTGCAAGTGTAGTGTAGCGGAAAATCCATGCCCCTGGGTTTTTAGCCAACACATCTTATGCATCGTTCCTTGCGAGTGTTGCCTTTTGTATCTTTGTGGGGTTTTTTTTGACACAGCAGGTTCCTATACCCTCTGGAAAGTGTTCCTTATCTGGTGGACCATTCTTATAGGTTTTTCCTTCCAGGATGAAAGAATTATTCACTCATCCTTCAGTGTATTCTAGTCCCAAATAATGTTGCATGGCTAGGCTTTGCTATTGTAGACCATTTGCTATTGTATTGCCTTTCAGACAATAGCACAAAGCCATTATCACTATGCAAAACAAGTCAGTTGATATTGGCATATACAGTACGTTTTGATTTCATGCTTAAAGTTTAAAAACATAAGGAATAACTTATCAATGTAATCAGTGGTGAAGAGGTATGATGCAAATTGTCATGTTACAGAGAAACCGCAAAAAGCCACTGTTCTGAAGATTCACCTGTGGCAGACAAAATTGAAAGGAACACATTTATCTCATTTATCTCATTTAACTGATCCAATGCGCTGACACTGGAGACTCCTTCCATAAATGATAAATAAACTTCTCCTTCCAGAAAGATTCACCATGTAAGTGATTATTAATTTTTATTTGTTAAATAACAGCATGTTTATTACTTGTCTAATATTATTAAATTATTTGAATCTGTGATTTGAATTACAACCAACAATACTATCAAACAAACAGTGTTGTGGTATAACAACATTGCAGGTATGGCAGTTTAATCAACAACACGTACAAAGGATAAGGCAGAAGACAATAACCATGAGCAGGCAGAGGTCAGGCGATCAGGCAAACAGCACAAACAGGGCAAGGCAGATGAAGAGATGAAGTTGTAAACGTGAGCAAAGTCAAAACTGCAGAATAAACAGACATGGAATCAAGGCTTGGTAAACAACAGAGACAAATGGCAACTGAGTGTGTACTTCGCAAAGAGTGAATGTAGAGGAAGTCCTTTTAAACTGTGGTTGTTATAGTGCAGTGAATTAGTGTTCTGGGAATTGGGGTCCCTGGTGGCCATGTTTGTAGGCCGCAGTTCAGGATGGGAAATGTAGTCACTGGTTTGCTGTGATATGATAGAACTTTCCCTTGACTCTTATCTTTTCGTTTGTCACTGATTTACAAGCTTAGTAGGCTTTGTTTAGAAATCCAGTCTAATTGCTTTTTTATTGCCACAAATTGAAGCTGCACAAAACACTTAATGTACACACTTAGAATATCACGTGTTAGAAATTAATTAATTAATTTTTTTTATTTTTTTTAATAGTTTTAGATTATGTTTGCTGTGCAGAGAGGTACAGACTGACATAGAATTCCTCCAACTCAATCCACACTTAGAACACAACCCGATCAAACATTGTTCTATTGATTTACATTATGCTTTCCAACCCATGCAGATTATTTGATTATGATTTTAGTAGTAATTCGAAATGTAGGTTACACATTGAATACACTTCTTTAACATATCCAAAAGTTAATTATACATATTGATTACGCTTCATAGATATTTTCTATGCCAAGGAGCAGACATGAGGCAGGGGCTAGTTCGCTGAGGTCATTAAGCGAGACCCAGGCTTGGGAAGTTGTGTTGTCAGTTTTAGATGGGGGCTTGACCTAGTGGGCCATCTCATAGGCCTTTCTTGAGTGTGGAGTGATTTCCTCAGTGGAGCACGGAGGTGGACTGATGTCCTCAGCGGCATGGGAAAGTGGAACGATGTCCATATAGATCCCTGGTGTAGCGGCATCCAAGGCAGAGTATGGAAGCAAAGCTGAACTCTTGACTGCAACGGGAGGTGGAGAAACTTGCTCAGCTGAACAGGGAATCTGAGTGGCATCCTCAGATGAACAGGGAGGCTGAGCGGTGTCCTCAGTCATGCAGAGAGGCTGAGCGTTTTTCTCCATCGACTTTGAAGGCCGATCTTGGTTGGTCGTGTCTTCCGACTCTTGTGTGAGGAGAGCTTGGTTCGTCGTGTCTTCAGACTCATGTGTGAGGAGAGCTTGGTTGGTCGTGTCGTCAGACTCAGGTGCGAGGAGAACGTGGGGAGGTCACCTCGTTGACCTCGGACAGGAACTTGTCGTGGGAGGCCTCCTCGTCGACTTCGGACAGGAACTTGCCATGGGAGGCCGCATTGTCAACCTTGGACAGAAACGTGGTTTGGGGGGCCGCATCGTCAAACTTGGATCGTGGGGACGGAAAATGACTAATTGGCCCAATTTGGAGATTTTCAATTAGGGGTGTACTCACTTTTGTTGCCAGTGACTGACACTGCAGGGGTTTGGAGTCATAACGTGACAGTTTCTGTGCATTCGTGAAAACACTACCTGCTGGTCTGATTATCATCAGAAAGTTGACTTTTGGTGCTAAAATACATTTATTTATTTATTTATTATTTACTTGAATTAATTCAAAGGCATTGACCACGCTGATGCTCGTATGGTACTTCTAAATGAGTATAAGGATTTTAGGGAGCATTTTTCGTAATTTCTCTAGTTAAGAATTGTGCTCTAAGTGGAGTAAAAACACTGAACTCCTTCATTTTCAAAGTAATATTATGCAAATACATTATTATAAGTTGTTTCAAGGCCTAAAAATGTTAAAATTAAAATGTTGATTTTGAGGACAATTTTGCCCTGGCCTCAGGGTTGGTGTGCTGTTTCTATGGGGAATATAGGGTTGTGGGATATAATACTGTGGGAACTAAGAGGTAAGAGGGTTAATGGCTGTGTGTTGAGTTATTTTGAGGGGACAGCAAATTTACACTATTACACAAGCTGTACACTCACTACTTTACATTGTAGCAAAGTGTCATTTCTTCAGTGTTGTCACATGAAAAGATATCATCGAATATTTACAAAAATGTGAGGGGTGTACTCACTTTTGTGAGATACTGTATATATAATTTGAATCCCTTTAATCAAGTTACTCAGTGAATGCTACAAATTAATTAGTAGCTACATGAAACCCTGAATCCACCACTGGAGGCCCTATGCACATTAATTTCCATTCACACCATCAAGGTCTTTTGGATCTTCAAATATTCTGTTATATGTTTCAATATTCAGCCTTTCGTTGAAATAAGCAGTTGGATAAACCAAACTAGTCTTTACCATTCACTTTCTAAAATCATTGGTTCATTACTTACAATGTTCATTGGTATGTTTTCTTTGCCACTTTTTAATGTTTTTGTAATACCTGTTATGGAGTGGTACACAACAAACTCCATGTTATGTACATAAGATTTGATTCATGCTAAGCTCTGACAGCATAATGAAGGTGAACTGATCAGATCGATGTGTTTGATTAATGCTCACGAGTGCAATTCTCCCGAGATGTGAGAGCTGATTGTGTTTGCATTTCCACAGATGGTCTCTGAATGGGACACTCATTGATCTCGACGCTGACGAAAGGCGTCATTTGTCTGGAGGGAACCTGATTATCAACACACTGGATCGAGACCAAGATGCAGGCGTTTACCAGTGCTCTGCTGCCAATGCCCGAGGAATTATCCTGAGTCACAGAGCCACCATACAGTTTGCATGTGAGTTCAGTAGATCTAATTCTGCAATTCTAAAATCTTCACTTGACTCAGCATCTTTTTCACAAAGGGTTTTTTTAGTTTAAATAGCATTTACTTTCCACTATTCCAGGGGATAATATACATTTCCCTTTGTTCTTGCAAGCTCTGGCAAAGGAGTAGCATTTGCAAACATATAAGCCAAATGTGATTGTAGCTTTGCTTACACTACTTAGTAGTCCAAAAATACTGATGTTCAAGTGTGCTGGAAGTGTACATGACATGGGTCATTACAGCACACGTTTAGATTTACAGCATTTAGCAGACACCCAAGTACAGAGCAACTATTAGTGCTTTTTAGTCTCCATCAAAAACATATCCTCATGCTCGCCTACTAGGTCAGGGACTAAGAATACCATCAAGCTAAAGTGTTAATTCAAGTGCATAGTGAAGACTAAGTCTTTTGTCTTCACTTAAAGACGGCCAATGACTCAGCAGTTCATACAGCCACAGGACGTTAATTCCACCACCTGGTTGCAAGGACAGAGAAGAGTTTTGATGCATGTCTTCCTTGTATCTTGCGGGAGGCTGGGTCCAGTTGAGCAGTGCTAGTGTTTCGAAGGGAACATGGTGCAGTGTGATAAATGCTTTAATGTAGGTGAGCACTAATTTCTTTTTTTGCTTTGTATGTAAGCATCAATGTTTTAACTCTGATACGGGGAGCTACAAGAAACAACTACCAAGAGCGAGTTGCAGTCATCCAGTCTCGAGATGACAAAGAATGGAATAAGTTTTTGTGGCCCCTGTGTACATAAAAGGACAGATCCTCCGGATATTGTGAAGGAGAAACCTGTATGACTGAGTCAGGTTAGCGATATGAGGCAATGGTTGGCACAGAAATACCCCAAGGCATAAAAGATAGTTTGTCTCAAATTATCCTAAGGACAAAATAAGTTTTGACCTTGTTGAAGGTCAAACATTTGTCTCAATGTTTTAAACTCACAAAAAATATCCGATAGAACCTTAGAGTGCTATATTTTTTGTTTATAAAACGTAATAGGTAATTGCATTTGTTAGTATTTGTTATTCTTCACCAATAGAAGTGCAAATGTCCATTCTTGTTTACTAAATCAATGACAACACTTTTTTCTTTTTTAACTGTGAGTTACAACTGTTGGTCATACAGTATATGGCAGTCCAATTTCTTTAAAGACATTTCAATTTCATCCAAGTATATTCCAAAAAAATAAAATGCTACATTGCTTTGGTTTCCCAGATTCAAGAATTTTTGCTTTAGTATCTGGTTAAATCAAAACCATTTTCTCATAATTTAATTAATTTATGAGCAATCTGATGTTCACATAGTATTTGATTCTTTTAAGCATCTGTATACTCATCAGATGTTCCTTCTTCCACGCAAAGTGAAAATATTCAAATTCAGAATAAACTTCTGTTTGTCACACACACAACCATACACAATACGATGTGTAGTGAAATGCTTTTTACAACTGTCCGTGACATAAGTAAAAATTATTGACCACAGGCCATTGAATTATTAGAAAATAATGCACAGCCTAAGATGGTAATGTTGTTACACCTCGGGTGTGCATTATTTTCTAATAATTCAACGGACTGGAGTCAATCATTCTGCTTATACCACAGTTACAACACCTCAAGACATTGTTCAGCTCTTTTATTTCAAGACATTTGTCAGGTATTTGTCCTTAAAATGTCCCTGTGTGTGGAACTAATTTAGTACGCATCCCAAATCAAGCCTCCATTGCTAATTCCAAAATGTCATAATAGAGCTAGCAATGGAGGCTTGAGCCATTGATATGCGGAGAGAGAATTCACAGATAAATTCTTACGTTTCATGTTGATAATATAAAAATCCAATAAATAAATCCATTTCAATTTGCCTACTTGTTCACAGGGTTTTTGGTTTTTTATTATTTCAGAAAATACATTAAATAAATAAATAAATAAATATTGATATTTGTTCACAGGCTTTTCAGTCCCATTACTGCAATCATACGTGTTCTTTCATTTTTCTTTCTCTCTCTCTAATAACTGCATGTCAATGGCTCAAGCCTCCGCTTCGCCTCATGGCAACATTACCACCTCTGATGTGCATTATTTTTCTAGAAATTCAACAGCCTGTTGTCATTTATTCTGGAAAAATATTTCTGTCATTGTGTTTGTTGTTAGCGCTGTGTGCTGTGGTGGAAAGTAGGTTAACTTTTCTGTTATTTCAGTTAAATTGACGAAGTGATTTGGAACTGTACTGTGGTCAAGACCTGACTGGAACTAGTTTAGCTGTGCATTTACTGAAGAATAACCTCACACCTCAGAATGTCTGTCAGCCAATCAGAATCGAGAACTTAACAGTGCTGTGGTATAATATAGAATAAACCAGAATTTACTTGTATAAAGTTATAAAAAGGAAAGTAATTTTTTAAAGGATAAATATATAAGGATATTAAGATGTTTGGCAGCAACAGTGTGAAGATAATTGGGATAAAGTGCAAAAATGTGCAATTATTTGTGCAATATAATGCTGTGCAACATTAAGCTGAGGTATTTGTATTGAAATTGCCCACATATATGATACATATGTTTAAATTCAGGGCAATACTGGATGAACTGGTTACTGAAGATGAATGAATAGAAGATTTTTTTAAGGAATGCAGGAGGTCTAGGTGTTGTCTAAACAAGTCCAAGCTATAGTGTTGTCCTTGGTGTCCTTAGTGTCCTTAGTGTTGTCTTGGTTGAGGGCCCGGATGGCCTGTGGGAAGAAGCTCCTCCTCTCTGTGTTGAATACTCTGAAAGGAACGGAAGCGGTTCCCTGTCGGCAACAGAGAGACACATCGTATTCCCTTCACACATTGTACTCCTTCAAATAAGATAGTTAGCTAGGTAAAATGTGGGAAGTCAGCCAGCTATCAAGAGAGCAAGAATTGAATAGACAGAGATAATTCTGTGGTAAGAGATGACATTAACTCATTAAATGTTGTATAGATCCCCCTCACACCAGAATAAGCTGAATTAGACTGCCTCCACAGTAGGTCTGGCTGATCCAATTACAATCCAATCACAACCACTAATGTGTGCGTTTAAATTTACTTTAATGTGGTTAAATGCTATCCGATCATTATCGGATCACCGAAAAGACATGTTAATGCAAGGTGTAAATTAAGAATTTTACCTGATTCTATGTTTGTAGATATGTGCTTGTCTGCATTTATTTGAACAAGGAGTTTTTGTGGCCACCCCTTGCTCATCTCTCGAGGCTGTTCAGATTTGTAAGGCAGCAAATGAGATTTCCCAACTGAACAAAGTGAAATCGAACTGGATGTCAGATGCAACCAGCTCACAGTAGCAGATAAGTGTTTGATTGGATACAGACTCCATCGCTGATTCTCATTATTCATGAAGTTTCTATATTTATGCAAATCTTCGAACACTATACTATAGACATGCTGCTGTGCACCAAGGATGGTGTTTCCTATACTGTAGGCATGGCAAAATGTAGATGGATATGCAAAAGTAATGACTATACATTGTATATTTTTGTTAGATACATTTTGTCTTATAAACAGTGGGGTCTAAAAGTCTGAGACTACACTGAAGGTCTGGGATTTTTTTTCCCCCTTTTAAATTGGAAATTAATAGAACATTTTAGAATTCTGAAATATGTAAAATGAGGAAAGGAAATGTTCACCTTATATTCAATATATGTGCACTATTTCTATGTCACTATTTAAATGTAAGCAAATGTATTATATTGACGATGTTAACTCCTGTTACTGTTATAGGTCAGATTTTCCTTGAGTCTTATCCCTTTCAATGAAGCATATACTCAGATGACACTCTGATGGATTTGATCCATCATGAATCACAAAGTTTTATGGAGGTTTGAGAAGTATTTTCAGCAGTTGTTAGTCCTAAGAGCTCTTTTAACATAAAAATTTCCTTTATTAAAAAAATATACTTTATATGATACATCCGTCCATCCATTTATTTTCTGTACTGCTTTATCCCACAGGGTCATGGGGAACCTAGAGCCTATCCCAGGGGTATAAGACACATTTATGATAAATTAAATATTTTATAGAAGTTATTTAATTGATGAAGGATTTGACAATAAAGGTTAAGCTGATTTATAGCTAACAGATGGTCATGAATTATGTCTGCACAGGCATGTTTCTGTTACATTTATAGTATATTTCATCCATGATGATAGTATAAAGCTGTATCTTTAAAAGTTTAACTTACCTTCACAAGCTAAGCTCAAATTTTGGGTATGCACCCCATCTTCAGATTCTGCCGTTTTTATGATTCTTTTAAGCGCCACATTAAAATTCCTACTTAATAACTTTGCATTTAAAAAAAAAAAACTTGCTTCGAATCATATATATCAGTTTTTATTTTAGCTTAATATTAGCTTACCATATTTATTAGAAACTCCTTGTTTATTAGGTACACCTGCAGAAGTATCTAATTTTCATGCACAACAATCTCTAGAATTTACAAAGAATGGTGTGAAAAGAAGAAAAAAGAAAGAGCAGTAGTTCCGAGGCCGGAAATGCTTTGCTGATGAAATTAGTTAGAGCTGACAGGAATGCTGCATTTCAGAACTCACTACCAGTGCTTAATACATCTCTAAAATGTATCACACCTGCGTTCCAGAACCTTTATTATGTATATATCTGGCACCTCTGCAGCTGGATAGTTAAGGTCTAACACATCAATAGTATCAAAACAAATAGTTCTTAATTCACCAAAAGTAAAATCGAATAAAAAAAAAAACCTGCAATAAAAATTCTAATCTTTTAATACTCAAATGATGCTAATAGCCAATCGGTAGCCTCTTTCACATAACATAATAATTTCAAGTTCAACGTTCACCTGAATTTGTTATGGACCGGGACTGGAGGCGGATGCAGGTGCAGATCAAAGTCTTTATTAAACAACAAAGAAAACGCAGTCTTCACAGGAAAACAAGAAACTGGAATTGTGGCATAAAACGAGATCATGAATCAAGGCATGGGAACAAATGATACAATCTACATCACCTATCTAACCTTTAATACTGAGTGAAGTGTTCAGTAACCGAGAGGTTTAAATAGTGAACATAATAAAAACTAAAACCATGGAAACCTGGGGAAAATTAAAGCCACTTAAACTAAACTAAATGCTCAAGCAGGAAGCGAGCGAACCAAAACAAAGTCACTTGACCAGTCAGGAGCCGTGCCACAGAGCTCTCTGCTGGCCGTGGTGTAACAGAATTCATTGTCACAAAGCGAAGCCTACAGTCATGTAGCATGAGCTGTTGTGTCATGGTGAAAGAAAGCAGTTATTAGTAACAGCATTTTTTAAGAACACAAACAAAGACAATGAGGAAACTAACAATGAAAATGATAATGAAAAAAAAGAAAAGAAATAGAGAGTCTAAGTGAGTCCAAGAGAGAGTCCAAGTGAGTGAGTGTCTGCAGGTCACTGATGAAGCAGTTTGATGACTGTTCCCACAACTAGCAGTGATAATGCTAGCATGATTGTGGCAGGAAATTCTAGTGGAGTAGAGAGCAAGACGGTTAGTAGAGGTTTGTTCAGCGGTGAGGAGACCAACTTGGACAACAGTGGGTCCACACAAACATTGGAAAAAGTCTCAACAGAAATATGGTCAGCAACACTGTTTAAAATTAAGCAAACAGACTTTACTTGGCTAACGATGGCCAATTCAAACTTTGTCTGTGCAGCATGTCAAAAAATAGGGTTTTTAGGATGGAGAAAACATCTGGGTTACGCAGTTACATGCATAACCCAGACGTTCCCTTTCAATGGGAACTTCGACGTTGCATTTAGCATAACACTATGGGAACGAGAATACCCACTCCATCATACCGATGGTACGACCTGTTCAAAAATTCAAGGAGCAAGAGAGAGTGCTTGTAGATCTCCTACTCGCTTGAGAGATGTCAGGGCCAGCAGAAGAGCTACATTTAGAGTCAGAAGCTTCACAGAGGCTAACACTAAGGGCTCAAATGGGATCCCTGGCAGACTTTCCAGGACCACAGAAAGGTCCCAGGAAGGTGTGCGAAACCTACAGATGGCCCTCAGCCGCCTGACACAATGCATGAACCTCAACGTTAGAGGATGTTGCCCCACAGAGACTCCATCAACAGGGGCATAGCTGGCCAAAATGGCGACCACGTAAACCCTGATGGTAGAAGGAGCCCTCTCCGCTGAGAAACTCCAGGACTGTAGCTATTGCACAGTTCACTGGGTCTACAGTGAGTTCCCTGTGGATGGGAATCTCCCAAGGAGTGCCATCTAGCAGGGGTATCATCTCTGAGAACCATATTCGAGCTGGCCAACAAGGTGCTACTAGCAGCAGACGTACACGGTCTTGGTGAACTCTCGCTAGAACTTGTGGGAGCCGAGCGATGGGGGAACAGCGTACAGATGTGACCTCGGCCACATGTGCACCATGGCGTCCAGCCCTAATTGTGCAGGAGGAGTGAGGGGGAACCACAGCGGGCCGTGTGTTGTCTCCTCGGAGACGAACACATGCAGTCCCACTTGTCCAAACCTCGCAATATCGACTGCACCACTTGTGGATGGAGCCACTAATTTCTGGGGCTCAGCCGCTCCTCAACAGGATGTCTGCGCCCATATTCCCAGAATGTACATTGCACTCACTGACAAACTTTCCTTCTGCCCAGAGAAGAATTGGTTGCACCTCCCTGAACAGGGGGAATTGATATAATCCTCCCTGGTCAATGTATGAGTCCAGTGGTGTGTTGTCTGTAAACACATGGTGACCTCTCAATTGAGGAAGATGGAATTTCAGTGTTAGAAATTTGGCCCACATTCCTAGGCAATTTAAATGCAGCTCAAGATGAGGGCCGCACCAGCCCATGAGGGAGGTGTCTGTCATTACCGTCTTGTGCTAAGGAGACACCCCTAAACTGTGACCCAAGGATAGAAACCGGGGAGACTCAAATTCTAAGAGCACGAAGGCATTGCCATGTGACACTGATTATTCTCAGAGGTTTCGTCCTTGGACGAAACCCCCATCTTCTCAGCCACCACTGAACAGTCTCCTGTGGAGTAGGCCCATGAGCTCCAATAGTTTCCCAAGATCCAGCTTTATCTTGCAGTGTTGATAGGATTGACCCTACGCATGTTGGGCATTGAAACGCCCTCATCATAGTATAGAATAGTTATAAGGATAGAATCCTTATAACCCCTAGAAAAGTTGTCCACTGCACTGGGGAAAGCATACTTTTCTGAGGTTCAACCTGAGCCCCAAGCTCTTCATGTGGGCGAGAACGCCATCTTAATGTTGAACTGCCAGTTCCCTGGATCATGCTAGAATTAACCAGTTGTCCGGGCAGTTTAGTACACGGATGCCCTGGAGTCACAGTGGAGCCAGAGTGACATCCGTGCACTTTGTGAAGGTGCGAGGGGATAAAGCTAGCGATATTCCTGTGTGGAAATATGTACCTTTTAGATCTATCGTTACAAACCAGTCCTCAAACTGAATCTGTGGAATGATAAGTTTGGGGGTCAGCTTCTTGAACCTGTATGTCCAAAGATTACAGTTCAGATGTCGCAGATCTAAAATTAGCCACATACTCCTATTTTTTGCAGAACAGGAAATAATGGCTGTAAAAACCTCCCTCCCTCAGGGAACGGGGTACATGTTCTATGGCCCCCTTGTCCACGAGGGATCTTACTTCCTGTGCTAACATTGGGCTCTGGTCTTTGCTGAATACTGTGATGAGCACACCTCTGAACTGGGGGGGGTGTCAAACTATATACTGGACCCAGTAACCCTTTTCTACGGTAGACACAACCCATGGAGACACATTTGGCAGTAGTTTCCACACTGCCAGATGGTCTTTTAGTGACATTAACTATTCCACATTCTATTGGAGGGAAACCATCAGATTTCCATTGCCCTGTGACAGCTCGCTGACCAGAGAACACTGAAAACTTGGGACCGCCTTTGCTAGGGGAGGCCCTACAGAAGCACTGGTGGCTAACTGCCCTAACAACCTCATCTCCCCTGATACGTCCCTCCACGGCCCATCAGGACCGCTCTTCTTTGCCTGCTTGGCCTTTATGACCATTCTCAGACCAGGCCTAGTAGCAGGCCGCGACTGCAGCCGCCCGGATCCCCTGGCTGTCTGAGGGGGTTGGCGGGCTGTCATACTCACCTTCTGGGCCTCCCTCGCACTAGTGAGCTTGAGACAACAGGGAAGGAACTGGCTGAATGCCGCCATATGTCGAACTCACTCATCAGGTCTGCTTGGTAGGCCTGCAACACTGTCATTGTCTGCAGTGACCCACAAGAAAGACTACTACCGCATAGGCCTTGCCCACCAATGCCACGGTGGCCTTACACAGTGGCATTGGATGGCAAAGCCGGCCCCCCTAATTATCTGCCGTCGATGGAGAGAGGTAGCTTGCAAGCGCCTCCTCCACCTTCAACATGGCTAAATAGCTATTGCGTTCATTCCCCACAATGGCCGAATAATCCAACATCTTGTGGTTATAAATATGGCTTATGCATAGCTTTCCCCCAGAAGCCTGATATTTTGTCATGCACTTCTGGAAGAAAGGGGAGTTTCTGCAGTGTGAGGGATTTACTTTTACTGGGGAGAAAAAGGCTCATCCAGCTTTAGTAATCTCTTAGTAAGCACCTCTTTATATGCTGCTCTCAGTTCTGGTCCTTCTGGCTCCTCGGAGTCAAAGAGGAATTATTACTATTATTTTTATGTATTTTTTCCCTTTTGGCTTTCCATAATGGAAGTCGCGATGCGAGCTCCAAAATCCAGCGGAGACCCGAACCCGGAAGACAAAGCAAGAGATAGATCAGCGCTTGCCGGCTCCTATTCCGGATCCATAAGAGATCCCCCAAACCTGAGCTGGCTAGCTGCCTCGGCAGCGGCCGGCCTAGATCCGCGAGGCTCTGAAACCCAACTTGTTTCGGCTTCCAAGAAGAGCGTGAGTCGTGCGCTTAGTGTGGGCATTATTATGTGCAGCCCCTCTAGGCTGTCATCGCATGCTACAGCCCTAGACACTTCACCCAGAAAGTGTGCACTATTCCCCGTGATGAAACGTAACACACTTCCTGAATTCTCTCACTCATATTTTTCTCTTTCACTCATTTTTTTTTATTCTTCTCTTTTTTTTAAAGGGATAGAAAAGTTCTGAGATTTTGAGAAAAGATTGTGAGGAAATGAAGCGTCTTTTTGTTTCTGCACAAACAATGACATGCAGTCTTTTGCTGAAGATAATAAAGGCTGATGGTTCCCTTTGTTCGAAGTTCCCTTTGAAAGGGAACAATGGAAATGAAGTTAGCAACAGGATGGGTATCCTGCACAATAACTTCCACAGCAGCCAACATAGACTACATTTAGACAGCAGTAATCTAATTATTGACCTTATTCTGAGTATGATAGTATTGTGATTAAGGTGTTTACGAGTCGCTTTTAGAATATTGCTTTCATGTTCCCATTTTACGTGTTATAGAACATAGATTGATTAACAGCACACGTCATTACGTCACCGCTCCACGTTGTCTGACGTTCCCTCCAGAATTTCACATATCAACATACAGTTCGTCTTCGTTATGGTACCGTATACCATAGGAACACAGAATCACCACACACACACTCAAAGCAAAACATGACACAGGGAAGCGTAGGAGGACACTGACATGACAGCTATGTGGAATATTTTGTTTTAGGTAAGATGTTTTTTCCTTATGTTGTGCTGTTAATGTTAGTTTATTGTAAGAAGGCCAACTGTATGAAACATAGCTTTGTTTTTGAAGTGCTTCAGTAGTTAAGTGAGGTGACCGCACAGTAGGCCTACGGTTCTGTTTTGAAAAGCTGATCGAACATACAATCCATAAATGTTTACTTTTGTACTGAGAATACTTACTGCAATAAACGAATTACATCACTGTACCAGTGTACCAATGTGGCCTACTTTTCAACACTGTATATTGATGGCTATCTTAGATTCTAGAAGCACTTTTATGTGTCTATAAGGTCGTGGACCGGGACCATTTGCATGCCTCCTGACTTCCCAGATCACTACCTTCTTAGCGTTCTGGGAATGTAGATTAAGATAAATTAAGCACTGCTTACAACATGTTAAACCTTTAGTTAGATGGGCAACAGCCACAGAAGATTACATCATTTTCAACTCCTTGTTTCCAAGAACAGGAATATGATGATGTAGTGGGCACAAGCTATTCAATTCAGGACAGTTGAAGATTGGCAAAAGAGCAGGTGAAATTTCCATGTCTGTTTGCTGAGTTGAACATTAACTAAAGCTCTTGACCTGTTTCTGCATGATTTTATGCATTGCACTGCTGCCACATGATTGGCTGATTGGATAATTGCATGTATTAGCAGATGTAGAGACATTCCTAATTAAATGAACAAGGAGCATATGGTATCTTTATCGATTGTTTGGAACTGAATAGTTTTTAATGCAAGGCTCTTCAAAAAGTCTAAGTGTAATTAAATTCAGTTACAACAGTATATGCACTACCAGCATGAAAATGGGTGTACCCATAACGACCCACTGAGTAGACTGCCCCATCTCCTATCTCTACTGAACAGATTCTATTGCATACATGCAAACAAGATGGCCTTTTTCAGTGAATTCATCTTTTGGTTCGTCAATAACACAATGGGAATGAGTGGTGACATGTATCCATTTGAATTCACTGGCATGACACCAGTGGTATCATATGATAACACACATTTTCCCCCAGGTATACGAATATTCAGTTCAGTTTCAACATTCAATTTGAAATATTTATCATGAAATACTGATGCAACTTCATAAATTAACTGTTTTAGTAATGCTTCACCTGACCTTTGAGGGTTAAAGAGATGAGAATCAACCTTCTCTAGCCTTATTCCTTTTAAACAGTAAGGTTCCTCTGCCCTCTGCACATCATTCTGCCTTGTTATTGATTAGATTTCTGACCAAAGAGAGCATCTTACTCTCCCCTTAGGCTCCCACTATCCTCATGGGTAGTATAATGAATCTCACTTCTGGGGATTGGTTAAAAGGAGCTGATTGACATTTATTTCCTTTATTGATCACTCGTTAGTTGAAGAGGGAGTGGCAACTATAATAGGGCACTATTTCTGCCAGATTCAATTACCTTCTGATAATGTGAGTATTTTCATAGTATTTTATTTAATTTACAAATGAATCACCAGTCATTTCAAGGTGGCTGATATTTATTTTATTAAAAGGTTTGCTATAGCACTTTAGTGATTTTGTGTATAGCAAGCAGTTTTGCTTGAGGTTCATTAATGACTTTGAATCCACATTACTTCTTATATGGCTAATAAGGTTGGCTAATGGCTTAAATCAAAATGTCGAATCTGCCGGTTTCAACTTCAACCTCGTAGCTTTATATGAAAAAATATAAGACACAGAGAGAATCCCACAGCCCCAGCTTCCAGCTCCTGGGCTAAATTGTTTGACCTTCATGTCTGGACTGATATTAATGTTCTTCATTACAGAGCACCTGGACATGTACAGGCGCTATAGAGCTACCTGGCTTCTTCTCAGATCTGTGTGCCAAGCCATACAGATTCTAGCCCGTTAATCATCTTTAGAGCCTCACTATCTCAAACTCTGAACCTTTCACACTGTTATTGTGAGCTGACCAAGTCCATTTTCCACCTTCTCCTCTGTTGCAGTCTGGGACATCTCTTTCTTTCAGTAGGGACTCTCATTAGGTGAAACTCTATCCACCACCCCCACTGAATCCTGTTTTCTTCACCACCTCATCCCCTGTGCAGTTTGTCTTATCGGTCACACTGACAATTTTTTTTTGTTTGGCTTGCTGAGCTTGAGGCCCAGCTGTTTGTTTGAATCCTTACAAGCTTCTTGGTCTTGTAACACATATGAGGATTTTTAATCAGGCCAGGTGGGGAAAAGCTGCCTGTAGTTTTTTTCCTCCTTGTGTTAATTTGATGTGCATGAATGGTGCAGAAACACGTTGTCACTGGGGATGATGTTTTTAATTTTAAATATTAGGGCTTGTTTGATAATAATGCTGATATGTCACCACCAATGTCAGCTGCCCTCATGTTATTTGCATTTGCTCTCTCCTGCTCCACTCTGTTTTATCCATCCCTCAGTCACATTCTCCCTCAGCAGCTATTACCCCATTCCATGTGGTGTTTTGGCACACTTGCTGTATGCTGAAATCCATTTCACATAACAAAAACAGCAATCAGGCTCTGGATATATATTTATCAAATAGTTAACTTGTCCAACAGGTCCAAACTGAGCAATAGTATCACAGGCATCATTGTTGTTTAGTAAAGTATATAATATGTTAGGATTAAAACTTGGCGGGGCATGCTGTCATGTGAAGCGTCTGCCATAGAATGTGAATGAGTTATTGCTATAGAAGTGGTAACATATAATAATGCATACATCATTATAAACAATTATTATGCATTTGAATAATAGCAGATTCAAGAATTCAACAGCAATGTGAACTATGAAAACTGTTTCAGGGATCTGAGAAAACAGGAAAGGTCATAATCATTACTTACTGTACAGTATATCTGCAAATATCAGTAGATATCTCAAGATCAAGGCAGTTCATGATTTAGTATATAGAAGTTTGATTAGAGTAGCAATAGACATATCCTGTACTGCTGTACTGGATATAAAAGTACAATTATTTTCTATTCAAAACACAAAACAGTACCTTACTATCTGTTTTATGTTATACGTAATGCTGTATGTAATATTATATCTATGTATTATTTCATAGATCTAGATAACTTCAAAACCCAGCCAAGAAGTGCTGTGAATGTGAGAGAAGGCCAAGGTGTTGTTCTGTTATGTGGAACCCCGATGCATTCTGGAGGTAAGAGTGATTATTGACATACATTCACACTTTTGCAAAATTTGAATTGCTTGGACATGTACAGTGAGGGAAAAAAGTATTTGATCCCCTGCTGATTTTGTACATTTGCCCACTGACAAAGAAATGATCAGTCTATAATTTTAATGGTAGATTTATTTGAACAGTGAGAGACAGAATAACAACAAAAAAAATCCAGAAAAACGCATGTCAAAAATGTTATCAATTGATTTGCATTTTAATGAGGGAAATAACGAGGGATCATTTCTTTGTCAGTGATCAAATGTACAAAATCAGCAGGGGATCAAATACTTTTTTCCCTCACTGTATGTTCTATCATATAACTCATATTACAGAAAGCTAATGCGTCATTACAAGTGTGGATTGTCTCCTGGGAAGAATATGTGAAGATTGAAAACTCTTGGATGTCGCAGAGGTTCCAAAATAATGGATAGAGACTGAAATCCCAGCTCAAAACAAGACAAAAGAAAAGCGAATAACCATTATTTTTCATCTTGATGTGTTAACTACGCTTCATCACAGCTTAGGTCTGAGTCACAGCTGTTCTACTTTACATGTTCAGCATCTTCTTGGCCAGCTGACGGAACTTAAAAACTGGGACTGTTATTGAGACATCAGTAATTAGAGAGGAGTTTTAATAGCCTAAATGGAAATGACAGATCAGCGATGTGAAACATTCATTTCAATTTGAGATTGCAGCAATTATGGGAACAGATGAGACTTCAGAATTTAGAAGACATGGGACTTGTTTCATCGGACAGCAATTAGGATTTGTAGAGATAATTAGTCTGTGATTAATCATGTGCTTAGTTGAAGGACAAAAAATACAGGATGTACCACAATATACAGAAATGGATTGGTCATGTTTTAACCATTTCAAAAGCTCATAGTAGTATAATCATGTCAAAGGACCAAATAGAGTAGTGCTTGGTGTCAATTATTGTATTATCACTTTGCAATGCATATTAGAGCATGTCTGTATATATATTTTTCAGAGCATTTGCACTGGCAAGATGTAGACCTCCTATAGATTTCTGAAAACCAAGCTCTCACTCTCCTCACATATCTATTCTCCATTTATTGCTTCATTTAAATCCCTTTCTTTTCAATTATACTCAAATCTGTTGGTAACGGGAAATACACTCTTGGAGCCTCTACCCAATCAGAAAGTAATATATTTCTCAGCAGAACACATACTCTGGTCCATGCAAGCAATCGATAAGTTTGTCATTTACATTTTAGCCTGTAGAATGGTTTAAATGTATCATATAAAAAATTTAAAGGAGAATTGAATAAAATGCAGACAGAATTTTAAGCAACTAATTAATCTTCAGAAATCCAGTTTTCAGTTTTCACACAAGCTATGTGTGTTGTTATTCTGTCTCTCACTGTTCAAATAAATGTACCATTAAAATTATAGACTGAGCATTTCTTTGTCAGTGGGCAAATGTACAAAATCAGCAGGGGATCAAATACTTTTTTCCCTCACTGTATATCAAGTGGCATGTTCTAATTCATAGTTCAATGTCAGTACTATAAACATTAAAAATTCTCCTAGAGATTTATTTTTTGTGGTCGTTAATTGATGAACCATGTGGGTAGAATAGTGCAAAAATAGGTAATCACAGCTCGAGTGTCCAGCTGAGGAGGAGGATAATGACAACGATGGCGATGCTCCGTGCCACTCCTGAGAGTTCTTCTCGAACAAATAGTCATACGAGACTACCGAAAACTCAAATATTAATTATGAACTAATATACTGACTAAGAAGGAAAGTATTTTCCACTACAAAGTAGGGATGTCACGATACCAAAAATCTAGTAGTCGGTACCGATACTACCAAAAGTACACTATACTTGATACCAAAGTCGATACCATGGTGTGGTTTATCCATCCATCTATCCATCTTCTACCGCTTACTCATTGTTCAGGGTCGCGGGGAACCTGGAGCCTATCCCAGGGAGCATCAGGCACAAGGCAGGGTACACCCTGGACAGGGTGCCAGTTGGTGTGGTTTAATCAAAAGAAATATTAAAAAAATTTTTTTATAAAATTAAAAACTCCTGGAAGGGCGCACGGTGGCTTAGTGGTTAGCACGTTCGCCTCACACCTCCAGGGTCCGGGGTTTGATTCCCGCCGGGGCTATGTGTGTGCGGAGTTTGCACGTTTCTCCCGTGCTGCGGGGGTTTCCTCCGGGTACTCCGGTTTCCTAACCCAGTCCAAAGACATGCATGGTAGGTTGATTGGCAGCTTGGTAAAATTGTCCATAGTGTATGAATGGGTGTGTGAGTGTGTATGTGATTGTGCCCTGTGATGGACTGGCACCCTGTCCAGGGTGTACCCCGCCTTGTGCCTGATGCTTCCTGGGATAGGTTCCCCGTGACCCTGAAGCAGGAATAAGTGGTTGAAGATGGATGGATGGATGAAAACTCCTGGTGGACATCCTCCTTTGGCTGATACTGGCAAAGAGAGAGATAGGGGGGGATATTTTAGTTATCAAACACAAGTGCTAAGGTGTACTCCTAAACACACACACACACACACCCCTTATACTCTGAATGCAAGCATTAGTTTAAATTCACTGATTTGGTGGCAGCCTCGCTTTCCTCGCTTTGTTTGAATTGAACGATAGCGTTGGTTGCACACCAGAAACCGACTCTACCTTTCCTCTCAACGAGTCTGAGAGGAGCTAAAATTGTTAAGCTAAGCAAATATTCTGTAGTGTTTCCCATGTGCTTATAGGCGTTCTTCTTATTCTTCTCCACTTGTGGACCGACTAAAACACTTGTGCGTATTTGCTGCCCCCTTCAGTTCCGGAAGAATTGCAACCTCAGTACTTTTATTACAATGGTACTTATGTTACTGCTTAAAAACAAGTATGCTTTAAGAATGTTGACTTGGTACCGAAGTATCGGTTCTTATGACATACCTACTAGAAAGTACAAACACTATACAGAGAACCGCATAAAGAATGCTCTCCAAAATTCGCCAAACTGAAGTCTACTTCCAGGTCAGGGAATTGTTGACCAAAAGCTCACTAGCCAAAAGAGTGCAAATCACTGTTAAGCCTGCCCACATTTGTGCCAGAGATTTGTGCCATAATGGCGAACATAAACTTGCAGAGCTTAAACGAAAAGTTTGAAAGTGTAAATAAAACTTCTGGTTCACTGTTTTAACAGTTTTTCTTCTTTCTCGTTGTATATTTTTGTTAATTTCTTGAAAGGTTAGGTTCAAAACTTTTAGCGCAAATTGAATTCCATACAAAAAAGGTTGTGACATTCAAAATTCGGTGATGCAGTAGAATTTGTGGACCCATTTTGGTTCAAAAATATGCAGGCACGATGACCTCTCAAGACCCCATTTTCACTCTGCTCAGGAAAGTCATCAGGAAAGTAATTTCCTGACCTCAAACTCACCCTTAATAGTACTCTTCTATTTCTGAAATCCAGGTTTTGTCAAAATAAAAGCGTTCTTCACCCAAATACAACCTAACAAATCAGACCAAACTCTAATATGAAGTTCCTTTTATTCACCTACTAATTCAGTATGAGACTATAAAAACCCTATCAAAATGCATGCTCATTTGCTTTTTGTGAAGCACCTAAGTGAAGCATATAAATCCATCCAAATACATTATAAATCCAAAAGAGCATCACTGTATTAAAATCACAGATTAATTTACATTGTAGTGAGCCATATCAGTGGCCACTTACCAATGGCATTTGGTCAGTCAGTTTTGCACTTGATCAGATCACCTCTGCAGAATTTTTTGTCGCACTTTCACATTCTCACTTGCATCATACTAATTTAGGATTGCTCTCAAAAAGTGATCTCAACATCATCGAAAGATCCACTAACTCTACATATGCCTACATATATAAGACTATAATTGTTTTTTAATGCTTTTAAGGATGGCATGAAGCAGATCATCTAAACAAATCTGTTCTGCACAGGGCTTTCATTCTTTTTTAATTATATGTAGTGATTAAAACATAATAATAACAAACTCATTTCCAACTCATTATAAACTTGTGTGGGTTTGTAATGTGAAGAGATGTAATTAGTATGTACTGTCATAAGCTTTGTTTACTTGAGATATATATATATATATATATAATGTTTATCATTTGTTTAAATTCATTTATTTCATATAGTCCATGTTTTAAATTAACTGCATAATATTGCCTAAATTCTGCATTGTATAGCATTTATAACAGGAAACAATGAAAGAGGCAAAATGTCTATAATGCTCATTGATCATCTGCATATTTTGTCTTTTATCGTTCAATCCCTGTATTAGCCTGATATCTGTACATTTTGAATTTTGGACTGTTGCCATGCAATATTACAGTATGTCAAATTGAATCCAAATCTCCACATTTCTCATACTCCTACTAAAATATTGACAAAAAATTTGGTGAGTGTCATATAATGAGGACCGGATGGAAGCAAATGCATGTATGACAAATTAATGATAACAAATCCAAAGGTTCAGGCAAGAGTCAAAGTACATAAACAAGCAAGGGTTATGCGATAGGCAAACAGTCCCAAACAGGCAAGGCAGAGAATCATGGTCGAGGGAATAAACAAAGTCTAAACTGGAATACACAAACACGGTATCAAGGTTTGGTAACAGACAAAATGCAACTGATACTTTGCAATGGCTTTATGCATGAGAGTCTCTTAAGCAGTATGGTGTGATTGAGATTATAATTGGGAACATTTGTGTCTGATTAGTTTTCAAGAGAAGGTGTGGTGACATTGTGTAGCTTTGGAAGTTGTAGCCATCAGCTATGTTTGTAGTTCGTGGTTCATTCTGGGAAATGGAGTTGCTGGTTTGCATGACATGACAGATAGAAAAAAAAAATTATAATTTGTTAACTATTTAAGTCCCGTCAGTCAGTTGGTTATTGATGCTATTGAAAACAGGTTATTGATGCCATTCAAAATCTGATATAAAAACATATTTGATTTGATATTGCTTTATCCGGTTTAACCACAGATCTTTATAATATATTCACACAAAACCAACCACCTACACTAAAGGTCACAAAGATTTAAAAATATTCGGTCTGCAGAGCTTATGTTTTTACACTGTCTATTCCAGCTTACTTATGCATTTATTGAAATATCTTTGTCAGAAAGTCTTTGTGAAGTAATGCACTTTTCAATGAAGATAATCACAGCAGTGGCTATTTTTGCCCTCTTTTCACAAGCCCTCTTCTGTCAGTAATCAGAATAATCCCTTTTTAGGTCAAATTCTGGAGTTAATGTCAGGAAAAACGCACACCTTGATGCATCTACTACTCATGTCTTCCACCAAAAAAGCTAAATTTCCAGCTTTTGGTTTTGATTTTCATTTTTCCTCATTTTTTGCTTTTCCTGTATATGACACAGATTTACTAATTCACCATGATAGTTCTCTTTATCCTTCCCACCTCTGCCTTTTTTAAGAGGATGGGAGAAGGTGAGTCAGCCAGGCGTGAACAAGGCCAAGCAAACCAAGGCCAGTGTCCTGAGAATGGCAGAGAGGCACTTTTAATCTAGTTTGTTTCGCTCCCTTTGTCCTGTCCCCTTCTGTAGAGCTGGTCTGTTTACTGAGTCCTGCCTGCCCAAGGCAAAAGGGGAAGCGTGGATATTGTGTGGGTGTCTCCAACACAAAGATAACAATGGCCTGTCTAAAGGTGTCAGTCGTTTAATATTCAGGTTGTGCTCACTACTCATCAATTATTACACACTGTCCATTAAACTTTTGGCAGCAGCTTGGAGAGACATTTGCCTTTTTTTTTAACAACCTCAAACATACCTCAAAGCCAGAGCTTTTTTTTTTTAAGGGTGGGGGAGCTCTCTATAGTAGAATGGCCCCATCATGTGACCTTAACCCAGTCATTCTGCTCTGGGAAAATGTCCAAACAACTCCAAGAAACACACCGAGTAGTTCTGAGAAATGTAAGGGAAAACTTTTTTCCCATTATAGCTTTTAATGTAGATTTATAGATTAATTGTGTTAATCTTTTAAAAACTCAATAGACCTATGTATGTCAAGCTTTTAAAAGCTGGTGAACCATAGAGTTGTAAAATATTCAATTGGAAAATACCCGATATGTTTCTGTGCCTATCTATTTCTTTTGTATGTAGAAATATACACACAAAGCTCCATCATATATACAAAATGTTCTAAACAGTAGCAGGTTAAGACCTAATGGTTTACACTTGTGTCTTTTTTTCCAGAACTTAGCTTTGCCTGGGTCTTCAATGAGTACCCGAACTTTGTCCATCAAGACAGCAGGCTCTTTGTGTCCCAAGAGACTGGAAACCTGTATATTGCAAAGGTGAACCCAACCGATGTAGGCAACTACACATGTGTCGTCAACAACAGCATCACCAAGGATAAAGTGCTCAGTTCACCCACTCCTCTGGTGCTGAGAACTGATGGTAAGATCTGTCTACATACCAGACAATCCTTGATGGCTGACTTTGAATGGGATACAATCTGAGATTTAAAGAAAGATGCCTTTTCAAGAAAGGTCGTTTTTTAAAAAGGTTGCTTGAAAGATGCTTTTTTTTCTAAATGCCAGGCCTTTGAAGGCAGAACTGTTGCCTTGTTAGGAAGCTAACATGTAGCCTTGACAATGTCACACAGAGGCCACATTTCCATTTGAGATGGATGCTGGTTTACTGAGTGAATGCTTGAAATCTTTTATAGACCTCTTGGTTGTTTTTTGTGTTTTATTTTCTCCTGCACTCACTATACTGGCACTTTCTTTGTGATTGTCCTTTTGTTGTTATATTGCTTGTATACAGGAATATAAAGAGCATATGCCATAAATCATTGATGAATGACACAGTTTGTATGTGCTTGTGTGTTGTTTGCCCATCACAGGTGCAATGGGAGAATACGAGCCCAAAATAGAAGTTCATTTCCCAGACACCATGCCTGCTGCAAAAGGATCGTCTGTGAAACTAGAGTGCTTTGCCCTGGGGAAGTGAGTTGTGTGTGTGTTTTATCTACCAGTAATGTTAATCTGGAGCTCACATCCATGTCTGGATAACATGTATTTTTATTCCTTTTTGATACACTGCTCCAGGAGCTTTGAAATTCAAGATAATTCCTTTAAGTCCTTTCCTAATGCAATTAGCCATCTGCAATGAGGATTTATTTATTTATTTACTTACTTTTACAGGAGGCTTCTCGTGTTAATGGCTGCTTTTCAGAGAGCACTAACCAACATGATTTACCTCTTAAATAGTTCAGAAAACAAGCCGGATGTGTCTTCTCTTAAGCTGTGAAGAAAGGGGCTCATTTAGTGCGATAAAAAGCACGTTTTCAAAGAACAGGGGATTACAGTCTTTGAGAGAACAACTAGCAATATTGCAACAGTCACAGGTTTTAAACAGATTTGTTCAAACCTGAATCTCCAAAAGCAGCCACAATCTTCATGCGGAATGTAAACATGTGAACCACTTGAGACACACCAGCAGGTTCCTGTGAACACTTTAGTTCAAGCCAAATTTGTTCTTTCTCTCCCTAACAGCCCGGTTCCTAAAATCACCTGGAGAAGAACCAATGATGTGCCATTCCCAAGTAAAGTCAAACTAAGTAACTCCCATGCTATTCTAGAGATTCCCAGATTCCAGCAGGAGGACACAGGCACGTATGAGTGTGTGGCAGAGAACAGTCGAGGAAAGAATGCAGCAAGAGGCCGCCTCTCTTTTCATGGTAAAGGAGCTTACAGATGTGGCCTTTAAGAATGTGCGTTCTTTCATGGGATTTCACGCGATTTGTCATGTGTCATCCCGCACCACCCTGCAGGCATGCTTCTTAGAATTTAAAGAATTTAAGAATTGTTGTAACTTGTGTATTAAGATTTTATTTGTACTAATACCTTTGTTATGTTTTATGTTAGGGTAATCACGACTGCTGTGGTACTTTGTTTAATCCAGATAGGAAGCATTTCTCCACTGCAGTAATTTGGTATTTTTCGTTCATGGTTAAGCCCAAAGACAAAAAAGGAAAGTAGGCAAAAACTTTTCTTTTGGATTTTTGGTTGCTTCTTCCCTACTCATGCACAATGGCATGTTTTGACAAGCTTCCACTTTCATTATGATGAATAGGTCTGAATGCGATGAGTGTTACCCTCACAGTGTCATCTGGGTTATAACTTAGAGCAAGGTCATGTCATAACAAGTCTGTCAAATGACTCTTGTACTCACGAGGAGCTATGATGTTGTATGACACATATGATGATGCAGTGGTAATGATGCTGTCATGCATTAGAACATCAATGGCTTGTCCTTCTAAATCTTTAGATTTAGCATTAGCAACAAGTGAGAACTACAACCAATGGAAATGCACCATCCTTAACCATTCTTAATAACATCTAATACATTATTATAGTCTAATTGCTTACGTTACAACAACTAATAACCTTTATTAATCTAAGTGCATACCATACATCAACAAAATGTGTAATTCAGACAAGTATTTTGTCTACTCCTTCAAAAGTTGTACTGTGCTTATAGCAAGAAATCATGAGGGAATTTTGGGGCTTATTCCATTTCTTCAAAATAGGAGATTATTTTTGAAATGCAATTATACCCCAGTATTAATTGAACTCACAGTTGGTACACAGGCACTGTAGGGTGCCTGCCAGGCACCCGGATAATAAGGCTGTGGAACGAGGTCAGAGGATTTATTTGTGTGCTGAAAGGACAGAGCGTGCCTTTGGTCTGATAGAATTGTCATTCTGTCTGGAGAGAGGGGGCGTTTCATTTCAATAGCCCAATTCATAGCCATTATGCTTCTGTGAAATGAGCAGCCATTGTTGGATTTTATTTATTTCGACTCCAATCCCACACTGCTGGAAAATATCCATTCGGAAGTGAAAACTCCGTAGCATTGTGGAAGGAGGAAAGGGACCACCTAGGGGAAGTCCTTGTTTCCTTATGAAGGGGCTTTTACGCAAATACTGTATTTCTCACAGTAAGGCATGAGACTGCAGTAAAAAGTCATAGTTTTGAAGAAAATAATGAAAATAATTATTTATTTGAAAATAATGACAGAGAGAATAAAAGGCTTATAATTGTGAGGGAATATTTGGAACTGAATTCATATGATTCATTGCAGGGTCAAAATTAATTAGCGGTCACCAGTGTAGGAAAATAAAGCACAAACAATATATTATATACAGTGCCCTCCAATAATATTGGCACCCTTGGTAAATATGAGCAAAGAAGGCTTTTGATCTTTTGTTAAAAAAAATCACAAGAATATTCTGCTCTCATGGATATCAAACAATTGCAAACACAACACAGGTTTATCAAATAAAAAATTGTTAAATATACAGTGCATCCGGAAAGTATTCACAGCACTTCACTTTTTCCACATATTGTTATGTTACAGCCTTATTCCAAAATGGATTAAATTAATTATTTTCCTCAAAATTCTGCAAACGATACTCCATAATGACAATGTGAAAGAAGTTTGTTTGAAATCTTTGCAAATTTATTTAAAAAAAAAAAAAAAAAAAAAGCACATGTACATAAGTATTCACAGCTTTTGCTCAATACTTAGTTGAAGCACCTTTGGCACCAATTACAGCCTCAAGTCTTTTTGAGTACGATGCTACAAGCTTGGCACACGCATTTTTGGACAGTTTCTCTTAGTCTACAGCTTGGCATTCTTAACCTCCTGCATGATCATAAGATTTTGAACTCAAGATACAGAATGTGTGTTGTATCATTTCTATCAGCTTAACTAATAATAAATATGGCTGAAAAGTGTTAAAAGCTGAACTAAAATCAATAAAAAGTTTGCGTGCATATGCCTTGGTGTCCTCCAAATGTTAAAGATGTTAAAGAACTAAGAACTAAGTCTCTATCTATAGGCAAACTGCCAAGGGTCTAACTTGGGTGTTACCTCATTATTAAATTAAGTCACAATATATTTCTCAAAGAATTTCATTACGATTGATGTTAACGCTACAGTAACGCTAATCATTGTTTTCATCTGAGAGTGGCTTCTTTGGGACTGGGGTAATTACAGATGTTTTCCATAGTGCAGGGGCTCTATGTGAGTCCAATGAACACTGAAAGAGTGGATGCCAGACTGGGGTGAGCTCTTCAGCGCAAGTTTTTAAAAGGTGTGCAGAAATCCCATCTGGTCCTTTGAACTTCTTGGTACTGCCGGAACAGCAATTGCAATTTAAAGCTATCTACCACAAATCTAGTGCCCATATCATCCTTCAGCGAGTCTAGAATGAAGTTACATTTATCAGAAAATGTCTGGGTTATGTATGTAACCCTGTTCCCTGAGAAGGGAACGAGACATTACATTAGCTGAATGCTGCAGGGAGCACCCTCACATGTCTGATGCTTGTCTAAAATGATGCCTAATTTATAGGCCTGCTGTGATCATGTGACGTGGCAATTAAGTGCGTCATGTTAAATATAAATGACACCAGTGCACCACGCTGCTCGCCTCTATTATCTGAAGCAAAGACGCAATTCACAGACATGCCCCAATATGACAAAACTCGATCCCTTCTCAGGGAACAGGATTACTTGCCCAGACATTCCCTTTCAAAGGGAACTTCACGTTGAGTTATCTGAGTGCTGCGGGAACGAAAATACCCACTCCATCATACTGAGGGTACGGCCTGTTCAAAAAGATCCAAGCCCGAGGGTCACTGCAAGACACTCGAGCCTGGACAGGAATGTAAATCCAGGCTGTAAAATCGAATGAATGCATGTGGTGTAAATCACCCTGCGAGATCACACATCCTGTAAGGATACCCCTTTGGACAAAGCCTTTGAGGAGGTGACCCCCTAGTCAAATGAGCCCTTATGTCCAGAGCCATAGCGAGACCGCATGCCTCATAAGCGTTAGAGTTTGCTTCCACTATCCAATTAGAGATGTGTTTCAAGACAGCATCATCTCTGCTGTCGCCACCAGAGCAGACCAGCAGCTGCTCTGACTTGCGCCGCTGGCAGGAGCAGTGGACATAAGTACAGAGAGCCCGTACTGGACACATTCGGTGCAATTTCTCTTGTTCTCTTGTTGTATGAGGAGCAGAGGAGGGCAGAAAGCCTGCAACACCACTGGCTGGGCAGCAGATGTAGGTACTTTAGGAATATAATCCAGCAAAGGATACAGGTAGGCCTTGGCTAATCCATGGGTAAAGTCAAGGCAGGAAGGGGCAACAGAGAGCTTGTAGATATCCTACTTACTTGAGAGATGTCATGGTCAACAAAAGAGGTTTCTTTAGAGTCAGAAGCTTTTCAGAGGCTGACACTAATGGCTCAAATGTTGCACCTGACAGACCTTCCACAGAAAGGTTCAAGGAAGGTATGTGTGGTCTGCAGATGTGCCTCAGCTGCCTGACACCATGCATATCCTTCAAAATTAGAGGATGTTGCCCCACAGAGGTTCCATAAGTAGGGGTGTGGCTGACCGAAATGGCAGCCACATAGACCCTCATTGTAGGAGGAGCCAGCTCTGCTGAGTTCTTAAATCCTTGTAAGAACTCCAGGACTGTAGCTATTTTGCAATTTGCTGGGTCTAGCTGATGTTCCTCACACCACGAGACAACAGGTTGCCACTTGAGCGCATACAATATCATCGTGGATGCTGTTCTAGCATTCTACATGGTCTCTACAACCTCAGTTGTGAGACCAGAATGTATGAGCTGGTGCCTCTCAGGGGTCAGACTCAGTTTTCATAGTTCCAGCCGAGGGTGATAAATCAGCCCTCTGGCTTGAGACAGTAGATCCCTGCGGATGAGAATCTCCAAAGGAGTGCCGTCTAGCAGGAATATTGTCTCTGAGAACCATATTCGAGCTGGTCAGTAAGGTGCTACTAGCAGCAAACGTAGACCATCTTGGCAAACTCTCGCTAGAACTTGTGGAAGCAGAGCGATCAGGGGAAAAGCATTTAGATGTGACCTCGGCCACGTGTGCACCATGGCATAGACCTAATGGTGTGGGAGGAGTGAGGGCGAACCACAGCGGGCAGTGTGTTGTCTCCTTGGAGGCAAACACCTCCCTTCCTGCTTTGCCAAACCTCCGCCATATGGTCTCCACCACTTGTATATGGAGCCACCAATCCCTGGGCCTCAGCCCTGGCCTCAACAGAACGTCTGCCCCCACATTCAGGTTACCCACAATGTACATTGCACTCACTGACAAGAAAAGAACTAGTTGCACCTGCCTGAACAGGGGGCGCGAACATAATCCTCCTTGGTGGTTGATCTATGAGACCACGCTGTGTTGTCTGTAAACACATGGTGACCTCTACATTGAGGAAGAAAGAATTTCAATGCTAGAATTATGGCCGCATTTCTAGACAATTTATATGAAACTCCAGATGAGGGCCGCTAATGAGACTGCACCCCAGCCCATGAGGGAGGTGTCTGCCAATACCGTCTTGTGATAAGGGACACCCATAGAGTGTGACCCAAGGCTAGAGACCGGGGACACTTCCAAATTCTAATAGCATGTAGGCATTGCCCCGTGACAGTGATTACTCTCAGAGATTTCATCCTCAGACAAAACCCCCAACTTCTCAGCCACCACTGAAACAGTCTCCTGTGCAATAGGCCCAATGGTATGACACTGGATGCTGCTGCTGACATTGGCTGCTTGCTGTCTCTTGAAGGGGATGCCAAGATCCAGCTTTATCTTGCTCAATGTTGATAGGATTGACCCTACACATGTTAAGGATAGAAATGCCCTGATTGTAGTAGAATACTTATAACCCCTAGAAAAGTTGTTTACTGCACTGGAGTAATACTTTTCTGAGGTTCAACCTGAGCCTCAAGCTCTTCATGTGGGGTGAGAACAATATCTCGATGTTGAACCACCAGTTCCCTGGATCGTGCTAGAATTAACCAGTCATCCAGGTAGTTTAGTACACGGATGCCCTTGAGTCACAGTTGAGCCAGACTGACGTGAAGGTGCGAGGGGATAAAGCTAGCCTGAAGGGAAGAACTTGATCTTGGTAAACCCCAGGAACTTCCTGTGACTGGGTGATATTTGCACCTTTTAGATGCGTGTGGATATATGCACATTTTAGATCTATCATCAAAAAACAGTCCTCAAACTGAATCTTTTGAAAGATAAGTTTGGGCATCAGCATCTTGAAACTGTATGTCCGAGGAGTACAGTTCAGATGATGTGGATCTAAAACTATTTTATTTTATTTTTTAAGAAAATAGCAGAAGCATTGAAAATGCCTATTTCCACCAGAAGTTAGTTGTGTGTCAGGGCCAGAAAGTCTCCAAAACTATCATCCGATATCACCTACATCACCAGAAGTTATTTGGAAGGGTTTCCAGAAAAAAGCCTCTACTTTCATCCAAAAACAAACTCAAGCATGTTCAGATTGCCAGACACTACTGGAAGTTCAAATGGGATTGGTTAAGGGTGCCAGATGAAACCAAAAAAGAGCTTTTTGACAATAAACACCAGAGGTTGTTTTGGCGCACACAGAGAGGTATCCATATGGAAAAGGTTAAATATGGAATGAGTATGGTGGTGACTTTTTAAGTTTTGGGGCTGTTTTACTGCCAGAAGACCTGGACATTTTGTTGGGATACATGGCATCATGGACTCTATCAAATATCAGTAGATATTAAATGAAAACCTGACTTCCTCTGCCAGAAAGCTTGAAAGGAGCCATGGTTGGATCTTCCAGCAGGACAATGATAAAAAAAAAAACCATACATCAATATCAACACAAAAATGGTTTACTGACTACAAAGTCAAGGTCTTGCCATGGCCATCCCTGTCCCCTGACTTAACCCATAGAAAACCTGTGAGGTGAACTGAAGAGAAGAGTCCACCAACGTGGACCTCAAAATTTGAAGGATCTGGATAGAATCTGTATGGAGGAATGGTCTCAGATCTCTTTTCATGTATTCTCTAATCTCGTCAGACATTATAGGACTCAGAGCTGTTATCTTGGCAAAAGGTAGCACAAAGTATCGACTAAAAGGGTACCCATAATTGTTGCACAAATATTTAACAAAGATTTTTTTTTGATAAATAACTGTTTTGTTTGCAATTGTTTGATATACATGAGACCAGATAATTTTTGTGAATTTCTTTAACAAAAGAACAAAAGGTTTAACAATAAACACAATTGTTCACAGCCTTCTATACACATATTTACCAAGGGTGCCAATATTAGTGGAGGGCACTGTATATATGTACATATGTATATTGCCAGAGACTCATTCATTTTCCACCAACCTGCATTTGTCTCTTTATAGCCAAACCTCACTGGCTGCAGACCATGACAGCCACAGCATTGTCAATTGAGGATAACTTATTCTGGGAGTGCAAAGCCAATGGGAAACCCAAACCCTCATACAGCTGGCTGAAGAATGGAGAAACGCTTATGTCTGAGGTACAGTGGAACTGCCAGGGAAAAGCTAAATGTAAGCTTAATTCTCAACCTTTTCAAGGTCGGATAAGAAAAACTGACAGCAGTCAGAAATCAATTAAACAAAATGGGATAAATTACTTAGAAGAAACAAAATGGGAAATATTTATTAGGAAACCATATGCCCAGCGATCATTTACTTTATCTACGCTACATTATTAATAATTCATGCATTTATTTATACAACCCCAGTTCCAAAAAAGTTGCAAAATGCAATGATTAAACAAAATGCAATGATTTGGAAAAATAAGGAAAAATTAGGTAATTTTAAATTTGATGGTCGGAACACGTCTCAAAAAAGTTGGGACGGGAGCAACAAGAGGCTGGAAAAGTAAGTATTACTACAAAGAAACAGCTGAAGGAACATTTTGCAACTAATTGGGTTAATTGACAACTGTTGGTTAATTGACAACTGTTAATTGGTCAGTAACATGATTGGGTATAAAAAGAGTATCTTAGAGAGGCGGAGTCTCTCAGAAGTAAAAATGGAATCTCGATGGAAGCATATGTTGCTCTAAAACCTGTATATACCTTTCAGCATTGATGGTGCCTTTCCAAATGTGCAAGATGCCCATTCCATTGGCACTAATGCACCCCATACCATCAGAGATGCAGGCTTTTGAACGGAGCACTGATAAAACACTCGATTGTCCCTCTCGTCTTTAGGCCTCTTAAGTTTGGAGGACATTAAGTCCATGGTTTCCAAAAAGAATTTAAAATTTTGATTCTCTGACCACAGAACTGTTTTCCACTTTGCCTCAGTCCATTTTAAATCAGCTTTGGGCAAGAGAAGACAGTAGCATTTTTGGATCATGTTCACAAATAGCTTTTTTGCATGATAGAGCTTTAACCAACATTTATGGATGACACGGCGAACGGTGTTCACAGACAATGAGTTCTGGAGGTGTTTCTGGGCTCATGCAGTGATTTCCATTACAGAATCATCCTTGTTTTTAATGCAGGGTCCGAAGATCATGGGCATGCAATATTGATTTTCACCCTTGTCCATTGCGCACAGAGATTTCTTCAGATCATTTGATGATATTATATACTGTAGATGATGAGATATTCATATTCTTCAAAATTTGAGGTTAAGGAACATTATTCTGAAATTGTTCCACAAATTGTAGACACAGTTATTTGCAGATTGGTGAACCTCTTCCCATCTTTACTTTAGAGAGGGAGAAAGACTCTCCCTCTCTACGATACTCTTTTATACCCAAGTGAAATTTAGAGTAGGCAATCCACATAGCAGTATGTTTTGGGAGATCAGAGAAAAAAGAAGAACCCAGAGGAAACCCCTGCAGACATGGCGAGAACATGCAGGTTTGAACTGGAGAGCATGGATCTGTGAGGCCTACCCACTGCCCAAAAACCCCAATGTCCTGCACACATGATTTTATTTTTTTATTTATTCGCTTGTAGAATTCAAAGGAAATTTATCTGATGTATATATGTAATGTATTTTTATGTAATACATAATACTGTAATCAAACAGCCGTCTATCAGTGGTGCATGTTATATAAAATCCAGTCCGAATCCAGAGGCTCTGATGCACTATAAATGTTTTCTTGTTTTCTTGTTTTGTTTTGGTCCCATCTAATGAGATTTATCATGTTGTGAATTAGGCAACAAAACAACAGCCTCACTGAATGTGGTCTGTATTTGGACTGGGAATGACCTCTCTATTTAGCCTCTCTTGTTCTCCGTCTCTCTCTCTCTTTTTCATGCTTGTATTGTGCTGAGCCCTAGTTTTAAGACTGCTTAATGGGCTTAAAGCTCAGCCATGCCATTAGCCTCAGCTGTAGCTCGATACTTTTTCGACCAATCCCTCTCACTTTTCTGACCGATTGCTCACAGTAAGATGAATTGCTTATAAGTGTACCACAGCTATTGTCAACACTGCTTTTCTGTACTCCAAAGCTGAGGGTCAGCGTTTTTTTTTGTCCCCCAGGCCCCCAGTCCAAGTTATATCCAACATGGCTCTATCCCCCAACTCAGCCTTAGGCTATAGTCTAAAAATCTATACAAAATTTGAGTGGAACTATAATTGTATATATATTGTGTAGTGATGGATGATACTGCTGATTTTCTTTTGGAGACAGCAGCAATTACTACCAAGGCTAGCATCCAGTTTTAATAAAAAATAAATAAATTTTTGACAATAAAATAAAGAAATCTCATACATACTGTTCTTCAGTAGTTTAGAGAAATGAAAAAAAATATATCATGGACCTGTTGACATACATGTACTTTTTGTCTGCATGTGTCCCCACAGGGCCGGGTGCTCATAGAGAATGGTGCTCTCACCATCCCCTCACTGACCCTATCTGATGGAGGGATGTATCAGTGTGTGGCAGAGAATAAACACGGCATCATTTATGCCAGTGCCGAACTGGTGGTGCTAGGTAAGTTTCACTCTGCTGAAAGAAATTAGCCTGAATCTAACTTTTATTTAAAAACTTTAAATTTTTTATTTTTTTTTATTTATCTTGTGCCATTAACTAAATTACAAACCATGTTTTGATATTATTACCAATTATTATTATCTGCTGATGAATCAAGCTCACTTGGTCATGATGAGAACAAAAATATCCAACAATTTTTTTGGCTTTTCATTCAGTTATGTCTTAGCGTTCTGCCACATACAGCATTTAAGTAATATCAGTGACATGCAAGATCCCTGAGTTTTTTTAAGGTTATATATTCAGCTTCCACCTTCACAATTTCAAATATTGTTACCATCCAGACTAACCTTGTAACTGGCTAACATGTTGATCGAGAACCCAAGAAAGAATTCAGGGTTTCAGAATCTTATCTTACAATCCCACTTCACTACCTAAGTCTCACCATTTTTATCTCCTTTTTCAGTGTTTAAACCTTTAAATTTAACCAAAATCAAAGCATCATGCCACAAACTGACATGCTAGGCATCAGTGGTGCTATCCATCTGAGTGCTTCCTTTCCAACAACACCTTTTTCCTCATATTGATTTGGACTCTATGACCAGCTGTAGTCTTTACTTTCTGGAGTTCCTGTGTGTAAATCATGGAATATCGATCAGCGCTTTTTCCTATGCAACTGAATCCTACATGGCATGTTATGATGACTGATACAAGATAGCTAGGTCATAGCTCATGTACAAAAAGATGCAGAACAAGCATCTGTAAGTCAATGGCTTCATTTATCTTAAATCTCAGAATTCCTAAAGCCTGGTTTTGCTTGAACCTGCAGGCATTACATGTTTTCTGCTGCCTGAATTCTAAATTTCTTGTGCAGCATCACCACCCAGTTTTTCCGAGAGCCCCCTGAGGAGTGTGTTGAAAGTTCGTGCTGGCAGTGAGGTGACTTTGGATTGCAGACCACACGCTTCACCCAAAGCCATCAGCTTGTGGAAGAGAGGGAACGAGATGATCCAGAAAAATGAAAGGTACACTAAAAAAAATAAGTGAGGCTTCCAAATATGTATATATATATAAATATCCACTTATGTAGATATTTATATATATACATATATGTGTATAAACAGCTCATTAACAGGAAAAGGGTTATGTTGAATATGCAATATATATATATATATATGCACATATATATGCACAGTAGTACATATACCATATGAAAGTGTATTTACTGGCCAGCCATTGTCATCACTTTCAGATTCTCTGTCTTCCCCAATGGAACACTAAAGATTGTCAATGTGACTAAGCAAGACGGGGGCATTTACACATGCATTGCCAGAAACCAGTTTGGCAGTGCAAGTACGGCAGGCCGCCTGCTGATCACGGGTGAGTTGCTCCCAAATGTCATGCTTTTCACAATAGTTACAGACTTTTTAAGTTTACAATTTGAGGTATCAAAGAGTTTTTGTTGGTGACTTTGTTAATCTCTTGGTGACAGTTACTGATTATTCATTATTTATGCATGGGTGGTGTCCTTTCTTGCTTCTCAAGTGGCATGTTTAGAGGGATGTGAAGCTGCCTGTTTTCCATTAAGATCCACTTAATGAGAAAGTCTCCTTGGTAACTGTAAAAGTATGAAAGCTGCTGATAAGAGATGGCTTATATTACTGATATTTCAGATAATGAAAAGAAACAGCTTCCATCCACATCTGTCTACCTACAGACTATGTAGTAATTCATATCCTGCTTATCAAATTTTCACAGAATTATCTACCTTTGGCCATCTCCCTTCTTCTCTGTTCTATTTTTTTGTTTTTGTATTTTTCTTTTTTTTTTCTCTAATCAGCTTTACACAAATTTTCCCTTAATCCATTAGCTTTTAGCCAAAAAAGGGAAGCTTATAGTGAGCATTTTACTGCCTAATTGCCTAGCACACATGGAGATGAGACTTTTTTTTGGTAATAAATTGACATGTTAACATATAATAAATGAATTTTAAATAAGTTATAAATAGACTGGCTAAGCTATGTTGTTTTGATGATGTACAGCATACTGTTTAATATTTTAAAAGGACAAAAGTTTGCATACCTAAAAAAAATAAAAGTGTGATGACAGAATTATAATTTAGAAGCAGCTGTGTTGTGGACAGTACAGTGGTACAGGGAATAGACGTGTCGCAACTCGAGGATCCCAGGTTTGAACCCAGGTTTGAGTTTGGGTTACTATTTGTACAGAGTTTTGCATGTTCTGCAGGCAGATAGACTAGCTATTCTAAATTTCCCCTAGGTGTGAATGAGTACGTGTCCTGTCAGGGTGTATTCTCACGTTGTGTCCAGCATTCCTTGGATAGGCTCTGTATTCACTAAGGTCCTAACCAGGATAAAGTGCTTTTATTTTTATCTGTATTTTTATTTTATTTTAAATACAGGCTTATTCATGTCTTTTATGTAATGGTGTATGCATAAATATTATTACTGAGCTAAAAGATGTTTTTATAGGTGAGTATGTGCTGATTTAAACTTGCAGTTTGTCCATAACTAAGTTTTTCTTGCTTGCTAGCTACATTTCTCTTGTAGCTCCAGGGCACAACTAAAGAATGAAACTTCGGACCACTATACACGTCTTGGCTGATTGACTACTAAGGGTGTGAATTAAATTTTTGGTTGAACTGTTCATATAGAGCACTCTCATATTCATGGAAATGCTCACTAATGTTCCAATCCCTGACTGTTTTCTTCCTATATGCATCCCTAATAGTACTATAATTGTGCTGTTAATGTCATCTTGATTAGTGTGCTTATTAACCTCTAATCTGCTATTTCCTCATTAAACTGCATGGTGGATCAACTGTTCATTTCCTCCATTAAGTTGAATATGCAGTTAATTGCTGGTTTTGTTGTTAAACAAAAAAAAGGCACAACCTGTGTGATAGATAGATTGATCGATATCCATCCATCCATCCATCTTCTACCGCTTACTCCTTCTTCAGGGTCGCGGGGAACCTGGAGCCTATCCCAGTAAGCATCGGGTACAAGGCGGGGTACACCCTGGACAGGGTGCCAGTCCATCGCAGGGCACAATCACACACACACACTCATTCATACAGTACGGACAATTTAGACACACCAATCAGCCTACCATGCACGTCTTTGGATTGGGGGAGGAAACCGGAGTACCGGGAGAGCATGCAAACTCTGCACACACATGGCCCCGGCGGGAATCGAACCCCGGGCCGTGAGGCGAACGTGCTAACCACTAAGCCACCATGTGCCCAGATAGATGGATAGATATATAGATATATAGACAGACAGACAGACTGATTGATTGATTTCCTTTGTTCATTAAGTAGGGTGTGTGGTAATTTGGGTGATGCAGTAGGTAGCGTTGCGGCGTCAAAGCTCCAGGGTGACGGTTCAGTCTTGTGGGGATTTTTTCAAAAGTTTTCAAACACCTTTCTTTTGTTTCTCTCATTGTTATTACAACCGATAAAACAAAAAGAGTACACAATAATTGTAAAAAATCTGAATCTTAGTATGTAGTGAGGTCTTATAAACTAACCCGGGTGCAGATTTACGAGGTGTCCGAAAAGTCACAAACCAATGAGAGTAAAACTACATATACTTAATGTAGTATTTACAGCGTATGTGTTACAACACAGATGGGAGGCAGATGCAGGTGCAGGTCACAGTCTTTATTTAACGTGGAAACACAAACTTAAAGCAGACGCGGTCTTGACAGGAAAACAGGAAACATGGCATGTAGACCAAACATACGACCGCTACAAACGTGTCAACATATACAATCAATGCAAAGATTAATGAGCGCCGTGCTCAGTAACTACGGCACTTAAATAGAAAACATAATCACTAACAAACATAAATACCTGTGGCCCATTGGCGCTAAAGCTAGCGGTAGTCCGGAAGTGACAAACTGAAACAAGGTCAAGTCTCTTCATATGAAACGCCACAGTGGCCTCTGTCAGCGGCAACATAACAGAACCCCCCTCCAATGGGGCCCCTGTACAAACTGTCTCTCGCTGCCATGGAAAGAGAGGCCCCTCCTTCGGGGTTGAAAGTTGGTGTGCCGCCCATGACGGCACTGGAATGCAGGGCGCTGTCCCCAGCGGGACTGGACGGCTGGGCTGCATCCCCAGCAGGACTGGGGTTCAGGGTAGGTACCTCGGCGGAGCTGGAGAGCGGCGTGACGTCCACGGCGGAGCAGGCGAGTGGAGCGACGTCATTGGCGGAGCAGGCGAGTGGAGCGATGTCCTCGGCAGAGCACTCAGGGACTTGAGACTGGACTTGGATCTCCGGAGCTTGAGACTGGACTTGGACTTCAGGAGCTTGAGACTGGGCTTGGACTTCAGGAGCTTGAGACTGGACTTGGACCTCAGGCTGAAGCTCTGTTGTGCTCCTTGCCCCCAAAAAAATTCTGGGACAGCCTTCACCTTTGCAGTGCATGGGGCTGTACAGCTCTCCTTATTCTCCTTGATAGGGAAGCCCCAGATGTTCAGCAGGCCACGTGGCGCTGTGCGGCTCTCCTTCCTCTCCTACTCCATCTTAGCTAGGAAGTCCCAGAGGCTCAGCTTGCTCTGCTGGCTGCATGGCACAGTGCAGCTCTCCTTCTTTTTTGTGGGGAAGCCCCAGAGGCTCGGCTCACTCTGCTGGCTGCATGGCGCCGCGCATCTCTCCTTCTTCACCTTTTCTAGGTAGTCCCAGAGGCTCAGCTTGCTCTGCTGGCACTGTGCAGCACTCTCCTGCTGTCTCCGTAGCGCAGCCTGGTGTGCTTCCTGCTTGTGCTGCCAGGTGTAGTATTCCTCCATTGTCGGGAAGTTCCAATAATAAATAATTTTTCGGACTACAGGCTCTCCTGCTACTTCCATTGTTTGGCGCGATATGACGACCTGCTGCTTCCGCGTTTTGGCTCGTTAATTCTGTTATGACACGTAGACGGGAGGCTTATGCAGGTGCAGGTCACAGTCTTTATTTAACGTAGAAACACAAACTTAAAGCAGACGCGGTCTTGACAGGAAAACAGGAAACATGGCATGTAGACGAAACATAAAACCGCTACGAACGTGTCAACATATACATTCAATAGAAAGATTAATGAGCGCCGTGCTCAGTAACTACGGCACTTAAATAGAAAACATAATCACTAACAAACATAAACACCTGTGGCCCATCAGCGCTAAAGCTAGCACTAGTCCGGAAGTGACAAACCAAAACAAGATCAAGTCTCTTCAAATGAAGCACCGCAGTGGCCTGCGGCGGCGTAACAGTATGCTCTAGATGCTCACTCTTACACTGTAAGCGTAAGCATTTTCTCAGTTGCTGAAACATGTTCGGATTGATATATTTGCTCAACATATTCCCGCAGGTTCCTGAAAGTTAAACATAGAGATAAAACAGTTATTGAATGAATTAAAAATTATATGTTGTGTTGAAGGATCAAGATCTCTACCTTTTCCAAGTAGATCTAGATTTTCCAGTAAGATTTTTTTGGAATGCTCTTTTACTTTTTTTACTAAAATGTTTGCTCTCTGAATACTGGTACCAGCACAAATCTTAATGCATGTTGTTTAGTCTGATGTGCAGACTTTATATCGTCATGTATATTTATTGAAACATAATAATTTGTCACAGTGTATATGCCTACATGAAAATAATATTACATTGTATAAAGCTCATCAGATGTCTGTGTTGTGCTGTGCAGAGCCGAGCAGGATCACACAAGGACCCAGCAGCATGGAGATTATGGTGGGCGAGAGCATCGTGCTTCCCTGCCAGGTAACTGTGGATCCGGCACTGGACGTGAGCTTCTCCTGGGCCTTTAATGGCCAGCTTATCGACTTCGAGCACGACTCAGAGCACTTTGAAAGAGTTGGCGGAGTGAGTAAAAACCAACACTGTTTTCTGGCAGTTAGTACTGTGTTATTCTGCCCAGTATCATGAGAATCATTTTTGCCAAATGTACTGCTTTGTTTGAAATTCCTGAAATATCACATTATATAATGTGCATGGAAATTAATTATCTTTAAACTTCTAAGTAGCTAAGTTTAACTTTGGTAGTTATACAGGGCTGTCCAATTTTATCCACAAAATGGACAGTGTGGGTACAGGTTTTTCGATTCCACCTGTATAATCAGTTAATTTTGGCTTTATGTAGAGTATCAGATGTGGCTTCTGCTTGGTTGGAATGAAAACAAGCACCCCTATGGCCCTTTCTGGATAAGATTGGATACACTTGATGAAATATTTAACACAATTATGCAGGTAACAGTGAATAATAGTTTGGACTAATTAGTGACTAATTAGTGTGCTCTCATTTGTATACTGTGTACTACCACCTATTAGGAATTATTGTATTGAATTTTAATGGTATTTTTACTTTAAACATTTGGATATTGCATCTGGCAGCTTACTGTATATTGTATATTGTATTACATCATTGCTTGCAAAGTGCTCTCATTATTCCTGTCATTGAAAATGAAAATTACAGATAGTTTTACTCTACTTGTTCTGGGTCACTCAATTAATGACCTACATTGACTATAAATTAACTACCATGATTGGGAACAATCACTGTGTTACAATTTTCAAAAAAGGAAAGGGGCCATATCAATGCTTTTTTCCCACTTTCTGCCTAACTTCTAATTTTTGCCCCTCGAGGGAATGGGATGAGGATATCATCAGACTGCTGTAATTTAATTTGCATACCTATTTTTGTATTTATGAGTCCTGAAATAATTTCACAATGAATTGCTGGCATGAAACAACGGCAGTCATGATTTGAAATTCTGCCTTGTGTCATGATTTCCCCTTGAAGCAGCGTGCTCTATGCGTGAATGCACGGACACCTGCTTTTCCGTCGTTGACAGTTGTGACATTTGGACACGTGTGTTTGTTTATGTTTCTGTTATGTCTCCTCCCTGTTCTGTCCTTTTCTGGGATTTCACGTGTGTCTGTTTTGACAACTAGCAGTTTAGCAGTTTAGATGCTGATCTTGTCTGCATATATACCACGCGCCTCCCAGCACACAACGCGGTATATTGAATGAATTAGAGATTAGAATAGTCATAGTCATAGCCATAGTCAAGTTCCATGTTAGAGTTCACGCTGGGTTAGCCACTCCCAGTTCCTCGTCATAATTCATGTTTCTTGTTTTGTTTATCGACCTTGATTCCTGCATAGCCCTCATAGCCCTGGATCACGCTTTGGATTTGTCTGCATGTCTCTCTCTTAAATTAAACTGTTAACCTGTGCTTGCATCTGTTTGAACTTCCTCACATCACGAGACATGACACCTTGAATTACTTGATAAGACACAAAGATTTGTATTTAACGTGTTCTGTTTTCAACAAAGCACTTTTTTTGCAAACTGTTTAAAAAGTTAAAAAAAAGAAAAAAACACGAATTGGGATTGAATATGTGTTTAGTTACACATTTCCTTTCCATTATGCCAATAGAATGTAAAAGAAATTATGTTAGGTTTCTTATTCATATGATAAGATCATCTGATCAGTTGCAGATGTCAGCTACTTACACCGACATTGCTTGTAATGAGATGTAGATTTTGTGATTTGGCCTGCCTCATGCTTTTTCGGATTACCACTTCTCATCTCTGCTGCTTTGGCTACATACTGTACATTACACTAATTAAATAGTGCCTGCTCCCTGTGCGACTGGCAAAGCTGAATTTTTAACCTGTCACTCCTCATTGCCAGCTTCCTGGCATCCTCCAAGATGGAGGCATGTTTGTTTGGGACTGGAACTTATCACAGATGGGGAAACCTGTTAGCGACACTGCATGGAGCTGATGTGTGTGCTGGGGCAGGGGGGTACTATCATAAACAAAGGAAATTGTCTCTTACTTGTGTGTTGGTAACCCAGATTACCTTTGAGTGAATCATCTCTCCACACACATCATCATTTTATTTATTTATTTATTCACTTTAGCTGAAAGCACCGAGCTGCATTTTGACAGGGAGATTAGGAGATGAAAATGTATTGGTTTCTTTCTTTTCTGCTGTTGATTTTTTATTTTATTTTTTTCTTTGTTTGTTTATTGATTGTTTGATCACTATGATCAGACATTGAAAGAAATCTACCATTGTGTTAAAATGCAAATATATGGGTGTTTTTGCTGTCTGCTTTATTTAATTTAATTGTTACCTTTGCATATGGCTCACCTCCTCAGAATTGCTGTTTTATAGCTGATATAGTCATGGAGCACAAAACAGCCACAGCCAGGCATTCAGTATGGTCAAATTTAATTATTCTGTACTAGACTAGAGCACAGCAGAGTCGATTTTGATTTTTCTGCGCTGTGAAAGGCCTGTTTTATGTCATGCTTGTGTCACATCAATCTCTGATAAAAGATGGTTATAGATACCCATGCAGCCTACCATTCACCGTGAGCTATTTATTCCCTATGATGTTCATGTGCGTTGTGGATAATTTTGAACAAGGTGAGCCCCTGTTATGTGAGTCTTGTCACCTTTCCCTCCCTGCTTATATAATTATGGAATAATTAGTGTATTGCCAATTAGCCAGAGAATGTTTGTTTTATTGGGCTCTCATGCATCTCACAGAGTTGGATAGGGAATATTACCTGAAGGCTGTAGTAACTGAGCAGTCTGTTCTGTCTCACAGAAACACCAGTCAGGTCCCTGACCTCTTTTGATTTATAGCAGTATAAACTGTATAATGTATAATAATTGAAAATATTAATTGTAGATGTTAGTATTATAAACTATATTATGACAATTCCCTTAAATGTTCGGGGATCCTCCTAAGCAAATGGTAACAGAGAGGGACTCATGTATTTTATTTAACCTTGTTACTTGCCGGCTAAAAATACTTAAATCTTTTAAGTAAGTAAGGTTTGAGTTAGATTACCAAATAAGTATTTCAATTACAGACGTCATACAGCGAGTTTAACCCATATCATGCTGTACATTTTCACTGAAACCAAAATGACTCTCATGTTAAAACTATAATGGCACAATTGTAACATCACTCAAAACATTTGATGTTAACCAATTATGTATTTACTACTCTCTGTGATATAGCTTTGGATGGCTTTGAAAATATTAAGTAATTAAAAAGCATCAATGCATACCCATTTATATACATTCTGAAATGTGCACACAGAACAATCACACATTTAAACATGTTTTGTAATTGACTGAAAGTGCAGAGCTCATAAATGCATTATCCTTTTTATATTGTTATATTTATCCAGTTACATCATAGTAACCATGATTAATATGGTATGGTATGGTCTGCATTGATTTCGATTAATTTTTAAGCAGGGGAATATTAGTGTATGCATCTTTTCTAATTCTGCAATGCCACCTTTTATTACTATTAACAGTCTGAGAGCCTCTGAAGCAAGATGCTGTACAATCATAACAGGTGTTACAATTATAATACATGCCGCACACATGATAATTAATAATAATTAATAAAAATAATTAGAAAACAATTTGAAAAGTCCTTCCAGTTTTGTTTTATAATGTAGTCGGCAGAAAACAGATTTTTCATCTTTTATATCTATCTGTATCTATGCCTATCTATCTATTATCTATCTATCTATCTATCTATCTATCTATCTATCTAATATACAGTGGTAAGAAAAAGTATGTGAACCCTTTGGAATTTCATGGTTTTCATGATATAACAAAATCCGCCTTTTGGAGTGGCCAAGTCAGAGCCCAGACCTCAACCCAATAGAGATGTTATGGAATGTCTTGAAGAAAGCCATACACATGAGACGTCCAAAGATTATGACAGAGCTAAAGCAGTTCTGCAGGAAGAATGGGCTAAAATTCCTCCTGAACGATGTGTAGGTCTGATCCACAGCTACAGGAAGCGCATGGTTGAGGTTATTGCTGCCGGGGGGGCAGTGTATACTGTATATACTGCATTGCCACTGTATATACAGTGAGGGAAAGAAGTATTTGATCCCCTGCTGATTTTGTACGTTTGCCCACTGACAAAAAAATTATCAGTATATAATTTTAATGGTAGATTTATTTGAACAGTGAGAGAATAACAACAAAAAATCCAGAAAAGTGCATGTCAAAATTTTTAGAAATTGATTTGCATTTTAATGAGGGAAATAAGTATTTGACCCCCTCTCAATCAGAAAGATTTCTGGCTCCTAGGTGTCTTTTATACATGTAACAAGCTGAGATTAGGAGCACACTCTTAAAGGGAGTGCTTCTAATCTCAGCTTGTTACCTGTTTAAAAGGCACCTGTCCACAGAAGCAATCAATCAATCAGATTCCAAACTCTCCACCATGGCCAAGACCAAAGAGCTCTCCAAGGATGTCAGGGACAAGATTGTAGACCTACACAAGTCTGGAATGGGCTACAAGACCTTTGCCAAGCAGCTTGGTGAGGAGGTGACAACAGTTGGTGCGATTATTCGCAAATGGAAGAAACACAAAAGAACTGTCAATCTCCCTCGGCCTGGGGCTCCATGCAAGATCTCAACTCGTGGAGTTGCAATGATCATGAGAACAGTGAGGAATCAGCCCAGAACTACACGGGAGGACCTTGGTGACATTTGGTGAATTGGTAACACACTATGCCGTGAAGGACTGAAATCCTGCATCGCCCGCAAGGTCCCTCTGCTCAAGAAAGCACATATACGTGCCCATCTGAAGTTTGCCAATGAACATCTGAATGATTCAGAGGACAAATGGGTGAAAGTGTTGTTGTCAGATGAGACCACAATGGAGCTCTTTGGCATCAACTCAACACGCCGTGTTTGGACGAGGAGGAATGCTGCCTATGGCCCAAAGAACACCATCCCCACCATCAAACATGGAGGTGGAATCATTATGCTTTGGGGGTGTTTTTCTGCTAAGGGGACAGGACAACTTCACCGCATCAAAGGGACGATGGATGGGGCCATGTACAGTCAAATCTTTGGTGAGAACCTCCTTCCCTCAGCCAGGGCATTGAAAATGAGTCGTGAATGGGTATTCCAGCATGACAGTGACCCAAAACACACGGCCAAGGCAACAACGGAGTGGCTCAAGAAGAAGCACATTAAGGTCCTGGAGTGGCCTAGCCAGTCTCCAGACCTTAATCCCATAGAAAATCTGTGGAGGGAGCTGAAGGTTCGAGTTGCCAAACGTCAGCCTCGAAACCTTAATGACTTGGAGAAGATCTGCAAGAGGAGTGGGACAAAATCCCTCCTGTGATGTGTGCAATCCTGGTGTCCAACTACAAGAAATGTCTGACCTCTGTGATCGCCAACAAGGGTTTTGCCATCAAGTACTAAGTCATGTTTTGCAGATGGGTCAAATATATATTTCCCTCATTAAAATGCAAAATAAATTTATAACATTTTTGACATGCGTTTTTCTGGATTTTTTGTTGTTATTCTGTCTCTCACTGTTCATATAAACCTACCATTAAAATTATAGACTGATCATTTCTTTATCAGTGGGCAAACGTACAAAATCAGCAGGGATCAAATAATTTTTTCCCTCACTGTATATCTCAAAAGTGTGTGAATTTGACTGGCTTTTGAAAACAGACAAGGAGAAGTAATGAACTTGTACAGTATATGCATGTAAGGCAGTCATAGTTGCATCTGTGCGTTAGATAAAACAAGCAAGTTTAAATTGTGCCAGTTCTCCTCTAGTAATAATTTATTACGCCTGTGTCTGCAAATCGAATGACCCTTAGCCCTCAACCTTAACATATGACTTACAATCATGCGCCTATTGTATTTCCAGTCAAAATCACCTGATTACTAATGACATGCACCTCTTTGCAGTCACATTACTACTTGTGAATATACCATTATATAGCATTATGCCAGTGTGGCAATCACACTTGGATCCACACCAAAACAGCCGGCCCAATTGCAAACGAACTCTGCAGCAGTTCACTTGTGGTGAGAAAGCAATTCGACCCAATGGACCAACAAACCAACCTTTATAGCAATGCATGATAGGAACTGCGTTATGTAAAAGTGTGTTTGTTTTGCTAATGGCTCGCAACCAACATGAATCACGGTTTAACTTAGACCAATGATGAGGTAAAATACTTCAATTAAATTTGGTCTGACAAACCAACAACATACTGAACAACTCTCAAAACACATACAAACACAGAGGTTTACGAGGTGTTTAGCAAGTGTCTCATGGAGATTGGCTTTCATCGCTCCATGAGTCCGCTCAGTTCCCACATTAAGCTCGCAGAGCTGCAGTCTATCCATCTTGATAGATGACTGCTTTGAGCAAAACCCCAGAACATAAACAGTCATTCTCTGCCCAATGAGGGGACAGTTTACTCATATGTGACTTGCATATACACAATTTAGTATGCTTTGACATGTTACCTTGTGAAATTGAAGCAAGACAAGGAGAAAATGCAACAAATTAAGTTCCTGCATCAGAACAAAGCACATATCTACAGGTCTGAAAACACCCTGAGTCTTTGTTATTGGTCTGTTGTGAATATGTTTTGACCTCAGTGTGCTCCACATTTGTAGATTTAGTCTTATTATGTTTTGCCTGTTTACCAATCCCTCAACAGTTGCCTGACTAATGTATCTCGGTATTGACTTGGCTTATTGGCTTGTTTGCGGTGTCGGTTTTAAGAAACACTTGCATCCATCTGTATACTTCATGACAGTCAGTGAAGGGAGGGAGGGTGGACATCACAGCAGACAGATAGATTAGAGCCTAACATGTAAGGGCTATTCTTTCTTTGCTGAAGTCAAAGACTGACTCACTGACACCCACAATGTTCACAAAATTGTTAGCAGATGCCAATATTTGTTGCCCTTATTTTACTCTTACACATATTTGCCTGTTTGTGTCTGACCATGTCTCTGTCAAAGTGAATAACTGCCACATCAAATTCCTAGGAAAAAAATGTTAGTCACTGATAATGAATACATATTTACCCATAATGCTATGTGCTAGACAACGGCTAAGAAACTAAGAAACAATTTGAAGCAATGCCTTTGAAGAAATGCCTTTGATTTGTTGTCTAATACATAAAGAACCATGCCAAGAAGTAGTGATGAACAGTCTTGCTAAAGAGTGGGAGGGATTGATTTGTTTTCACTTTCACAACAGATTTTCATGATTTCTGCTGTTCTATTATGCTTTATTGAACACAGAAGTTTGCGGGGGACCTCATGATTCGAAATATTCAGCTTAACCATGCTGGGAAGTATGTCTGCATTATTGATACAGATGTGGAGAGCTTGTCTGTGGATGCAGTCCTGGTTGTGGAAGGTAACGAATTCAGCTGTTAAATGTATTATATGCTTTATGAATTGTTATTTCTAAATCTAGCTAGCAAGTTATTAAAACTTGAAAGCAGTGTTGAGAGGACTACATGAAATCTACATAAGCCATAATTGGCAACCAATGTAACCCTAAATTTTTAAAATACTCATTTCAATATGTAGCACCTCTAATGCAGACTGGTCTTGTCCATTTTTATGTAACATTGGCATAACACCTGAGTCAATCATTCAGTGTCTCTTAAGCTACTTTTCCTCTGTAAGTCAAGCTTGACTTGACTTGGCTTGCTTTACTTTTCTGAGCTTGCTTTTCCACTGCAGTTTAGTGCCGCCTCAACGTTGGTGCCATCCTCCACTCGCCTTCACGCAGGAATAATATTGTAGCCCTGTACAAATACATAGTATTCCATGTATTCCAAATGCGTTTCCAGTTCCCTGAACATGGACCCTATTAAGGATGTAAATAATGGCCTATAGCATGGTTTAACGTTGCCATGACATACTAAATTGACATGATGCAATCGTAATGTGTGCGTGTGATATAAGCTCTGTTTTATCATGATTTTAATCTGCTATTTTGAGTTTTTTAATTAATAAAAATAATGACAATCTTGGTGCTAATAAAAATGTGTCCACAGTTTGATGGATAAGCTGACCAAGCATTTATCTGCTATGCTTCATCCGCTAGGCCCACTTTAACTTAATTTATTTTGCATGTACAATGCCCAAAACATAAATTATGGCACATCTTCTATGCACTCCAAAAATTTATTATGGACTTATGCAGCATTTAAATGTTGATATATTGTCCATGTTACTACAATAAATGAAGTTAATAAATGCACATATTTCATGAGCACAGTTTAATGCACAGTTTAATGAGTTTAACATAAATTTGCCATTTATTTAAATGTTTATTTTTTGTTTAATTTATAAAGATTTTATTTAAGTGGACGTTCTCACCTTAATTTAAATGTTTGATTAAAAAAATATATATTATTTTATTGTTTTTTTCAGTGTGGATCTGTCCGAGAAGGAAATAAGTCTGTAGTTATCTGATGCATAGATACAGCTGCTCAATTTTGGTATAATCTTTCTCCACATGCATGTACCTCTAAATATCACCATTAATCATTACCATTAAGTGTCTGTAATAGTGTTAAGAATGTTAAGTTAAAAGAGGGCTTTCTTTACTTGAGCTATAGAAAATGTTGTTATTATTATGTCATTCAGCTGTCATATTATGTAAGCTAGGTAAAGTGGGGCATTATACAAAGTGTTAGTCAGGCTAAAGTGTTGCTTTTCTATTAAGAATATGTGAATGCTTTCGAAATGAATCATTCAACATACAAATAAATAATGAATAATAATTATCAATTGAATATTATTTATGAGTAATAAGTACTCATAATTTGAAATAGCTGTGACCTGATAGTATTGCATCCTGAACTGACATAACAATATGTTAACATTTATATTCTAGTTGATGCCATTTGGAACTGTCATTACAGACAGCATCAAATGCTTGGCATTCACAAATAATGTAACTGGGACATTATTGCAAAAAATAATAATAATAATGCAGATGAATATTAAATTGCTGTGATGTGACGTCAGATACACAAACTGTCATTTAAAACAAATAAGACAAACTTTAAAACAAATGCTATACAATGCAAATAGAAATGATTAGCATGTGACATAACTGTCATTACATTAAATGATATGACACTTATTATAACCTATACTGACAGTGGAGACATAATAGAGTTATATTATAGGACTGTTGTCATGACACAAACATGACATCAGGCATGACACATTTGATGATGTAGGGATTCGAATTACCAAAATGTCTTGAACAGAATTATGATGCTTATTTTATAAATGAAAAGAAACCTTTGTCATTATAGTGTAATGATTATCACTCTCAAAACATTCACTATGCAACAATGTTATATAGCAGGTTTTCATTTTAAAGTTCAGGAGACACTGAAATCATCATGCTGTCATGGCACACTTTCCTTACATCTATAAAGAATTATGTCATTTGACTCAGGTTTTATGTCTACATTATATTTTAAAAGAATCCTTTTTAAATACTGTATGATCATGTAGGTTTGTCACTTGTCATGATATGTTTATGTAGGTGTCATGTAGCCATATAAACACCAGGCTAAGCCTCTTAAAGTATCAGCTTTTATTATTCAGTTGCTCGTCATAAAGGTTTTTTGCAGTAACTAATGAGCATTATTTACCAACTACAATGAAACTAACAGGAAATGTACTGTATGTGTCATTATAAGAGTATAACTGGTGGATCCTGGGAATTTAAGGGCTCAAGTGAATAGTTATTGAACATATTGACAATGTTTCTGACAATTGAATCTGTTCACCATGTTATACTCAACTGTTGAAGAAACCCAGCCATGCCATGCTGCACATTACAGAAAGTCTCTGTATAATAAGACAGTGCGAAATGCATCAGAAGAGATTATTATATTGTGTAAATCTCCAATGCTATATTCTACTGACTCAAATTGGTATACCTGCCTACAACACATTGTCCCAAGTGTTTACAAATGGAGCTGTTTGTCATAGACTGTCTTTAATTGTCTCATTTACACATCAGCTGAGTGGTATGAGCCAGTCCCAGAATGAGTAACACGTGGGGAAAAATAAAAGCATTTAAATGGCAAATGGTGTTTGAGGTGAAAATGTCCATTATCCGAGACTATACATAGAAAAAAAAAAGCATTTCATGCACAAGCCTCCCATACAAGCCCAAATTTACATTCATAGGAATGTACATTCTTCTCGCATACATTTTTCCCCTCAGTTGTTTGTACAGGCTTCAGGCTAGGATCAGCTTTGCAAGCACATTACATTCCATTGATTGGAGCATTTATAGAAGCTGATCCAGCCTCCTCCTCACACTCAGCTGTTGTGTTTGTCAGGTCCACCCGGTCCCCCAGACAGCGTGATGGTGGAGGAGATTACAGATAGCACAGCACAGCTCTCATGGAGCCCTGGCAGAGACAATGGTAGCCCAATCACTGGCTATGTCATCCAGGCCAGAACACCCTTCACTGTGGGCTGGCAAGCTGTGGACACAGGTATTATATATCCCCTCCATGAAAGGCATAGTGAGCTTTTGATATGAAAGTATGACACAGGTGCAGTAGATGTTTCTTAATAACAGTATATCATTTGATTGAGAACCAATTAGGTAATAAAAACAACTCACTTTATTATTAACAAGTCTTTTCAATAAGATATACTGTATATACATTCACCAGCCACTTTATTACAAACATAGATGTACACCTGCTCATTCATGTAGTTATTCAATCATGTGGCAGCCCAAAGCATAAAATCATTTACATACTTGGTTGTTGTTGCCTGATCACATGGGATTTTCACAATACTGTGTCCAGTGTCACCCAGAAAAGGATTGGTTCCATTTTGGTTTCCATTCCTCTGAAGATCCCTGTCTCAGGGAGTTTTTTCCTCGCCACCATCGCCTCTGGCTTGCTTATAAATGAAAAATTTATATCCAGAATGTATATTTACATTTACATTTATTCACTTAGCAGACACTTTTATCCAAAGCGGCTTACAAATGAGAAAAATACATACAAGCAAAACACAAGTATATATTTCTGTAAAGCTACTTTGTGATATATTCATTGTTAAAAGTTCTATACAAATAAAATTTTATTTAATTGTATTGAAACAAAACATCTAGTGAGATGTAGTTCTGCTGGTGGAGACACTTTGTTGATGAGAGAGGTCAGAGGAAAATGGTTAGAATACTTTGAGATGAGAAGAAGGCTACAGTAACTCAAATAGGCAGTCTTTACAACCATGGTAAGCAGAAAAGCATCTCGAATCTTGAGGCAGATGGCCAAAGACCACATCAGGTTCCACTCCTTTCAGCCAGGAAGCGACAGTAGGCAAAGTTTCACCCAAATGGGATAGCTGAAGACTGGAAAAATGTCACTTTTTTTCCAATTAGTTTCATTGCGTTGTTGCCTCATGAATGGCTGATTTGGTAATTGCATGAGTGTACAGGTATTTCTAATCAAGTGGCTGCTGTGTTGGTGTTGTGTGATATCCACTGTGTAGGTGTTGAGTAATATTTTTTTAAGTCATCATTTACAAGCAAACATAAGTCTGTGACCTTAACAAATTGGTTATGAGGCCAAGGTAAGGTCACAGATAGTTTGGATTTTATTCCGTTTTAAAATGTGAGTATTTGAACATGTTCGGTTAATACTTTTTGCCATTTTTACTCTTTTTGCTGAAAATGTGCAATTTCATTGGCCAACATTTCAGTCCCAAAACCCTAATTAAACCAGGCATGCAGGAACTCCATTCAGTTGAATCCATAATTACAATTCAAAAATTCTTAAAACCAGAAAGCAACGCAAAATTGAACATACAAGATGCAAGGAAGAAATGTGCAATGCGATAATGCCTTGCCATTGACTAAACTATTGTTGTGGGAAGTTGTTATGTAATGATTATAAATTGCCTTGTATAAGTCTGTATTTTCTCAGTTCCGGAGGTGATCAGTGGCAACACACTGACTGCTACAGTGGTGGATCTGAATGCCTGGGTTGAATACGAGTTCAGAGTGTTGGCCAGCAACAGTGTGGGAATGGGAGAACCAAGCCCTCCCTCTTCCAAAACCAGGACTGAAGATGCAAGTGAGTGTTCTGTACACACTTACATTCACATACAAATATTTATACACATCATAAGGGGAAGACTGGGATTGAGCACATCTAGCAAAAAAAAAAGAGAGAGATTGGCACAAAGAAATGCAACAGGAAACTGAATTAATACTAATAAATTATATATATATATATATATATATATATATATATATATATATATATATATATATATATATATATATATAATAAATATATATTTATATATTTATATATTATATATATATATATATATATATATATATATATATATATATATATATATATATATATATATATATATATATATTATGTGTGTGTGTGTGTTAAACTTGGTTTCATCACTCTCACACTCCCTCATACTGGTCACTGGAAGTTCAACATGGCACCTCATGGCAAAGAACTCTCTGAGTATCTGAAAAAAAAATAATTGTTGCTCTACATGAAGATGACCTAGGCTATAAGAAGATTGCCAAGACCCTGACACTGAGCTGCAGCATGGTGGCCAAGACCATACAGCGGTTTAACAGGGCAGGTTCCACTCAGAACAGGCCTCTCCATGGTCGACCAAAGAAGTTGAATGCATATGCTCAGCGTCATATCCAGAGGTTGTCTTTGGGAAATACACGTATGAGTGCTGCCAGCATTGCTGCTGAGGTTGAAGGAGTGGGTGGTCAGCCTGTCAGTGCTCAGACCATTTGCCACACACTGCATCAAATTGGTCTGCATGGCTGTTATCCCAGGAGGAAGTGGCTTCTAAAGATGATGCACAAGAAAGCCCGTAAACAGTTTGCTGAAGACAAGCAGACTAAGGACATGGATTACTGGAACCATGTCCTGTGGTCTGATGAGAGAAAGATAAACTTATTTGGTTCAGATGGTGTCAAGCGTGTGTGGCAGCAACCAGGTGAGGAGTACAAAGACAAGTGTGTCTTGCCTACAGTCAAGCATGGTGGTGGGATTGTCATGGTCTGGGGCTGCATGAGTGCTGTTGGCACTGGAGAGCTAAAGTTCATTGAGGGAACCATCCATGAATGCCAACATGTAATGTGACAGAGCATGATATGAGAGCATGATAAATATGCAGTATTCTAGCATGATAACGACCCCAAACACACCTCAAAGATGACCACTGCCTTGCTAAAGAAGCTGAGGGTGAAGGTGAGGGACTGGCCAAGCATTTCTCCAGACCTAAACCATATAAGGGATCTGTATGGCATCCTCAAACGGAAGGTGGAGGAGCGCAAGGTCTCTAACATCCACCAGCTCGGTGATGTCATCATTGAGGAGTGGTAGAGGACTCCAATGGCAACCTGTGAAGCTCTGGTGAACTCCATGCCCAAGAGGGTTAAGGCAGTGCTGGAAAATAATGGTACACACACATATATATATATATATATATATATATATATATATATATATATATATATATATATATATATATATATATACACACACACACACACACACACACACACACAGTGCACTCGGAAAGTATTCACAGCACTTCACTTTTCCCACAGTTTTGTTATGTTACAGCCTCGTTCCAAAATGGATTAAATTCATTATTTTCCTCAAAATTAAAAAAAAAAATAACCCATAATGACAACATGAAAGAAGATTGTTTGAAATCATTGTGGATTTATAAAAAAAATTATAAAAAAAAAAGCACATTTACATAATTATTCACAACCTTTGCCATGACACTCAAAATTGATCTGGGGAAGGGTACAGAAACATTTCTGTAGCATTGAAGGTCCCAATGAGCACAGTGGCCTAAATCATCCATAAATGGAAGAAGTCTGGAATCAGCAGGACTCTTCCTAGAGTTGGCCGCCTGGCCAAACTGAGCAATCAAGGGAGAAGGGCCTTATTCGGGGAGGTGACCAAAAACCAGATGGTCACTCTGACAGAGCTCCAGCATGTCTCTGTGGAGAGAGGAGAACCTTCCAGAAGAAGAACCCATCTCTGCAGAACTCCATCAATCAGGCCTGAATGGTAGAGTGGCCAGATGGAAGCCACTTATAAATGAAATTTTTTTATTATGTGTAAAAGACACATGACAGCCCACCTGGAGTCTGCCAAAAGGCACCTGAAGGACTCTCAGACCAAAGATTGAACAAATTTTGAACTCTTTGGCTTGAATGGCAAGCATCATGTCTGGAGGAAACAAGGCACCACTCATCATCTGTCCAATACCATCCCTACACTGAAGCATGGTGGTGGAAACATCATGCTGTGGGGATATTTTTCAGTGGCAGGAACTGGACTAGTCAGGATCGAGGAAAAGATGAATGCAGCAATGTACAGAGACATCTTAGATGAAAACCTGCTCCAGAGCACTCTGGACCTCAGACTGGGGCGAAGGTTCATCTTCCAACAGGACAACGAACCTAATCACACAGCCAAGATAACAAAAGGAGTGGCTACAGGGTGTGCAGACTATGAATGTCTTTGAGTGGCCCAGCCAGAGACCAGACTTGAACCCAATTGAACATCTCTGGAGAGATCTGAAAATGGGTGTGCACCGACGCTCCCCATCCAATCTGATGGAGCTTGAGAGGTCCTGCAAAGAAGAATGGGAGAAACTGCCCAAAAATAGGTGTGCCAAGCTTGTGGCATCATTCTAAAAAAGATTTTAGGCTGTAATTGGTGCCAAATGTGCTTCAACAAAGTATTGAGCAAAGGCTGTGAATACTTATGTAAATGTGCTTTTTTTTGTTGTTTTTTAATAAATTTGCAAAGATTGCAAAGATTTCAAACAAACTTCTTTCATGTTGTCATTATGGGGTATTGTTTGTAGAATTTTGAGGAAAACAATGAATTTAATCACATTTTGGAATTAGGCTGTAATATAACAAAATGTGGGAAAAGCGCTGTGAATACTTTCCGGATGCAGTGTGTGTGTGTGTGTGTGTGTGTGTGTGTGTGTGTGTTGTGTTTTTTTTTTATATATATATATATATATATATATATATATATATATATATATATATATATATATATATATATGTGTGTATATATATATATATATATATATATATATATATATATATATATATACATATATATATATATATATATATATATATATATATATATATATATATATTTATAACACACACACACACACACATATATATACATATACATATATATTAGTGTACGTAGCAAGCAGGAGATACAATAGAAACCATTTAAGGATGGTCAAACATTTGTATCTTAAGCTGAATTGAACTCAAAAGAACTGAACTCAATTTAAATGGATTGGACCTTGATGTGTGTAATTATAAGTTTTAGACAAAATTACCTAAAATATATGTGAAAGTGTTTTAGAAGCAATTGCTTTTAGTTTTCTTGGTAACTGATTCAGATTAGTAAAATTATTTTTGTGTAGTTCATGCTTCCAAAATTGCCAGATTTTACCTGAGTAGTTGTGTCCACGATTGGTCTTTTCCAATAGAATTTAGACTATCGTCTTTAAATCAACCACTTGCCTTTAAGCCATAAAAAAATTGAAGGACAGAAAATGAGGACTGAAGAGGCAGATTGCATTCCACCATGAGGGCAATTATTAAGAAGTTCCAGTCAACTGGAAATGTTATGAATTAATCTGGAATAGTATGTGTGTCTATATTGTCTTAACGCAGTGTGAGCAAATCTCAGGTCAGGTGATTGCCCTGAGTTGAACCCCATAGAAAACATGTGGGATGAACTGAAGAGGAGAGTCCTCCAGCATGGACCTCAAAATTTGAAGGATCTGGAGAGATTCTGTATGGACGAAAGGTCTCAGATCCCTTGCCATGTATTCTCCATCCTCATCAGGCATTATAGGAGAATAGTTCTCATAATAATTAATCACATTCATTGCTCAAATTTGTCTTAAATTAACAATATGGCTTCCAACCTCATTATTTGGCAGCATTTAAAGGAGCACTCGATCCAGCACATCCTGTAGGATGGGTTTATTATGGGTCTTTAAAGGTTTATTGAATAAGGGAATAATCAAGGTCATGAAATTGTACTTTGTGCACACAATGAAGGTGATTTGATCATGCTTTTAATGAGCTATTTTGAGTAGTTAAGTAGTTGAATAAAATTAGGCCCAAGTTTAAACAGCTCAAAATGTTTCAAATTAAGACCCTGTCTGTTCATGTATATAATAATGCCAACAAATGGCATTCCATCGTTTCTTTTGAATGTATTTGCAGTCCAAAAAATTAACTTCAGCATTATATACTGTGGTTACACCAAACTGTCAGACAGTGGTACAGTGGTACTGCTCATCACTCAAGCCAATATTAGACAAGAGAAATCCAAGGTCAGAATCCTGCATAACTGAGACACAAATGTTTGCACCTCCTACACAATAGTCAGAGTAGCACTTAAGTCCACATGTAAGACTGAGGTCTGAATACAAATGTTCACAAGTTTCACTATTAAAACCTAACTAAGTGAGTGCAACTCTGAAGATATGGCCCTTACTGAATAAAAACATTCAGTAGAAAAGGAAAAGGAGGAAACATATATGAGAAAGGAAAGACTATCACTTAATGTCATTAAATGTCTAGAATTCTTTGCTAAGTCTCATGTCCATATTGTCCTCTTGTGATCTCAAAAGAAAGCATAATTCACAATCTCACCTATGTACACAGAGACAGAGAGAGATGCTGAAGTGACAGTCAAACCCAGCATCTCATTTCCTCCAGATTTCCAAACATATAATGAGTGTCACTACCAGTCAGTCTTAATACACTTACAGATAACAGACTCACTTTGCGTGTTCCACTTTCCATTCCCAGAAGTAAAACTTTCTTCATGTAAAAGGAAGGATTTGACAATTCAATCTTGCTGCAATCATTCTGAGTGTCAGAACTATCGGCCCTGAGTGATGGCTCAGATTGTTCGACTGGCTTTAACCCTCACCTTCTGTCTACTACACTTACAAAATTGAAAAACCCATAATATATTTTATCATCAACTCAATTTGAGTAATATTTATGTAAATATAAATATCAATATATTAATATTGATGGAAATAAAAACACAAAACCCCTTGCAAATGCTTGCAGATCTTGAGTGTTATTATAGCTGGAGTGTCGGAGACGGATGAAAGGGATTTACTTCAATTAATAGCACAACCAACACAAAACAAAAACTATGAATCGGCAGCAAAAGATAAAAGCAAAGACTAAATATATACCACGTTAAACACAGCAACCTAGACATTGGCAAAGAAAGACAAACATAAGACCAGGAGTACAGTGCAAACTGTGGTTATATACAGAGGAGTGCTTGTCAACGAGAACATGATTCAGGTGCATGTGGTCATGTGAGTGTGATGCAGTGAGGTGCTGTAGTTCAGAGTTCCTTCTCTGATATACATGACCGGACCACCCCCAAAAATGCACTACTCCCGGAGTGCCAGAAAACACTCCCACCCCCAGAGGTCCTGGTCCTCTAGGCAAAATGACTTTACAACGCCTTAGGTCCCAAGGCAGGCATTGTTCAACAGATAGCAGGCTCCTCAAGGAGCCATGGGGCCGCTGTGAGGTTGGAAAAGGCTTGCCGTGGTCGCTATACAGCACACAGGCATGGGAAGCTGGGTCAATAGCTTCAGCAGGGCAAGAAGGCATAGCGACATCCTCAGTGGAACAGGAAGGCAGAGTGACGTCCTCAGCAGAACATGACAGGAGAATTTGGTCGGCCATGTCAGCAGACTCCGATGTGAATAGAACTTGGTAGACCATGTCAGCAGACTCTGGTGTGAGCAGAAATTGGTTGGTCGTGTCAGTAGACTCCGGCATGAGCAGAAAATGGTTGGCCATGACGTCAACCTCAGAAAGGAACTGGGCGTGCTCTGTTAAGTTCATGTGTGGAGCGGTCACCTCCGCACCATAGAGAGATGACGTGATATCCTCTGCCTGGCTTGAATGCGGAGCAATGGCTACTTCACAGCCAGCGGGAGGAACAAAGCTCAAGGTGAAGCCTGAGGAGGGAGCGATGTCCTCTGCGAGGCCAGAGGAAGGAGCAACATTAGAGCACGAGGCAAAGAAATGGAGTGGCGTCCTCAGACAAGCAGGGATGCTGAACAACATTTTCCATTGACACAGCAGGCTGCACATGATCCACAGTAGGGGGGGTTCCAGCCTGGTTGTAAGGCTCTCCTTTCGAATACCCCATAACGGAGTACATCATTTTGAGCCATTCCTGATTGTTCTTAATGAAGGAGATTTTTCCCTCCTTCTCCCACCTCAGCTTTTCTTTTTCATAAAGGGCCTCTTGAAATAAAAAAAAACTCGGCTGCATCCATGGTGCGGTCTTACATTCTGTAACAATTTCAAGGTTGAGATTGATGAAAGTGCAGATTTACTTTAATTATTAGCACAACCAAACACAAAACAAGATCTGTGAATCGGCAGCAAAACACTTAAAGGTAAGACTAAACATAAATGTGATGGGAACAAAAATCACTCTGTCTCACATTTACAAAGACCAATTACGATACTTTCATCTTCTTACTCTCAGGTCAAATAACCTGAACATAACATCTATATTATAAATGTGATTTGTTTTATGTTAGACAAATCATGTTAAGCATCATATTTAGACATAAGCAAAACATATAGTTTAAATGTATGTCATTTATACATAGAGGATATGAAATTTCGCTTAACACTTAGCTGTGCACTGCTGAATAATAATTTTTACAAGGAAATGAAATAATCAATTATTAATCCCAGGTCATATATTCTATCAGTGTTTAGATCTTACATGTCAGATGAATTAAGTCAATGAATAATTACACTATAATGAGATTTGCCCTAAGGACTTCCTATGTTATTTATTTATTCATTTATTTATTTTGCCCTGCAGTTCCAGATACATCTCCCACTGATGTAGGAGGAGGGGGAGGCACCAAGTCAGAATTAGTGATAACATGGGAGGTAAGTCGTTTATCAGATTGTACTGTCTCCCTCGCGCAATGGCTAGTCTTGGGTTTTTTGCTTAATTGTGTGGAATTGAATGGAGCCGTTTTATGAACTCTGCCGCGCACGAAACACTTCTCTCTCTGGACAGGTTTTTTTGGTTTCATTTCCTCCACTCCAAATGGGATTCAACTAAAGGGCCAGAAGGTTCCTTTGAAGTTTTCGTCTCCCATAAAATGGTTGTCAGTGTGCTGCTGAAATCCCGACACAGAGGGAAGGAGCATTGGGAATGTAAAAGTCCTCTATTTCATTACCAAAGGGCATCAGAGAAAGCTGCAATAATGCTTTGTCTAAGGGCAGCTTCTAAAGAGTAATGTAACACAGGTCTAATTGAATGCATAAAACGTTAATGTGTAAAACATTTAAAGCCCAATTAAAATCATGTTGATATAGGAAACTGTTGGTGCAGTAAGTTCAGGAAGGTAAGGCTATATGGCACAGTGGACAGTTATTTTCTTTCTGCAGGAATATTCATATTTAACTTATGTTTCTTGCTAAAAACCCCAAGATTTCAACACATTTTACTGATGATATTAAATCTTTTTTTTTTTTTATAGTTGGAGAATATAATAATGACTGTTCTGAGTGCCATTGCAATTAATTCCACAGTTTTGTTTTTACCTATTCTCACAGTGACAAGACATATAATACAACTTTACCAGATTTACAACTTCAGTATAAGGCAGGAATGTTTGTTTCAGCTTTGTTTGATGTAGTGTAGGATTTTAAAAACTACCTGGGGGAAAAACATCTGTGTTATAGCAGTATATGTATAACTTACTCATGTTCTTCTGAAGTGTGGGGCAGCCGGCGTATTGCTCTCGATGTGTTTTAATATCACTACAGTCTTATGTTCCACCCCCAGCCAGTCCCAGAGGAGCTACAGAATGGAGAAGGCTTTGGTTACATCATCGCCTTCCGACCAATGGGCACAGTTACCTGGACCCGGGCAGTGATATCCTCACCCACTGTGGCACGATATGTTTTCCGCAACGACACAATACCTCCTTTCTCGCCCTTTGACGTCAAAGTGGGTGCTTTTAATAACCGTGGGGAAGGACCCTTCAGCTCCATTGTCACTGTGTTCTCAGCAGAGGAAGGTTAGCATAACCTATGTACACACTGTCATTCATCTATGAAGATTACCATGCATCCGGCTTATTTTGAATATGTATTTGTAGTAAATGATCGTAACTTGATGTGTTGTAATCTTGAAGGCATTTTAGCATGCACATCTTCAAAACTATATCACAGGTCTTGTCTCCTTGAGTTACTACTTCTAGACACAGCAGTGGTGCCTACACTCCCAAACTCAACCACCCTCCACTCTGTGCCTCACACACAGGCATGACCTTGAATAGTAATGATGAACTAAGTTGATTTAGACAGCTCTTCCCCACACATACACTCCTGCAGCAAGGGCGTCAACCTGATATTAGTTATTACGGCAATAGATTACGGCAAATCCTGCCCGACATTTACGGGCCTGTCTGTGAGCTACAGTGTTAATTGAATTTGCTCAGCAGATTGTCTTCCTCCCTGCCAGTCACAGATCCTATTAAAATGAAGTGGGGGTTCTCTCAGGTGTGTCTAGGGGGTTTATTCTCAGGCGTTAATACAATTCTGCATGTGAAGTTGCAGAATAAGAGAACAAAAACCTTTCTGGTCTTTTCACTATATTTGCAGTGCCAAGCATAGCACCTGAAAGGGTTGTGGCTAGAAGCCTCTCGGCCTCCGACATCGAAGTCAGCTGGGAAGCAATACAGTCGAGTCCTGAGAGAGTGCTCGGCTATGAGGTACAGTGCTTCTGATATGAATCTTTAATAGTCGGTCTAGCTTGGCAGGTTTAGCCCTTCGCTTTTTAGTCAAAATAATCTATTTTCCTTTTTTGTACTTTTAGTGGAACAATTAGAAAAATTATTTCACCACCTTTAAACATTCTTCTAGATTAAATTTCTTGTCTTTGTAAATATGAACAAAAATGGACTGGTGTAAAGTGTTCCTAGATATGTTTGGCCATGTGCTGTGCTGTGTGTGTGTGTGTGTGTGTGTGTGTGTGTGTGTGTGTGTGTATGTGTGTGTGTGTTTGGTGTCCTACTATAGACTGGTATCCTGTTAAAGGTGTTATCCTGCCTTGTGGAAAGTGTTCTCAGGATACACACTGGATATAAGCCACAACCCTGAGCAGGATAAAGTGATTACTAAATCAATCCAGTTTTATGCTGTATGAGCTTTGGCTCAATTTTGCTATCACAGACAAGAATCTATGAATGTTCGTCATAAAAAAAGAATTCTTGCTTATGAGTTGAGATTGGTAGTCTTAGGATGCATAATGTGATGGACTCACCGGTGGCCAATTTAGTGCCATTGCAACCAAAGACCACAAAGACAACAAAGTTCTAGCACTGTCATAAATTGTTTAGCTAAAACAGGCTGTGAATGCTGATACAACGCTCAAGTAAAAGCCACCAATAGGAGGAGGATGGCCCAAGATGATGCGAAACTCAAGAGACAGCTTTGATGTGAAAATATGAACAAACCATGCTATCAGACAGAAACATATCTTATCACCTCAAGCTTGGTTCAAAGAATGTCTGTTTATGCGACCCCATCTTCTACATGAACCTGGATTGGCTGATTGATAATGGATGCCGAACATGGTAATGCTCTTTAAGCGCAGGTCTATTGTTAGAGGATATTTCGCATATAATCTGCTAGAATTTAGCCAAGATTTGTGTACAATGTGACAAATAATAATAGCAAAGTCTGCTGAAATCACACAGTGCAAATCCAGCTAAAGAATGAAGGAATGCATAATATAACAAAAAAAGAGAGAGAAAGCATGGGTCAATTAGATAGCCATTGCTTAGTATTGTAGCATTACATGAGGGTCAATCAATTAGTTCATCTATACTATGACCTGAACTCTCCTATATATGCTGGAAGTACTTATCATTGAATGTCCTAAATTATTATAGACGGTTCATATCAGCATCCAACAAGATTTTGTTGAATCAGGTCTAATGCAATAATCCAGCTCTCTCAGATATTTAACACACACACACAGATAACAAGCTCATCAAATGACTTACCACAGAATGTTCAGTCACTTGTGATTTTTTGTACATTATGGAGACATGTAATGAAGGAAATCCTTTGCAAGCTGTACTAGTTGAATGAAATCTTTGATCTCAGCAAAGGAAAATTGAGGTGCTGCTACTGTTACTGGGTGGGCTACATTCTGTATGTGCATCATACATAACTACGTGCACTAGTTATGTAAACCCCATGAGAATGAAAATTGTCTATGCATCCTAGGGTAAAGATAAAGACCTTATATCTACATATAGTATTTCAAACTGGTTTGAATTTTTTTAGACTTGAACACTGAAAACTCTTAAATGAAATTGTCAAATGTCTTGGCTGTCAGCAAATATCATGTTTTGTAAGGAGCCAGTTTAAGCATTCAATAGTGAATGCAGGCAGTCTGGCTAAAAGGTATCTAAAACCTTGCTAGCTAAGTATGAGTTCCTCACACATTTAATCTCAGGCTTTGATATATATATATATATTTTTTTTTTTATCTCTATGTGCAATAGTAAAGTGGTCATAAGCCTAATTAGTTCTCCATGATATATCTGCACTATTCAGACTATTCAGTCATCAAAACGTAGAAGATCACTTACATAATCTGAACACATGGACAAGTTGTAAAAATGTTTAAATGATAGAAACTCAAGAAATGTAGCCAGGAGAACATAACTGTGTGAATAAACCATTAATTATTTCCCTACTGATGTTAGCTTGAACAGGGATCAGTCAAGTGAAGAGATGATGATGAGGCTTGTGTTTAAATGCACGAGTGACTTTTACGTCAAGTGATGAGACAGACACTGATGTGGATGTTGCTGATAATTATAGTGAGAATTAATTTCCTGTTACAAATAAAATTTGGCAGTATTGTTGTTTTTCCATATGTCAGTTAGATTACAAATGTAGATTACAAATTTGCTTCTGTAGCCTGTTTATTCAGGATAATATTAAATATTAAAAAAAGGTGAAGATTATCCCATTTGAGATCATTTAGAATCGACAACAGATGTTTTCCTGGTCCTTTATAATTTGTATACAGTGTGTCCTCAAATACTGTATAACATTCTGATATAGAAAATTATTTGCCCTTATAAATGGTTGTCGGGCTATCACACACATAGCCTATAGGATGACTGCTCAGTCAGTACATCCACATGTAATGTTAATGGTTCCTCAATGAGCAGTCCTTAGTAAACTATAGCAGCAGTGATGTCTAATGGTGTCTGAATATGTCTCCTGATATCATTATTTGGAGTTATGATCCTTTCTTTATTTTGTCTTCTCTTCTGCGATCCTTTATTAGTTGCAGTCCCAAACATCTAATGTACTGTTAAAGAACACTCAGCTTTCTGATCTATCGATCATAACTTCCTGGCAAGCATGTAGGGAAAAATTATAATTAACTAATTTTTTTATACAAGAATTGGGGTCACGTCACATATTGCTGTCATATAATGTTCCAAAAGATCCTCAGTGAATAAAAAAAGGTGAGCTCATTTAGGATGGAAGTCCTTTGGGCAAATCTCATTATAGTGTAATTATTCATTGACTTAACTCATCTGACATGTAAGATCTAAACACTGATAGAATATATGACCTGGGATTAATAATTGATTATTTCATTTCCTTGTAAAAATTATTATTCAGCTGTGCACAGCTAAGTATTAAGCGAAATTTCATATCCTCTAGAAAATCAATGAAACACCCTTTCACCGGGAATCCACATTCCCTGCAGCTATCGATATACTGTAATGTGTTCACCCATCAGCGTACTGTAGGAAGGATGTCAATGAGAATTCAATTGATTATTGATTCTGATGTGATGGCTTAATATAATTAGAATGATCCCATGTGAACTTAGTGACCAGGGATTGATCCACTTCAGTGAAATATAATAAGCAGCATTCCCTTAACATCCGTTTTGACCGGTAACTGCTTATAGATCTCAATAGAATGGCATTCAGTAAATCAGATTGGAGTCTTGGATCAATATCTTTATTGGCAGCATCTTAATTTAAAAGCTTTATTTAGAACTCATGCAAGCATTTGTTTTTTCAGCTGCATTAACATATATTGAAAGAGACACAAGCTTCTCTTCTCTAAGCTTCCTATACACATGGAAAGTAATTTCATTCTCAAAATACCATGAACCATTTGTATCACTTGTCTCTTGATTGTATTCAGTCTCATCTGTGATCTTTTTATCTATGCTCTTTCTCTTGTATCCAGGTGGTGTACTGGGAAGACAACACTAAGCCGGAAACTGTAGGTAAAGTGAGAATCAGCAACAACTCCACTGCGGTCAATGTTAGTGGTCTTCAGGGCAACACGCTATACTATTTAGGTGTGTGTGCCTTCAATACTGCAGGAAGCAGCCCTCAGTCTCTGCCTGTTAATGCTACCACTAAGAAACCATGTGAGTATCCTACTAGGGTTACTTAGGCTTTGGTTACGAGAACTGCTATCTCTGCAAGCCTGCCTTAATAGTGACAGTAAGAGAATAGTTATGAAATAGCAGAGACTAAAAGAATCACAATGATTCTGTGTTGCTATATTTAATTCATTCCTTCAGCTCCTGGGCAGCCACCACAAAATGTGGAGTGGACACTGATAGGCTCGCAGCTCACACTGCAGTGGGACCCAGTCATAGCTCTGGATACTGAGTCTGAGGTCACTGGATATGTGGTAGGTATCAGGACAATGGGTAAATTTTATGAAATGAAAAAAACAAATATCAATTTAATTATCACAGCTATTTTAAAGTTCAATGACCAGCATGACATTGTATTATACAGTGCCTTGCGAAAGTATTTGGCCCCCTTGAACTTTTCAACCTTTTGCCACATTTCAGGCTTCAAACATAAAGATATAAAATTTTTATTTTTTGTGAAGAATCACCAACAAGTGGGACACAATTGTGAAGTGGAACGAAATCTATTGGATTTTTGAAACTTTTTTAACTAATAAAAAAATTATTCGGCCCCCTTGCGTTAATACATTGTAGAGCCACCTTTTGCTGCGATTACAGCTGCAAGTCGCTTGGGGTATGTCTCTATCAGTTTTGCACATCGAGAGACTGAAATTCTTGCCCATTCTTTCTTGCAAAACAGCTCGAGCTCAGTGAGGTTGGATGGAGAGCGTTTGTGAACAGCAGTTTTCAACTCTTTCCACAGATTCTCGATTGGATTCAGGTCTGGACTTTGACTTGGCCATTCTAACACCTGGATACATTTATTTGTGAACCATTCCTTTGTAGATTTTGCTGTATGTTTGGGATCATTGTCTTGTTGGAAGATAAATCTCCGTCCCAGTTTCAGGTCTTTTGCAGACTCCAACAGGTTTTCATACAGAATGGTCCTGTATTTGGCTGCATCCAACTTCCCCTCAATTTTAACCATCTTCCCTGTCCCTGCTGAAGAAAAGCAGGCCCAAACCATGATGCTGCCACCACCATGTTTGACAGTGGGGATGGTGTGTTGAGGGTGATGAGCTGTGTTGCTTTTACGCCAAACATATCGTTTTGCATTGTGGGCAAAAAGTTCGATTTTGGTTTCATCTGACCAGAGCACCTTCTTCCACATGTTTGGTGTGTCTCCCAGGTGGCTCGTGGCAAACTTTAGACAAGACTTTTTATGGATATCTTTGAGAAATGGCTTTCTTCTTGCCACTCTTCCATAAAGGCCACATTTGTGCTGTGTACGACTGATTGTTGTCCTATGGACAGACTCTCCCACCTCAGCTGTAGTTCTTTGCAGTTCATCCAGAGTGATCATGGGCCTCCTGGCTGCATCTCTGATCAGTCTTCTCCTTGTCTGAGCTGAAAGTTTAGAGGGACGGCCAGGTCTTGGTAGATTTGCAGTGGTCTGATACTTTCAACTTCAAAATGATCGCTTGCACAGTGCTCCTTGGAATGTTTAAAGCTTGGGAAATCTTTTTGTATCCAAATCCGGCTTTAAACTTCTCCACAACAGTATTACGGACCTGCCTGGTGTGTTCCTTGGTGTTCATGATGCTCTCTGCGCTTTCAACAGAACCCTGAGACTATCACAGAGCAGGTGCATTTATACAGAGACTTGATTACACACAGGTGGATTCTATTTATCACCATCAGTCATTTAGGACAACATTGGATCATTCAGAGATCCTCGCTGAACTTCTGGAGTGAGTTTGCTGCACTGAAAGTAAAGGGGGTTGAATAATTTTGCACGCCCACTTTTCATTTTTTTATTAGTTAAAAAAGTTTCAAAAATCCAATAGATTTCATTCCACTTCACAATTGTGTCCCACTTGTTGGTTATTCTTCACAAAAAATAAAAAATTTATACCTTTATGTTTGAAGCCTGAAATGTGGCAAAAGGTTGAAAAGTTCAAGGGGGCCGAATACTTTCGCAAGGCACTGTAAACGAAAAGAGCGACAAAGTCTTTAAAAAAATATATCCAGACCTGTTCTGTGATATTTAGTAATTTTGGGAGTAACTATGTACCATGGGCAGTTCATCTGAACCTATATAAATGTTTGCTCAGTAGCTAAAGCACCGCCAAAACCAAATACTGACTTAATTCAGGCTGCAGTATCCCTGCAGACACAGCGTTCTTACTTAACATACGGCACATTTCGACACTGTGTTTCTGACATCTGCTAGCCTGGGGCTAATTTATTAAATGACTCTGTTGAGAAGCAAATCACTCACAATTTCTACAGTCGTATTTGTGATGTCTGTAGCTAGACGTGGGTGGAATTTTCCCCTGCAAATAAGATGACACTTGTTTGTGTGTAAGGAAACTTGAAGATGCGAAAATTAAAGGGTGTCATCTTTTCAAATATTTGCAAACATCTCTCGTCTTCAGAATTTCTCTAAATACAGCCACACTATAGATGCCAAACTTACAGTGTGACACACTTGATGTGTGTGTGCATTATGTTGATTATGAGTACTGTCCAAAAACTGCATGTGATAAAGGAGACCAAAATGGAGTGCAGGAATTGGCCATGACCATGTCAGCACTAATGATCCTTTGTGGCTGTTGTGTGATTAAGGAGAATGAGCTAGCTAGTAGCAGTGAACTACAATGAGTAGTACAGTAGATCAGAATTCAGAACGTATAGAAGATGAAAGGCAATAGTGTTTGGCACCAGCAAAGCCACTATTTTCTTTTGGAGAGAGCAATGACTTCACTTAAAAGCAATGCAACCTCTAGGTACCTTACTTTAAGCCTGTTTACAGCTGACCATTCAAGCTCGATAAGTGCAATAATCTGCTGTGTGTGATGTGTGGCCAGTAGCTTTGCTCCAAGATGTCAGTGACACATTGACACATTGTCCTAAACATGTTGTCATTTTTGTCTTGCATTGTGAAAATGTTTTGCAAAACTGCATCCAAATAAACTGTCTTATGGATGGTGCATCTTAATGCCATAGCATCTCTCCAGCCTTGAGGTGGGCAAAGCGGTTATCTGTAGCAATCCATAGGCTTTCTGTGTAAACAATGATTTTACGCTGTATTTTGTGTTCTTTATAATGTATACATTATTACTGAAGGTATTCACTGGACTTTCCTTGTAGTTCATAGATCATAATTATATCAATATGCACTTATTGCACTTTCAAATAAAATATGTTGCATTTATTTACATATTAAGTAGAAATCATTCATATAAAGCAAAGTAAATCATTGGTCATTAACTGGCAGACCACAGTTACCCACATAGTATTTCAGAGGACTTACAAAACTGTCAGAGAGCCGATTAATGTATAAAAATCTGGCCATATTTCTGTGACACGAAACATGAACCTGCTTAGCTTCTGTAACAGATCTTCTGTTATGGTTTGTCCAGTCACCTGCATTTTATGTCACTTATTTAGCTGAAGGCAGCTCATCAGACCAGAGATAAAGTCCAGTGCTAGAAAGATTACCTCAGCAAGAGCAGAGTTTTCACAGACGTTCATAGCATAGCATTTCACATAGCCTTTCTGCTCTGATTATCAAACTAAGGACATGGTTTTGTTTTGTTTTTTATTGTTATTTAAAATAATAAATAAATAACAAAAAATCACAGAGGGAAACAGTGTTTAAAGACATCTGGACGAGGAAGTATACCTTAATTCTCTACACATCAAATTCTAAACAGAAATGTTTTATCTTTTCAGAGTCCATGGCCCTAGTCAAAAGTAGTAACATGAAGTACGACTATGAAATCAGATATAACCACTTCTTATTTCTAACCATAAATAATTCTTAATGGTTACACATTAAAATGCAACTATTGTCACAATTCAGTCCTGTTAGTTGCTTATCCATCATTATAGGCAATGAATTTATATTGTTAGACCTGTATACATTTTAAAAACATGTGAGGTCATTGATTGTACACTTTGGACAATTGTGTATGTGTGTGTGTGCGCGTGTGTGTCTTAGAGGATTATCTATAATCTCGTGGTTTTTTTTGTCATTCACATTTCAAACATGTGGTTTCTCATATGGTTCATTCATCCACCAGTGTCCTATCTGCTTTCCTAATGCCACCTCATGCTGCATAATTTAATAATAATTCTTTCCTTTGTTTGTATTTGTGACATTTTAGTTCAGTAAGCGCTGTTTTCACTTCCTACAGATAATATACAGGCGCCACCACAATAATGAAATGTACACAATCACCACCAACAAAACCACAGTGGAGCTGACACTCTCTCCCCATGATAACTACGTCATTCAGATTAAGAGTCTGAGCAAGGGTGGCTTTGGAGAAGGAAGTGAACCCATCCATATTCACCAACATAGTAAGTCCTGTTTTCCTTTTCCCCATTCTGACTCCCTTCATAGGCTTCTGATGGTTATTCAATCATCCAAGGAGCACAGAAATTATAAGTCACTTTGCTCTCCGTCCATGGATAATAGACTTTTCCCTCCTTTTTGTACCTCATTGGAGCTCTCAACCTTTTTAGAAATTCACATTCTGACCACCATCCATCTCTGTCAGCTTTGTATTGTTCATTACTGACAGCCTAGCAAAGTGGTATGTGAAACAGCAGAGTGGTTTCTTCCTCCTTTGATCAAATTAAAAACATGTTGTTGTTTTTCTGTAGCTCCTTCTTCACTGAGTCTTTTCATCACTAAGTACTTTGCTATTGAAAGCTATTAATAATGAAGAACTAGAGAGCATTCTTTCTCAGGTGTATTCTCTTCTTTTCTTAATTTGGCACAAAAATGTCCTTTAATTGCTGTGATTTATTGTGTTTTATCCTCTAAATAATTTGATCTATTTTTATTATTTTTTAGGTATGGGAGCACAAGGCTCTGGTATAGGAAGACTAGACACCCTCATGTTCTTTCAGCTCCTCATAACTGCAATAGTGGCCCTTAACGCCTTCTGAAGGTTTTTCCCCTGTGAGCATCATCTCCACCTGACACCAATCTCTTTCACTCTCTTTCTCTTTCTGTCTCTTTCTCTCTCTCACACACACAGATATACACACTTCATGCTCTTAACCCATGCCTTGTTATTGCCACCCATCTCTGTCTGGCTTAATAGGATTGCCCCATATATGCATGTCACTGACACTGCAGGATATTGGAATGTCAAACAAATAATGAAAGGATTTGTCAATATGGAAATGTCAGAATAATGCAGAAAAATGATCACTGCTAGAATGACGATGTAACTGTTATGCATGATCATAAAGGACATGACCGATTTGAGTTGGGTGGCACAAAAGTAATTTACATTCTCTATCTCTCTCTTTTTGTTTGCTTCTTTATGTTAACCTCCTCCACATTTTGGTTCTTGAAAGCAATCAATGCCTCAAGGCCATATACATACCAAAGTAAACAACGAAATAGATCTGAGAGTGTTGTTTCAACCTCTAATCTAATACACAGTTTTCAGGCATCAGGGTCATCTGTGGTTATACACTGCTAAGAATAATTGGATTGTTCTCTTGAAAATGTAAATGTATCTGGCTACATTTTTGTTTTGTTCAAGGCAGAAATGACATCTATTGATATATATATATATATATATATATATATATATATATATATATATATATATATATATATATATATATATATATATATATATACATACATACACACACACATAAAACGTGGTCACAGTCTTAATGTAAAAACTCTCAGTATGCTCTCCTTGTTAGTGCTGACATATCAGCAAGAACCACAGCTCTAACTGAGTGATGATCTCAAAAGAAGCCCTGTAGAAATGATGATAGATGTCACCTTAAACTTTAGATCTGTTTTGCATTCTCCTTTCTGTGTTACTATTTGTGGGATGGAGCCATGGATCTTTTGGGAAGCCAGGTTAGAAAGCAGTCCTATTATCTTTCAAAGATCCTTCTTTTTGTCCAAAATCCCCCACATTCCCATTACTCCACTGTGGAATGTTATTAGCGCTCTAAGAGATACGTCAGTTCATGAGCAGGATACAGTATTTTGTTCTTTTCTTCATGCTTGATAAATAATAGATGGCTCCTGCATTAGGCATTCTGCAGAGTTAAGGCCAGAATATGCGATACCCTTGTTAAGTGGCAATGTAGGCTTCACAAGCAATTTCCTCTCTAGCTATATATGTGTTTTCCAACCTGGGACTCAAAAGTGGGTTAATGAAATTGGCAACCTATTGGTTCAGTTTTGTATGAGAGCATTGAATAAACCTAGTGCCTTGAAGAATGCCAACCTATTGAATTTCCTGCAAGAAGGGACACATCCACAAATTATTTAGTCCTATATTTGGTAAATCAGCTTGCAGCTTTGGTAAATCAGTTCAGGACTAAGTGGCAAGGCGTGGTTTGGTGTGAATTGGATTGATTAAACATGTTATAGCTCTGAAGGCATTTTTGATGGATGTCAGGGAGGTAAAAGCCATGCAAAGTCCGAGACGGAGCAAAAAGCCAACACCGAGATTTGCCACATATTCTGAGGTCATCTGAGGGTGAAAGCACATGTCCATGCCCAGAAGAGTATTCTTATTCCATAATCATGGTACTCTGGGGGTAATACATTCTTATTAGAGATGAATACTCTGCCAAAATAAGAAACGATTAGTGCAAAATGTATGGGGGTAATGGGTGTTTGTTTTTTTTTGTTTGTTGTTTGTTGTTTTTTTTTACAGTCCTTATGTTAGTTCTTCAAGGATGTTTTTACTAAAACCGTATTTGTTAATATTGAGTGGTTCATCAATAATTTAAGTATTTATATGCTTATATGACATCAACACAGTGGTGTAGCAGGTACACCGTAAATATAATCTTATATTTAATATAAGATAAATAATATCTTGAATACGGGCAAATTTATCTAATAGTGTAACAGTGGTAATTATCCAATTATGAGATTATTATAAATCAAATTAATTATTAATCAGCTTGTATTTTGAGCTTTACATTTTCTTATTCTATTGGCAGATCAAGCTTACAAAAGAACAAGCTAATCTGAAGCTTGAAATTAGTAAAAAAAAATATATGGCTATAAATAGGATTAATAATCTTAGAGTTGGTTAATTATAAATTATAATATCTTAGCAAAGAAAATGCTAAATACATTTGATAATATTCCAGATATTTTCACTTGCTAAAATGTTATGTTATTTTTTGCAATGTAGTGTTGCTGACTCACAACTCCCGGGTCCCTGGTTCAATTCTCAGTTTGAGTTGCTGTCTGTGTCGAGTTCTTCATATGCTCCCCATCTTTGCATGGTTAATCTTTCAGGTTCTTCATTTTCCTCCCACTTCCCAAAATATGTCATTAGGTAAACTGGTAGCTAAATTTGTAATGGTAAATTGCTCCCTAGGAGAGAATAAGTATGGAAATTTGTATGTGTGGTGTTCTGCAACAGGTTGGTTTCCCATCCAAGGTGTATTCCAACCTTGCACTTAGTGTTCCTGGGATAGGCTCTGCATTCACCGTAAACTTGACCTGATTGAAAGAGTTACTGAAAAAGAATGATTGATATATATATACATACATACATATATATGGTCAGAATTATACATACAGGGTCAAAAATACACATACAGCACACCTAATATTTAGTTGAATGTCCCTTATCAAATTTCACCTCGAGCAGACACTTTTGGTAGCCATCAACCAGCTTCTGGCAGAAGTCTGGCCGGATAGTTGACCACTCTTCTTGGCAGAATTGGTAAAGTTAAATGATGTTTGTTGGTTTCCTGGTCCTGACTCGACTTTTAAGCACAGTCCACAAATTTGATAGGATTCATATCAGGACTTTGGGAATTCCTTTCCAAAAGCTTAATTTTAGCCTGCTTTATCCATTCCACAACCAGCTTTGATGCTTGTCTGGGGGTCATTATCCTGTTGGAACACCCAATTCTGTCCAAGTTTCAAACGTCTGGCTGATGGTTTGAGATTATGCTGAATAATTATAAGATGAATTCTATTTTTATTATTCCATCCACTTTGCCTAATGCACCAGTTCCACTTCCAAAAAAAACAGAGAAAAAAAAACAGAGCATAATGCTACCACCACCATGCTTAACAGTTGGTACAGTGTTCTTGGGGTTGAATGCCTCACCTTTACTCCTCAGCTGAGGGTGACAGTTTGCGTCTTCTTTAAGAACTGGGCAAAGTGGCTATACTTCCCAATAACTTGTACTTACGTGCAATTGTTTGAACGAGAAATGGCTCCAAGACACAGTCTTAAATCTGTGTAAATCCACCATCCTCTTTTTCAGCTCTGCACTGTACTCCTTGGACTTTCCCATAGTACTGTGTGTTGGTCAATCCAATGAGTGCTGTCAAACAAACCCTTTTTATGTTGCCACAGAGAATCTGCCATCTGTAGTCAATCATGATCACTAACAGGAAATTAAGAAGCCTTGGTCTTGGCAAATTAAAGGACATTTTGGAAGTTTTTCAAGTGTTTGTATGTATATTCTTGACCCTGTATGTATAATTTTGGTCCTGTGTTAATTACAGAAAACTCAAAATGAATTAAATTGAACCAAATAATTTTTTTTATATTAAAGATGTATGTTGTACAATCATTCTGCCCCAGAAACGAACAGTTCAAAGAAATTATAGAAAGCCCACTATTGCCATGACATTCATGTTCCTGATGAGAGTGTATGTAAACTTCCTACCACAACTATATCACACATTCATTGAAATATCTCACTAGGTTCTCAGTTTAGAGATATTGAGTATAGAGGTAATGACAATTACTGATGTCCCTGATAAAAAAAAATATCATTGTGTTGAATGTGTTGTAAGCAGTACATGTCTAGACCGTAGCTGATGATGTTGAAAATGGTCCAAATCAAATCAGTCGTATACATTTGGTTTGAGAGGCATGTTGGCTATTTTTCAGGTGACCTTTCTAGTCTAATTGTGAGGGATCAGCTGACCAGCTGTAAGAACTGTGCCTTGGCCAGACGCTTTTGTGCCTGCTTCATTGCACTCGCGTATGCTCTGTCTTAAAGTCATGAGTAAGCACAACAATGTGAACCAAGGTGATGAGGAACATTAGCTTTACTCAAAAAGAGCAGGCGTGGCACGGCCCATAGTGGTCCGTCAAAAACAAATCCAATCTGGAGAGCCTATCTGCTCCCCTTCATGAAGGTCCAGGCCTCCGTGATTAGGCTACACTGGGCCACTCAATGAGATATTGATTTTTCTGCTCTGCTACTGAGGCTGTCACAATGCAGACTGTTTGATTGACTGATGTAAGCTTTCCTCTCACACCAAGGATTTGCAATGTCCTTGCATTCTTCCTGCTCCACTGATGCTTAGATACTATAACTCCGAAACAGAAACAAAGAAGGTCCTTGAGAATGAATGGTAGAATAGTTTGTTTCTGTATTTCATTTCTTATTTATTTTTTATCTTTCTTTCTTTTGTATCTTTATTTGCAATAGGAAATAATTTTACAGTAATGTTATGAATTATACCCTTGTATCATTGTTGTTGTTTTTCTTCTATTATGTACTGATGAATTGAAGGGATTTCTCTTTTTTTTTCTTGGTGTAATACTATTTAGAATTCTGTAAAGAAACATACTTTTAATACAGTATTTGCGTCTAGACACATCAATTCACAAAGAAACGTTGCTGTAATTTTTTTTATATGGAATAATTTTATGGCCCTAAGTAAATTATAAATTTGTCTGTTCTATTTAAAATTAGAACATTTGTGATCAGTATTTTTTAAACACTACTCCATTTATTAATAATCTTGACCAGTAATTTTTCCCCCTCCATAATGTAACAGTATATTTTTTAATGTAGTCCATAATGATAATATAGTTTGTTTGTTTTTTAATAATAGTTGGCCATGAAATTTAATACTGATGTATTGAGTCATAATCTCTATGAGATGACCAACCTTTAATATTGATATTTTCACATTGAAAAGTAACTGTTTTGCCTTGTATACCTAAACTGTGCATGTGGGAAAATTGTTTGGTGCATATGTATTGACTTTTATAAAACTGTAACTTAATAAAAATATTAAAAGACAAATGTATATGAGTAATGTCTTATTATGTCTTGGATTAAAACATACGAATGTGCACAGCTGTGTGGCATGATTCATATTCTGAGTCAGTGAAAATTGCTGCTAGACCACAATCTGACCCTTTCAATGAGTGTGAATCTATAGTCTGCTCTGTGCGTCAAGAGAAGGCATACAGTACAGAAATAACTAATTGCTTCCTAGTCCTAATCTAATGTGAGCTTTTGTAGTCCGATAAGGCTTTCAGAAGCTGAACACAAAGGATTCACACATAAATGAACTGCCAGACTTTTTTATTCCATGAGATCCAAGAAGATTACAGTTTGCCATGACTGCTTGTAGAACAAAGTATTTATTTTTCCAACGTCAAATGGTATTAAGCCATTTTTAATACTTCTTGTCAAGAGATATTAGGGTGCTAATAGGCATGGTGATAATTTAATTACCAGAATACACTTATTGAAGAGAAGAAAAAAAGGTAATAACTTTGTTGTTTTGGTTTCCTCCTAGTCATTTATTTATTTCAATAGACCTTGTATAAGGTTTTATGTTTGTTTGTTTTTTGTTTGTTTTTTTAAATATGCAGTTCTGAAATAATGTAATTAAAATATAGCGTTCATCATTTATTTTACTAGTCATTTAACTAGGACAAAAGATACAACACACATACAGTAAGTAATGGATACTTATATTTACTAATTCCACGTAGTGCAGGTGGTGACGAAAGCTGCTATTGTAAAAAGGGATTTGGTTGAAATGAATACAAAATTCAATCATATTACCACTTTGTATCCTCTTTAAAAACCAACTGTGTGCAGTGCACTTGGATTTTAACATTATCATAAAGACATATTAATACGAATGTGAAATATATTATTCATATCATTCATATTCATATTATGGTTGAAACAACTGACTGCTGTGTCTTTTGTATATGTAACATACATTTGATGCCAACATTTTAGTGTTAGTGTCACAAATGCTGAAGGATCAAAAGGAAAATATACATTTTCCAAATAATAATAAATAAAAAAAATCAAGTGTATTTCACCTGTGCCTTTTCTTGATTTTGAAATAGTGTCAGTTTTTCAATATTTCCCTTTTCACAGTTGAGATGTGCCAGAAGGGTGACACGAAATAAAAATCTGAAAGAAAAAAATGTAAGGAAAAAAAATCAGGATCTAGTTGCTGATGTTTTATAAAATGAGAGAGTCTGCACACCAAGGCAAGGAAATACCTTTTTTTTATAGCTTTTTGACCACACCTTTGTGTTAAAAGGGTCTTGGCAGGTCATAACATAACCACAACTGCAGAATAATGTGGTGTTAAAACCTCCAACATAGTATCAATATATTCAAAAGGTCACATCCCCCTGGTGAGCAGCTAAACCCACGTCATTTGAAAATATTTTGTTTTTGACAAAAAAAAGCAACTAAGTGTAAACAGAAATAAAAGGTAGATTTTAGCATGAGTCTGTAAGCCTCATGTAATGTTCTGACCCACTGCAAAAATAACACAGTATTAGCAAGTGAACATATCTCAGATGCAAGCAGATCTATGCTTCCCCCCCCATTATGTGATTACTTAAAAAAATTAAGGAGAATATTAAGGCAGTTTTATTACTTTCAAGCTTGAAATCTTGAATATCTGCCAAAACAGAAGACAGTGCAAATTACTTTTAATAATACTTTTAATAATTTGCCTATATTGAAGATATTTTCACTTGCTAACATATTGTTACAGTGCCTTAAACATGAAGTTCTGAAGTATGGCTATTAAATGATTAGGTGTGTAGTACTTCTTAAACATGACATAAATAACATTAGCAAATGCATAGTAATACAGATAGTATATAATACTGCTCTTAGTCTTAAAGTTGTACAGTTAATGTAGTCAGAAGTTGACTGATGTAAGGAAAATTTCCTGTGGCCTCCCTACTTTGTAAATCATTGGAGCTTAGACTGGGTGTTTACACAATTCATTCATTTATCTTTAGAGACTGCTTTATCGTGGTTAGCATCCAAGATGGAGACAGAATCATAGGAGGTACAAACAAAAACAATAACCACAGTATTGGTCTAACCTCCTGCATAATTGGGTGGGATTGTAATGTATTTATTTATCTATTTATTTATTTAGAGGTGGTCCTGTATTGTTTTCTTTTTTTTTATAGTATGACTCCCTGTTTTCTTAGTTCTTTTTCAGGCGGTATTAATCTAGTTTTTGTGTGGTATTATTTATTTGCCTCAGATGACCTTGTTCTAACATTTGCCATGCTCTTTACATAGTAAATAGTCCACATTTCCATCCACTCCTTCCATGTCTGCCCCAGTATAATCAGTTACATTGAAGAGCAGTGAGTTTGTGAGGACTACTAAGAATCTCTGTGACTCTTTCTGATTCACTAAAACTTCTAATCTTCTAATGGCAGTGATATCAGGTCAGTGTTACGGGGTGGGTCTGTGTCATGCTTACTGGCAAGCTGAATGGTGAGTAAATAGAAATGGATCCGAGTGCTTTCCTAATTAAGTATAAATGCCAGTCTTTTCAAGAAGATGCATCAGCTCCATTTGAATGCACGTTAGAGACTGTAGTTGTAAACAACCCACAGGAAGTCATTGTTTTCGTAACTGAAACACATTCACTTTTACTCTGTACACAAAATGATCATGCTGTAGCTGTATGCTTTCTTTACAACTGGAGACAATGCTGCATTATCATCTCTTAGCATGGCACTCATAGCAGTCAGCATTTCTATTTCTATATATTTTTATTTTCAACCCTCCGAACATCTTATATGTGGTATATACAGTTGAGAAATTATGAGATGTAGAGAGAAGTTAAAGAGTTTTAGCCATCATAAGCAACCAAAACACCTGTCAAAATCATCATCATCAGCAGCAGCAGCAGCAGCATCAGCATAATTTTTTGAGTAATTCCATGATTGCCATTTGTATCCCACTGGTATTACATTACAAATATGTATGTAAGGTAAATGTAAAAGACATGGGTCAAGTGTGTTTCACAATAACGTCATATTTCAGATACAAAAAATCCTTCAAAACTAAAACATTTTAATAAAACCTACAGTACTTTGCACTACCTATAGCATTTTGCTTGTACCAGTGCGGTTTACCATGAAATATAAACATTAATGTATTTCAAAAACATTCCAAACTTTCCAAATATTCCAAAAAGTCATCAGGAAGTCATCATGTAAACGATCTAAATTTTGTGAAGATTGTGAGAAATAAAATTAAGTTCTCTTATATTATAGATTTTATGCTCTTTTTTGATGATATATTGTTATATAGGCATATGAGTACTCTTTGAATGTATCACCATTGTTACACACGGGGAAACCTGGAGCCTATCCCAGGGAGCATCGCGCACAACGTGGGGTACACCCTGGACAGGGTGCCAATCCATTGCACACTCGATGCACACTCGCATACATATTCACAAATCCATTCATACACTACGGACTAGGGATGTCACGAGAACCGATACTTCGGTACCAAGTCGATACCAACATTCTTAAAACGTGACTGTACTTGTTTTTCTGCATTACCATTGGTACCGATTGTAATGAAGCACACGGGAAAAACAACAGAAGATTAGCTTAGCTTAGCAAGTTTAGCTCCGCCCCGACTCATTGAGAGGAAAAATAGTATCCGGTGTGCAACCGATGCTATAGTTCATTTCAAACAAAGAGAGAAAACAGCTGGAATTTGGTGAAGCACCTGAAAGACGGGTCCTACATTATTTGTTTGAGGCAGCTGGCATTGCGGCCGTGAAACCAGCTAACGCTGCGTTTCATGTAATGTTTGCAATAGCCAGTTATTTGTTAACAACGCTAACGCACTGAAATGTTACAAACTACCTCCAAATGGGCCACCATGCATCGCCATTCAGCCTGTGTCCTGTCAGAAAAATGTATTAATGTTGCTAATAATTATTCAAATGTTCATGCTTTTAATAAATCTTTTCGGCCTGCCACCATATCAGTGAATGTAAACTAATGCTTGCATTCAGAGTATAAGGTGTGTGTCTGTTTATCTGTGTGCATGCATGTGTGTGTGTTGATGTGTGCACTCATTATCAGACAGTGTTTGATAACTAAAATACGCCCCTCTCCCTCACTCCCCCAAGCTCCGTTCTTCTTCTTCTTCTTCCTCTTCTTCTTCTTCCGTTCTCACATGAATTGCATTTTATAGGGCCTAAACATAAGCGAAAACTCACAAAACTTTTCAGATGTGTCAGAACCAGTGAAAATTTACATATAAATTTACACTGCACTTTTTTTAGTGAGTCTACAGCTTGTGGAATAGTGTAAATTTACTGACCCCTCAAAATAACTCAACACACTGTCATTCATTTCTAAAACACTGGAAACAAAGGTGAGTACACCCCTAAGTGAAAATGTCCAAATTGGGCCCAAAGTGTCGATATTTTGTGTGGCCACCATTATTATCCAGCACTGCCTTAAGCCTCTTGGGCATGGAGTTCACCAGAGCTTCACAGGTTGCCACTGGAGTCCTCTTCCACTCCTCCATGATGACATCACTGAGCTGAAGGCAGTGGTTGTCTTGGAGGTGTGTTTGGGGTCAAACAGGCTTTTTTAAAAATTTTGGAAGATGTTTAGATGAACCTTGAACAGAAGAACATGTTTGTATCTCTGTAAGCAGATAAACATTCTGTACTGATCTCAGTGACATGACATGGCGTTCATAGGTGTTATCCTCACATGAGAATGAAACAGAACAAGAACAAACTTACTACAAAGTAAAAATTAGTCTGAGCATTGACAGGCTGACCCGCCCCCCCCCCCCACCCATTCAACCTCTGCAGGAATGCTGGCGAGACCTGTTGAGTGGAACCTGTCCTGTTAAACCGCTGTATGGTCTTGGCTACCGTGCTGCAGCTCAGTGTCAGGGTCCTGGCAATCTTCTCATAGCCTAGTCCATCTTTATGTAGAGCAACAATTCTTTTTTTCAGATCCTCAGAGAGTTCTTTGCAATGAGGTGCCATGTTGAACTTCCAGAGACCAGTATGAGTGAGTGTGAGAGCGATGATGACACCAACTTTAACACACCTGCTCTCCATTCACACCTGAGACCTTGTAACACTAGCAAATCACATGACTCCGGGGAGGGAAAATGGCTTATTGGGCCTAATTTGGACATTAATGACTGTGTGTTGATTTATTTTGAGGACTCAGTAAATTTACACTGTTACACAAGCTGTACACTCACTACATTGTAGCAAAGTGTAATTTCTTCAGTGTTGTCACATGAAAAGATATAATCAAATGTATACAAAAATGTGAGGGGTGTACTCACTTTTGTGAGATACTTGTCTTGAAGATTTTTCATATTTTCAACTGTAATTATATATACTACTGATTATTAGTTTGTAGCTAATTTATTATTCATGTTTATTGTCTTGCTGAACCTATGGTCAGGGAGCTTACTCAACTCTTTTAATCATGTTCAGTCTATAAATGAATCTACTCAGCAGGGTCAAGATCGAGCTTATTTTTTCATCTGGATCTTCTTTCAAAAAAATAAAAATAAAATAATAATACCGAACATGTAAGCTATTTTTTTTTTTTTTGCTTTTTTTTTGCTTTTTAAATGTAATATGCCTATTATGTTTGATATGTCACTACCCAGTAAAAGTATTCATCCTAGAATTCCTGCATGTCCTGCATCAGTTGGGGGTTGACTAACTGCAAATATCTTGTAAAATTTTAAAGGCATTGCTGACTACTTTCCAGAAAGCTTATTATTTGTCAGATATTATAGACAATTATGGACTTAGACCTGAAGCTTAATTAATACAATTAGCTCAGCACTCAAAATCCCAGTTTGTCATGGCCTTGAGATGTTCTCTAAAACATGAGAATAATTGAGAACATCTGGCTGCATTTATACTTTCTGCGTATGGTCTTTCAACTGATCCAGAGCTCTGTGCAGATTTTAATCAGTTCCAACCTTTTTCACTTTCTTGTTTAAAAAGATGATATTCTCCACATGAAGCCCACCATATCGCTACAGTGTTTTATCACTTTCATCTCCTAAAAGAGATAATAACAGTCCCAAGTGTCTTGTTCATGATCAACACCTGCATACTGTCTGGCACTGTTCCTGCTACTTTTTTACAATGTAGTAGTGCCCTTACTTAAAAATAAATAAATAAATAAATACATACATACCTACATCTACTACAAAAAAACAACTAATCCACAGATTCTCAATTTTCTTCTGATGTTAAAGTTCACTTTACTCTCCATAGTCTTGGCAAAAGTAGTTATCTCTCAACTGTGGTCAAATTTGAGGAGACATGAGATTTTTCAAACTTTCCTGTCTGGTTTCAAAGCTTTTCATAGCACAGAGACAGCCTTGTTCAAGGTGACTAATGATTTGCTACTCTTAAGACCTAGATGGATAACAAATCTGATATTCTCTATGGCTCATCCAAGCCTACTAATATTTAGCTTAGGAGTACTGGCAATATCTTCGAAGTACTGGCACTATATGTTAGACTGTGGGTGAAGATATTTGGAGTTTTGTTCAACTGCAACCTCAGATTTGAGCAGCAAATCAACTATCATGATGTACACAAGAATAGTTTTTATCCACTTGGTGCAATATCTTAAGTCAAATAATTTCTTTGTTCTCAAGATTTGGAAAATAAAATCCCTTTTCTCATTGCATTCATTTGGATTATTGTAATTAGATGTATTTTTCCATTAGTACATTTACGGCATTTGGCAAATGCCCTTATCCACAGCGACTTAGATTTATTTCAATTATACATTAAGGACCTTGCTCAAGGGCCCAACTGTGGCAGTTTTGGTGGTGCTGGGGTTTGAATTCTCAACCTTTTGAGCAGTAGACCAATACCTTGACCACTGAGCTAGCACTGCCACAGACTAAGGCTTTTGGAAAAATTGCTCTCAATGGAAAATGCAGCACAAAGTTTATTCAACAGCACCAAGTACAAAAACCCTGGTTTTGGCATCCTTGTGTTGGCTGCATTACAAGATACAGTTTAAGCTTTTAACAGTCTAGCTCCGCCCTCTAAATCTTTGAGTTACTGTGCCATTACTCTACTCGTAGGTCTCTGAGGCATCGGCTGTGCCAAGGTTATGGAACTGCTTCCCATCAGGTGTGCTTCCTTCATCACAGTATTGAAGTCAAGTGTATAATCATACTTTAATAAAGTAGCTTTTTATTTTGTGGCTGTTATACAGTACATTCTGTACAGGACTTCCATCAATTCTCTTCATTTTTAGTGTGTTTCACTTACTGATTTACTTACTGACTTCAACCACTGTTACCATCAGCTTGAACATAAAGAATAAAACTTGACCTAGGCTTTAGATGTCTTATAAACAAACAAGCCACAATTCTGCATTATTGATTTCTTTGTCTTCTTACAGAACCTGAATGACAGGTATTCAATAATGTTGCCAATGTTAGTCCTCACTTTTGTTGTATGTCTATGAAGATGATTATATTTTCCTGTAGCAAACATTCAGCATGCATTATAATGCATAATATGGATTTACATAATTTCCACTGACACTGATGCAGTGTATTATGGCAAATGTGGACTTAAATAAATTTACCTCACACTAGCAAACATCCCAACAGGTATAAACTGTATTTCTGTATGTTAATGTCTAGCTTATAATGTAACAAGAGATGAAACCAGAATTGAAGCTAATAACATCTTCCCTGAGTATGGAATATTAGCTTCAAAGTGGAATGCAGTTTCACAGTGGAAGGTCAGAGAGGACCCGTTGCATGTCACATTCATTTTACAAAAGCAGCAGGCATCCACAGAGGCACCACAATATTGTAATTCTTGGGAAATAACAAGGCTTTCAGTCTTGATCTGAACCAATTGCTGCTTGTGGCATGGAAAAAAAAAAAAAAAATTTGCGGCACTTAGACAAGGGCTCATGCCGACCGCTTTGTATTTCCTGTCCTTAGCAATGACATGCTAATCCCTAACTCAATAAAATAGTCCAAGGATGTTTCTGCAGTGAGTAAGCATTTCAGCGTGAGGTATTGGTCCGCATCTCTTATTGGCATCCAGGCATGATTTGGAATATCTTTATTATCAACTCATTAGGCAGCCTCATTTGGTGAAGTTTCTGCCTGTCACCCTAGCAGGTGCCATGTAAAACAGTATGCAAGCTGAAGTGGAGTGTCAGAATTTTAATGCTTTGGTTAATCTGTTTGCAAATACCCAGCCTGCTTTATGTGTTTGTCCTTGGTGGGAAATCTGGGTTAAGACCTTACTGTAGTCCTGACAGCCATCTGTAGACTCTGCCGTTTAGTATTCCATGCAAGACCTGCAAGAGTTTAAGCAATCTTGCCAACAATGTGCCCAGGGATTCACAAAACTTCATGTCTCTTCTGCTACACACTGACCTCTGCCTCTGAGTGGGTGGTGATATGCGCACATGTTCAACAAGCAATGATGTGGCATGTTTTATGCAACTCTCCTCATGCTGACTTTCACCCTAATATGCAGCCACATTTGGAGAAATTGCAAGATATGTGAAAACAGTGCTGACACCTTGTATTAAAGTTTAGTGGAGGGTTGAAATGTTGTGACATGCTCTATTTTTGCTAGTGCAAAGTTTAGCAAGCTGTGATATGATCCCTGTAGTTGTCTAGCTTTGTCAATAAATACATATTGTATTTTGCATACCACAGATTACCGCAGATACCACATTTCAGTCAAATTTCCATCAAGGAGATAAACATGATTTTTTAAGTAATCCTCTATTACCAAATAGACAGAACATTCGAACAATTTACATTCATAGTTCATTTCATCATTTGCAAGGCCATTTCTCCCCAGACAACACTTGTCTTGAGTAATTTGTGATAAACAAGACATAAAAAAAAGAACCAAGGACATTACTTCTTGGAAAAGGTTGAGGGGTGCCAACATTCTATGAGCCTGTGACCTCATATCCATTCAGTGAAAGAAAAGGTTGTCCACTGAGGACAGTGGGAGTGTTGATATCAATCAAATTCATTCTGACTATAAAGAGTTGCCAGGTGCAATCATCTCATATTTAACACTTATTTAGTCATTCCCAGACACAATTTCCACATCTGCATCAGTGTCTATTATAATGCTGATGACATAATGTAATACTTTAGCGGTGTTCTAATAGTGTTCAGTTATTCAAAGTATTAACAGTTTATGTAATGGGTGGATAGTTTCCATCAGGGTGGATAGTTTCTTTAGAATATGATCACAATATATAGGACGCTAAAAAGTGTAACGGATGGAAAATTTATGGTTTGATCACTAAGTATAACATTTCAAAAGGATGATACTTGATGAATAATTCTGCTGACAATGTAATAGGCTAATGGTTTCATAACAAATTGTAATGTAATGAGAAATGCCGAGCCATTCTAGATTCAATTAAAATATAATGGCTGAACCTTCAGGGACATGTATTTGTACACTATTAACAATGAAACTTTGCACCTAGAAATAATAACTTTTTTAAATGTGTTAATAGCATTAATGATCCATGCAGATGAGGATTTAGGTAGAGAATTCAAAATAGGTTTGGTGTGAGCAAAGCACTATGGAAACAACACCATTTAAATATGAATACAGTACATAACAGAAAAAGGTTTAATATGATTAACATAAATCATTTCCCATAATTATTTCCAACTTTTGCATATAATCTTTAATATTATTTTTCATTTATTAATTCATTCATACAGTTACATCTTCAGTAACCTTTTATTCTGGTCAGGTTTGTGGTGGATCAAGAACCTATACCAGGAACTCTGGGAGCGAGGAGGGACACCTCCTCCTGGATGTGACATCAATCCTTTACAGAACACACCAGTCCATGTAGGGGCACTTTTGCATCAGCAGTCCACATACTGATATGTTTTTAGTAGGGGAGAGGCCAGAGAACCTGTGAGAACATTCAAAATTCTTCTACTGCTATGACACTATCAAATAGTTGGAAATGGTGAAATTCTTGTGCGTTATTTTCTGTGTATTATTGTCATCTTGTTCTACACAATTTGTATTATTTTTATTTAAAAAAATCAGTCCCAAGATGCCAAAGAAACACAATTTGCCCAGTTGATGTTTTGCTCACTGCTTTTCCCATGTTTTGTTTGTGAGCTAGTTATTTTTGAACACATTCCAAAGTGCAAATTGAGATTGGCGGGAATGATAATTGTTAACATTATCATCAAAATACATGCAAGCATGCAAACAGATCAGGTTCAGTGTTTCTCACAGATTAAAGGTTTAGTGTCATGTTGTAATATGTTGATTTTCTTGTCAGTGTTCTTAACAAAGCATAAACTATTTTAAGAAAATGTCCCAATGCTAGAAGGTATAGACTTCATTCTAACAAAACTTCATGTCATTATTTTCTATCGTTGATACAGCATATTCTCAATAGCTGAGGGACGGTGTGGATTTACATAATGTACTGCAGACATATATTAACTTTAACACACAGGAATAGCTGTAAGCTGGATGTCAGTTATTGTGTAATGAAATAAAGAGTAAGTTGTATATGATTCAGTTACCAAAGTTTTAAAAAAAAGAGATGGTCTATCTGGAGAAACTATTTTGAGAACTAGCAACAGGGATGTATTTTAATTCTGGATGGCATTTCAGTAAATCTTATTGATTAATATATTCTCCACATTTACTATGTTAGCCTGCATAGCACTTATGATGGGTTATTCAGAAGATTAAAAATCAGATGGGTGTCCAAGGCCATGACTGAGGCCAGGAATTAATTTTTTGGATGAAACCAATATTCAATAATCGAATTAAAGATGTGCATGATTTACTACACAAGCCAAGGATCCTGTAAATTTGTGGCATCTTAATTTGTAATATCCTGGCATGAACATGTGCATCAGGCCAACTACACATTTCCATCTAACCCCAAAATCCTGCCAAAAATACTACAATACAATGTGTAATATAATTACAGAATAACACAATTTGGATATAGTGCTCTTTCCTTTATTGCTTTTTGACTAAATGCAAATATTGAAGAAAGCAGTTTTTTTACACTTTCTTCCTGTTACGGATCGGGACTGGAAGCAGATGCAGGCGCAGGTCGAAGTCTTTATTCATATACACACAAAAACACAGGGAATGCGGTCTTCACAGGAAAACGAGAAACGGGAACCATGGCATGAAATGAGAGCATGAAACAGGACAGGAAAACAAAAGACTGCTTAGCATGCTACATGCACTCACTACATACTATAATACTGTGCCAAGTGTGCTGTAACGGAGGGGGTTATGTAGCAGACATAATTAAACTAAAGCATGAACACCTGGGGCAAATCAAAGACATATTTAAACTTAACCAATACTAAAACAGGAAGTGCATGAACCAAAACAAAAGTGTCACGTGTCTTGTTAGACACAGTACCGCAGGGCCAGATGCTCATGGTGGCGTAACACTTCCGAATGAACCTTTCAATTATTTTACATCCTTTAAGTATTTTACTATTGTTATGTATTGCTTTAATAAAGCATCCTTCAGAAACATCTTTACATTTGTCTTGATAGGTTATTGAATTAATTTGCTCCTGTTATAGTTACCAAACCCATCATTGTGCACTTTTAGGAATTAATCACAGTGAAATCATAATACCTGCCATCAAAGTACATATTTTGTTTTCTTGCGAAAATACCAGTTGGGGGAACTCGGAATTCGATGGAGTAGGACGGGAAGTTGGAGGCTCCTGCTGATTTCGATCAAAATTGTAATTAATTTGCGCTTTTCGTCATACAATATCTTTTGACATATTTTACTCTGTTTCTTTATTTGCACTTTTAACTTTATGGTGCGTTAAAATGTGTGGAAAGAACATGAAAACCCGTGGTAGCATTCAGACACGACTGAGGCCTGGTGTGTGCACCGTGAGCGAGCCCCCTTCTCCCCCTGAATCCGCATCGCCGAGTGGTGACCCTGACTTCTCCGCACTCAGGCTTGAGTTACTGGCTTTTCAGAGGAAGGACATTGCGATATTTTTAAAAAGGAGCTCCAGGAGCTCCAGAAGACTCTTGGCGAAGCGCTGTCTACTATCCAGTTTTACCTTCAGGCTGTGAAAGCACAGCTGGTTAGTGATAAAGTTAGTGATATCCTGTAGGATAAGCAGTATAGAAAATAGATGGATGGGATCATTTAAAAAAAACTATGTGGGGGCACTGTGGCTTAGTGGTTAGCATGTTTTCCCCTCCAGGTCTGGGGGTTTAAATCCCAACTCCGCTCTGTGTGCACAGATTTTGCATGTTCACCCTGTGCTTTGGGAGTTTCTCCTGGGACTTACGGTTTCCTCACCCAGTTCAAAGACATGTATTGTAGACTGATTGTCATTTCCAAATTGTCCATAGTGTGTTGTTGTCTGTCAGTGTGTTAGCACCCCATCCAGGGTGTCCCCTGCCTTTTGCAATGAGTACCCTGGGATAGGCTCCCCACAACCATATGTAGGATAAGTGGTACAGAAAATGGATCAACAGATGGAAAACAATCTTAAAAAATAGATTGTCCATGAAGATTTGTAACATTCTTTTAAACCAAGTGATGACTTATTTATTTAAATAAATCTTAAATGCATTGAGAAATATGGAATAGAGGTACTTTGCAGTACTACAGAAAATTGATTTATGTTACCTGAAGAAAAAAACAAGCCATGTGAAGCTGACCTTGCAAATGCTTTGTACCCGTTTGTGGACAATCACGCACATGTGGACTTTTTTGGACTGCTCAGAATTAGCTTTGTCATTCATGTCTCAGAAGCTGAGACAGCACTTTATTCCTCATCCTGGAGTAATATAAAAACTCAAAAAAGAAGTTGGAACACCATATAATATGTAAACAAAATGCAATGATTTGCAAACCTCAAACCCATATGTTGTTCACAATAGAAGACAGAAAACATTAATTACATGTTTAAACTGAGTAAATGTACCATTTTAAGAAAATAAAAAAGGTAATTTTGAATTTCACGACCACAACACATCTAAAAAAAAAGAAAGTTGGTGTGGGGCAACAAAAGGCTGGAAAAGTAAGTGTTACTTAAAAAAAAAAAGAGCTGGAGGTTAATTGGCAACAGTAACATGATTGGGTTTAAAAGAGTATCTTAGAAAGGCAGAGTTTTTCCAGAAGTAAAGAAGGGCAGAGACTCACCAATCTCTAAAAATCTGTCTACAATTTGTGGAACAATTTCAGAATAATGTTCCTCAGTGTCAAATTGTGAAGACTATGAATATCTCATTATCATTTACGGTACATAATATCAAAAGATTCAGAGAATCTGGAGAAATCTCTGTGTGCAAGGGACAAGGGTGAAAGTCAAGATTGCATGCACACTATCTTCAGGCTGCACTGCATTAACAGGCATTCTGTAATGGAAATCAATGCATGGGCTCAAAAACACTTCCAGAACTCTGTGAACAAAATTTGGCGTGCCATCCAGTTATCCGCCATACTGGTTAAAGCTCTATCATGCAAAGAAGAAGCCATATGTGAACATGATCCAGAAATGCCACCGTCTTCTCTGGGACAAAGCTCATTTAAAATGGACTGGGGCAAAATGGAAAACAGTTCTGTGGTCAGATGAATCGAAATTTTAAATCCTTTTTTTAAACTATGGACACCATGTCCTCTAAGCTAAAGAGGAGAGGGACCATCCGACTTTTTTTATCAGCACTCTGTTCAAAAGCCTGCATCTCTGATGGAATTGGGTTGCATTAGTGCATATGGAACGGGTAGCTTGCACATCTGGAAAGGCACCATCAAAGCTGAAAGGTGAGTACTGGTTTTAGAGCAACATATGCTTCTATCCAGATTCCATCCCATCTTTACTTCTGAGAGACACTGCCTCTCAAAGATACTCTTTTTTATACCCAACCATGTTACTGATCTGTTGCCAATTAACCTCCTTTTTAAGCTCTCTCTCTCTCTCTTTTTTTTAAACGTTCCTCTAGCTGTTTCTTTTTAGTAACACCTAATTTCCAGCCTTTTGTTGCCCCGTTCCAACTTTATGAGACGTGTTGTGGCCATGAAATTCAAAATTACCATATGTTTTATTAAAATGGTGCATTTACTCAGTTAATACATTTGATATGTTCTATTGTGAATAACACATGGGTTTATGAGATTTGCAATCATTGCATTGTTTTTATTTAGATTTTACACAGCATTACACACAGGAATTGGGGTCTATTTTATTAAACAGTTAATAGTCAGTAAAAGTCATTAAGTCCTAATACTTATTGACTCATGACTCCTGTAGTTTTATATATACATTGCAGTAGTTTGAGTACTGACTAAGTAGTGGCCAACCAATCCTTCAGCCTGGTCAATGAAATAGGATGACAAACAAAAAGTTATTCGGGAGTGGCATTAGAATTACCCGGAGAAGAAATAATGTTTTTGATTCCTAAGCTAAAATGTGATTCTAACACAAAAGTGACAAAAGCATATTGCTTTGCATACTGCACACATATTGCAGACGGGGCTGAATGATAGTAGGTTGACGTCACAATCAATATTACATGTTTTGCATTTGCAGGAGTTGCATTGCAAAGTTTGCCATAGTCAAGTTAGTGGTTAGTAACATTATGCTAAAAAGACATTTTTTTTCTTTTTTTATTTGACAATACATTTTAATACAAGAAATTTCAAAAGAATTATAAAATAGTAATTGATAAAATGCCAATAAAGATATAGAAATAAGTCTAATAATTCTTATATATAATAATTCTAATAATTCCATATAAATAAATTAAAATAAGTACAAGCAAATAAGCAAGGATACTTTTTTTTTAAAGCATTACTGTAAAATAACAAAATTGCAGTAATTTTACAGTTAAGACATCTACATACAGTGATTCAGAGAAGACAATCAAGGATTCTAGTCACCCAAACCACAGTCTGTACTCTCTACTGCATTCAGGAAAATGATGCGTAACATGAGAAACAACACAGAGCATTTCAGGAGGAGCTACTTTCCACAAATTATTAAGGCTTTGGATAAGACCAAAAAATAATAATTCTTTTACCTCCATTTTATATAAACACACTCATACATCCATCTGATCTACCAGGACCTGGAATGTTCATATCATTCAATCCAACAACACACATCACACACACACACACACACACACACACACCAAATTAGGATGTTCATGTACATATGTATCGTATATCAGATACACTTGTATATTACATTGTGGATTCTGTAAAAATACATTTATTGTTCGTTATTGTTAGTGCATTGTATTGTCCTGCACTGCTGTGCACTTTATGTCTTATGTGTCTCACTGTGCCTTATGTGTTTTAGCACTTCGTGATTTGCACAGCTTGGGAACTTGCAATTAAGAATTGCAATTTATGCATATTAGATATATGCATATTAGAATAATCTTAGATATTAGATATACAGGATGCCAATCCATCGCAGGGCACAATCACACACCCATTCATACACTATGGACAATTTACCAACCTGCCAAGCATGTTTTTGGACTAGGGGAGGAAAACGGAGTACCTGGAGGAAACCCCTGCAGCATGGGGAGAACATGCAAACTCCACACACACGGCCCCGGCGGAATCGAACCCCAGAACATGGAGATTTGAGGTGAACATGCTAACCACTAAGCCAGTACTACTAATATATATATATATATATATATATATATATATATAATGTGACAAAAAGAAACTGGAATTAATTATCTATTTTTAAATATATGATTTTTGCTGTATTATTATAAATATTTTAACTGGGAGAATGATGATTAATAACTTTAGATTATTTGCATTATTAATCGAAAATTGTGCATTTACCAAATTCTTTTTTTTTTTATTAAGTACTATAATAACTGCTTACTGGCATTTGTCCTTTTCATTATTATTTGGGGTGCAAGAAAAACTAGCGTTTCCTTTTGTTAGATTGATCTCAAATGGGGGAAATGTGCAAACTTAATATTTCACCAGCTGAATTTAATGTATCTTAAGTCTGGTTAGGATATTAATCCTGTGGCAACGTAATAATATTTTGACATTAAGCACAAATTATGAGCACAGTTATATCTTCAGACATCTTACGAAAATAAGTCATAAGTATAGAGAGGAGACACTTGCTATTAAAACGAGATGAGACTTTATTAAACTACTCTCATACACAGAAATGAAACTAACACGTAATTGCACACATTCATAAATACAAAACAGGGAGTGAAAATGAAGGTATGTTGTTCATAGACCTTGACCGAACAAACCATCAATAATTAAATTAATTTTTACTTCGATTTAGAAGAGCTCTATTGAATACACCAGCTTCGACTGAGACCTGGGGGTGCTTACTTGCTTTTCTGGTTGGTGGGGATTCATCAGACGTTTGCTTTTGAGCAGCATCTTGGGAGACCAATCGGAATGGTGAATGAGGTGGAGACTCATAGGTGGCCTGCTTGAAGAGCTTCTGTATTATTCTTGCAATCTTTGGTCTTTTATATGAGAATATATGAGGTGTCGTGATTCATTTGGACCATTATTAAATTCCTGTGTTGATGGTCATTGGGACCTGTTTGGGTCAGTCACTGAGTCAAAGCTGAGTGAAAGGGATTTCATCTTGTAGGCCAGCCACCATGCCTTGGCCAATGGTCTAGATCAAGGAGTTTTTTGAGAGAGTAGCTCATCTGTGAAGGATCGTCCATTGTTCATAGGGCAGTAATATCTCAGCAATCAGCCATGAGCTGCAATTGGCTTGGTGTCTCAAGTCTGAACACAGAGGCTCATGATTTAAGGCTCATGTGAAGGGGTGATCTTACACTTATTTTTGGCACACTCATAGATATGACTATTATTTGGACCAATTATGGGGTCTCTAGGACCAACTCTATAGTGCCACCACTAGTTCAAAAATTCACTTTTCAAATGGTTACAATTGTTGAACACTTTGTCCTAGACTAAAATTGGCCCAGATGATCAGTGGACAGAACTGGACAAAACTGAATTTTGATATTCATATTTGTTTAAAAGTTAAGACCCAATAAAATAATTCAAATGGTTAGAATTTTTGAACAGTTTGTCCAAGAGAAAATAAATTTAGTTCATAAGATAAGATTGTTACGTTACCTGGTTGGAAGCAAGTGGAACTCGAGTGCGAGGGTCAAGCGGAAGACGAACACGGAAGACAGAAGTAAGTCAGGCGATCGGGCAAACAATCCAAACTGGGCAAGGCAGGGAATCGTAATACAAATACAGGCAATAAATCCAAAATCCGTGGAAATCCAGAGCAAAGACAACGACTTGGTGAACGACAGAAATACGACTGCTGAGCATTTACTTCGCGAGGCTCTGAAGTTAACGAGGTCCTTTATAACCTATGATAGAGTACAGGTGTGCGCAATCAGTACTCTGGCAAATGTGAGTGCGATAAGATAAGATATGATAAGATAAGACTTTATTAATCCCCAGATGGAGAAATTAGGTTGTCACAGCAGCAGCAAAAAAAGAGAGAGAAGAGATAAAAGAGATAGTAAGGAGAACAATGTAATACAGGGATATTTAAGAGTATATCCAAGAATCCAAGATGTATAAATATGTATTGACATAAGCGCAAACTCTCTCTCTCTCTCTCTCTCTCTCTCTCTCTCTCTCTATATATATATATATATATATATATATACACACATTACATTTACATTTATTCATTTAGCAGGCACTTTTATCCAAAGCAACTTATAAATGAGGAAAATACAAGCAAAGCGATATATCAAGCAGACAACAAGTAGTGCTACCACACAAGATCCTTTAATTGAGTTACAGAAGAAGCAAAGTGCACAGAGTAAAGGTGTAAGTGCAAATCTTATATACAGTGGTGTGAAAAAGTGTTTGCCCCCTTCCTCATTTCCTGTTCCTTTGCATGTTTGTCACACTTAAGTGTTTCGGAACATCAAACCAATTTAAACAATAGTCAAGGACAACACAAGTAAACACAAAATGCAATTTGTAAATGAAGGTGTTTATTATTAAAGGTGAAAAAAAATCCAAACCATCATGGCCCTGTGTGAAAAAGTGATTGCCCCCTAAACCTAATAACTGGTTGGGCCACCCTTAGCAGCAACAACTGCAACCAAGCGTTTGCGATAATGTGCAATGAGGCTTTTACAGCGTTCTGGAGGAATTTTGGCCCACTCATCTTTGCAGAATTGTCCTAATTCAGTTACATTAGAGGGTTTTCGAGCATGAACGGCCTTTTTAAGGTCATACCACAACATCTCAATAGGATTCAGGTCAGGACTTTGGCTAGGCCACTCCAAAGTCTTCATTTTGTTTTTCTTCAGCCATTCGGTGGTGGACTTGCTGGTGTGTTTAGGATCATTGTCTTGCTGCAGAACCCAAGTTCGTTTCAGCTTGAGTACACGAACAGATGGTCGGACATTCTCCTTCAGGATCTCTTGGTAAAATTCATAGTTCCTTTTATCACGGCAATTCTTCCAGGTCCTGAAGCAGCAAAACAGCCCCAAACAATCACACTACCACCACCATATTTTACTGTTGGTATAATGTTCTTTTTATGAAATGCAGTGTTCCTTCTACGCCAGATATACTTGGACACACACCTTCCAAAGAGTTCCACTTTTGTCTCATCGGTCCACAGAATGTTGTCCCAAAAGTCTTGGGGATCATCAAGATGTGTTGTGGAGAAATTAAGATGAGCTTTGATGTTCTTTTTGCTCAGCAGTGGTTTTCTCCTTGGAACTCTGCCATGCAGGCCATTTTTGCCCAGTCTTTTCCTGATGGTGGAGGCATGAACGCTGACCTTAACTGAGGCAAGTGAGCCCTGCAGTTCTTTGGACGTTGTTGTGGGGTCTTTTGTGACCTCTTGGATGAGTCGTCGCTGCGCTCTTGGGGTAATTTTGGGCGGCCGGCCACTCCTGGGAAGGTTCACCACTGTTCCATGTCTTCGCCATTTGTGGATAATGGCTCTCACTGTGGTTCGCTGGATTCCCAAAGCTTTGGAAATGGCTTTATAACCCTTTCCAGACTGATATATCTCAATTACTTTCTTTCTCAATTGTTCCTGAATTTCTTTGGGTCTCGGCATGATGTGTAGCTTTTAAGGATCTTCTGGTGGACCTTACTGTGTCAAGCAGCTCCTATTTAAGTGATGCCTTGATTGTGAACAGGTGTGGCAATAATCAGGCCTGGGTGTGGCTAGAGAAATTGAACTCAGGTGTGGACAACCACAGTTATAGTATGTTTTAACAAGGGGGGCAATCACTTTTTCACACAGGGCCATGATGGTTTGGATTTTTTTTCACCTTTAATAATAAACAACTTCATTTACAAATTGCATTTTGTGTTTACTTGTGTTGTCCTTGACTATTGTTTAAATTGGTTTGATGTTCCGAAACACTTAAGTGTGACAAACATGCAAAGGAACAGGAAATGAGGAAGGGGGCAAACACTTTTTCACACCACTGTATATATATATATATATATATATATATATATATATATATATATATATATATATATATATATATATATATAATTCATTATTTTTTAAATTATTATTATTATTTTTTGACTTGGTTAGGTGTTCACGGAAAAATGGTGTTTCTTGAAGATGGTGAGAGATTCTGTGGTTGGAGAGATTGAGGTTGGAAGTTCATTCCACCACTGAGGAACAGCTAGTGTGAAGGTTCTGGAAAGGGACCTTGCGCCACGCTGAGTGGGAACTACTAAATCGATCGCCGATTGCATGAGGGAACATAAGCCTTCAGGAGAGAGTTGAGGTAGGAGAGTGTTGTTCCAGACAAGGTCTTGTAGGTGAGCATCAAGGCCTTGAATTTGAAGCGGGCAGCTACAGGAAGCCAGTGGAGGGAGATAAAGAGGAGTGTGAAATGCATTCTGTTGGGTATATATATATACATACTGCTAAAAAAAATAAAGGGAACACTTCAATAGCACAATGTAACTTCAAGTATATATATATATATATACTGTATATATATATATATATATATATATATACATGGCCTCCCTGTACTCACACTAGCTACTCGTCAGTGCTGCAATCTCATCTGACTTGTTGGCTAGCGATATTAAATTCCCCATAACAAGTTATCGAAGGCAAGGCTTGAGTCTTCTTTTTCTCTCCTGCTTCTCCCTAACCTTCACACCCCGCTCTCGTGCCTCACCTGTGCCTCCATAGCTCCGCTGGTATACAAAAGGAGCTGCTCCCTTTAATAAACGAGCATTGTCCAAGTAATCTTTGTGGGTCCAAAATACAGCAAGAAACATGTTTAAAATGACAAATTCGGGCACACATAAAGACAATGATGTGAAATAAAAGGCTGGCCTAAAACCAGAAGGATAGAAAGTCAGATTGAGGTGAAAAAAGAAGTTAAAGTTAAAAAGCTGCATGAGCTGCTCTGACCGGCTGCTGCTCGTGTCGGCACCTAGCAGAGGCCAATGGATATCATCAGACATCAACAGATATCCTATCCTCATGGTCATCACAATCCATATCTTACATTAAGACTCCACCCATTACAGTAGTCACCATTTTGAAATATACATTATTCAGGGTTTTTTTTGCAACGCCTTGTTCAAATTTTGCACAATTCTTACCAAAATTGGCTCAAAATTGGATAGAGCCGCACAAAAATGACAACAGAATTGTGCTATTCATATTTGGTCAAATGTTATGATCCAGTTTCTAACTAATTCTTTTGTGTGCTCATTCTCACCTTGGAAGCTCGCCTCTGCATCAAAACAAATGTGTGTTTTCTGTATGGCACACTGTGATAAATTAAACGCTTCAATTTTAAAGGGCCTGGGTTCGATTCCCATGTGGTGCAAGCTCTTAAAAGTGTCTGTAATATTGTAACATTTGGTTCCTTTCTTTTGTGGTTTCACATTGCACTAACCTTTCAACCTCTTGGCATGGAAATGAATGCCTCTGTTCTGTTCATTTCCTGTTCAATCTTATTCTCAGCTGTGCTTCTCAACCTCTCTTTTATTGATTAATGTACATTCTATATCCCCTCTGTGTTCCTCAGGCTCTGCATTGCGCTTGCTGTGCCTTTGGTGCTTGGCCCCTTTAAATGCAGCTTGCAGCTTTAATAATAATAATAATAATAATAATAATAATAATAATAATAATAATAATAATAATAATAATAATAATAATAATAATAATAATAATAATAATAATAAAAATGAAAAATATTGTTGTTCTTGTTATTTATTTGTGTTTTTTTGTTAGTTTAATTTTTATAAGCATATGCATCTCCTAAAATGTGAGCACTTTCTCGTGTGTTTATATTGGCTAGTACATTCAGAGCTTAGAAGGTATATCCATTATCCATCTTAAGACATCAAATTTAAATTCATCATAACTTGGAGGGTGAGGCTTCATTGTGATACTGGCCTTGACTGTTCTGCAGTGTGAATGGTAGTAAATGAAATTCTGTGTAAGTCTGGCCTAAGAAATACAGCCTTTAGCTGGTAATAAAATATCAATATAATTTATCTGAAGTCCTAAACTGTTAATTTGGACATACTGTATCCATATAACTGTCCTGTTTGTGTATGTCAGATTGCATATGTTTTCAGAAAATACCTGATGTTTTTCCTGTTAAAACTATTGATATTTGTTGTTTTGATATGAGGTATTGATTATGTTTTACCATCCTTTAGATATCATGAAAATATGCCAACTCTAATTGTGCTTTATTCATGTAGTTTCACATTTATATAGTTGAGTGTAGGCAATAGCCTTATTGTGTTTGTCCACAGCACCTGTCACACCATGAAGATACATATGGGATTTTAATTTATAATTAAATATTTGATAACAGAGACAAGCAATAACATGTTTTGTAATATGACTGAATACAACTCTCAATATCACCTTGGTGTAAATTTAACCAAAAAATCTCTCAGCCATCACTGTCTTATAAACTGTCAGGAGTCTGTAATGTACATCCTGACATGGGCTCGGGAATACTTTGGTAAACCTTTGTCAGTCAACGGCATTTTCTGCTGCATCCACAGATGCAAGTTAAGGCTTTACTATGCAAAGAAAAACCCATACATCAACACTGTCCACAAGCGCCGCCAACTTATCTGGGCTCTGTCTCATCTGAGATGGACAGTAGCACAGTGGAATCTTGTTTTGTGTTCCGACAAGTCAACATTTCAAATAGTTTTTGGACAAAATGTTGTGTTCTCTGGGCTAAAGAGGAAAAGGAGCATCCAAGCTGTTATCAGTTAAGCTGTTATGTGTCAGTGCCCATGGCATCAGTAATTTGCACATCTGTGAGGGCACCATTAATGCAGAAAGATATGTACACATTTTGGAGCAACATATGCTGCCATCCATAGCAGGATAACACCAAACCACATTCTGCCCAGGTTACATGTGCATGATTGTGTAAGCAAAGAGTACGGTTGATAGCATGGCTTGCCTGCAGTCCTGACCTGTCTCCAATTGAGAATGTGTGGCGCATTATGAAGCACAAAATAAGGCACAAAAGCCCAGTAAAATTGCACAGCTGAAGAAATGCGTAATAGGGGAAAATTCCACTTGCTAAACGTTATCAACTGGTGTCTTCAGTACCCAAAAACTTAATAATTGTTATTAAAAGAAAGGTTACACAATGGTAAACAGTCGACTATCCCAACTTTTTTGGAGTGTGTTGCAGTCATCAGCTTTGAAAAGAGTGCATATTTTCAAAAATAAATTAAATTCACAAATTAAAATATCAAATAATGTGTTAACAATGTGTTTTCAGTATAGTATAGGGTGAATTGAATTAGTTCAGTTTAGTTAGTTTTTTTTTTCATTTTCCATACTTCCATACGGTCCCAACTTTTTTGGAATTAGGGTTGTGTAACCCATTATGTTGTATGTAATAGAAGCCCTAAGTATATTTGGACTGTACATAATTTCCTTCATAAGGCAGCATATGGTAATCATATATGAATTATAAATGAGTATGTCTAAACTCCAATTATGTGAATTACTTTGGGCCAACACCGTCTCACATGTTTATGTTCACAGACTCCTGAATTAAATTGCCAGAACTACTAATTGAAAAGCCATTTAAAATGAAGTAGAGGAGCTGTAGGAGCTCGGGTGGAAAAGAATGGTGCAAAGTGTGACCAACAAGGTTGACGTATGTTAATACATACTTTAGCTTCTTTCTAATCACCCTACATGAAGGCTTGGAGTGGGTGAAACATCCATTATAATTATGTTTGTGTATTTACAACAAAATAATTCAGTGAAACATTCTTTCCATTCAAGCAGTGGTTATTGAATTATGGAGGAATATTTTGGCTCCAGCATTTCAAGCATTGTTTCAATGATTTTTGCCAGTAATTCTTAAACCATTTTTGCCAGTAATTGTGTTACTGACTTGTTGCCAATTAACCTAAATAGTTGAAACATGTTCCTCCAGCTGTTTCTTTATAGTAACACTTTATTTTCCAACCTTTTTTTGCCCACATTCCCAACTTTTTTGAGATGTGTTGTGACCATGAAATTCAAAATGATCTTATTTATTTCTTAAAATGTTACTTTTACTCAGTTTAAACATTTGATATGTTTTCTATGTTCTACTGTGAATAACATATGGGTTTTGGGGATTTGCAAATCATTGCATTCTGTTCTTATTTACGTTTATTTACATTTTATGCAGTGTCCCAACTTTTTTGAATTTGGGTTGTAGATGTCCAGTAGAAAATACCATTCCAGCATAATGGCATATAATTTATTAGGCTCAATTAAAAGGCGTGTTACTGGCAGACCATGGTTTTGTAATTAGCATGTGAGAGATAATTGGCCATACAAAGAAATATTTAAAATCTGTAGTGGTGCAAAAATGACATGTCAATTCTAATACTGTGCTTGTTTGCTAATTAGTGTTTCCATTTTAGCAGTGATATTGCATTTGTATAGATACAGTCTGTGCATTCATTCATTTATTTATTCGTGTGGTTATCTATTTAGACCAAATGCCAAATTTAATTTACAAAGTAGGAAAAATTTCTATTCCAAAACATATGATATAATACCTTATAACAAAACACTAAATCTTTACAAAAGCTATGTGCTATTTGGTTTGCATTTCTTTGCAGTTTCTCATCCTCGTTATTGCATTTGCACAATGAACCGTAATAAAACCATGGAGCCATTGCAGAACTGTTATATGTAGTGTCTGCTTTTAATGTGATGGCACTCTGTATTATGAGAAGTCCCAAGCAAGTGCACTCCTAGTTTTCATCAAGAAATATCATTCTCATTCATGTAAAATGCAGAGGAGACTGAGGGCATACAAATCTGCCATGATCCACTGCCTTATGGTGTGAATGCACTGTGACTCAGAACAGAAAGTTGCCCAGAGCTGAGCAAAGAGCTGAAACATGCTCATTAGAGCCTTATTAATCCACTCCAGTCTGTGGCGTATACAGCTGCTGATGAAGAGTAACGTGTACAGCCCTTCATGCATTTCTTTTTTCCCCCTGCATTTTCTGTATGGCTTGTCATACAGGCATACAATCAGGCATATATATTATTAGTTATTTTTATTTATTTATTTATTTTTCTTTAAAAACAGCTTTATTTTCTGTAAATAGAATGTCCATAAACAACAATTGAACACTTTCACTGCCAAGAGAGGACAATTACAGTAACAAACTTAAAAAAAAAATTATTTAAATGGTAAACCACGGAAGCTCTGGACTCACAGCTAGAGTGGACAGTCCTCTGTCCACAGATTCTTATTGCTACTATCTCTGAGGAACACACATGCACTGAGCTATCAGTTTATTAGCTAGAACACTGTCACTAATAACCTGGCGGCCGAGTGTGGATATATTAACATTAATCGTGTCGGCTGTTGATGATGCCTGGCGTGTTCCCTGACATAAAAATTGTTGAACTAAACAAGAAGTACGTAAGTGAGAGAAAAATTATTACGATTCCTCGTCTGATATGTCTCCGGTCTCTCCAGTCATCCCACATTAGATTAAACAAACAAAAAAAAGCAAACTACAGTTTTATATCCAGTCTCATGTCCGATATGTGACCTCTCAAGAATTCCTCTGTATTAATATATTAGAATTTATCAAATAATTACACTCATAAATATATAGAACAGGACTGAAAGTCTTCAGTTGGTGCTTTCACTGAGAAAATCCCAAATTAAAGGAACAAACTCGGCCAAAATCTGCCAGTACGTAACCAGCCAAGACACGTTTGCTTGTCTAGTCTTTTGCTGGAGCTACACTTAAACTATATAAATAACTAACGCTAATAGATACAAGTTTCTGGCACAGTTATCAGGATTTTATCATGAAAAATCCTGACTTGTATTCTCTCTCAACACAGTTTGGCATTAGATTCCAAATGGGGCGTGGCTTAAAGTTTAAAGGCAGAGTTGTGATTCAGATTAAATAGTTCAAATTTATTTTTTTTTAAATCTCCAACTTTTTTGTTTAATTAGTGCGACATTATACCCAAGATGTTTTTTGTTTGTTTGTTTGTTTTTTTAACAGATATTATTACTTGTGCCATGGTCATATACTGTATATGTAATATTTTTTTCATTACATATATTGTACTGTGTAAGTTTTAGGCACCCTATATTTTAGTACAAACTATATTATAGATTTTTTTTTGTTATGACTTCTAAATTATTGAGTCAGTACTAAAAACATTTTAGATTTCCAGACATTAGTTTTCCAGCAAAAATTAAATGCTTCCATGACATTAAAGAAAGCAACATATTACAGTATCTCACAAAAGTGAGCACACCCCTCACATTTTTGTACATGCTTGATTATATCTTTTCATGTGACAACACTGAAGAAATTAATGTGGCTCAGGAAAGGGAAAGGGAGCTTCTACCTCCATGACCCAATTACGGATAAGCGGTTGAAGATGGATGGAACACCGAAGAAATTAGACTTTGCTACAATGTAAAGTAGTGAGTGTACAGCTTGAATAACACTGTATATTTTCTGTCCCCTCAAAATAACTCAACACACAGACATTAATGTCTAAACCCCTGGCAACAAAAGTGAGTACACCCCTAAGTGAAAATGTCCAAATTGGGCCTAAAGTGTAAATATTTTGTGTGGCCACCATTATTTTCCAGCACTGCCTTAACCCTCTTAGGCATGGAGTTCACCAGAGCTTTCAAGTGTCCTGAAGTTTAGAATGGCAGAGAGATGGACAGCAAATGATATTCAGGAACATCTCATTGAATATCAGAGAGAGGCCAGGATAAAGCCACAAGGTAAAACAATTCACCTACTACAAACAAGACAGGTTGGTGAACACACCAAGACCTCAGCAGTGGAGGCCGTAGCTGCTGAAAATTCAAGCGAGCTTGTCTGTGATCAGAATGAAAATGTGCTGTCCTTCTCTTCTCATGGAAGAGAGTGCTTGTTTTCAGTCCCTCCTTGGCTTGCTGGACCATGTGCTGGAGTGGAAAGTTCAGTCAGCGACAGTTACTCCACTGGGATGGGAGCGAGTGAACTTCCCTCGAAGGAAATGCAGGGTGTGCCAGTCTGTCATCACTCTACAACTATGCACTGCAGACAGGAAAACCTTTGCATGAGCTGTCTCAAGCTTGGCCATTAGAGAAGAGAATGTTGACAATGTAAATCAAGAAATTATGTAATGCTCCCAGCCACCCAAACACAGCCCAGATATGGGCAAGGTGGAGCAGGTGTAATCTAGGCAGCTCACATTTGAAGGGGGGGAAGTGTGTGCATTAATGGACATGAAGGAAATAAAGACTTAAGGAGGTGTATGCGAAGGTTTGCAAAGCAATGCCAGAGGGCTGCTCCATAATAATTCAGAATATCCACAAAGTTGAACCGTTTGGGGAATTATTTCATGCACCAGTGACAGTCAGTAGTTCTGAGCAGAGACTTTTAATAGAGAAAATTGTGACAGCACGGCAAGAGCTGACACAGCACATTATACTACTTGGCTGTGGAGGACAATGGGTGAGCCCCAAGTGTATGTATGACATGGAATTGGATTTATATGGGGTAAGGTGCATGGTCCCAGTCCTGGTGGTTACTGGTCAGAAGGATGACATCATCATAGGAAACAACATGCTGAAATATGTGCAGAGTCAACTGAAGAATGATATATTGGAAACTTCTCTCATGCAATACACAGGAGTCTTCTGAAGGCGGGCAGATTTTGGAGATGATGGCTGGGATGAGTATTTCTATTTTTATTTTTTGTCACACCAAATTGTCACGTCGTGAGATGGAAGGGAGTTGAGTATGGAAGCAAGTGCAGGAAAAGACATATTTATTTGTTAAAGGGCAGGCAGACAAATCCAAATCGGAATCCAAAAATGTAGTCAAGACAGGCAAAGGGTCGGACAATCGGCAAACAGGCATAAGTGGGGCAAATCAGGAATCAAAGTGTGTAAATCAGAATTAACTAATCACACCCAACGAAACCAACTAATCTATCAAAAAAAAAAAAAATAAAAAAAAAAAAAAAAAAAAAAAAATAAAAAAAAAAAAAAAAAATAAAAAAAATTTGAAAAAAAAAAAAAAAAAAAAAAAATTTTTTTCTAAAAAAAATTCAATATAAACATCCTCTCATACAATCCCTAACTGAGAACATAACACAGCACTCATGTCTACACTCCCTCTAAACTGTTTAAAACACGGTAAGTAAAGACTGTGGCCTTCTGTTAAATCCGCCTACACCACTCCTTCTGAAAGGTTTTTGCACCATATTCTCTATCAGCCTATTGACTGCTTTAACAACCCTGCCTGTACGTGTTCTGACTATGTGCATCTCAGTCCCTAAGTCTTGTGTAGGTTTCTGGCTATCAGTCACTGTCGTGGGTGAAGTTATGGGACCCCATCTCATCCAATTCAGGAACACTGATTAAGGTATCAAAGTCAGCGTAAGTCTTGTGTGGGTCGGACAGCACATTAGAACTGGGCAGATCTCTCACAGGCAAGTCTTTCTTTCTCTCTTTCTTGTTCTCGTTATCATCATCAGGATCCAGTTGGGATATTTCAGGTGTCGGCTGATCAGAGCCACTGTGTGGCGGGTGTGGTGTCTCATCCTCCATTCGTGATTCTGCACCATCTCCCAAGGACTCATCAACATCAGGTGACATGCATATCCATGAACAGGTACGGTCCTCAGAAACGTCTACTGCCAGGTCACTCAGGGTATTGTTGTGGTTAAAAATATACATAAAATAAACACGAGGGAGACCTAGTATGAGGAATATGTAATTTTATTGAAAATCAGCAATGAGATGCGCAATCTTATAGAGAGTGTAATAGAGTCCAATAGAGGAAAGAGGGAAAAATGCCGGGCACATAGACACACAGAAGCGGTATTAGTCAGATATTGTTGAACAGGATTCGCACTTTAAGATTAACACACTAGGATTTATTAGTCACAGAGAAATATAAGAGATTTAAAGAAACACACAAACACATAGATAACACACACTATTACACATTCAAGGTCAGGCGTACAGACATAACACACACACACACACACACACACACACACACACACACACTCTTTCTGTCGCTCCCTCTCTCTCTCACACACACACACACCCAAAAGGCCCCAACACACACACATAACATTATAACTTTATAAGAATAATAAAAAGGAGTATTAAGATATTATAAGGATAATATAAGGATATTATGAATTAGGGAGTAGAGTAAACCACTTGCAAGCAGTATTACCATATTATAAAATAGAAATATAGAGCAAATATGAAAGTAAATTATAAACCAGAAATACAGAAAAAGGTAAAAGAAACGTAATCATAGAGGGTGAAGATTCTTGTCTTGCGATGAAGGGTCAGGCGTGGTGTAGACAAGGGCCTTAAATTTTAAGAGAACCATTAGGAGACATTTTATAAGAATAGCTGAGTCACATTCCACCTGCACAGTGAGACCAAGGTCGTTGCTCTAGGAATTCTAGACGATGAGCCAGATACCTCTTTTGTGAGCCAGTGAGGGTCTTACTCGCAAAGGCAATTGGATATGCTTTGGTTTCACCTTCTGGTGCCTGGGACAAAACTGCTCCAAGGCCATCAAGAGAAGTGACGATGGATAGGATAACGGTTTTGGAGAAATCCGGGTGAGTCAGGACTGCACAGTTCAGAAACTTCTCCTTGAGGGTGAGGAAAGCAGAGTCACAGTCATCAGACCAGTCTGTGGGCTTGAGCCTTCTGAAGACACCAGTTTTCTGATTGAACTTTCCCACCTTCCTCCTCTGTTTTTGACCAGCTGTAAGGGCAAAAAGAGGCTTTGCTATGGAGGAACAGTTGGGTATGAAGTGCTGATAGTACAAACCATCCCCAAAATGACTTTACCCTCCAAACTGAAGGTTTCCAGCCATCATCCTCCATTAAATCCCTCTTTGACATTTTCACAATAAACTCTACTTTCTCTGCATGAACCACTACCCCATCACCATCAATAATGTGTCCAAAGAATTTCAAAGACCGCAGCAACAGATGACATTTTTTTTGGCTCATTTTCAGGTTTTGCTCTCTCAGCCTCTGAAAAAACGACCTCTAGTCTACTGAGGGCCTCTTGCTTGGATGGGGCAAACACTAGCAGGTCATCGAGATAGCATAGCAAACTACTGATGTTTAGGTGACCAAAGACACTTAGCATCATCCTAATGAAAGATGCAGAACTGTTAGAAATGCCCTGTAGCTTTCTGTTATATTCGTGCAGACCCAGTGCTGTTGTGAAAGTGAATCTCTTATCTTCCTCGTGCATGGGCAGGTTATAAAAACCTGATGTTAGGTCCATGGTGCTAAAGACGTAAGGAAGTTGAGTATGGTTCAGGTGCAGGAAAAGACGTATTTATTTTTTAAAGGCCAGGCAGACAAATCCAAATCGTAATCCAAAAATGTAGTCAAGACAGGCAGAGGGTCGGACGATCAGCAAACAGGCATAAATGGGGCAAAGCAGGAATCAAAGTTGCGGTCACAGAAACAGGGTCAAAACAAAAAACAAGAAACATGAACTCTTACTGTGAACTGGGAGCAGAAAAACCAGCATGGACTAAATGAACTAATCTAAAGTTTAACCTAACTAAATCTATCAAGGAACATAACATACAACAAAGTACAGTATCTCACAAAAGTGAGTACACCCCTCACATTTTTGTAAATATTTGATTATATCTTTTCATTTGACAACACTGAAGAAATGACACTTTGCTATAATGCAGAGAAGTGATTGTAAAGCTTGTATAATAGTGAAAATTTACTGACCCCTCAAAATAACTCAACACGTAGCTATTCATGTCTAAACTGCTGGCAACAAAAGTGAGTACACCCCTAAGTGAAAATGTCCAAATCGGGCCCATATAGCCAATTTCCCTCACCGGTGTCATGTGACTTGTTAGTGTTACAAGGTGTGAATAAGGAGCAGGTGTGTTAAATTTGGTGTGATCGCTCTCACACTCCCTCATATTGGTCACTGGAAGTTCAACAAGGCACCTCATGGCAAATAAATCTCTGAGGATCTGAAAAAAAGAATTGTTGCACTACATAAAGATGGCCTAGGCTAAAATAAGATTGCCAAGACCCTGACACTGAGCTCCAGCACAGTGGCCAAGACCATACAGTGGTTTAACAGGACAGGTTCAACTCAGAACAGGCCTTGCCATGGTCGACCAAAGAAGTTGAGTGAACATGCTCAGTGTCATATCCAGAGGTTGTTTTTGGGAAATAGGCGTATGAGTGCTTCCAGCATTGCTGCATTGGTTGAAGGGGTGGGGTGGCAGCCTGTCAGTGCTCAGACCATATGCCGCACACTGCATCAAATTGGTCTGCATGGCTGTCGTCCCAGAAGGAAGCCTCTTCTACAGATGATGCACAAGAAAGCCCGCAAACAGTTTGCTGAAAACAAGCAGACTAAGGAAATGGATTAGTGCAACCATGTCCTGTGGTCCAAGATAAACTTATTTGGTTCAGATGGTGTCTATCATGTGGGCGGCAACCAAGTGTGGAGTACAAAGACAAGTGTGTCTTGCCTACAGTCAAGCATGGTGGTGGGAATGTCATGGTCTGGGGATGCATGAGTGCTGCCGGCACTGGGGAGCTACAGTTCATTGAGGGAACCATGAATGCCAACATATACGGGGACATACTGAACTAGAGCATGATCCCAGCATGAATTGCAGCATGATAACGACCCCAAAAACACCTTCAAGACGATCATTGCCTTGGTAAAGAAGATAAGGCTGAAGGTGATGGACTGGCCAAGCATGTCTCCAGACCTAAACCCTATTGAGCATCTGTGGGGCATCCTCAAACCGAAGGTGGAGGAGCACAAGGTCTCTAACATCCACCAGCTCCGTGATGTCGTCATGGATGAGTGGAAGAGGACCCCAGTGGCAACCTGTTAAGCTCTGGTGAACTCCATACCTAATAGGGTTAAGGCAGTGGTGGAAAATAATGGTAGCCGCAGAAAATATTGACACTTTTGGCCCAATTTGGACATTTTCACTTAGGGGTGTACTCACTTTTGTTGCCAGGGGTTTAGACATGAATGGCTGTGTGTTGAGTTATTTTGAGGGGACAGCAAATTTACACTGTTACACAAGAGGTACACTCACTACTTTACATTGTAGCAAAGTTTCATTTCTTCAGTGTTGTCACATTAAAAGATATAATAAAATATTTACAAAAATGTGAGGGGTGTACTCACTTTTGTGAGATACTGTATATAACTATACTAACCAGATCTAATACTGTACTGGGAGGTGCACGATGTATATATATTGGGTATAATCAGCGTTGATTACTGACAGCTGAAAACACTGACGACACACCCTCGAACCACAACCAGTGACGGAACAGGGAGGAGACAGAACAGAAACAAAACAAATGTACATGTCCACTGTAAACAATCTCACAGTTGTCAACAAGCAAAGAGCATGAGCTCGCTGAGTACTCATGCACGTAGCTCGTGCATGCGCACATCCTCTCATCTCTCCCAGTGTGCTGCCAGAAGGGGTTGATCGTGACACAAATATTGATTTTGTTTCATTTACGTCTGTTTACTGCTCTTTATGATACTTTTATTTTAATGTAGAAATATTTAATTTCATTATCTTTGAAGGTATCTTTGCTCTAAGGCATTTCTTTGCATCTGCCTAAACCTTTTGCTCAGTACTGTTTGTAACTCAAAAGCACCTGCACTTTCAATTGGATAAAATATTAAACAGCATTTAATTGCAATATTAGGATTTGTCCCAGAATTCACCTATGAGAGCATCATGCGCTGAATCAGTCTGGCCATTTGTAATGTTTAAGCTATAGTATCTCTTACCACTCACAAAAATCTTCAGTGTTGAATTAACCCCAAAAACTCATGGTTTGTTATTCAGTTAATCATCTTCAGCTTATTATTTAGTAACTACTATGATTTATTCAGAATCATAAACCAATATGTACAGTATGGTTCAAAAGTCTTAGTCACCCTAAGATGCTTAAAAAAACGTAGTAGTTGATTTTCTTATAAAACTGCAGAAAAGTGCACTTGAGACTACTGATGCATTTTTAAAAAGCAAAGGTCGTCATGACATTTCATCATTATCTTTAAATGCATCTTTGTTTTACTGCACACACACACACACACACACACACACACACACACACACACACACACACACACACACACACACACACACACAATTCACAGTACTTCAGGTCTGGACACACACACTCACTCACAGTACTTTAAGTCTGGACACTAACTCTTTGTCAGGCTGGACTTCTGTAGTGGTTAATTCAACATTATTGGCGTGACATAAACTCTCGTTATTAGGCTGTGTTCAGACCAGCATTCACTCAGACACTGGAAAATATAGAACCAGTGGTATTAACAATACATGTGCTAGCAATTAAGTACTTCTGGTCATAAACTAGTTGGTAACTTTCTAAATGAACAGTTTTTCTGAGTTTTAAAGTAGCTTTCATTGTTTGGTCACTGTAGAACATATTGTAATATTTCTAGATGTTTTTTTCCTCTAAAACGCATTCCTAGCCTGGAGCAGGTATAATTGTTTTTGGACATTTCTCTGATAATCACTTTAAACATTAGCCAGCTCATCACAGTGATGCATCTGGTCCATCGTATTCACAGTGAGCAGTCGTTTACATGGGAGAAGGCTGTTACGGATCAAAGCACCTTCTCCTTCTCTCTTTAAATTTGTATATGCATTTCTGGTGTGTTATTATTTTTCATGTGCAGACTATATAATTCAATTGTTTTAAAGTTTTGATGTCAAAAAGCTTTTGTAATATTTCCTCATTGCTAAACTTTAGCAGTAAGATAAGGCAAAATTGTAGCCTAAAGCATACATAAATTAGCATAAATGATCAAGTTAACTAGCCAGTAGTAGTGTTGTGTAAATGTAGAGCTGCTGGCAGTTTTATTTTTTAAACAGGCTCTTAGCAACCATGCTTGTTACAAGACTTGTTGCTGTGCCAAGTTTGTTTTACTCCATTATAAGTTTATTTTGAAATAGTTGAACAGTACAGGAGGTAATTATGAGATAACTATGAGATATTTTAGCATTTACAGTTGCAATAATGACTTAAAATATTTCCTACCATTTTCAGTTAACACTGCCATTTTATTTTATACTTACAGCTTCTATTTCTGTGTAGGTGCAGGCTTATATTAGTGGTATAACACAGATGCACTGCTAGTATGGTTGGGCTTAAGCCATTTTTTTATATTCTCATCCAAGTGTTATGTTCGAAATTGATACATTGTGGAACTGCTAACTAAACATAATTAATTAAATTATTTTAGATATAATAAACGAAAAAAAAACACCACCACATTTTGTGACTAGTAGAATGCAAATCATACAGTCATCCCCAATAGACTATCATACAATGACCAGAATCAATAGAATTCAATGCTAGTAGAATTCAATGCTAGTCTTCAGGTGCTTCACCTGCAACAGCCGACACAGATCAGACATTAATTTGGAGACAAAGGGCGTACCTTGGTCTGTTAGGATGTCTTTGGGGATTCCCACGCGGCTGAACAAGAGTACCAGTTCCCTGGCGATGTTGGGGGAGGTGGCTTTGCATAGCGGTACCGCCTCCGGGTACCGGGTGGCGTAATCCACGATCACCAGGATGTACTCGTGGCCCCTGGCCGACTTGGGGAGGGGCCCCACGAGGTCCATGCCGACCCGCTCGAAGGGAATGCCGATGATGGGTAGAGGGATGAGGGGCGCCGGCGGGGGCCTCCGGGGAGCGGTGCGTTGGCACTGGGGACACTGCTGGCAGATCCTCTGGACCTTGGCACTCATCCTGGGCCACACGAATCAGTCCCTCAGTTTTTCCACTGTGTTCCGCGGTCCCAGGTGACCACCGAGCGGGTGGACATGGGCGAGATGCATGACGAGTGGTGCTTTCGTTCTTGGCACCACCAGGAGATCTACCGGCTCCCCGCGGTGGCAGGCCCGCTGGTAGAGGAGGCCGCCCCGGACAAGGAAGTACGAGGTGGGAAGTCTCAGGTCGGGGTTTTGGTCGACCCCCTCTACAACCCGCACTTGGGCCCAGCAATGCTTGAGTCGGTCGTCCTCCTTCTGTTCCCGACCGAAGCTTCCCTCTTGGTTTACCTGCTGGACGACAACAGACATAGGGTTAGTTGATATAGCGTACTCACCTTCGGGAGTGGCGTCCCCGTTGTCCTGGGCCAGGTACGCGTTCTGGGCCCGGGTCCTCTGCTTTCGACGTCGTGGCTTCGCTGTCTCGGCGTCTCGGGCATCCTGGCCAGTCCCTCCCCAGGAGTAATGGTACGGGGAGGTCAGGGATCACGCCTACGTGGAGAGACCAGCTCCCGGACTCGCCCTGAATCGGCACCTCGGCTGTCGCGACTTCCCGGGTGTCCCCATGAACGCAGGTCACAGTACGGCTCCCCCCTGGTCGAAGTCCGGGGGGGAGGATGGATGGTCGGGCGAGGGGCACCGAACTCCCGGTGTCCAGCAGTGTGGTGATCGGCCTCCCTTCAATCCACACCTGGGTGGGCCCCTCTGGCAACTGTCGTACATAGAGGGCGCAGCCGGCCAGCCATGGTTTCTGGGTTGGTCCAGTAATATCGAGACTGTAATAGGCCTCGCGGGCTTCTCCTGTGAGCAGGGGGCCTACGGCGCGGGGCCAGTCATCCTTGTCCCAGCCCTCGCGGCGGGCGATGGCTTCGAAGGTTTCCAGGTACACCACCGGGTTGTCATCAGGAGCCAGGGGGGGGAGTAGGCGTCGGAGCTCACGTCCCGGGTCCGGGAGAGGCGTGGAGGCCGCACGGGACTGTAGCGCCACCAGAGTCTCTGTCGCCGCCTGGAGGCTCTCCGTAAGTTGTTGGGTGACGGCCTGTTGCTGTACCGCAGTCTGCAACAGCTGCTGTAATGTCTGCTCCATAATAATTATTATTATTATTTTTTTTTCAGGTGAGGGGCGGTTCTGTGCTCATGCCCGCATCCTCCACCAGTGTAGCGGGCTGGGCGGTGCACAGAGACAGGAGGCGGAAGTAAGCAAAGAAACTCAGGCTTTATTCTGGAATTGGTAGAGTGTAGGTCCGGGGGGCGTGTGTGTAGGTCCGCGGGGCCGGGCTGGTGCCGTGACGCTCGCGGGGGCGTGTCGGGGGAATCCCGGAAGAAGCCTAGGGGTTCTCGGGCCGTCCCTCAGCGCTGCGCGTCGTCTCGGCCGGCGCGGTCCTCTTCGTTGTCGGTGTCTTCCGCCGAAGTGTATACCGAGAGAGAGAGAGAGAGAGAGAGAGAGAGAGAGATTAGTCAGGTTACAGGGAGTACGGGTGAATACCGTACGGGGGATCGTTTTCCGGACGCCAACCGTTTCAGTATGTCGGTACTTTCCCGGGGCGGAAGGGCGCCCTTTTATTTCCGCCATCTGGGTAGCGAGTGGTGGAATTCCTCCGTCGGATACTCCAATCCCCGGCCGGTACGGCATCGGCGGGTCCTCCCCGGCATGACGTCCTTTCCGGGTGCCGCAAGGCCCACTGCGGGGCTGCCTGCTTCGTGCCGGTACGGCAGTTGGAGAAGGAGCGATTCTCTTCATTCTCGCACCGCGTGTCCGTCCGTCGCGACAGCATGTAACCCTGTTCCCTGAGAAGGGAACGAGACGTTGCATTTAGCAGTATGGGAACGCCTTGCGCGTGACCGGTATCTGAAGCTTGTGTAAAATCATGCCTCTACTTACAGGCCTGCCATGATCAGGTGACGTGGCAATTAAGCGCGTCGCATGATATATATATGGCACCTGTGAACCACGCCGCCAGCCTCTATTATTTGAAGCGAAGACGCAATTCACAGGCCAGCCCCGGTATGACAGCGCTATGCAACGTCTCGTTCCCTTCTCAGGGAACAGGGTTACATGCGTAACCCCGACGTTCCCTTTCAAAGGGAACTTCGACGTTGCATTTAGCAGTATGGGAACGGGAATACCCACTCCGTCATACCGAGGGTACGGCCTGTTCAAAAATACCCAAACCCGAGGGTCAGTGCAGGACACTCGAGCCCGGGGAGGAATGAATATCCAGGCTGTAATAACAAATGACTGTATGAGGCATAGACCACCCTGCAGCCGCACACACATCCTGCAAGGAAACCCCTTTTGACAAAGCCTTCAACAATCCCAGTAGAGATGCACTGCTTTGACACAGCATCACTTTTCCTGTCGCTGCCAAAGCAGACTAGTAGCTGCTCTGACTTACGCCACTGGCCGGAGCGGTGGACATAAGTACAGAGAGTGCTTACTGGACACAGCGGGTACATCCTCTCTTGCTCTGGTCAGAGGACAGAGGAGGGGAGAAAGCCTGCAACACCACAGGGTGGGCAGCCAATGTAGGCACTTTAGGAATATAACCTGGCCTAGGATACAGGAAGGACTTGGCTTATCTAGGGGTAAAGTCAAGGCAGGAGGGGCAACAGGGAGAGCTTGTAGACCTCCCACTCGCTTGAGAGATGTCAGGGCCAGTAAAAAAGCTACCTTTAGAGTCAGAAGCTTCTCAGAGGCTGACTCTAAGGGCTCAAATGGAGTCCCTGACAGACCTTCCAAGACCACAGCAAGGTCCCAGGAAGGTATGCAGGGCCTGCAGATGGGCCTCAGCCGTCTGACACCACACATGAACCTCGAAGTTAGAGGATGTTGCCCCACAGAGGCTCCATCGACAGGGGCAGGGCTGGCCGAAACGGCAGCCACGTAACCCCGATAGTAGAAGGAGCCAACCTGCTGAGAAACGTTCTTGTCAGAACTCCAGGACTGTAGCGATTGCACAGTTTACTGGGTGTAGCTGACGTTCCTCACACCACCAGACAAAAAGGCGCCACTTGAGCGCATACAATTTCCTTGTAGATGGTGCTCTAGCGTTTAACATGGTCTCTACCACCTCAGTTGTGCGACCAGAATCTATGAGCTGCTGCCCCTCAGGGGCCAGACCCACAGCTTCCTTAGTTCTTGCCAAGGATGATAAGTCAACCCTGCTGCTTTTGAGATGGTAGGTCAACCCTAAGGGCTCAAATGGGGCACCTGACAGACCTTCCAGGACCAGAGGAAGTCCCAGGAAGGTATGCGTGGCCTGCAGATGGGCCGTAGCTGTCTGACACCACGCATGAACCTTAAAGTTAGAGGATGTTGCCCCATGGAGGCTCCATCAACAGGGGCATGGCTGGGTTGAAACAGCAGCCCAGTAACCCTGATTGTAGAAGGAGCCCAGCCCGCTGAGAAACGTTTTGTAAGAACTCCAGGACTGTAGCTATTGCGCAGTTCTCTGGGTCTAGGTGACGTTCCTCATGCCACAAGACAAAAAGCTGACACCTGAGTGCATTTGATTTCCTTGTGGAAGGGATCCACTCCAGGGGCTCAAATGGGGCAGCTGACAGACCTTCCAGGACCATAGAAGGTCCCAGGAAGGTATGCATGGCCTGCAGATGGGCCCCAGCTGTCTGACACCACGCATGAACCTCAAAGGTAGAGGATGTTGCCCCACCGGAGCTCCATCAACAGGGTCATGGCTGGCCGAAACGGCGGCCAAGTACCCTGATTGAAGAAGGAGCCCACCCCGCTGAGAAATGTTATTGTAGGAGCTCCAGGACTGTAGCTATTGCGCAGTTACTGGGTCCACAGTGAATCCCTGCGGACGGGAATCTCCCAAGGAGTGCCATCTCACAGAGATATTATCTCTCAGAACCATGTTCGAGCTGCCAAAAAGGTGCTACTAGCAGGCTATCTTGGCGAACTCTCGCTAGAGCTAGTGAGAGAAGCGATGGGGGGCAGCATACAGATGTGACCTCAGCCACATGTCTGGATTCCACCCTAGGCTCCCAAGATACAGCTTTATCTAGCTCAGTGTTGATAGGATTGACACTACGCCTGTTGGAGATAGAAACGCCCTCATCGTAGTAGAATCCTATAACCCCTAGAAAAGTTGTCCACTGCACCGGGGAAAGCCAACTTTTCTGAGATTCAACCTGAGCCGCCAGTTCTTCACACCTGCGTGAAGTTGGCCCCCCCACCAACGCAAAACGTCAGCAGAATAGTCTCAATCGTTTGTGCTTCGTTTGTGCTGGTTTGTGCCGTTAAAATTTTCGTTTGTGCTGCTTCGGTTCCAGAGATATTAAAGGAATATTCAAAGGTCATTCTGGGGTCACCCAGCCCCCCCACATGCTCCAAATTAACCCGAAATGGTCTCAATCGTTTGTGCTTCGTTTGTGCTGGTTTGTGCCGTTAAAAGTTTCGTTTGTGCTGCTTTCGTTTTTAAGATATTAGACATTTAATTATGGCGCGGTGACGTCACCAGCCCCCCACATGCTCTAAATTAACCCAAAATAGTCTCAATCGTTTGTGCTTCGTTTGTGCTGGTTTGTGCCGTTAAAATTTCTGTTTGTGCTGCTTCGGTTCCGGAGATATTAAAGGAATATTTATAGGTCATTCTGGGGTCACCCAGCCCCCCCACATGCTCCGAATTAACCCAAAATGGTCTCAATCATTTGTGCTTCGTTTGTGCTGGTTTGTGCCGTTAAAAGTTTCGTTTGTGCTGCTTCAGTTCCAGAGATATTAAAGGGATATTCAAAGGTCATTCTGGGGTCACCCAGCCCCCCCACATGCTCCGAATTAACCCAAAATAGTCTCAATCGTTTGTGCTTCGTTTGTGCTGGTTTGTGCTGTTAAAATTTTCATTTGTGTTGCTTTCGTTTTTAAGATATTAGACATTTAATTGTGGCGCGGTGACGTCACCAGCCCCCCACATGCTCCAAGTTAATTCAAAATAGTCTCAATCGTTTGTGCTTCGTTTGTGCTGGTTTGTGCTGATAAAAGTTTCGTTTGTGCTGCTTCGGTTCCGGAGATATTAAAGGAATATTTATAGGTCATTCTGGGGTCACCCGACCGTGCTCCGAATTAACCCAAAATAGTCTCAATCGTTTGTGCTGCTTTCGATTTTAATATATTAGGGATTAAGTTCTATGAGATGACGTCACCAGCCCCACACATGCTCCAAATTGACCCGAAATGGTCTAAATCGTTTGTGCCGATTTTTGCCGACTGTCTTTTTTATTTTAACAATACAGTTGAAGTAAAAAGGTAAAATCCAAACGACAAATCACATTAAATAGTCGCATTCACGTAATTGTTGTTGTGGATAAAATCAACCTTTCTAGCCTAAGTCAAAAAACTTCTAAGACAGAGAGTTTAGTAGATGTCAAAAGTAATAAACTTTATTGGAAACCAACAAAGGTGACTGTCTGCAGAGAGTCCAACTTGTACATACACAAACATGTCTTTATATACTTCCCAAAACAGTAAACCTAATTCCTAGGTGTGGCATTCAACGTTTCTTTTTAGAACTGACCAATCTCCATTGCTTTAACTAATTATTCATGTCCATAGGATACCTTATCTTTGTGGCGCATGTGCAGCCAGTTGTATATTCTTTAAAAGTTTTACCAGACACGGGTTTGTTTACCCTGACACATCCTATAGCCGCATCTTGGTACCTTTCTGTTGATTCTTATCTTTTCTTTTGTCACTGATTTACAATCTTAAGAGGCTCTGTTTTAGAAAGCCAGTTCTGGAATATGTCCAAATTACTACCATAAAGTGAAGTTGCAATTAGATAAACACAAGGCTCTGGTTTTACCACCACAGAGTAAGTCTGCTTTAGACAAAACCCAAAACCTCTAATCCACACATTTAGAGGTGAAACTGAGTTTAAACAAACACAGGTTCACACTTTACACACTTAGAAGACGACCTGTTGGAAGTATCTTATAGTTTTAGATTTGCCACAGAAAGTAATTAGGCCCACTGTTTAGTAAGACACAGAATTCTCCTAACTCAATCTGCACTCAGAATATTACTTGATAAACCATTATTCATTATTAGACGAGAGCCCGACGTTAGCGCAGGAAGTAAGCTCCCTTTTGGACAATGGGGTCCTGAAACATGTACCCCATTCCATCAGGGAGGGAGGTTTACAGCCTTTATTTCCTGTTCCACAAAAAAGTGGGAGTATGCGGCCAATTTTAGATCTGCATCATCTGAACCGTACTCTTCGGACATACAGGTTCAGAGGCTGATTTTAAACTTATCGTGCCACAGATCCAGTTCGAGAACTGGTTTGTGGCGATAGATCTACAAGGTGCGTGTTTCCGCATAGGAATATTGCTAGCTTTATCCCCTCGCACCTTCACAAAGTGCATGGATGTCACTCTGGCTCCATTGGGACTCCAGAGCATCTGTGTACTAAACTACCTGGACGACTGGTTAATTCTGCTCCGATCCAGGGGCTAGCAGTTCAACATTGTGATGTTGTTCTCGACGCGCAAGAGCTTGGGGCTCAGGTTGAATCTCAGAAAAGTTGGCTTTCCGGTTTGCAGTGGACAACTTTTCTAGGGGTTATAGGATTCTACTACTATGAGGGCGTTTCTATCCCCAGCAGGCGTAGTGTCAATCCTATCAACACTAAGCAAGATAAAGCTGTATCTTGGGAGCCTGGGGTGTCCACATGTGTGGCCGAGGTCACATCTGTATGCTGCTCCCCCCATCGCTCTGCTCTCACAAGCTCTAGCGAGAGTTCGCCAAGATAGTCTACTAGTAGCACCCTTTTGGCACCTCAAACATGGTTCTGAGAGATAATATCTCTGCGAGATGGCACTCCTTGGGAGATTCCCGTCCACAGGGATCCACTGTAGACCCAGTAACTGCGCAATAGCTACAGTGCTGGAGCTCCTACAATAACATTTCTCAGTGGGGTGAGCTCCTTCTACAATCAGGGTTATGTGGCCACCATTTCGGCCAGCCACACCCTGTTGAGGGAACCTCTGTGGGGCAACATCCTCTAACTTCGAGGTTCATGCGTGGTCTCAGATGGCTGAGGCCCATCTGCAGGCCGCGCATACCTTCCTGGGACCTTCTGTGTTCCTGGAAGGTCTATCAGTTGCCCATTCGAGCCCCTAGAGTGGATGACATCCACAAGGACATTGTATGCACTCTACGGATCTACTGTCTCAAGCCGGTGGGCTGATTTATCACGCTCGGCCAGAACTCAGCAACTGTGGGTCTGGCCCCTGAGGGGCACCAGCTCATAGATTCGGGTCTCACAACTGAGATTGTTGAACTGAGGTCTGTCAGCTGCCCCATTCGAGCCCCTGGAGTGGATCCCTTCCACAAGGAAATCATATGCACTCAAGTGTCAGCTTTTGTCTTGTTGCATGAGGAACTTCACCTAGACCCAGTGAACTGTGCATTAGCTACGGTCCTGGAGTTCTTACTGAACGTTTCTCAGTGGGCTGGGCTCCTTCTACAATCAGGGTTACTTGGCCGCCATTTCGGCCAGCCATGACCCTGTTGATGGAGCCTCTGTGGGGCAACATTCCTCTAACTTTAAGGTTCATGCATGGTGTCAGACGGCTACAGCCCATCTGCAGGCCGAGCATACCTTCTTGGGACCTCCTGTGGTCCTGGAAGGTCTGTCAGGTGCCCCATTTGAGCCCTTAGGGTGGACCTACCGTCTCAAAAACCACAGGGTTGATTTATCAACCCTTGGCAAGAACTAAGGAACGTCACCTAGACCCAGTGAACTGTGCATTAGCTACGGTCCTGGAGTTCTTACAAGAATGTTTCTCAGCGGGTCGGCTCCTTCTACTATTGGGGTTACGTGGCCGCCTTTTCAGCCAGCCCTGCCCTTGTTGATGGAGCCTCTGTGGGGCAACGTCCTCTAACTTCGAGGTTCATGCGTGGTGTCAGACGGCTGAGGCCCATCTGCAGGCCATGCATACCTTCCTGGGACTTTGCTGTGGTCTTGGAAGGTCTGTCAGGGATCCCCTTTGAGCCCTTAGAGTCAGCCTCTGAGAAGCTTCTGACTCTAAAGGTAGCTCTTTTACTGGCCCTGACATCTCTCAAGCGAGTGGGAGGTCTACAAGCTCTCCCTGTTGCCCCTCCTGCCTTGACTTTACCCCTAGATAGTCCTTCCTGTATCCTAGGCCGGGTTATATTCCTAAAGTGCCTACATTGGCTGCCCACCCTGTGGTGTTGCAGGCTTTCTCCCCTCCTCTGTCCTTCACACCAGAACAAGAGAGGATGCACCTGCTGTGTCCAGTAAAAGCTCTCTGTACTTACATCCACTGCTCCGGCCAGTGGCGTAAGTTGGAGCAGCTACTAGTCTGCTTTGGCAGCGACAGGAAAAGTGATGCTTTGTCAAAGCAGTGCATCTCTACTTGGATTGTTGAAGGCTTTGTCCAAAGGGGTAACCTTGCAGTATGTGTGTGCGGCTGCAGGGTGGTCTATGCCTCACACAGTCATTTGTTATTACAGCCTGGATATTCATTCCTCCCCGGGCTCAAGTGTCCTGCAGTGACCCTCGGGTTTGGGTATTTTTGAACAGGCCGTACCCTCGGTATGACGGAGTGGGTATTCCCATTCCCATACTGCTAAATGCAACGTCGAAGTTCCCTTTGAAATGGAACGTCGGGGTTATGCATGTAACCCTGTTCCCTGAGAAAGGGAATGAGATGTTGCATAGCGCTGTCATACCGGGGCTGGCCTGTGAATTGCGTCTTCACTTCAGATAATAGAGGCTGGCGGCGTGGTTCACAGGTGCCATATATAAATCATGCAATGCGCTTAATTGCCAAGTCACCTGATCATGGCAGGCCTATAAGTACAGGCATGATTTTACACAAGCTTCAAATACTGGTCACGCGCAGAAGGCATTCCCATACTGCTAAATGCAACGTCTCGTTCCCTTCTCAGGGAACAGGGTTACATGAGTAACCCCGACGTGTTCACCACACCTTTAGCAGATGTGTCTCTAAAAGTCTCTGTCTGTAATGTCACCACTGCCATTCATAAAAAAGAAATTAATTAAATGTTATTTGTATAGCACTTTTAACAAGAACATTGTCTCAAAGCAGCTTTATAGAAACATATAAACACAGGATATAGATTTTAAGTGTGTGAATGTATCCGTATTGAGCAATCCAGTGGTGATGGTGGCAAGGAAAAGCCCATCTCCTTAAGATGAAATGAGGAAGAAACCTTGAGAGGAACCAGAAGGGAACCCATCCTCATTTGGGTAACAACGGATAGAGTTGAAGGTAAAAGAAAGTTCATTATAGTTTTAAATGAAGTAACTGTTTATTGAACTAGTCCACTGTTCACCAAAGGAAACCTGACTGCAAATCTGAATCTGGTAATTGCAGTTCAAGCGGCACCATCCTAAGCAATCTGCAGGCTGTAGCCTCCAGTTGAAGAGAGCTCCATCCAGAGGAAGGGCATCAGGGGGTGGGGGGTCAGCCTGTCAGTAATAAGACCATACACAGCACACTGCATCAAATTGGTCTGTATGGCTGTCATCCCAGGAGGAAGCTTGTGCATCTAAAGATGATGCACAAGAATGCCAGTTTGCTGAAGAGAAGCAAGCATGATGGTGGGAGTGTCATGGTCTGTGGCTGGATGAGTGCTGCCGGCACTGGGGAGCTACAGTTCCTTGAGTGAACCATGAATGCCAACATGTACTGTGACCTACTGAAGCAGAGCATGATCAGTATGCAGTATTCCAGCATGATAACGACCCCAAAACAAACCTCCAAGATAACCACTGCCTTGCTAAAGAATCTAAGGGTGAAGTTGATGGACAGGCCAAGCATCCTCAAATGGAAGGTGGAGGAGCACAAGGTCTCTAACATCCACCAGCTCCGTGATGTCGTCATGGAGGAGTGGAAGAGGACTCCAGTGGCAACCACAGGGACAAATCTGAGTTACCAAGAAAACGGCCCATCATATCGGCCGTTCAAGGGGTAGCTTGGTTCTGGTGGAGAGGCACCTATGGCTCACCCTCTCAGGGATGGGGGTCAAAGAAAAGGTCTCCTTGCTGGATGCCCCTGTTAAACCATTTGGCCTGTTTGGCTGCATGGATAATGCCATCGTCAACAGGTTTCGCGAGGCAAAACAGCAAAAGGCAGCATTCAGCCAGTATCTTCCGTGTCATTTCAAGTTTGCCTGGGCATCCATGAGTGGAGCGCTAGCCAGCGCTAGTGCAAAGGAGGCAGAGAAGGTGAGTGTGGTGGCCTGCCTCCTCCCGCAGAGAGCCAGGGGGACTGGGCGGCCACAGCCACAGCCTGCTAGATATAAATGGTGATTTCTCCATGCGTACTGAGGTTACTTTTGGAGTTCCCCAGGGTTCTGTTTTAGGCACACTGCTTTTTACTTTATATATGTTACCCCTAGGACAAATTATTCGTAAACATGGAATTAGCTTCCACTGTTATGCTGATGATACACAGCAGTATGTGTCAGCGAAGCCAGAGGACAGACAGAAGCTTAGTAAAGTTGAGGATTGTGTAAAGGACATTAGACGTTGGATGTTAACTAACTTCCTTTTACTTAATTCTGATAAAACAGAAATACTTTTATTAGGCCCCCCCGTACCAGGGGGTAACTATACTTCCTGACTACACAGTAACTCTGGATGGACTTTCTGTTTCATCATATACAGCAGTTAAAGACCTCGGGTGATTATTGACTCCAGTCTATCATTTGATGCTCATGTAGATAATATTACTAGGATAGCGTTCTTTCATCTCAGAAATATTTCTAAGATAAGAAACATACTGTCACTACATGATGCAGAAATACTGGTTCATGCATTCGTCACCTCTAAAATAAGATTACTGTAATGCCTTACTGTCTGGATGTTCCAGTAAGAATATAAATAAACTCCAGTTAATTCAGAATGCAGCTGCTAGAGTCCTTACTAGAACTAGAAGATACAACCACATCACCCCGATCTTATCCACACTGCACTGGCTCCCTGTAAATTTTCGCAGTAAGTTTAAAATACTTTTATTAACCTATAAAGCACTACACGGTCTTGCACCACAATATCTAAGCGACCTTCTGGTTTTATATGATCCGCCACGCCCCTACTAAGATCAAAAGGTGCAGGCTATTTGATATTACCTAGAATAGTGAAGTCTACAGCAGGGGAAGAGCGCTTTCGCTTATAGAGCCCCACAGTTATGGAACAGTCTTCCTATTAGTGTTCGGGACTCAGACACAGTCTCAGTGTTTAAATCTAGGCTTAAAACGCATTTGTTTACTCAAGCTTACCCGGACTAGAATTCTATCTCACCAATTCACAGTCCTAATCGTTTTCTCTTTCTCTCTCTCTCTTTTGCCGAGCCCCACACGAATTTATGGAGATATTGGAGATCCAGATCCCCTCTGCCTCTGGATGAGCCCAAATCTTCTGCTGGGACTACAGCTGCTCCTAAGGCCATACTTCTCATTTTTCACATTATCTGTGTTACCTTCACATTCTGTGTTACCGAGATGAGGATGGGTTTCCCTTCTGAGTCGGGTTCCTCTCAAGGTTTCTTCCTCAAAAAACATCTTAGGGAGTTTTTCCTTGCCACCGTCGCCACTCAGTGGCTTGCTCAGTTGGGATAAATTCCATTTGTTTTCTACCTGTTTGTCTCTGTTTATCTGTTCCTGTTTGTCTCTCTTTAGATGTTTCTGACTGTTTATACCTGTTTTTTATTTCTGTAAAGCTGCTTTGAGACAATGACTATTGTAAAAAGCGCTATACAAATAAAATTGAATTGAATTGAATTGCTAACAGGCCTGATCTAAGAATGATCATGAAAGCAAAGCAGGCAAGGAAGGAACAGTCCTGATGGGCCACGGAGAGATGTATCAGGGGAAATGAGGTTGTTAGGGGAGATATCCCCCAGTGCTACTGTAGGGCCTCCCCAAGCCAAGGCCATCCCAAATTTTCCGATTTCTCTGGTCAGAGAGCTGTCACAGGGCAACAAAAATCTGATGCTTTCCCTCCAACAGAATGTGGAAAAGTTAAAGTCACTAAAAAAACCCCATCTGGCAGTGTGGAAAGTACTGCCAAATGTGTCTCCATGGGTTCTGTCTACCATAGAAAAGGGTTACTGGGTCCAGTTCAGAGCTCGACCCCCCTGGTTCAGAGGTGTGCTCACCACAGTAATCAGCACAGAGCAGAGCCCGACATAAGTGCAGGAGGTAAGATCCCTCTTGGACAAAGGGGCCACAGAAAAGGTACCCCGTTCCCTGAAGGAGGGAGTTTTTTGTAGCCATCATTTCCTGGTCTGCAAAAACAATGGGAGTATGTGGAAAATTTTAGATCTGTGTCATCTGATCTGTACCCTTCGGACTTACAGGTTCAAGATGCTGACGTTCAAACCTATTGCGCATACCAATATTGGGTTCTTCCCTTCGGGCTAACTTTATACCCTCACACCTTCACAAGGTGCATGGAAGGTGCTCTGACTCCCACGGCATCCGTGTACTAAACTACCTGGATGACTGCATAATTCTAGCGCGATACAAAGACCTGGCACTTCAACATCAAGATATTGTTCTCGTCCACATGGGGAGTTTAGGCCTCAGGTTGAACCTCAAGAAAAGTATGCTTTCTCTAGTGAAGAGGACTGATTTTCTAGGGGTTATATGGGATTCTACTAGAAAAGGGCGTTTCTATCCCCAACACGTGTAGGATTGATCCTAGCAACATTGATCAAGATAAAGCTGGGTCTGGGCATCCCCTCCAGTCTCTATGAGAGACTGTTGGGCCTTATGGCATCAGCAGCACATGTCATGCCGTTGGGCCTATTGCACATGAGACTTTTTCAATGGTGGCTGAAAAGTCGGGGGTTTCATCCGAGGTTTAAAACTCTGAAAGTAATCAGTGTCACGGGGTGATGCCTACATGCTCTGAGTATTTGGAGGTTTCCCCAGTTTCTTGCCTTGGGTCACACAGTCACACTGTCCTGTTCAGGCAGGCGCAACTAATCCTTCTCTGGGCAGAGGGAAAGTTCTTGTCAGTGAGTACCATGCACATTCCGGGCATCCATTATGTTGGGGACCATGAAGAAGGCATCTGACATTACCATCTTGCAATAAGAGATGCAACTAGAGTGTTACCTAGGGCTAGAAAACAGGGATGCCTCCAAGTTCTCAGAGTACATAGGCGTTGCTGCGTGACACTGATTACTCTCGGGGGGGGATGAAACCCTCAACTTTCAGCCACCACTGACTGGTTTCATGTGCAATGGGCCCAGTGGTATGACATTGGCTGCTGCTGCCCAAAGTCCCAACAGTCTGTGTGACTGTAGGGGATGCCAGACCTAACTATATGTTGCTCAATGTTGATAGGATTGCCCTTTGCATGTTGGGGATAGACACACGCTCATCGTATTTGAATCCCATATAACCCCTAGAAAAGTCACTCTCAACTGGAAAAGCAACTTTCCCTGATGTTCAACTTGAGCCCCAAGCTCCTCACATGAGCAAGAACAACTTCTTGATGTTGAATTGCCAACTTCCTGGACTGCGCAAGAAAAAAATCCAGAAAAACACATGTCAAAAATTTAATAAATTGATTAGCATTTTAATGAGGGAAATATGTGTTTGACCCCTCTGCAAAACATGACTTAGTACTTGGTGGCAAAACTTGTTGGCAACCACAGAGGTCAGACGTTTCTTTCAGACAACCCAGTCGTTAATATCAAAAAGCCTTAGGGAACTTCTGTTCCATGCAGGTCATCATAATTCCATCGCTGGGAACTTGAAGCAGGATAAAACCCTAAACTGACCAATGGCTCATTACTTGTTGCCGGGCATTTATGTTAATGTATGCTGCATGTGTAGCATGTCATGAATGTCAGCTGGTTATTCTGCCAGCTGGACAGCATCCATTTTGCATTCATTATCTTTGGTCTCCTTCAAAAGAATTGTCATGGACTTTATTAAGGCATACACGAGGATATTGTGCATTGTTTTAGTCACCTGAGCAACATTTCAGAACAAAGTGTTGTGGACACTCTCTTCCATGTAAGCTCCCAAGTTGGAAACCTAAAAGAGATTCTGACTGACCAAGGCACTACGTTTAGTTCACACTAAAAGAGCCTTACAAATTATTGGGGATTAAATCGTTTTGCACCAGTGTTTACCATCCACAAACAGATGGCCTGGTAGAGCAGTTTAATCAATATGCTACAAAACATGAATTTAACAAGAATGTGCAAAGTGATAAGTGCCTTATGCCACTGTTATTTGCGGTACGAGAGGTCCTGCAAGCTTCCATGGCGTTCTCCCCATTTGAATTAGTGTACATGCGCAAACTTTGTGGCATCATAAACATTATTAGAGAAAATTGGCAGAAGGGATGTTCTAACAGCAAAAACTAAATTCAGTACATTCTGGACCTAAGAAAAAATCTCCACACCATAAGTCACATAACACAGTAGAATTTGCATCAGGCCCAGGAACAACAATCCCAACGAATAACAGGGGAGTTAGGATACAGGAATTCACACTGGAAAAAGTTCTAAATTGCAAAGTGGCATGGGCCATTTGATCCCAACAGTGTGTTGGGGAACTCAGCTATGAGGTTAAATGAATGGATATAGAAGATACACTTCAAACACCACCTCAATCACCTTAAACCATAGAGATTGGTGGTTCCTCTGGCTCTGGGTGGTTCCATAACTGGACACATAGGGATTCGACAGGTTCCACAGAGGTACCATTAAAAAACCTGGCTTATTCCAGACCATATATTCTATAGAGCAAAGGTTTCCATAATGCAAGGGGTGTTTTTCCACCTGTACCCGGGAGCAGAGGCATGGGAGTAATCGTGGAGTCCCACAGTGACTAGAGCAGCCTAGTGGTTTTGCTGCCTAAGGCAGATGGGTCGGTCCAGTTCTGTGTGAACTTTAAAAAAGTCAACATAGTGTCTAAATTTGATGCGTACCTAATGCCACCAATTGCTGAACTGCTTGTTAGCTTAGTTGTGGCTCTCTTATATTTGACACTGTATTTAACCAAGGGGTGCTAGCATATTCGCTTGACTCCTGAGAAATTGACGACTTATTCTGAGAAAAAAAAAATTTCCACTGATTTCAGGTTACACCAAATTGTCACTCTTCTGCTTGGTTTGTTTGGCGCCTCTGTGATGTTTCAATGTCTCATGAACAGAATATTCCTCCCACAGAGTGTGTATGCCACTGCTTATTTACTTCACAAAATCATGTATAGTAATGATTGGTAGTGGCTTTTACAGCATTTGTCAACTGTCCTGAGGTCCTTGAGATGGGTAAAGATGGAACATGTGGAAATACAATAAAGAAAAGACCACAGAAATTGTGGTGTGCCAAGACTCAAGACCAGAAAATTACTGAAGCAGTTCAAGGGGCTAGCTGACTATTACCATAGGTTTGGACCTCATTTTTTGGATGTCACCAGCTCTCTGACTGACCTCACTAAAAAGGGAGCACCAGATCCGGTCCAGAGGACAGAGCCATACTTTCTGCCAGATAAAAGCAGTTTAGTGTGGTGGTCTGCTGCTGCATTCTCCTGACTTTCTTCTACCTTTTTTGAATGCCAATGTGTGAACAGAGTGAAACATTCATTCACTTATTTTTCATACCACTTATCCTACACAGGGTCACAGGAGCCTGGACAAGGTGTCAACCCATTGCAGGACACAATCACACACACCAATTCACACTCTACTAACAATTTAGACATGCCAATCAGCCTACTACACCTTTGTTTTGACTGAGGTAGGAAACAGGAGTACCCGGAAGAAAACCACGGAAGCACCAGGATAACATGCAAACTCTGTGCACACAGAACCCTGAAGGTGGGAGGCAAATGTGCTAACCACTAAACAACCATTACCCTTAAGGTAAAACCAAAAATCAAGGTTGATAATATTTCTGTAGTCGAATCTGCTGTATCTGCTTTCTTGCCAAAAGGCAAGATGGTGGTGCAGCACGCAGTGGCCTCACCGGTATTACAGAATCGGACTGGAGGCGGATGCAGGTGCAGATCAAAATTTTTATTATACACGTAAATCAATAACCAAAGTAAACACGGTCTTCACAGGAAAACGAGAAACTGGAATCGTGGCATAAAACGAGAACATGAATCAAGGCATGGAAACAAACGGTACAAACTATATCACCTATATAACCTATAATACTGAGCGAAGTGCTTAGTAACCGAGGGGTTTAAATAGTGAACATAATCAAAACCAAAACCTTGGCAGCACAGCGGGGCGGCCTCCTCAGCTGGATTGGACAGCAGGACAGTTTCCTCGGCTGTGCAGGGCAGTGGGATGACCTCCTCAGCGGGGCTGGACAGCAGGACAGCTTCCTTGGCTGTGCAGGGCAGCGGGACGACTTCTTCGGCCAGCAGGAGCTCCACCGCTGAGACCTCCCTGTAGGCCTCAAGCTGGAGCTCTGCTGTCGTCATTGCCCCCCCCCAAAAAATTCTATGCCAGCCTTCGGTTCCGTGCTGGAAAGTGTGGTGCAATTCCCCTGCAGAGGGAAGCTCCAGCAGTTTGAGTAGCTTTGCTGGCTGCATGGTGTGGTATAATTCCCCTGCAGTGAGAAGCTCCAGGAGTTTGTGTAGCTTTGCTGGCTGGGTTTCACATCATAGTTCTCCGGCAGCGAGGATGGGGTAAATGGCACGGGTGGTGACGTGGCGTATGGGCTGGCTTGCTGCAGTAGCTCTTGTTACGTTATAAGGTGATCGAGCCGAGCAAGTTCCTCGCTGATCGGTTTGCTCTGTTCCCAGAACGACGCAAAGGTGGCGTGGCGCATGGACTGGCTTGCTGCAGCAGCTCTAGTTGCGTTATCTGGGCCAGTGCTTCGCCAGTGCTTCGTCGATATGTCTACTCCTCTCCCAGAACGCTTGGCCCAACTCGGTGCTCATCCTGATCTGCTGTTTCCGATTGGATGGAATAGTATTCTCTTACAGAACTGGACTGGAGGCGGAAGCAGGTGCAAATCAAAGTCTTGATTATACATGTAACTCAATAACCAAATAAAATGTAGTCTTCACAGGAAAACGAGAAACTGGAATCATGGCACAAAACGAGAGCATGAATCAAGGCATGGAAACCGACAATACAAATTATATCACCTATATAACCTATAATACTGAGCAAAGTGCTCAGTAACCAAGGGGTTTAAATAGTGGACATAATCAAACCAAAACCATGGGGCAAATTAAAAACACTTAAACTAAACTAAATGCTCAAGCAGGAAGTGAGCAAACCAAAACAAAGTCATGTGACCAGTCAGGAGCCATGCCACAGTGCCATCTGCTGGCCATGGTGTAACATCCGAATCCAAAATGGTGCTATTTTTGTTTCTTAGCCAAGCTATTTTACAGTACATGGGCATCGGCACCACCAGACACCGCTAAAATACAGAAATCATGCAACAACAAACCTGCATGATGATCTGCTGGAGAAGCTACGTGTCTTGCTGTGGGGACCAAGTCTCGATGCCTGATGCTGGTGGATGGCGGAGGGGGCGTCATAAATGGTGACCGAGGAAGCAGAAGCACGGCAAAAGGGAGAGGGTCCATGCTAGGTTAAAAACAAACCTTAGCTGGTCAGCTTTCCTTGATTTGTGCAGACAGAAATGCAGCTCTCTGCGGTAAGGCTCGTGGTGGTGGCTCATATGTTTACATCAAAAGGGAATGGTGCTAGAACTCTGCACTAATTTCTAGTTACTGTGAATTGTTGGTGGAGTCTGCGACTGTTAGATGCAGACCTTTTTATTTACCATGGGAATTCACTACTGTTATTATAACCAGAGTGTACATTCCCCCCACACTGACTGGCACATGTTCATGGAGGCTGCAACCGACAGCAGCTCCACCAACTTAGAGGAATACATGGCATCAGTGACCAGCTACATCAGCAAGTGCACTGATGATGTCTCCAAGACAATAAGTACACACTCCAGCCAGAAGCCATGGATGACTGCAGAGGTGCATGACTGAGGACCCAAGATTCCACCTTCAGGGCAGGTGACAAGGTGCCCCTAAGAACAGCGAGGCCAATCTGTCCCAAGCCATCAGAGATTTCACAGATAGTGGTGACATGTGGAACATGTGACAAGGCTTTCAGGCCATCAGCAACTACAGGACATCATCACTCTCCTGTGAAAGTGATGCCTCCCTTCCAGATTTTATTAACAACTTCTATGCTTATTTAAGGTGCAGAATGACATGGCAGTGAGTAAGAGCACTGGTCCTCCCAACAACCAGATGCTGTTTGTACACATCTCCCTGAGAAGTGCGGTCGTTTCAACGTGCTTCAAGGCCACATCCATTGTCCCCAAGCTGAAGAACTATTCAGTGTCCTGCCTTAATGATTACCATCCCATTGCACTCACACCCATCATCACAAAGTGCTTCAAGAGGCTCGCCAGGAGGCACATCAAGACCCTGCTGCCCCACTGCAATTCACATATTGTTCCAACCGCTCAACAGATGATGACATCACCACCACCCTATATCTGGCCCTCACCCACCTGAACAAAAAGGACACCTATGTTTGAAAGCTATTCATAGACTTCAGTTCAGCATTCAACACAATCTTTCCTCTGCACCTGACTGTGTAGTAATGCACAGCTCGAATCATACCATCAAGTTTGCAGATGAAATGACTGTGGTGGGTTTCATCGGCAAGAACAACGAATCAGCATACAGAGCTCCCCTCAGCAGCAGCAGCTAACGCACAGGTGCAGAGCCAGCAACCTGTCTCTGAATGTGGAAAAAACAAAAGAGATGGTTGTTGACTTTAGGAGAGCTCTCCACTGAGCATCAGTGGCTCCTCCATGGAAATAGTCAAGAGCACCAAATTCCTTGGAGTTCACCTGATGGAGAACCTCACCTGGTCCCTCAACACCAGGTCCAGCAGCACCTATACTTTTAGAGAAAGCTGAAAAAGTACATCTCGCACCCCTCCTCCTCTCCACATTCTAAAGAGGAAACATTGAGAGCATCCTGAGTAACTTCATCACTGCCTGGTTTGGAAATGGCTCTGTATTGGATCACAAGACCATGCAGCAGATAGTGAGGACAGCTCAGAGGATCACTGGGGGCTCTCTTCCCTTGATCATAGACATTTACACCACATGCTGCATCTACAAAGACATTGTATAGCACTTTTTACAAGAGACATTGTCTCAAAACAGCTTTACAGAAATATATAAACACGGTATACAGATATTAAAAGTGTGAATTTATCCCAATTGACCAAGTCAGTGGCAACAGTGGCAAGGAAAAACTCCCTAAGATATTAAGAGCAAGAAACTTTGAGAGTAACCAGATTCAGAAGGGAACCCATCCTCATCTGGGTACAGATAGTGTGAAAAGTTCATTATGGTTTTATATGAAGTCTGTTTGGCCTTAGAAGCAGCCGTAGTCCCAGCAATCTGGAATTGGAGCAGATGAGAGCTCCATCCAGAGGTAGGACATCCAAAACAGATCAGGCAGGTCCATAAAATCATGTGTGGCTCGACCGACGGAGAGAGGGAGAGAAAAGATTATTAGGACTGTGCTTAATGTAACAGAATGTCTAGTTCAGTTTAGGCTTGAGTAAACAAATATGTTTTAAGCCTAGACTTAAACACTGAGACTGTCTCTGAGTCCCAAACACAAATTGGAAGGCTGTTCCACAAATGTGGGGCTCTATAAGAGAAAGCTCATCCCCCTGGTGTAGCCTTCACTATTCAAGGTTCGAGGTATGCTTTATAGGTTAATAATAGTATTTTATAATTGATGCAAGATTTCAATGCAGTGTTGATAAGATCGGGGTGATGTGGTAGTACCTTCTGGTTCTAGTTAGGACTCTAGCAGCTGCATTCTGGACTAACTGGAGTTTGTTTATGCACCTACTGGAACATCCAGAGAGTAAAGCATTACAGTAATCTAGTCTAGAGGTGACGAAAGCATGAACTAATATTTCTGCATCATAGTGACAATATATTTCTTATCTTAGAAATAGAGGTAGAGGTAGTGTATATACAGTAAAAAGTAATGGGCCTAAAACAGATCCTTGTGGAACACCAAATTTAACCTCGGTATGCATGGAGAAGTCTCCATTTACATCTACGAACTGATATCAATCGGTCAAATAAGACCTGAGCCAGGAGAGGACTGTTCCCTTAATGCCAACAACATTTTCTAGTCTATCAAGGAGAAAAGTATGATCTATAGTATCAAAAGCTGCACTAAGGTCGAGTAACACAAGCAGAGAGACACATCCCTGATCAGATGTCAGTAGTAGGTTGTTTAACTACTTTAACTAACACTGTCTCTGTACTATGATGAGGTCTAAATTCTGACTGATACATTTCATGAATGTTATGAGCATCACTGCTGTGCTACAACCTTTTCTAGGGGATGAAGGGGAGATTTGATATAGGTCTATAGCTGGACAATTGAGAGGGGTCGAGGTCAGGTTTTTTAATCAAGGGTTTTATATTTAAAAGTGGTTCAATTACTACAGGATCTAGTATGCAAATTGATGAATTCCCTAAAGAGATTAAGGTAGCTAGTTCGGTCTCTCTAAGGGGAGTAAAGCATTTAAAATATTGATCTGATATTGCTATATTATCATCTATAGGGCTAGTTATAATACTGTCTGGTTTTAATTTAATTGCCTGAATTTCACATCTAATATTTTCAATCTTACCAATGAAAAATTTCATGAAATCTTCACTGCTATGTAAAGATTGAGTGCTTATTTCTGTAGTGGTTTTATTCCTAGTTAATTTTGCTACTGTGTTGAACAGAAATCTCAAATTGCTTTTGTTATCTCCTATTAAGGTGGAGAGATAAACTTTTCTAGCATCGCTAAGAGATTATCTATAGTTCAGTAGGCTCTCCTTCCATGCTGTTTGAAATATTACCAATTTGATTTGATGCCATTTACGTTCTAATTGTTGAGTGTTCTGTTTTAAGGTGTTTTTATCATTATACCAGGGTGCTAGTTTTTTCTATCTAATTAATTTTCTTTTGAGTGGAGCCACTCTATCTAGCATGTAGCGGAGTGTTGACTCTAAAAATTCAGTCGCCTGATCGAGTTCTATCGGATCAGACGGTGATCCAAATCTAATTGATGTCTCTGGGAGGTTATTTATGAAGCTTGGTGCAGTAGTTAATGTGAAAGTACGTTTTACGCAGTAGCGAGGCGAGGTGGAAATATTAATCATATTATGAATGAGATAAGTTAATGGTCTGAGACAACTTCAGACTGCAGAAAATTTACAATATTTTCTATATTTAATCCGTATGTTAGTATGAAGTCAAGAGTGTGACCACCATTATGAGTAGGTCCGATTACGTTCTGATTAATCCCTACTGAATCTAAGATGGACACAACCGCTGTTCTCAGAGGGTCTTCTGGGGTATCAAAATGAATATTAAAATCACAAATGATTAATGCTTTATCTACAGAAACAACCATGTTTGAGATCTGCAAATTCACTAAGAAGTCTGCAAATTCACTAAGAAATTCAGTATATGGCCCTGTGGGTTTGTAAATATTAATTATACAAATTGACTTATTTTTTGTGGATACATAAGATATACTGGTATAAAGAATTTAAAAAGAATTAAATTCATGACTAGGATTTTGTGTGACGCCTAGATTTTGACAATGGATGAGTGCAACACCTCCTCCTCTAACAGTTGAACGAGGGTGATGTACATAACTGTATCCAGGAGCAGTGGAACTTGGATTAAATCATTTGGTTTAATCCAAGTTTCTGATAAACACATAAAATTATATTCCTGATAAGTATTGATTTCGTTAACAATAAGAGCCTTAGACGGAAGAGATCTAATGTTTAATAGTCCTAGCTTCAGATTAAAGGTACTGGATGTGCATTCGGTATGATCTAATGTTATGTTAATTAAACAAACTTTCTGAAATATTCTATGTATTTATATAGCTCGGGGAACAGACACAGTCTCTATGGTATGTACTACAAGTGTTGAACTATTAACTGAACATTGCTTATGATGAACGTTTTTATTGTAGGAAGATGTACTTACGTTAGGCAGCACCTACCAGACTGTGTAACAGCTTCTTCCCCCAATCCATCAGACTCTTCAATACCCTGGACTGTCACCCACATACACACACACACACACACAAACACACACACACACACTGAACTGAATACCATCCTACTCCCATTGCAATATTTGTACAATTCTGTATTGACTGTATTACATTTTTTGCAGCTACTTCATTTCAAAAAAATATCGTATTTAATTTCTTGTCACTATTATACACTGTACCGGGCTGCTACTGCAATAACTGCTATGTCCATATTTGGTATAAGCTAATCTGCTGAATATTAAGTCATAGCATGTTATGCGTACATTTACAGCATTTTTTGTTATGTTGTTACTGTTTTGCAACTATCTTTTGCATTATGTTATATAAGACATTTCCATACTAGAACTGTATACCAGTTGGTGTCACATAATGAGGGTTAGGATGGATGCAATTGTAGTTAAGAGCTTTAATAAAGAGTATAATATCCAGAGGGCAAGGCAAAATACATAAACAAAGACAGGCAGTGGTCAGGCAATCAGTCAGAAATCGAGGTCAAAGGAGTAAACAAAGTCAAAAACTAGGCTAACAAACAGATTAAGGCTTGGTACACGACAGAGAAAAGATTAACTGAGCGTATTACTTCGTGAACACATTGTGTGTGAACAGTCTCTTTAAAGGAGTGGTGTGGGTGAAGGTGCAGTTGGCAGCAGTTGTCTCCAATTAGAATTCAAGAGAAGGTGACATGACAGTGTGGTCATAGTCATAGTTGTCGGCCATGTTTGTAGTTCGTGCTGCATTTTAGGACATGGAGTCAAGAGTTTGACATGACATGACAGTTGGCCTTGAATTTTTATGTGGGCAGCTACAGGAAGCCAGTGGAGGGAGATGAAGAGGGCTGTGACATTACTGTTGTGACAGTTTTATTTTTATTTGAATAAGTTTTATTTGAGTGAACCCACCATGACAAATCTATCCAGAAAAGTTGATTAACATTTCTGTGACAAATGGTTCATTCAATCTAAATATGTTAACAGTGAAGCATGTTCTAAGTGAACTTAAAAAATGCCAATAGACTTATAATGGGTCCTGATTTTGAAAAAAATCTGGAGAGTAAACCACTATGGCCAAAAATGCAGGCTGTGAATAGGGTCTATTATGAAATTAGCAGGGGGGAAAAATTAGTTACCATAGTGGGAAAAAAAAATAATAATAACACAGTGTTTTATAACACTGGATAAAATCTAGTTTATTAATTCAGCATTTACTGCATTATACCAGTACACTTAGTATTTCAATAGAAATGGAAAATTTCTATTTCAGTTTAATACTTTTAATAGGTTGAACTTTTGGGGTTTACAAAATAGGATTTAAATGAATTAAGTAGTAATAAAAAGATTTACCAGCAAATTCAAACAGTAGATAAAAATAATTCACAAATATTTTTTGTTTTAACTACATAATTTCCATAATTGAAGCCTAATTTCAGGCTTATTTTAGTTTCATTCTGTAGCCAACAGCAAGAAGGCTAAGCCTCCTAAAATTGGTGTGTGGCTACCACAGCTCGCACAGAGGAGCTGAGACTGTCATAGAGCAATGTGAGTGTCCTTTATGTCACGGAACGAAGGCAGGAGTCGGATGCAGATTCAAATCAAAACGCTTCATTGAACATAAAGACAGAACTCAAAGTAAACATGGTATAGAGCAGTATCCTTCTGGGCACGACCGCTACGAACAGAACAATGACTACAATTAACAAACATTCCTACAAACAATAACGAGCCCCATGCTCAGAAACCCCGGCGTTTAAGTAGCCAACGTAATTAAACTTGAACCCAAACACCTGTGACCCATAACGTAAATGCTCAATCCCGGAAGTGTGTGAACCAATCCACTGTCACGTGACCAGTCCGAAAACGAGCCACAGTGTCCTCTGCTGGCTATCTCGTGATACTTTAACTGATGCCATTATCATACATAATTATCTTAAATAAAGTCTAGGTATATCAACATAATATAAGTATTTGCACCATCCAGATTTCTTCTATATTTGTGCTTGTTTTTGTGTGAATTATAACAAAATCTAAGATAAAACAAAGGCAATCTGTTATTTATTGAAGCAAAAAGTACCAGTACCAGCTGGGCCTGTGTTAATATGTATTTTCCCCATAGTTACTAATTTCCCAAATATATGAAACTGCATTCATTATGGGGTTCAGCTGGACTAGACACAACCAGGCCTGATTACTGCAGCCCTGTTCAATCAAATCAACACTTAAATAAAACTTTTTCAACAGCATGAAGTTGGTTAAAAGGTCTTACCTAGCAACACACTATGCCAAAGTTGATAGAAAGTCCATAAATCATGAGGAAGATGGTGATTTAAATACATCAGTCTGGGAAGGGTTAAAAAGCTATTTCAAAGGCTCTTGGGTCTAAAGAACCACAGTAAGAGCCATTATCTCCAAATGGAAAAAGGCACAGACTGGGCATAAATGGAAACCACTGCTAACCCAGAAGAACATCAAGGATCATCTGAATTTTGCCAAAACACATCTTGATGATCCTCAAACATTTGGGAGAATGTTCTGTGTAAGTGCAGCGGTGCATAAGAATTGTTCATATTAAGATTAATTTCATTTAATTTCATTTTACATTTCACTTATTTGCAATGGCTTTTCTAAGACAACACATTTAATCATCATGGTGCTGCTGCTGCTAGTCAATTGACCATGCAGTGAGTTGACAATCTGTCAGTCTCCTGTCTCTTGTCCTATCTGACATAAAGATGACATTTGTGATTGTCTTAAACTTACAAGTTTAAGAACATTAAAAAATATATAAATTTAAAACAACAGCAACACTTTAACCATGGTAAGTTAAGAAGGCAGGTAATGCTAATTGACCACACTAATAGTGAAATATATAAAAATTTTAAATATCATTGATGTAACTATATATACATACTATATACACATGTAGTATGTATCCATCCATCCATCTTCTATAACGTTTAATCCTTTTCAGGGTCGCGGGGAACCTGGAGCCTATCCCAGGGAGCATCGGGCACAAGGCGGGGTACACCCTGGACAGGGTGCCAATCCATCTCAGGGCACACAAACACATACACACATTCACACACCCATTCATACACTACGGACACTTTGGACATGCCAATCAGCCTTCCATGCATGTCTTTGAGTCCAGAGACATGCATGTATTGGGGGAGGAAACCGGAGTACCCAGAGGAAACTCCCGCAGCACGTGGAGAACATGCAAACTCCGCACACACATGGTCATAGTGGGAATTGAACTCCCGACCTTGGAGGTGTGAGGTGAACATGCTATTTATGTATATATACTTTAAATCAATGCATGTATTGGGTACTAATTACCAATGACAAGAATCACAGTTCTGTCTCTCTAACTCTATGGATTCAAATTGCCTGTCAAGTCTACAGGAATCACGTGACGATCAAGGGTTTTGCACGTCTGTTGATGCAACTCTTTCTCTCTCTCAACTGCTCTGGTTGCAGTTATCGCTGCTAAAGGTGGCACGACCAGATTTTAAGTTTAAAGGGGTAATTCGTTTTTCTCATGGGTGATAGGTGTTGGATCACTTTTTAGGCTTCGTTAAAAAAAAAATTCTAAATAAAAACTGTATTGTGTGTTCATTCAGGTTACCATTGTTTAATGTTGTAATTTATTTGGAGATCTAAAACAATTTATTATGGGATGGGCGGCTGTGGCTCAATTGGTAGAGCGGGTTGTCCACTAATCGTAGGGTTGGCGGTTTGATTCCCAGCCTGCATGACTCCATATGCCGAAGTGTCCTTGGACAAGACACTGAACCCCAAGTTGCTCCCAATGGCAAGTTAGCGCCTTGCATGGCACCTCGCTTTGGATGTGCTTTGGATGAAAGTGTTATATAAATTCGCCATTTACCATTTACACAAAAACAGAGGAAATACTTTTTCACAGCACTGTATATCTGAATTTTAATGTGAGCACAAGTTAAATGTACCTAAAGGTGACTCACTAACTGTCAAATGATGAAAGGTTAGCCAATTGTTAAATGATGATTGAGTTTAATAAATAAAGTCTTTGCCATTTTTGTAACAGGAAATAATGAAAAGCTTGTAACAAGTGGACAGTGAGGGGTGTTTATTCTTTGGGAACATTAATTGGTTAAAAGAAAATGTATATCACAGATTGGATCTATGATAAAACTAGCATCTTTATAGTTAGGAATTTGGGTGTATTTCCCCCTGGTTTATATGATACACCCAAGTATCTTAAACTGCAATTCTGTGAAACTTGCGGAGAAACAACAAGGCATATTTTGTATAGTACAACAGTTGATTTGCAAACAGACAAATCAACAAAAAAAATCAAAGCCTCTGCCAGTAGCAGAAGAATGGAGTAGAGATGCATCCAGTAAATACAGGACTAAAGAAATATTAATAAACATTATCACTTGGGAAAATAATAAATAGATGAGAGAATACATAATTAAATGTAATTGATGTAAAGCTGTGATGCAAGTCTCAGTATCTATTGAATCCCCTAATAAATGGCATGCCCTTTTCCAGGGCTTAAAACCCGGTTTAGTTCAAGTAATTCTACCACCAAGTAAATTAACTTTCACAGCATATGTTGCCATAGTAACAAACATTGACTCAAACTGAACACAGCTGCCAACTGTTGCCATTTTTAGGTGTAATTAGATATCATTCTGTGCAAAAAATAAAGAAATATATAACAAAACTGCACGTTATGTGCAAAGAGCGCTTTCCTCACTCATACAAATGTATTTGAGTGTGGATCATGTAAAAAGTAGGCCGTAATCAATGTAAAATATGGTAATAGCTGCTGTACCACACCTATAGGTATAGGAGATAAGGGTAGGCTTAGGGTTAAGCAAACAAGAATACATAAAGCTTCCAAAGTTAAGATTACAGCAGATAACAAAATCTAAGATACATTTGAAAGCCTCATGTTTTTTTTTTTTTTAACTGTTTTTGCATGTACAATACCTGTAGTCTTAGGGGCTAGGGTAAGAACTATGGTTACAGAAACCGGAGCACAAACAGCTTCCAAACATAGGGTTCTAGAAGATAACAATGCAAATGGTTTTGGAGGACATTTCTTCTTTTTGTCTAAACCCATTTATGATTTTTTTGCATGCATTACTCCTACTCAGACAAGTAAACAAATTCACTTTGCTTGAATAACTCTAAAAATGTATTTGTCAGTCCACTCACTTTTGAACTGGTGGTTCTCAGTGTCAACCTTTTGCTTTGTTAATGTAGACAGTGACTTTTTTGTTTGTTTGTTTTTTTCAGCAAGAGCAAATAGGTTGCACTAGAGCTGCTTTCCTATTGGAGGAACTCCAGCCCATGGGCTGCCAGTTGAATAGGACTGATATACAGCTTCGAAACTTAAGATTCTTGTGGATGGCCGTGCAGATGGAAGCCAATCATATTGCAAATAGGTTATTTATTTTTTAATCATTTTTTAAATGATTTTTATGATAGTCTCTGATTTATTGGGCCATTACAGTATAGTGTCTATTTAATGGGTTTGATATAAATGGGTTTAATATCTCTGTTGTTGGTTTGTTGCAGTGTACACTACAATATGTGTTATTGGTTTGTCACAGTATAGTCTATGTGTTATTGATTTTTTGCTGCAGTATTGTCCATGTGTTATTAGTCTGCTGCAGGATAGTGTCGGTTTTTTTGTACTGTAGCAGTATAGCGTCTGTGTTATTGGTCTCTTGCATTATAGCCTCTGTGTTACTGATTTGTTGCAGTATAGTGTCTATGTTATTGGTCTCTTGCCGTATAGTCTGTGTGTTATTGATTTGTTCGGTATAGTTTCTGTTTGTGTAATTGTCTTGTTGCAGTATAGCCTCTGTGCTATTGGTCTGTTGCAGTAAATTCTCTCTAAGTGGGTTTGTGGCTAACACATCCCCACTGAGAATATAGAATACCGCATACACACGTACTTACCAAAGCATTTGGACTTTGTCCAATATGACTGCCTAAGCACTTCCTGTAATTGTTGCCTGTACTGAAAGCCAGTATCATGTCACACACCCCTCTGAGGTCAAACTTTAACCGCAGCGTCTGTTTATTTCCACTCTCTCCTTCATTCTCCTGTTCCAGGGCTCAAGATACCATTATACCTCAGCAAATACCTCAAATCATCCCTGATGGTCAACAGCTGATGGTCAATGTCCCACCACAGCTTTCAAATGTCAAGAGGTGCTTATTTCTCTCTTTTCATTTCATTCCTCCCTTCTCTTTATCTCTTTACTATAAATTCTTCATACCTGGTGCATTAGTCATAGTGAGGGTCCTTTTCTCTATCATGCAAATAGGACTGAGCACATTGCTGATCCTGATGAAGGCCACAATCATGGTGATAGGTTGAAAACTCTGTGATTCCCTGCCGCACAGTCAGGGGGCTTTGGTGGTTTCCACTTGATTAAACTCTCAGTCTTGACACATTCACTGCTTGCTTTAATTTAAAAAGTGTTACGAGAGAAGAGAAAGGAAGCAGGAGGGGGAGAATGTAATAAGAAAATAGAACACAAATAAAAAACTTAATTGACTTTGATGATCATCAGTGAAACAGACAAGATCTTATTACTGAAACTTTATGCTTTAATTATCAAATTCAGAAGCTTCTCCTCTCAGGAACATATATATTGGGGTAAAGATTTTGAACATAAAACTTATCCATGACACTCCACAGTACGGCATAATGAAATGCAAATATGTCATGCACATGGATAGATAATCTACAAGTTCATGTGATAAATAAAATATGTTTCTACAGTAATTTGTGTGTTTGACATATACAATTACTCTATTGTTATATCATAATGAATCCTTAAAGTTAATAGGATGGTAATTTCCCACAAGTACAGATAAACCCTGATGTGTTGTTTGGTATCCTTATAACTATATATCAAAATATAGTGTGTCCTACATTCTAAACTAAGAAACATTCATCACACTACTGCCACAACCCATCAATGATTGTTGTTCACTCTTTGTCCTCTCATTGTACTGAACATGTTATTACACAAGTAAAACATAATTTTTATTACCCATCTGTTATTTTGGGTTCTGTTAATTCATCTTCAGCATAAGTGTCAGTGGTTATATTAGCTTTCAAATTAGGACTTATGTAAAGTAATGAGGCACAATGGACACACGTGTCAATGAGAGAAGTTATGCTCAACTTGTAGGGAAGAGTTAATTCTGAAATTGCACATATTGCCATTCAGAGCACAGAAGTAACTACAGACTTATATAATACTGTCACGGTTCCCCCTTGAAGCAGCATGCTCTTGCGCGGTTGCGCATGCGTGTTGCGACTTCTGAACATGAGCTCTTTGTTTTCGTTTCTGTCAATGGCTGGGAGGACAGGTGTGTTTTGTTTATGTTCGTCATGACCCCGCCCCGTGTCTCTCATAGGTTGTATCCTCATGTGTGTCTGAATTACTCCCAGCTGAATTTGTTTTAAGTTAATTCATGCCGGTGTATATATACTACGCGCCGTACTAGACACGGCGCTGTTAATTAAACTTGTTAAACTTACTAAACGTAGTTCCTTGTTAGTTATAGTTCACGCTGGGTTATCCGCTCCCAGATCATTATCATAGCTCTCGTTCATGTTTATGCTTATGTTCATGTTTGTTTATCGACCCTGTTTTTTCGTGCCACGACCTTGATCTCTGCCTTGCCCTTTATATGCCTGTTTGCCGTTCGCCTGACCTTCGCCTGTTTTTGGATTATGTTTCTGGATCATGTTTTGGGATTTGTCTGCTCTCCTCTCGTGTAAATAAACATCACTCGTTCTTAAGTGCGCTTACCTCCTTCCTTCTTCCGCTCCGTCACGACTTGTGACAAATACCTATTCATTTATTGCCCAATATTAGCTCAAGTGAGGAGCATTATTAAGTCCTGCACCACTGTCTGACAGTTTGAGCTAACTATTTTATGTTTTATAAATCCAAAATCTGAGCATTTAAAAATGATTAACTACACTTAAAGTGACCTGTAAGTTTAGCAAATTAATGTTTGGTCAGCTATATTTTTCAATCCGAGGGCATGTTTTTGTCACGTATCCGGAAAATCTGGACTCCATTTCCCATCAGACACTGCACTACACCACATGACCACATGCGCCACCACATGCACCTGATTCACGTTTTTTGTTAATGAGCACTCATGTGTATTTATAGTCCTTGTCTTCACTTTCTCCTGGTCTTTCGTTGTTGTAGACTCACGTCATTTATGTCTCCGTGTTTTGTCTCTTGCCACAGTATTATGCCAAGTTGTCTTAGTGTCTTTGTTTTGTTGTTTGTTTGTTTAAAATAAATGTTTAAAATCTGCGATTGCTTCTGCCTCAACCTCCCGAAACGTGACAGAATGAAAGACCGTGAACTAGAAGCAGCAGATTTTATTTATTTATTTATTTTTTTAAAATTCCGATTTACACCTGGTGCAACAACTACGCGGAGTGCTATCTCGGGATCACGGAGCAGGGAAGAAGGTCGAGGGCACTGATGGTTCAGACTAGCCGCAATCTCGGATTACCATCGCGGTACAGCGCAAGCACCATACCACACCCGGAGTTCGTGGTAGAATACGCCAAGCTACACGGGTTGGAGTGGATGCTCGATGATGAGACCGAATACCGCCCTCCCTCCCCTCTTCTCTATATCGCTCTGCCTTCCCGTCCAGCTGGGATCATCACGCAGCCGTCCTGTTCAGCTGAGGTCGTCACGCAGCCGTCCCGTTCAACTGAGGTCGTCACGCAGCCGTCCCGTTCAACTGAGGTCGTCACGCAGCCGTCCCGTTCGGCTGTGGACGCCGCTCAGCATCCCTGCTCGACTGTGGACGCCGATCAGCATCCCTGCTCGGCTGTGGACGTTGCTCTGCCTTCCTGCGCAGCTGTGGACGTTGCTCTGCCTTCCTGCGCGGCTGTGGACGTTGCTCTGCCTTCCTGCGCGGCTGTGGACGTCGCTCTGCCTTCCTGCTCGGCTGTGGACGTTGCTCGCCCTTCCTGCTCGGCTGAGGTCGTCGCTCGGCCTTCCTGCTCAGCTGCGATCGTCTCTCTGCCATCCTGCTTCGCTGAGGACGTCACTTTGCCTCCATGTTCCGCTGAAGACGTCGCTGCTTTCCCTCGCTGCGCTCACTGGGTCGCTCCCCCTTCCTCCGCCGTTCCCCCCTCATGCTCCGCGGAGAGCGTCGTTCCTCCCTTGTGCCTCGCGGAGAACCTTGCTCCTCTCCCTGGCCTTGCGGAGAACCTCGCTCCCCCCTTGAGCCTCACGGAGAACCTCGCTCCCCCTGTGAGCCTCGCGGAGAACCTCGCTCCCCCCATGAGCCTCGCGGAGAACCTCGCTTCCCCCTTGAGCCTTGCGGAGAGCCTCGCTCCCCCCGTGCGCCTCGTAACGTACTTCGCTCCCCCCTTGAACCTCGGGGTGAAGCCCGCTCCGCTCTCCTATCCCGTGGGGGACGTCACCCCGCTTTCATGCTCTGCCAAGGACGTCCCCCTGCCCCCCTGTGCCATTGTGGAAGCTGCTCGGCCTCCTGGTTTTGCTGGCGACTTTTTGCCCGGAGGGCCTTGACCTCCAGATGGTGGACCTTTTGATTTTGGGTGCTCCGGGAGTAGCGCCCTCGGGGAAGGGTTCTGTCACGTATCCGGAAAATCTGGACTCCATTTCCCATCAGCCACTGCACTACACCACATGACCACATGCGCCACCACATGCAAATGATTCACGTTTTTTTTTTAATGAGCACTCGTGTATTTATAGTCCTTGTCTGCACTTTCTCTTTCGTTGTTGTAGACTCACGTCATTTATGTCTCTTGCCACAGTGTTTTGTCTCTTGCCACAGTATTATGCCAAGTTGTCTTAGTGTCTTTGTTTCGTTGTTTGTTTGTTTAAAATAAATGTTTAAAATCTGCAATTGCTTCTGCCTCAACCTCCCGAAAAGTGACAGTTTTCTTTAATGGAGAGCGCATTAAACAATATTAATTCAACTACTTAAATATTTATTCATTAAATATATAGCACAATAAGAATATATTCTTATGGCACAATACACACACACCTTCTCACACACACACACACACACACATATATATATATATATATATATGTGTGTGTGTGTGTGTGTGTGTGTGTGTGTATATATATGTATATGTATGTATATATACAGTATCTCACATACAGTATCTCACATCACATTTTTGTAAATATTTGATTATAACTTTTCATGTGACTCCACTGAAGAAATGACACTTGTACAATGTAAAGTAGTGAGTGTACAGCTTGTGTAATGGTGTAAATTTGCTATCCCCTCAAAATAACTCAACACACAGCCATTAATGTCTAAACTGCTGGCAGCAAAAGTGAGTACACCCCTAAGTGAAACTGTCCAGATTGGGCCCAAAATGTCTATATTTTGTGTGTCCACCATTATTTTCCTGCACTGCCCTAACCCGCTTGGGCAAAGTGTCTGTAGTGTGTGAATGTGTATGTGATTATGCCCTGTGAGGGATTGGCACCCTGTCCAGGGTCTACTCCGCCTTGTGCTTGAAGCTCCATGGGTTCCCCGTGACCCTGAAAGGATAAAGCAGTATAGAAGATGGATGGCTATTTTATAAGCATTTGGATAATAATAATAAGGGTAATAATAATGATAATAAGGGTTAAATTATAATCTAGGATGATTTATGCAGCTCTATATTACCAATATGCTAGACTCCTGTTAGTAGCTGTTTATTTTGCTTTTATGTTAAATTGTATTTCAATATATGGACGTGAACGTGAACATGAACGTGTTTGTATTTCTTGGAAGTCTGGCAACCTTTATAAATATACACAGGTAATTTTAATAATCTGAATAGGCAGCTTGGAAAAAATGGCTTATACACCTGAATAACTCAAATCTGAAAAAAAAAAAAAAGATCTCAGAAATATGTGTCGTTTGAACTTAATACACCCACACTGAATGCAGCCCACTGAATGCAGAATACAAAAATACATATATGTGGCTACAGGATACACCTTCAAATCAGCATTATAAGTTATCCGTGATATGCTAATACATGAGTGCTGTACATTGTTGAACATCACACAAATTTTGTGAGAATTTTACTGCTTCTTATGGTCCAATCATTTTTCACATTACTATTGATGATTAAAAGTTCCAAGTACATTACATAGCAGAAATGACATTTGCTTTTTATTAATCCAGATTAGATAGACCTCAGATACATATTTATAGATCCATTCAAATTAGAAAGTGCCTGTGGATGGGAATTTGTTGATATATATAACATAGTATAACATTTTTTGAGTACAGCATCAAGTGAGGAAAACGTCCCTAGTTTTCCGTTAAGAATAATTTTGCTTTACTGCAGTGAAACCTTCATAGGCCTTCATAACTTAACATTCATAGTAAAGATAGCAGGAGCTTAATATTAAAGTTTCCGCCCTTGTCGTTTCACTCTTGAATGAAGCAATAAAAATATAGTGAGCTTAAGAAAAACAAAAACACTCATCTATTACTTACTTACTGGTTTGTTGTTTAAAATGAATATATTGTAGCCATATTTAGGAATATTAAAAGGCTCATTTTGTATGCTCTCTGAGATCATCTTTACACTTTTGAGAAACAGACCCATTTGGTGTGAAAATTGTTTTTCCACAGAATGTTAAGTGTACTCATATTGCCAACGTATATTTTAGGCAAGTGATATAAGATTGTATAAACTGTTCAATCATGGCAATCATTGGCAAGGCTCAACATAAAGCATCCATGTGATCTGTATAATGTGATAATATGATCTGTACTGTGGATATAATCAAGGAATAATATGTATGAATTGTCACGAATTGTCACAACAAATACATTTGTGTTAATTCTTGACATTAAGGGCTGAACCGTTTATTTGGAGTAGCAGAGGCATATTTGAGCCATGGGGTAAAGTTCATATCTATTATTTATATAGCGCCTTCTGCAGATTCAAGGTTGCTTTACAAATCAATTGCAATATCTGGACTGCCAGCTATGCCTGCTCCACTAGTGGTGAAGAACTTGGCTATGCCCTGCTTTTTGGCAATGCCATGGACACTGCCATGTACGTGCTTGTAGCAATGTATGTACATACAGTGCATCCGGAAAGTATTCACAGAAAGAAAGTTAATTCAGTTGATTGGACATGATTTGGAAAGGCACACACCTGTCTATATAAGGTCATACAGTTAACAATGCATGTCAGAGCACAAACCAAGCCATGAAGTCCAAGGAATTGTCTGTAAACCTCCGAGACAGGATTGTATCGAGGCACAGATCTAGGGAAGGGTACAGAAAATTTTCTACAGCATTGAAGGTCCCAGTGAGCACAGTGGCCTCCATCTCCATAAATGGAAGAAGTTTGGAACCACCAGGACTCTTCATAGAGCTGGCCACCCTGCCAAACTCAGTGATGGTGAGAAAGGAATTAGTTAGGTGACCAAAAACCCGAAGCTCACTCTGACAGAGCCCCAGCGTGTCTCTGTGGAGAGAGGAGATCCTTAAAGAAGAACAACCATCTCTGCAGCACTCCACCAATCAGGCCTGTACGGTAGAGTGGCCAGACAGAAGCCACAGCCCACCTGGAGTTTGCCAAAAGGCACCTGAAGGACTCTCAGACAATGAGAAACAAAATTATCTGGTCTGATGAAACAAAGATTTAACTCTTTGGCCTGAATTGCAAGCATCATGTCTGGAGGAAACCAGTCATCATCTGGCCAATACCATCCCTACAGTTAAGCATGGTGGTGGGAGCATCATGCTGTGTGGATGTTTTTCAGCGGCAGGAACTTGGAGACTAGTCAGGATCAAGGCTAAGATGAATGCTGCAATGTACAGAGACATCCTTGATGAAAACCTGCTCCAAAGCGCTCTGGACCTCAGACTGGGCCGAAGGTTCATCTTCCAACAGGACAGCAACCCTAAGCACACAGCCAAGATAACAAATGTGTGGCTACAGGACAACACTGTGAATGTCCTTGAGTGGCCCAGCCAAAGCCCAGACTTGAACCCGATTGAACATCTCTGGAGAGATCTGAAAATGGCCGTGCACTGACGCTCCCCATCCAGCCTGATGGAGCTTGAGAGGTCCTGCAAAGAAGAATGGGAGAAACTGCCCCAAAATAGGTGTGCCCAGGTTACAGCTGTCACCACTCGTGACGGAGCGGATAAAGGACGGATGCAATCTCAGTTAAGAACGGGAGTTTTATTTATAGAGAGACAGGCAGACAAATCCAAAACATGATCCAGAATGTAATCCACACACATGCGAAGGTCAGGCAAACAGCAAACAGGCATATACAGGGCAAGGCAGAGATCAAGGTCGTGGTATGGAAAACAGGGTCGATAAACAAACATGAAACATAAACATAAACATGAACATGAGCGAGGGACTGGTAGCGGAGAAACCAATAACTAATCTAACTAACCTTGACCTGAACTATGACTAGAAAACATTTTCTCTATTTAATGTTATTCTTCCACATTGTGTGCTGGGATGCGTGCGGTATATATGCCGGCATAAATCAGTCTCTAAACCACTAGCAGCTGAAGGCAATACAGACACACGTGAATTTCCAGCCAATGACAGAACTGGGAGGAGACATGACAAACTAAAACAAAACACACGTGTCCCAATGTCACAACTGTCAACAACAGAAAAGCACGTGCTTGCGCATTTTCTGCTTTAGAGCACCCTGTCCCAAGGGGGAACCTTGACAGTAGCATCATACTCAAAAAGACTTGAGGCTGCAATTAGTGCTTCAACAAATTATTGAGCAAAAGCTGTGAATACTTAGGTACATGTGCTTTTTTTGTTTTTTATTTTTAATAAATTTGCAAAGATTTCAAACAAACTTCTTTCACATTGTCATTATGGGGTACTGTTTGTAGAATTTTGATGAAAGCCACGCCCACGCCGTGCAGTGAAAACTCAAAAGTTTTGCAATTTAGCATTGTCAATGCCTTTAGATGAGACTGACCAAACACGATGCCATTCTGATAAAAGCTCTAGGAGGAGTATGTTAAAGTACGAGGCCGGGAAATAGTAAAAAACGGAGCAAAAATTTAAGAGAAAAATCTAAATGGCTGACTTCCTGTTGAGTTTAGGGTATGGTTCAAGATCATTTTTGTACGTAGTGGCATCTTACACACGTTTACCGAATTTTGTACATTTAGGTGAAACATAGCTCGAGGCGCACATCAGTGAAATTTTGTAGGTGACGCTATTGAGCCATTTTGGCACACCTAAGTTAATTGACCAATTAAATGTATAATTTTGCCAAACAGTTTGTTAGTTTTTGAGCATTCCAAAGGTGTCAAATGAGCATTTAAAACAAACTTTCTTTTGAGTTGGGTATGGGTTCAAGAAAAGTTTTTGTATGCATTGCTATCCTACACATGGTTACCAAATTTCGTACATGTAGGTGAAGCATAGCGCTAGGCGCAAATCATTAAAATGTTGTAGGTGGCGCTATCGAACCATTTTGCCACACTCAATTCTGCAACCCCTATCAGATGTAAATTTTCACTGTTTCTGATGCGTCTGCAAAGTTTCATGAGATTTCTGGTATGTTTCGGCCCTCTAAAATGTGATTGATGTCAGAGAAGAAGAAGAAGAAGAAGAAGAAGAAGAAGAAGAAGAGGAAGAAGAAGAGGAAGAAGAAGAAACGGAGCAGATCCTATAGTGCATCGCACCAGCGGTGCTCGGGCCTTATAAAAATGCCGAAAGCAACAGGGCCTTGCACCGGAGGCGCGACAAAGCCAATAGGGCTTTGCACCTCAGGGCTTTATACTGGTGCTTGTGTGCTAATAAACATGCCGAAAACTATAGGGCCCTGCACCTCCTGTGCATGCGCCCTCCGGTTTGCACCAGAGGCGTGACACATTCGGTGCCAGGGCCCTAGTAAATGGAGCAGAATAATAATAACAATAATACACATGCCAAAAACAATAGGGCCCTGCACCCCGGTCAAGTGCCCTCCAGTTTACACCGGAGGTGTGGCACTTTTGGTGCTCGGTCCCTAATAATAAATTGAGCAGATTCAATAGGGCTTCGTACCAGTGGTGCTCGGACCCTAATAAATGGAGGAGATCCAATTGGGCCTCACACCAGCAGTGCTTGGGCCCTAATAGTAAATATTCCGGGGTCATGCCGGTTATTGAACATTTGTAATATGATTGTTCTTTTTTCTGATGAACAGTGTAATGGGAGTTAGAAAAAGTCAACTTTCAAACATAACGAACAAATTCATATGGATATGAATCCACATGGAAGAGGTTTGGCCAAGCGGGAATGCATGTGTTCAACTCCAAGGAGACGACAACACTGTGGTTCGCCCTCACTCCTGCACAATTAGGGCTGGATGCCATGGTGCACATGTGGCTGAGGTCATATCTATACACTTTTCTCCTGATCACTCTGCTCCCACAAGTTCTAGCAAGCCCATTTGAGCCCTTAGAATCAGTCTCTGAGAAGTTTCTGACTCTTAAGGTAGCTCTTCTGCTGGCCCTGACATTTCTAAAGCGAGTGGGAGATCTGCAAGCTCTCTCTGATGCCCCTTCATGCCTTGACTGCACAAGGGAGCTCCCATACTGTTATGGTCTCCTTCCCTTCTCAGATGTTTTATCGAGCATTTTGCAGATCAAGCCATGGTTCGTCTGGAGTGTTTGACTGTCGAACTTGATTCTAATTTTTGCAGAAAATCCAGCAGCCATCATTGTTTTTTGTATGAAAATTGTCTCTTACCACTTAATATGCTGCTTTCTTTACTGACTGAAAGGAAATTCTTTTATATCATGTACTATCTTATATTATGAACTGCTATCAAATACCTATTTAATTACCTCTTTAAATTAGTTGATCAACTGCCATTTTTAATATAACTGACACATGTAGATTTATTTTGTAGTATGACTCTGTGTGCTGCGTGTTCCCTTTCAAAGGGAACTTCGACGTTGCATTTAGCATAACAGTATGGGAGCGCCTTGCGCATGTGACCGGTATCTGAAGCTTGTGTAAAATCATGCCTCTACAGTATTTATAGGCCTGCCATGATCAGGTAACGTGGCAATTAAGCACGTCGCATGATATATATATATATATATGGCACCTGTGAACCACACCGCCAGCCTTATTATCTTCAGTGAGACTACATGTCTGTTTCTATCCCTTTTTTTGTGAAAAAGAAAAGAAAGAGGGAAGTAATGAGTGAGAAAGGTTTCAGGAATTGTGTTACGGGTTGCTCCCGTTTCATCACGGGGAAAAGTTCACTCTTTCTGGGTGAAGTGTTTAGCAGTGTATTATGCGAAGGCAGCCTCGAGAGGCTGCGCATGGTAATGCCTACATTAAGCAGCTCAGCGCTCTTCTCGGAAGCTGAAGCAAGTTGGGTTTCAGAGCCTTTTTCTCCCCAGTGAAAGTATATCCTTCACACTACAGAAACTCCCCTTTCTTCCAGAAGTGCATGACAAAATATCAGGCTTCTGAGGGAAAACCATGCATAAGCCATATTTATAACCCCACAATGTTGTATTATTCAGCCATTGTGGGGAATCAATGAGGTGGCTATTTAGCTATGCTGAAGGTAGAGGAGGTGCATGCAAGCTACCTCTCTCCATCGATGGCAGGTAATTAGGGGGGCCGGCTTTGCATCCAAACCACCATATAATGCTGCCGTGGCATTGGTGGGCAAGCCTATGCAGTAGTAGTCTGGCTTGTGGGTCACTGCAGACAGTGACAGTGTTGCAGGACTACCAAGCAGACCTGCTGGGTGAGCTTTACATACAGCGGCCACAGTCGTGGTCTGCTACTAGGCCTGATCTGAGAATGGTCAGAAAGGCCAAGCAGGTAAACAAGAGCGGTCCTGAGGGGCCGTGGAGGGATGTTACAAGGGACATGAGGGTGTTAAGGCAGTTAGCCCCCAGTGCTACTGTAGGGCCTCCCCTAGCCAAGGCAGACCCCAAGTTATCAGTCTTCTCTGGTCAGTGAGCTGTCACAGGGCAATGAAAATTTGATACTTCCCTATAATAGAACATGGAATAGTTAACGTCACTAAAAGACCACCGGGCAGCGTGGAAACTACTGCCAAATGTGTCTCCATGGGTTCTGTCTACTGTAGAAAAGGGTTACCGGGTCCAGTTTATAGCTCGACCCCCCCGGTTCAGAGGTGTGCTCACCACAGTAGTCAGCACAGACCAGAGCCCGAGGTTAGCGCAGAAAGAAAGTTCCCTTTTGGACAATGGGGCCATAGAACATGTACCTCGTTCACTAAGGGATGGAGGTTTTTACAGCCATTATTTCTTGGTCTGCAAAAAAGATGGGATCAAGCGGCCAATTTTAGATCTGCATCATCCAAACCGTACTCTTTGGACATACAGGTTCAAGATGCCGCCGCTCAAATTTATTGTGCCACAGCATCAGTTCGAGGACTGGTTTGTGGCAATAGATCTAAAAGGTGCATATTTGTACATAGGAATATCACTAGCTTTATCCCCTCGCACCTTCACAAAGTGCATGGATGCCATGCTGGCTCCATTGTCACTCCAGGGCATCTGTGTTCCAAACTACCTGGACGACTGGTTAATTATAGCATGATCCAGGGAACTGGTGGTTCAACATCGAGATGAAGGGCTTGGGGCTCAGGTTGAATCTCAGAAAAGTGTGCTTTCCCCAGTGCAGTGGACAACTTTTCTTGGGTTTGGAGGGCGTGTCTATCCCCAACATGCGTAGGGTCAATCCTATCAACACTGAGCAACATAAAGCTGGATCTTGGGAGCCTGTTGGCATTTATTGGCCTATTTCACAAGAGATCGTTCAGTGGTGGCTGAGAAGTTGGGGTTTCGTCCAAGGAATGAACCTCTGAGAATAATCAGTGTCACGCAGCGATACGTGCTCTGAGAATTTGAGTGTCTCCAGTTTCTAGCCTTGGGTCACACTCTAAGGGTATCTCCTTAGTGCAAGACGGTAATGAGAGACACCTTGCTCATGGACCAGAACGCAGTCTGAGACAGCTGTCACAGTCTCTGGTGCGGCCCTCATCTGGAGCAGGATGGCTCCATCCATGGCGAGGTTTGGCCAAGCGGGATTGCATGTGTTCGCCTCCAAGGAGACAACACATGGCCACTATGGTTCGCCTTCACTCCTCCTGCACAAGTATGGCTGGACTCTGTGGTGAACATGTGGCCGAGGTCATACTGTTATGCTAAATGCAACATCGAAGTTCCTTTGAAAGTGAACGTCGGGGTTACGCATATAACCCTGTTCCCTGAGAAGGGAACGAGACATTGCATAGCATTGTGCACTTGGCAGGCCTGTGAATTGCATCTTCACTTCAGATAATAGAGGCTGGCGGCATGGTTCAGAGGTGCCATATATATATGTATATATATATGGCACTTGATCAAGTGATGGCACAGAGGTGCCATCACTTGATCATGGCAGGCCTATAAGTAGAAGCATGATTTTACACAAGCTTCAGATACCAGTCAAACGTGCAAGGTGCTCCCATACTGTTATGCTAAATAAAAACATGGATGAATAATAACTTTCTGTGCCTGAACAGCGGGAAAACTAAGGTCATGCTTATAGGTTCCCATCATCAGATTCGCAAAGCGGCTCCACTGTCTCTATCTGTTGATGGCTCTGTTCTAGAGTTCCAAAGTAAGATGAGGAACCTTGGTGTAATTTTTGACACTAACCTCGCTTTTGATTTTTTTGTTCAGAGCACTGTGAAGGCTTCCTTTTTTCACCTCAGAAATATAGCCAGATTAAGACCAACGCTAAACTTATCTGTCGCTGAAAAGCTGATCAATTCATTTGTTGTCACGCGGTTGGATTATTGTAATGCTGTTTTAGCTGGAGTTTCTAAAACTGCATGTAACCCCTTCCTGGCGCCGGAAGTGTAATATTAGATAAGGTTACTAATATAAAAGGTTTTCATTAACAGGATCCTGAGTGTTTAGCTGTTGATGGTGAATTGGCTAACCTCTATTTACTAGATGATGTTGTACTATAACAGGCAGAAATGTATGAAAATTATTTAATCAAGAATAATAGCTCGGTGCCTCCACTGAAGAATTACCCCACTCACACATTTTGAGCGATATGGTTATTCCCCAGAAACAAATATCAAATATAACTATGGCAAAGATATATAACCCTTATTAAATAATAAAAAAAAAGAAAAGTTCAGTAAAGCCAGGTAGTATGTATAACAAAAATAAAAACATTTATTATGCTAAACAAAAAAACTTCAAAATGTATACATGTATTAGAAACAAAATTTAGACCAGTAACTCAAACACTCCTTTGTAATTATGAAACACTAGGAACAGTATAGTTTGTATTTTACCACTTAAACCCTTTTTTATTAAATGTTCAGAACCTTCACCAAGCGCTTGGGTTTTCTGTTGGGGCCCGTGAGTTGGTGCACATACAAACAAAACCCTCCTTGGTTCTTTAGTGAACGGCTACTAAAACCTCTCCGTTACTCACAGAAGAATTAGCCAACTTGGACACGAGCAGAGTGAATGAATCGGCGGAAAGGTTCGGCGATGGAGTCCTTCCTCAAACAGGCGTAGTTACCATGCTACCTAGCACAGTTCAGCACAGTTCTCCACAGTCCTCGTCCTTTCAGTTTCACAGCGAAACTGTGGCTGGCAGTTACAGCTGTCCGTCTCTCACGAAGACATTAGCTTAACGTCCACGAGTTACAGTTTGTACTTAGCTTTGTTTTTCCCAAGCTAGTGCAAAACAAACAAACGCAGATAAGCTAGCTGCACTTCACCTAACAGTTCACCAATTTACGGAGCTGATAGTTGCTCTCAACTTTTCGTTGAATAAAATGATATTTGTGCCACTACTCTAATAGAAGTTTAGTTTACAAACATCACCTCTGTGTTTAAAACTCCGGTTCTCTTTTTCCCGCTCTACTCCCGCTTGTCACTCCCTCTCCATTCGCTACCTCTCCCCTCCTTTCCTTTTTTTCCCTTCTTTCCCACTCCCCAACAAAGGTGACATCCGATTGGCTAGAAGTTTAATTACACAGGCAACCCATTGGCTAGAACTACTCCCATGGAAACAAACTGCAACTCATCCCGAAACAAAGGATTATGGGAAAAGTAGTCTCAATTGAATCCACCCAAAAATATAGCAAGCACACCATTTATTCAACTACATTTTTGGGAGGTGCCTACATGCAATAAACAAACTGCAGTATGTTCAGAACAGAAATATGACCATATCACTCCTGTTTTGAAGTCCTTACACTGGCTCCCGGTCAGGTTCCGTATCGATTTTAAGATCATGATGTTGACATACAAGGCATTACATGGATTGGCTCCACAATATTTAACTGACTTATTACTCCCTTACACCCCACATCGCAGATTGCGCTCCTCACAGGGTAATCTACTAACTGTTCCACTAACCCACCTTAAATCTATGGGTGACAGTGCTTTTTCTGTCTATGCTCCATCACTTTGGAACTCTCTTCCACCTGAACTCAGGGAAGCTCAGTCCTTTGGCATTTTTAAAGCTCTTCTAAAGACACACTTTTTTAGACTCGCATTTGATTCCCAATGTCTTTTTGATTGTTTTATATTTATTTTTATTACGGTTGTTGTATTCGTTTTAATTAACTTTTATTCGTTCTGTGATTTGTGATTTTATGTACAGCGCTATGAGAAGCTGCTTTAAAGGCGCTTTATAAAATAAAGTTTTTATTATTATTATTACAACGTGTTGTTCCCTTCTCAGGGAACAGGGTTACATGTGTAACCCCAATGTTTTGTCTATCTGTTTGGTACCTGCACCAGTAAAAACCGTCCACGCACTGCTTCTGATCAATGTGTATAAAGACTTCTGTTTTGCATGAATAAACCGGAAGTCCCTGTGAACATTCATTTGTGTCAGTGTGTGTGTTCATTCGGACTCTCTGTGGTAAACCACACTTTCTAAGCACAGAACTAAAAGTTGATAGAAGTAAAAAAAACTGGAAGGCATGACGGAAGATCTAAAAGACATAATCTGAGATACATGGAAATCTAACACTGACATACAAACATTTTTCTCAAGCATTTAATTTTGTGCTGGAAAACGTCGGGGTTACGTATGTAACCCTGTTCCCTGAGAAGGGAACGAGACGTTGCATTTAGCATAACAGGATGGGAAACACCTTGCGTGCGTGACCGGTATCTGAAGCTTGTGTAAAATCATGCCTCTACTTATAGACCTGCCATGATCAGGCGGCGTGTCAATTAAGCACATCGCATGATATATGGCACCTGTGAACCCCGCCGCCAGCCTCTATTATCTGAAGCGAAGACGCAATTCACAGGCCTGCCCTGGTATGAAAATGCTATGCAACGTCTCGTTCCCTTCTCAGGGAACAGGGTTACATACGTAACCCCGACGCTCCCTTTCAAAGGGAACTTCAATGTTGCATTTAGCATAACAGTATGGGAACGGGAATACCCACTCCGTCATACCAAGGGTACGGCCTGTCCAAAAATACCCTAGACCGAGGGTCACTGCAAGTCACTCGAGCCCGAGGTGGAATGAACATCCAGGCTTTAATAACGCCCTAGTGGAATGAGCTCTTATGCCTAGAGGCGTGGCGAGACCGTGCGCCTCGTAAGCGATAGAGGTTGCAGACCAGCAGCTGCTCTGACTTACGCCACTGGCCGGAGCGGTTGACGTAAGTACAGAGGGCCCTTATTGGACACAGAAGGTGCAACCTCTCCTGTTCCGGTGTGAGGAACGGAGGAGGGCAGAAGGCTTGTAATACCACAGGGTGTGCAGCCGATGTAGGCACTTTAGGAATATAATCCGGCCTAGGATACAGGAAGGCCTTGGCTAGTCCGGGGGCGAAGTCAAGGCCGGGGCATGTGGGGGAGGGGGGGGGGCAACCGAGAGAGCTTGTAGATCCCCCACTCGCTTGAGAGATGAAAGGGCCAGTAGAAGAGCTTTAGAGTCAAAAGCTTCTCCGAGGCTGACTCTAAGGGCTCAAATGGGGCTCCCGACAGACCTTCCAAGACCACAGAAAGGTCTGCAGATGGGCCTCAACTGTCTGACACCACGCATGAACCTCGAAGTTAGAGGATGCTGCCCCACAGAGGCTCCATTAACAGGGGCATGGCTGACCGAAATGGCGGCCACATAAACCCCGATTGTAGAAGGAGCCAACCCTGCTGAGAAACGTTCTTGCAGAAATTACAGGACTGTAGCTACTGCGCAATTCACTGGGTCTAACTGAAATTCCTCACACCACAAGACAAAAAGCCGCCACTTGAGTGCCTACAATTTCCTTGTGGATGGTGCTCTAGCATTTAACATGGTCTCTACAACCTCAGTTTTGAGACCAGAATCTATGAGCTGGTGCCCCTCAGGGGCCAGACCCACAGTTTCCATAGTTCTGGCCGAGGGTGATAGATCAGCCCTCCGGCTTGAGACAGTAGGTCCCTGCGGATGAGAATCTCCCAAGGAGTGCCGTCGAGCAGGGACATTATCTCCGAGAACCAAATTCGAGCTGGCCAAAAAGGTGCTACTAAGCAGACGTAGACAGTCTTGGCGAACTCTCGCTAGAACTTGTGGGAGCAGAGCAATCGGGGGAAAGCATATAGACGTGACCTCGGCCACATGTGCACCACGGCGTCCAGCCCCAATGGGGCAGGAGGAGTTAGGGCGAACCACAGTGGGAAGTGTGTTGTCTCCTCGGATGCAAACACATCCACTTCTGCTTGTCCGAACCCCCGCCATATGGACTCCACCACTTGTGGATGGATCCTGCACCCCCCCGGGCTCAGCCCCTGCCTCGACAGGATGTCTGCCCCTACATTCCGACTGCCCGGAATGTACATTGCACTCACTGACGAGAACTTCCCCTCTGCCCAGAGGAGGATTAGTTGCGCCTGCCTGAACTGGGGGCGTGAACACAACCCTCCCTGGTGGTTGATATATGAGACCACAGCTGTGTTGTCTGACACAATTAGCACACTGTGACCTCTCAACTGAGGGAGAAAGAATTTCAGTGCTAGGAATACGGCCCGCATCTCTAGGCGATTTATATGCCACTTCAGATGAGGGCCGATCCAAAGACCATGAGCTGGACAGCCATTTAAGAGTGTGACCCGAGGCTAGGAACTGCGGGCATCTCCAAACACTCAGAGCACGTAGGCATCGCCGCGTGACTCTGATTACTCTCAGCGGTTTCATCCTCGGATGAAACCCCCGACTTTTCAGCCACCACTGAAACGGTCTCATGTGCAATAGGCCCAACGGTATGACATTGGCTGCTGCTGCCATAAGGCCCAACAGCCTCTCGTAAAAGCTGGAGGGGATGCCCAGACCTCGCTTTATCTTGCTCAAAGTTGATAGGATCGATTGTACGCATGTTGGGGATAGAAACGCCCTCATCATAGTAGAATCCCATATGACCCCTAGAAAAGTTGTCCTCTGCACTGGGGAAAGCATACTTTTCTTGAGGTTCGACCTGAGCCCCAAGCTCCTCATGTGGGTGAGAACAACATCTCGATGTTGAACCGCCTGTTACCTGGATCGTGCTAGAATTAACCAGTCGTCCAGGTAGTTTAGTACACGGATGCCCCGGAGTCGCAAGGGAGCCAGAGCAGCATCCATGCACTTTGTGAAGGTGCGAGGGGATAAAGCCAGCCCGAAAGGAAGAACCCGAAATTGGTATGTGTTTTCTCCAAACGCAAACCTCAGGAACTTCCTGTGACTGGGCGATATTCCTATGTGGAAATATGCGTCTTTCAGATCTATCATCACAAACCAGTCCTCGGACTGAATCTGTGGCACGATAAGTTTGAGCATCAGCATCTTGAACCATCTTGAATGTCCGAAGAGTACGGTTCAGATGACGCAGATCCAAAATTGGCCGCATACTCCCATCTTTTTTGCGGACCAGGAAATAACGGCTGTAAAAAAAACCCTCCCTTAGAGAATGGGGTACACTTTCTATGGCCCCTTTGTCCAAAAGGGAACTTATTTCCTTTGCTAACGTTGGGCTCTGTGCTGACAAATGTCATGAGCACACCACTGAACCGGGGGGGTCGAGCTCTGAACTGGACCCGGTAACCCTTTTCTATGGTAGACAGAACCCATGGGGACACATTCGGCAGTAGTTTCCATGCTGCCAAATGGTCGTTCAGTAATGTCAGCTTTTCCACATTTTGTTGGAGGGAAAGCATCAGATTTCCGTCGCCCTGTGACAGCTCACTGACCAGAGAAGACTGGAAATGTGGGACGGCCTCGGCCAGGGCAGGCCCTACAGTAGCACTGGGGGCTGGATGCCCTGGCCACCTGATGTCCCCTGATATGTCCCTCCGTGACCCATCAGGACCTTTCCTTCCTTGCCTGCTTTGCTTTTATGATCATTCTTAGATCAGGCCTCCTAGCAGGCTGTGGCTGTGGCCGACCGGTCACCCTGGTTTTCTGCGGGGGGAGGCGGGCCGCCACAATCATCTTCTGCATCTTCCTCGCACCAGCACTGGCCCGGGCTCCACTCATGGAGGCCCGTGCGAACTCGACGCGACGGGGAAGGAACTGGCTGAACGCCACCGTTTGCTGTCTTACGTCGTGAAACCTGTTGGCGATGGCATTGACTGCACCACCAAACAGGCCGGAAGGTTCAACAGGGGCGTTCAGCAAGGAGACCCTATCTTTGTCCCCCATCCCTGACAGGTTGAGCCATAGGTGCCTCTCCGCCCCAACCAGGCTACCCATTGATCGGCCGATATGACGAGCTGTTTGTTTGGTCACCCGAAGAGGTAAGTCTATGGCGCAGCGCAGCTCTACCACTGCCTCTGGCCCAATTCCCTCACCAGTATCCAGCTCACTCAGCAGGTCTGCCTGATAGGCCTGCAACACTGCCATTGTATGCAGGGACCCACAAGCAAGACCCGCTGCCGTATAGGCTTTGCCCACCAACCCCGAAGTGACTTTACATGGCTTAGATGGTAAAGTTGGCCTCCCTAAATTACCCGCCGTAGATGGAGAGAGGTTGCTCACAAGCGCCTCCTCCACCTTTGGCATCACCACATAGCCGTGCTGCACACTCCCCATGATGGCTGAGTAATCAGACTTTGTGGGGTTATAAACACGGCTAGTGTAAGGTGTTCTCCAGAAGCGTGAAATCTCATCATGCACTTCTGGGAAAAAGGGAAGTTTCCTGTAGTGTGAGGGAGCTTTGTGTTTATTCTCACTGGAGAGGAAGTGCTCATCCAGCCTGCTACGAGTCACTTCCTCTTCCCCAGGCCAGTCTAGATTCAACTTCTGGACTGCCCTAGTGTTCACCTCAAGCAGCTCTTTATATGCCTGAGAGCTGCTGTCAGTTATTGGTGAAATGGCGCCCTCTACCGCCTCCTCAGAATCAGCGAGGGTGTTTTGGCTTTGCATAGGGGAAGGAGGAGTCGCAACGCGAGCTCCAAAGTCAGGCGGAGAGCCGGACCCGGAAGACAGAGCAAGAGATAGAGCTGCGCTCGTCTCAGGCTCCTCTTCCAAATCCATACAAGAACCCAGGACCTGAGATGGCTGGCTGCCTCGACAGCGGCCGGCCCAGACTCGCGGTGCTCTGAAACCAACTCCCATCAGGTGAGAAGAGAGCGAGCTGAGAGGGTAGTTGCCTAATCATGAAACGTTCACAATGCTGACAGTCAGACCCCTCAAGGGCTGCTGTAGCATGTGCTATGCCCAAACACTTCACGCAGAAAGCATGTCCGTGTCCTCCCGTGATGAAACGGGAGCAAGGCGTAACACACTCTCTGAATTTTCCCTCGCTCATTCTTTCGCTCTTTCCTTTACTTTTCTTAAAAAGGGATAGAAAAGTTGAGAGATATTGAGAAATACTGAGGAGAAATGAAGCGTTTCTTTTTCTTTACCACAAACCACAGCCATGCAGTCTCGCTGAAGATAATAAGGCTGGCGGCGTGGTTCACAGGTGCCATATATATATCATGCGACGCGCTTAATTGCCACGTCGCCTGATCATGGCAGGCGTAGAGTAGAGGCATGATTTTACACAAGCTTCAGATACCGGTCATGCGCGCAAGGCGCTTCCCATACTGTTATGCTAAATGCAACGTCGATGTTCCCTTTGAAAGGGAATTAATGTTTGGAAATCTGAAATGTTTTTGTACTGACTCAATAATGTAGAAGTCTTAAAATAAAAAAAAATGACTACATGAGTACACACATGTGATGTTTGGAGTAATACATTTTTAATGAATGCAAAGGACTTTCACATGCTTTGAATCTGTTTGGTACATAAGCTGCTAAACACTCTCTCTCACTCTCTGATACACACACACACACACACACACACGCAAAAATACATTTTGTAATGTTCCGATGGAGTGGGGGAAGGGTATGTCTGCAAGAATCTGTGTTATACATCTGTAAATCCCTGGGAAAACTACTTTATCTCTACTTTGTCTGTCACAGGCCGCACTCACTCACACATACACACACAATCTCTCTATCTTTCTCTTTCTCTCTCACACACAGTCAAACATACATGCTCTCACTCTCATGTGTGCACACAGACAGGTATATGTGCCCCCCACACACACACTCATTCACTCTCTCTCTCTCTCTCTCTCTCTCTCTCTCTCTCACACACACACACACACACACACAGAGACATACACAGTCAGATAAACATACATGCTAGCACTCTCATGTGCCACACTACAACACACACAATACTCTATCTCTCTCTTTCTCTCTCACACACAGTCAAACATACATGCTCTCACTCTCACGTGTGCACACAGACACGTATATGTGCCCCCCCACACACACACTCACTCACTCTCTCTCTCTCTCTTTCTCTCTCTCACACACACACACACACACAGACATACACAGTCAGATAAACATACATGCTAGCACTCTCATGTGCACACTCACACATACATGGTCTCTCTCACTCACTATACATGCACACACCCTCTTTCTCTCTCTTTCTCTATCACACACACACACACACACACACACACACACACAATTACATTTTGCAATGTTTTCACAGAGGGGGAAGGGTGCATCTGAGAGAATATGTGGTATACACATGTAAATCCCCAGGAAAATGTTTAGTTTATACCTTGTCTGGCTGATAGGGGTGTAGTTTACATTTGGCTGTCCTGTTGCCTAGATGATGTGTATATACTGTAAATGTGCATAGTTAGTGAGTGTCTAGTAAAAAAAAAATATAAATAAATAAATAAATAAAAGTACATTTGCATTTACTTTCGTTTTCTTAAAAAAAAACAACAACAACAACAAAAAAAAACATTGATATTGTGCTAGGGTCAGATTGACCCAAAACATAATTAATGTCACTATTGTGGAAGACAAATTTTTTCTGTGATTTTTTTTTTTAACTAAAGGGACATTTATATTTGTTTGACAACATATATAGAACATATACAGCTATATTGTTTTCATTATTTTGTGTAATTTAAGAAATTATAAATTAGTTGCTTTTCTGAAATTCACATTCTGACTTCAGTAAATGTAAGAGTAAATGATACACTTATTTCTATTCTTTAATAAGTTCAATAAGCTCAGGATAAAAGTAGAAAAAAAGGATCATATCATAATTATTATTATTATTGTCAAACTAATTAATTCATAATAATTGTGGCAAATAACGAGGAAGTGAAGCAAATCTCAACAGAACATAAGGGTTAAACCCAATCCATTTGCAAGTGCAAAATTTAACTTGCTGTATTTATGGCATCTGCACTTTATGCTGAACATCTTTGTACTACTCCTCTATTGTAGTGGCATGTTAGTGTGTATAGTATGAATCTTTCAGACACAGCACTCTTGCTCCATGAAGTTTTCCTTTACGTTTTAATGTGCGCTTTCTCATGATCAGTGACTGCTGGCCCCAACACTCTTGTTAGTAGATAAATCCATCTTTGATGCTGTTCTATGTGTATAGACATATGTATTACTACAGTATGCTAATATGTAGTATATGCTATATTGGAAATGTGATATTGTAGTGTGCCAGTTGCTAATAGTATGTATGACATAATATTTCTATTTTAAATATGTTTATTAATATAAATGTATGTATATTTTTACATATTTTTTTCAACAATTCTCACCTACTACACAGTTCATAAAAATTGCATGACACCAATCATTCTTCTTCTGAGACAAGTGTTGCATCTTCATAAACTGTGGCCAGAAAGTACAAATGTGTCTATTTTCTTGCTGTGACCTAAGATTTGCATCAAGGGCTTTTTAAAGCTGTCCTGATGAGAGCAAAATCAAACAATGCCTAATTAGGTACAAGTACACTCAAATACCCATTGCGTGAATGGATAATACCAAAGGTTCACTGAGCTATGAACTGATGCACTTAGTGTCCACTCTTATAATAAGCATATAAAACATAACAATAACTTCCATTCAACAAAGGGTTATGTCTCTATTTTCCCCATCATTATATTTGCTTTCAATTCAGTTTAACATTCACAAATACTTACCATTCCTCGCAGGATACACTACAGCTTTAGATGGAGATGAAAACCTTGTTTATAGTTTACCCTATTGAATTTCAAGGAAGTAATTTGGTGAAAAATCCCAACAACCAGAATTAAAATGGATGTTGAGACCTTGATCAAATCAAAGTTGAAACCAAAGTCTGCTCCTATGACACAACCATCCAGACGGCAGCAAGCCTCTTCAATTTGCAACGGAAATTAACAAACGGAAAGCAGCATCCGCACTTGCAGACAGAATCAAGATCAGGAAATTAGATGTGCTAAATGAGTTGGTTTAGTTCATTCCAAAATGCAAGCTCATCAGCAGGTTGGAACAGCAATCAACAAATTGATTCTACAGACACAGATCATGAAATGTTGCACATTAACATTAATGGGTCTGGTAGGTTATATTAAAACACAAATATGTAGTTACTAAAGGGGCTTTTGATAAATGCACACATTTTGGACTTATTGTCTTATTTGCATTTAGTTGCTGTATGAATGTGTAGTGATAGACATACACTGGATTTCTTGTAGTGCATAACAGAATTTTTGGTGTTGGAGAATTTAAAAAGTAAAGTGGGACACATAACATTATGATTGTGTATATTCTCTAAAACCTTTTAAAGATACACACTGAAATTAGCTGCTTTATAAGTCAAAATTGTTGAAAATCAAAAATTGTTCCAAACTGTCAAGATAATTTTTTGTAGTTTCACTCGTTCATAGATGATGTGCTTTGGCACCCCAGTACTGAAATGCAAATCAGCAATGATATTGGCCTCAGATTATGATATCCTCCTCCCTTGTTCATGCTGCTCTCAGTTTGTAACAGGAGATTGTAAACATAAATAAATAAATAAATAAATAAATTACCTTGAGCATGGAGGATTTTAGCATACATTTTTACATACAGTGCATCTGGAAAGTATTCACAGTAAAAGATACACATTTCACTACACACACACACATATATATATATATATATATATATATATATATATATATATATATATGTTTATAGTTTATAGTAGTGCAAAATAGTCCAACAAATGTATCAGCAGGTGTGGCCTATAGACGAGTCCATTATTTGTCATTTCACAATTGAGAATATGCCCCAAATTCATTGCTTTAGTAGAATTTAATTGCAAGTGAAATCATACTCACATTGTAATGTCCTTTGTTCAGTCTACAGGTCCTCCAACATTGTTAAATGAATAAGTGTACTACGATGTACATTTTGTTTTAAACAATTAATGCAGAAATTATGCACAATATTTAGTTGATGTAATTAACATTATTATGTCAACAGAACTCGTCAAAAATAATGTGTACAACTTTAAATATTTAATTAAATCAATAAATTAGAATTTTTTATCTTGCAACCACACATTAAATTTAGATGGGTGGAGGGGGGGTTGTTTAGTGTAACTTCACTGTTAGATAATACATGATGGATGAATGTGAACATAAATGAGCAGAAGGCAAGTTTGTGAAATAAATGAAATTTTATTGATTACATTTTTGAGAAAATGGCATGACTGAATAAAAATTTACTGAAATAAATACTCTAAAATATTAATATAACCAAAGAAATGTAAAAACTGAAAAAAAAAATTTTTTACATACCTTTTAAATAGGTTTGTTTAGGAGGTAAACATTTTAAAGACAGTGTTTAAGAAATGCATGTATTACATGCCTTCTAAACATAACCCTTTAGGATGTACAGTGGGGGAAAAAAGTATTTGATCCCCTGCTGATTTTGTACGTTTGCCCACTGACAAAGAAATGATCAGTCTATAATTTTAACGGAAGATTTATTTGAACAGTGAGAGACAAAATGAAAACAAAAAAATCCAGAAAAACGCATGTCAAAAATGTTAGGAATTGATTTGCATTTTAATGAGGGAAATATGTATTTGACCCCTCTGCAAAACATGACTTAGTACTTGGTAATGACTTAGTAATTACTTTTCATTTTCAATACTCTGGCTGAGGGAAGGAGGTTCTCACCCAAGATTTAACAGGACATGGCTCATCCATCGTCCCTTTGATGCAGTGAAGTTGTCCTGTCCCCTTAGCAGAAAAACACCCCCAAAGCATGTTTCCACCTCCATGTTTGACAGTGGGGATGGTGTTCTTGGGGTCATAGGCAGCATTCCTCCTTCTCCAAACACGGTGAGTTGAGTTGATGCCAAAGAGCTCCATTTTGGTCTCATCTGACCACAACACTTTCACCTAGTTGTCCTCTGGTCATGTTTTGCAGAGGGGTCAAATACATATTTCCTTCATTGAAATGCAAATCAATTATTAACATTTTTGACATGCTTTTTTCTGGATTTTTTTGTTTTTATTTTGTCTCTCACTGTTTAAATAAACCTACCATTAAAATGATAGACTGATCATTTCTTTGTCAGTGGGCAAACGTACAAAATCAGCAGGGGATCAAAGACACTGTCTGACGAGAGAGTGAGACAAGTGTTTCCTGGGGGTATGCTAACCAGAATGCTTACAGTGCGTTTATGTTAATGAATTAAGGGATGAGTTGTGTGTTTGTGTTTTACGATCCCTACTGTAGAAATGTGGCTCCTTTGTCCGTCTTGTACAAACTACACCAACCCAAAAAAACATAAAAAATAACCCAAATAAGGACACGCAAGTATGTTTCACTTGGAACAGACTAGAGGCATGGGTTTCCATACAAAAACACATTTTACTTTGAAGTTAAAAAGACTGGCCAAGTATTATTTTAAAGGATGAAAAAGGAACAGCCAACACAATCAAGCATTGGTCAAATAAAACAGTCACAAGAGGAAATTAACAATCATAGGAGAACTGTGGGTTCCTGTATGAAGAGCAGATTAGTACTTCTCCTATTACAAAAGGGAGGATCACCCCACTAATCAGAATCGTACACATAAAATTCACTGCAAATAAACACGGCAGTAATAACGACCCTTAATTAGGTAAAGCATAAAGTGCAGCCAAGAATTTCCCCCAGCCTCAGGAAGCACTCAGCTCCTACAAAGAGAAAAGAAAAACACAAAATTAATTACAATATGCTCAAAAGGTGACAAACAAAAGAAAACAGAGACAAACTTACTGTCATGAAAAACACAACTAACCTCAAGCTGATTACAGGTAGTAAGTTTACCAAGACTGACCAAAACCACTACTACCACCTAGCAGTATCAGCATAAAGACTGTTACAACACAGTTGAATTAAAGAAGACTGATCTTAACGACAGTAACCAACACAAAAATAACAGAACAAAATCAAAAGCACAAACAAGCAAGTAAAAGTAAAAGAGGCAAAACAAGTAAAAGAGGCAAAACAAACTTAAGCAGCAAAAACAAACAATCAATCAGCTCCAAAGCAGCAACATGGCTCTGCGAATGAGGGGGAGGAGTTACACCAAAAAAAACGTACTCAGCCTGCCTTAATACATGCAAAATGAAGGACCCCAAGAACAACAAACAGGTGTTTCAACCTCAATTTGGAAAGCATACAAAATCATTTAGCTCAAATAGAACTAAACGATTTACCTACCGTGATCCGATGGCATAATACTCACCACAGCACATACGAAAATCATGGTAGCTTCTTTAATAGTTGTGACAGCAACAGCTGGCGCTCCAACCAGGGCTACGTTAAACTGCCATGCTACAGAAATGAGAGCCCTGACCGCACACGACACTGAGAGCAAGCAGCACATGCATAGTCTCTGTAGCCTAACGTCACACGAGCATCAAACAGCTAAGTGACAAAGCTAACAACACATACAGTGGTGTGAAAAAGTGTTTGCCCCCTTCCTCATTTCCTGTTCCTTTGCATGTTTGTCACACTTAAGTGTTTCGGAACATCAAACCAATTTAAACAATAGTCAAGGACAACACAAGTAAACACAAAATGCAATTTGTAAATGAAGGTGTTTATTATTAAAGGTGAAAAAAAATCCAAACCATCATGGCCCTGTGTGAAAAAGTGATTGCCCCCTAAACCTAATAACTGGTTGGGCCACCCTTAGCAGCAACAACTGCAACCAAGCGTTTGCGATAACGTGCAATGAGGCTTTTACAGCGTCCTGGAGGAATTTTGGCCCACTCATCTTTGCAGAATTGTTCTAATTCAGTCACATTAGAGGGTTTTTGAGCATGAACGGCCTTTTTAAGGTCATACCACAACATCTCAATAGGATTCAGGTCAGGACTTTGGCTAGGCCACTCCAAAGTCTTCATTTTGTTTTTCTTCAGCCATTCGGTGGTGGACTTGCTGGTGTGTTTAGGATCATTGTCCTGCTGCAGAACCCAAGTTCGTTTCAGCTTGAGTACACGAACAGATGGTCGGACATTCTCCTTCAGGATCTCTTGGTAGACAGCAGAATTCATAGTTCCTTTTATCACTCCAAGTCTTCCAGGTCCTGAAGCAGCAAAACAGCCCCAGACCATCACACTAGCACCACCATATTTTACTGTTGGTATAATGTTCTTTTTATGAAATGCAGTGTTCCTTCTATGCCAGATATACTTGGACACACACCTTCCAAAGAGTTCCACTTTTGTCTCATCGGTCCTTAGAATGTTGTCCCAAAAGTCTTGCGGATCATCAAGATGTGTTGTGGAGAAATTGAGACGAGCTTTGATGTTCTTTTTGCTCAGCAGTTGTTTTCTCCTTGGAACTCTGCCATGCAGGCCATTTTTGCCCAGTCTTTTCCTGATGGTGGAGGCATGAACGCTGACCTTAACTGAGGCAAGTGAGGCCTGCAGTTCTTTGGACGTTGTTGTGGGGTCTTTTGTGACCTCTTGGATGAGTCGTCGCTGCGCTCTTGGGGTAATTTTGGGCGGCCAGCCACTCCTGGGAAGGTTCACCACTGTTCCATGTCTTCGCCATTTGTGGATAATGGCTCTCACTGTGGTTCGCTGGATTCCAAAAGCTTTGGAAATGGCTTTATAACCCTTTCCAGACTGATAGATCTCAATTACTTTCTTTCTCAATTGTTCCTGAATTTCTTTGGGTCTCGGCATGATGTGTAGCTTTTAAGGATCTTCTGGTGGACCTTACTGTGTCAAGCAGCTCCTATTTAAGTGGTGCCTTGATTGTGAACAGGTGTGGCAATAATCAGGCCTGGGTGTGGCTAGAGAAATTGAACTCAGGTGTGGACAACCACAGTTATAGTATGTTTTAACAAGGGGGGCAATCACTTTTTCACACAGGGCCATGATGGTTTGGATTTTTTTTCACCTTTAATAATAAACACCTTCATTTACAAATTGCATTTTGTGTTTACTTGTGTTGTCCTTGACTATTGTTTAAATTGGTTTGATGTTCCGAAACACTTAAGTGTGACAAACATGCAAAGGAACAGGAAATGAGGAAGGGGGCAAACACTTTTTCACACCACTGTACTTCTGCAGTCCTTAGTTACAAAAGGAAGGGGTGGGTTTTCAACCATGATGCATTCCGTAAGGCCTAAACAAAAATGTATATACTATAGTAGGAAGAGAGCTCATTGGCCATATAGTTAATAAGGATGGTGTTTTAGTCACAGGACACCTCACTACAGTACCAATGTATACATTTGTGGTTTAAGTGAATGTTTGTTTCTGAATATAGTTCTGTGGTAATTATCAGTTTGTGTAACTAATCTACCAGAAAATACTAGACCTGGTGACTGAATGTGGTAGATGTATTAGAATTGTGGACATGTTATGCATGGTGCGTGAAAAAACAAGTAAAAACACTTATCTTGGAGTTCGTGTTACATTTCACACATCCTGTGATCCGCTGTGTCCCTTAACAGTTGCAAACGCACAGTGGTTAGGTAACAATTATGTGAATGCAACTATTTAATGTGATTTGTCGTTTGGATTTTACCTTGTTACTTCAACTGTATTGTTAAAATTAAAAAGACATTCGGCAAAAACCGGCACAAACGATTTAGACCATTCGGGTCAATTTGGAGTATGTGTGGGGCTGGTGACATCATCTCATAGAACTTAATCCCTAATATATTAAAATCGAAAGCAGCACAAACAATTGAGACTATTTTGAATGAACTTGGAGCATGGTTGGGTGACCCCGGAATGACCTATAAATATTCTTTTAATATCTCCTGAACCGAAGCAGCACAAACAAAGCATTTATCAGCACAAACCAGCGCAAACGAAGCACAAACGATTGAGACTATTTTGGGTAAATTTGGAGCATGTGGGGGGCTGGTGACGTCACCGCACCATAATTAAATCCCTAATATTTGTGCATTTATACAGAGACTACTTGATTACATACATGTGGATTCTATTTATCACCATCAGTCATTTAGGACAACATTGGATCATTCAGAGATCCTCGCTGAACTTCTGGAGTGAGTTTGCTGCACTGAAAGTAAAAGAGCCGAATAATTTTGCACGCACCACTTTTCAGTTTTTTATTTGCTAAAAAAGTTTAAAATATCCAACAGATTTCGTTCCACTTCACAATTGTGTCCCACTTGTTGGTGATTCTTCACAAAAAAATTAAAATTTTATATCTTTATGTTTGAAGCCTGAAATGTGGCAAAAGGTTGAAAAAATTCAAGGCGGCCGAATACTTTCGCAAGGCACTGTATATATATATATATATATATATATATATATATATATATATATATATATATATATATATATATATATATATATATACATATATACATATAATATATATATATATATATATATATATATATATATATATATATATATATATATATATATATATATATACATTGAATGTTGTGGAACCTCCACCCATGAAACAAGTTAGTGTCCTTTATCATATGACAGCAGCTCTAAACAATTGTACCCTCACTATCTCTGTCCTTAGATTTTCCCAGGGTGATAACTTAAAGGAACAGGTTTAGCTCTGACTATTACAAAGCCCTGAAACTGGGGACACCTGGGAGAGTCTGTCCATAGGACAACAATCAGTCGTACACTGCACAAATCTGGACTTTATGGAAGAGTGGCAAGAAGAAAGCCATTTCTCAAAGATATCCATAAAAAGTCTCGTCTAAAGTTTGCCACAAGCCACCTGGGAGACACACCAAACATGTGGAAGAAGGTGCTCTGGTCAGATGAAAACAAAATCAAACTTTTTGCCCACAATGCAAAACGATATGTTTTGGCGTAAAGCAACACAGCTAATCACCCTCAACACACCATCCCCACTGTCAAACATGGTGGTGGCAGCATCATGGTTTGGGCCTGCTTTTCTTCAGCAGGGACAGGGAAGATGGTTAAAATTGAGGGGGAAGATGGATGCAGCCAAATACAGGACCATTCTGGATGAAAACCTGTTGGAGTCTGCAAAAGACCTGAAAGTGGGACGGAGATTTATCTTCCAACAAGACAATGATCCCAAACATACAGCAAAATCTACAAAGAAATGGTTCACAAATAAACGTATCCAGGTGTTAGAATGGCCAAGTCAAAGTCCAGACCTGAATCCAATCGAGAATCTGTGGAAAGAGCTGAAAACTGCTGTTCACAAACGCTCTCCATCCAACCTCACTGAGCTCGAGCTGTTTTGCAAGGAAGAATGGGCAAGAATTTCAGTCTCTCGATGTGCAAAACTGATAGAAACATATCACAAGCGACTTGCAGCTGTAATCGCAGCAAAAGGTGGCTCTACAAAGTATTAACGCAAGGGGGCCGAATAATTTTGCACGCCCCACTTTTCATTTTTTTATTAGTTAAAAAAGTTTCAAAAATCCAATAGATTTCGTTCCACTTCACAATTGCGTCCCACTTGTTGGTGATTCTTCACAAAAAATAAAAATTTTATATATTTATGTTTGAAGCCTGAAATGTGGCAAAAGGTTGAAAAGTTCAAGGGGGCCGAATACTTTCGCAAGGCACTGTACCTTTTAAACAGGGTACTTTAAGAGTGAAAAATATGGTGTTTCAAAAGAATCATGCATTTTGTTTAAACTATAAACAAGTTTTCGGAAAATGTTTCAAGAATGGGATTCAGGATACTTAGACCAAACTGTCGCTAAATACATAAGCTTTTGTCTATGCTTTGACATCCCATGTCCCTGCTGGCTGACAGTCGAGTCGTGTACATTTATGACCTCTGGTGACCGTGGGGCTGAGAGAGAGAGAGAGAGAGGGGGGGTGTTCTTTTGGGGGTTTTGCTGACCAGAATTCTTACAAATGTGTTTATGTTAACGAATTAAGGGGAGTTGTGTGTCTCAGTGTTTAAATAATGGTTAAGACGTTGTAGTTAAAAACACAGAAGAAATTCTGCAACTATCTGTTACAATGTCTGCTCCAAGAAATCCTAATACCCTTAGAAGATTGCTGTGTATTCACAAACAAGTGTACCTATTGAAATGAGAGAGGACCTGACGTTGTGAGAGTCACCTTTCATGTTGCCTTATATTCTGATCACAACCAGACAGTCCGGAACCGTGGACATAAGTACAGAGTGCCTGTACTGGACACAGCAGGTGCATCCTCTCTTGTTCCGGTGTGAGGAACAGACAAGGGCAGAAAGCCTGAAACACCACAGGGTGGCCAGCCGATGTAGGCACTTTAGGAATATAATCCAGCCTAGGATACAGGAAGGCCTTGACAAATCCAGGGGCAAAGTCAAGGCAGGAAGAGAGCTTGTCAGCAGAGAGAGCTTGTAGACCTCACACTCGCTTGAGAGATGTCAGGGCCAGCAGAAGAGCTATCTTTTAGAATCAGAAGCTTCTCAGAGGCTGACTCTAAGGGCTCAAATGGGGCCCCTGACAGACCTTCCAAGACCACAGAAAGGTCCCAGGAAGGTATGCGTGACCTGCAGATGGGCTTCAGCCGTCTGACACCACGTATGAATCTCGAAGTTAGAGGATGTTGCCCCACAGAGGCTCCATCAACAGGGGCGTGGCTGGCCGAAACAGCAGCAACGTAACCCTGATTGTAGAAGGAGCCCACCCTGCTGAGAAACGTTCTTGTAGGAACTCCTGAACTGTAGCGATTGCGCAGTTCAGTGGGTCTAGCTCACACCGCAAGACGAAAAGTCGCTACTTGAGTGCATACAATTTTGTGGTGGATGATGCTCTAGCATGTAACATGGTCTCTGCATCCTCAGTAGTGAGACCAGAATCTATGAGTTGGTGCCCCTCAGGGGCCAGACCCACAGTTTTCATAGGGTAATAAATCTGGCTTGAGACAGTAGATCACTGCAGGGAATCTCCCAGGAATACAGTCGAGCAGGGAAATTATCTCCGAGAACCATATTTGAGCTGGCCAATAAGGTGCTACAAGCAGCAGACGTAGAGCGGTCTTGGCGAACTCATGCGAGAAATTGTGGGAGCAGAGCAATCGGGGGAAAGCATATAGACGTGAGCTCGGCCACATGTGCACCATGGCATCCAGCGCCCATGGTGCAGGAGGAGTGATGGCGAACCATAGCGGGCAGTGTGTTGTCTCCTTGTAGGCGAACATATCCACTTCCGCTTGTCCGAACCTCCGCCATATGGACTCAACTACTTGTGGATGGAGCCTCAGCCCCTGCCTTGACATTCTGGCTGCCTGGAATGTACATTGCACTCACTGACAAGAACTTTCCCTCGGCCCAGAAAAGGATTAGTTGCACCTGCCTGAACAGGGGGCATGAATGTAACCCTCCCTGGTTACACAACTAGCACATGGTGACCTCTCAACAGAGGAAGAAAGAATTTCAGTGCTAGGAATATGGCCTGCATCTCTTGGAGATTTATATGCCACTCCAGATGAGGCCCGCTCCAAAGACATTTAAGACTGTACCCCAGCCCATGAGGGACGCGTCTGTCATTACCATCTTGTGGTATGGAGACGCCCCTAGAGTGTGACCTGAGGCTAGAAACTGCGATCACCTCCAAATACTCAGAGCACGTAGGCATCGCCGCGTGACACTGATTACTCTCAGAGATTTCATCCTCGGATAAAAATCCCCCGACCTTTTAGCCACCAATGAAACGGTCTCATGTGCGATAGGCCCAATGGTATGACGTTGGCTGCTGCTGCCACTAAGACCCAACAGTTGATAGGATCGATCGTACACGTGTTGGGGATAGAAACGTCGGGGTTACGCATGTAAGCCTGTTCCCTGAGAAGGGAACGAGACGTTGCATTTAGCAGTATGGGAACGACTTGCGCGTGACCGGTATCTGAAGCTTGTGTAAAATCATGCCTCTACTTATAGGCCTGCCATGATCAGGTGACGTGGCAATTAAGCGCGTCGCATGATATATATATATATGGCACCTGTGAACCACGCCGCCAGCCTCTATTATCTGAAGCGAAGACGCAATCCACAGGCCAGCCCCGGTATGACAGCGCTATGCAATGTCTCGTTCCCTTCTCAGGGAACAGGGTTACATGCGTAACCCCGACGTTCCCTTTCAAAGGGAACTTCGATGTTGCATTTAGCAGTATGGGAACGGGAATACCCACTCAGTCATACCGAGGGTACGGCCTGTTCAAAAATACCCAACCCCGAGGGTCAGTGCAGGACACTCGAGCCTGGGGAGGGATGAATATCCAGGCTGTCATAACAAATGACCGTGTGAGGCATAGACCACCCTGCAGCCGCACACACATCCTGCAAGGAAACCCCTTTGGACAAAGCCTTCAACAATCCTAGTAGAGATGCACTGCTTTGACAAAGCATCACTTTTCCTGTCGCTGCCAAAGCAGACTAGTAGCTGCTCTGACTTACGCCACTGGCCGGAGCGGTGGACGTAAGTACAGAGAGTGCTTACTGGACACAGTGGGTGCATCCTCTCTTGTTCTGGTCAGAGGACAGAGGAGGGGAGAAAGCCTGCAACACCACAGGGTGGGCAGCCAATGTAGGCACTTTAGGAATATAATCCGGCCTGGGGTACATGAAGGACTTGGCTAATCTAGGGGTAAAGTCAGGAAGGGCAACAGGGAGAGCTTGTAGACCTCCCACTCGCTTGAGAGATGTCAGGGCCTGTAAAAGAGCTACCTTTAGAGTCAGAAGCTTCTCAGAGGCTGACTCTAAGGGCTCAAATGGGGTCCCTGACAGACCTTCCAAGACCACAGCAACGTCCCAGGAAGGTATGCATGGCCTGCAGATGGGCCTCAGCCGTCTGACACCACTCATGAAGTTCGAGGTTAGAGGACGTTGCCCCACAGAGGCTCTATCAACAGGGGCAGGGCTGGCCGAAACGGCAGCCACGTAACCCCGATAGTTGAAGGAGCCAACCCTCTGAGAAACGTTCTTGTGAGAACTCCAGGACTGTAGCGATTGCGCAGTTCACTGGGTGTAGCTGACGTTCCTCACACCACCAGACAAAAAGTCGCTACTTTAGCGCATACAATTTCCTTGTAGATGGGATCCACTCTAGGGGCTTGAAGGGGCAGCTGACAGACCTTCCAGGACCACAGAATGTCCCAGGAAGGTATGCACAGCCTGCAGATAGGCCTCAGCCATCTGACACCACGCATGAACCTCGCAGTTAGAGGATGTTGCCCCACAGAGGCTCCCACAACAGGGGCGTGGCTGGCCGAAATGGCGGCCACATAACCCTGATTGTAGAAGGAGCCCACCCCGCTGAGAAATGTTATTGTAGAAACATGGTCACTACCACCTCAGTCGTGCGACCAGAATCTATTAGCCGCGCGCCCCCTCGGGGGGCCAGACCTACAGCCTTAGTTCTTGCCAAGGATGATAAATCAACCCTGCGGCTTTTGAGACGGTAGGTCCCTAAGGACTCAAATGGGGCACCTGACAGACCTTCCAGGACCTCAGGAGGTCTCAGGAAGGTATGCGCGGCCTGCAGATGGGCTGCAGCCGTCTGACACCACGCACGAACCTTAAAGTTAGAAGATGTTGCCCCACGGAGGCTCCATCAACAGGGGCATGGCCGGCCGAAACAGCGGCCCAGTAACCCTGATTGTAGAAGGAGCCCAGCCCGCTGAGAAACGTTCTGTAAGAACTCCAGGACTGTAGCAATTGCGCAGTTCTCTGGGTTCAAGTGACGTTCCTCATGCCACAAGACAAAAGCTGACACCTGAGTGCATTTGATTTCCTTGTGGATGGGATCCACTCCAGGACCTGCAATGGGGCAGCCGACAGACCTTCTTCAGGGCCATAGAAGGTCCCAGGAAGGTAAGCGCGGCCTGCAGATGGGCCACAGCAATCTGAGACCATGCATGAACCTCAAAGTTAGAGGATGTTGCCCCACATAGGCTCCAACACAACAGGGGCTTGGCTGGCCGAAATGGCGGCCACATAACCCTGATTGTAGAAGGAGCTCACCCCGCTGAGAAATGTTATTGTAGGAGCTCCAGGACTGTAGCTATTGCGCAGTTACTGGGTCCACAGTGAATCCCTGCGGACGGGAATCTCCCAAGGAGTGCCATCTCCAGAGATATTATCTCTCAGAACCATGTTCGAGCTGCCAAAAAGGTGCTATTAGCAGGCTATCTTGGTGAACTCCCCGGAGCTAGTGGGAGCAGTGATGGGGGGCAGCATACAGATGTGACCTCAGCCACATGTGTGGATTCCACCCTAGGCTCCCAAGATACAGCTTTATCTAGCTCAGTGTTGGTAGGATTGACACTACGCCTGGGGAGGGATGAATATCCAGGCTGTCATAACAAATGACCGTGTGAGGCATAGACCACCCTGCAGCCGCACACACATCCTGCAAGGAAACCCCCTTTTGGACAAAGCCTTCAACAATCCTAGTAGAGATGCACTGCTTTGACAAAGCATCACTTTTCCTGTCGCTGCCAAAGCAGACTAGTAGCTGCTCTGACTTACGCCACTGGCCGGAGCGGTGGGCGGTGTACAGAGAGTGCTTACTGGACACAGTGGGTGCATCCTCTCTTGTTCTGGTCAGAGGACAGAGGAGGGGAGAAAGCCTGCAACACCACAGGGTGGGCAGCCAATGTAGGCACTTTAGGAATATAATCCGGCCTGGGGTACATGAAGGACTTGGCTAATCTAGGGGTAAAGTCAGGAAGGGCAACAGGGAGAGCTTGTAGACCTCCCACTCGCTTGAGAGATGTCAGGGCCTGTAAAAGAGCTACCTTTAGAGTCAGAAGCTTCTCAGAGGCTGACTCTAAGGGCTCAAATGGGGTCCCTGACAGACCTTCCAAGACCACAGCAACGTCCCAGGAAGGTATGCATGGCCTGCAGATGGGCCTCAGCCGTCTGACACCACTCATGAAGTTCGAGGTTAGAGGACGTTGCCCCACAGAGGCTCTATCAACAGGGGCAGGGCTGGCCGAAACGGCAGCCACGTAACCCCGATAGTTGAAGGAGCCAACCCTCTGAGAAACGTTCTTGTGAGAACTCCAGGACTGTAGCGATTGCGCAGTTCACTGGGTGTAGCTGACGTTCCTCACACCACCAGACAAAAAGTCGCTATACTTAGCGCATACATTCCTTGTAGATGGGATCCACTCTAGGGGCTTGAAGGGGCAGCTGACAGACCTTCCAGGACCACAGAATGTCCCAGGAAGGTATAGCACAGCCCCGCAGATAGGCCTCAGCCATCTGACACCACGCATGAACCTCGCAGTTAGAGGATGTTGCCCCACAGAGGCTCCCACAACAGGGGCGGCGCGCAATGGCGGCGGCCACATAACCCTGATTGTAGAAGGAGCCCACCCCGCTGAGAAATGTTTGTGTAGAAACATGGTCACTACCACCTCAGTCGTGCGACCAGAATCTATTAGCTGGCGCCCCTCGGGGGCCAGACCTACAGCTTCCTTAGTTCTTGCCAAGGATGATAAATCAACCCTGCGGCTTTTGAGACGGTAGGTCCCTAAGGACTCAAATGGGGCACCTGACAGACCTTCCAGGACCTCAGGAGGTCTCAGGAAGGTATGCGCGGCCTGCAGATGGGCTGCAGCCGTCTGACACCACGCACGAACCTTAAAGTTAGAAGATGTTGCCCCACGGAGGCTCCATCAACAGGGGCATGGCCGGCCGAAGCAGCGGCCCAGTAACCCTGATTGTAGAAGGAGCCCAGCCCGCTGAGAAACGTTCTGTAAGAACTCCAGGACTGTAGCAATTGCGCAGTTCTCTGGGTCTAAGTGACGTTCCTCATGCCACAAGACAAAAGCTGACACCTGAGTGCATTTGATTTCCTTGTGGATGGGATCCACTCCAGGACTCGAATGGGGCAGCCGACAGACCTTCCAGGGCCATAGAAGGTCCCAGGAAGGTAAGCGCGGCCTGCAGATGGGCCACAGCAATCTGAGACCATGCATGAACCTCAAAGTTAGAGGATGTTGCCCCACATAGGCTCCCTCAACAGGGCTTGGCTGGCCGAAATGGCGGCCACATAACCCTGATTGTAGAAGGAGCTCACCCCGCTGAGAAATGTTATTGTAGGAGCTCCAGGACTGTAGCTATTGCGCAGTTACTGGGTCCACAGTGAATCCCTGCGGACGGGAATCTCCCAAGGAGTGCCATCTCGCAGAGATATTATCTCTCAGAACCATGTTCGAGCTGCCAAAAAGGTGCTATTAGCAGGCTATCTTGGTGAACTCTCACGAGAGCTAGTGGGAGCAGTGATGGGGGGGCAGCATACAGATGTGACCTCAGCCACATGTGTGGATTCCACCCTAGGCTCCCAAGATACAGCTTTATCTAGCTCAGTGTTGGTAGGATTGACACTACGCCTGTTGGGGATAGAAACGCCCTCATCGTAGTAGAATCCTATAACCCCTAGAAAAGTTGTCCACTGCACCGGAGAAAACCAACTTTTCTGAGATTCAACCTGAGCCCCCGGTTCTTCACGTGGGCGAGAACAACATCTCAATGTTGAACTGCCAGCTCCCTGGATGGTGCTAGAATTAACCAGTTGTCCAGGTAGCCTGGTACACAGATTCCCTGGAGTCCCAATGGAGCCAGAGTGACATCCATGCACTTTGTGAAGGTGCGAGGGGATAAAGTTAGCAATAATCCTATGCGGAAACATGCACCTTTTAGACCTATCGCCACAAACCAGTTCTCAAACTGGATCGGTGGCACGATACGTTTGAACATCAGCCTCTGAACCTGTATGTCCGAAGAGTACGGTTCAGATGATGCAGATCTAAAATTGGCCGCATATTCCCACTTTTTTGCAGAACAGGAAATAAAGGCTGTAAACCTCCCTCCCTGAGGGAACGGGGTACATGTTTCAGGACCCCATTGTCCAAAGTGGAGCTTACTTCCTGCGCTAACGTCGGGCTCTGGTCTGTGCTGACTTCTGTGGTGAGCACACCTGTGAACGGGGGGGTCGAGCTATAACTGGACCCGGTAACCCTTTCTATGGTAGACAGAACCCATGGAGACACATTTGGCCGTAGCTTGCACACTGCCCAATGGTCATCTAGTGACGTTAGCTATTCCACAATCTATTGGAGAGAAGCATCAGATTTCCGTTGCCCTGTGACAGCTTGCTGACCAGGGAACAGCTTGCTGACCTCATCCCTCCACAGCCCCTCAGGACCGCTCGTCTTTGCCTGCTTGGCCTTTATGACCATTCTCAGAACAGGCCCAACAGCAGACCGCGACTGTGGCCGCCCGGTTCCCCTGGCTGTCTGCGGGGGTTGGCGGGCTGCCATACTCACCTTCTGGGTTTCCCCCATACTAGTGCTGGCCCAGGCTCCACTCATGGACACCCGGATGAGCTTGAGACAACTTTTTTTTTTGCCATAAGTTGAGCTCACTCAGCAGGTCTGCTTGGTAGGCCTGCAACCCTGTCATTGTCTGCAGTGACCCACAAGCAAGACTACTACTGCATAGGCTTGCCCACCTTGGATGCAAGCAAGCCCCTGTAATTACCTGCCATCGGTGGAGAGAGGTAGCTATCAAGCGCCTCCTCCACCTTGGGCATAGCTAAATAGCCATGCCATTCATTTCCACAATGGCCAAATAATCCACCATCTTGGAGTTATGACTATGGCTTAAGCATGGTTTTCTCAGAAGTGAGATTTTGTCATAACTTCTGGAAGACAGGGGAGTTTCTGCAGGTAATCACTGGGTAATGACTTCAAGCAGCTCTGTATACGCTGCTCTCAGTTTTTAACAGATCCTTCTAACTCTTCGGAGTCAGAGAGGGGGCGTTATTTCCCCTTTGGCTCTTCCATAGCGGGAGGAGGAGTCGCGACGCGAACTCCAAAATCCAGTGGAGAGCCGAACCCGGAAGACAGAGAGAGAGATAGAGCAGCGCTCGTCTCCGGCTCGTCTTCCAGATTTAAGAGATCCCCCGAATCTGAGACGGTTGGCTGCCTTGGCAGTGGCCGGCCCAGATTCGCGAGGGTCTGAAACTCGACTCACTCGGCTTCCGTTTTTTTTTGAGTCGAGCTGCTTAATGTAGCGTTACCATGCGCAGCCTCTCAAGGTTGCCATCGCATACTACACCACTAACACTTCACCAAGAAAGTGTGCACTTTTCCCCTGTGATGAAACGGCAGCACTTTACACACATCTTTAACCCTTTCTCGCTCATTACCTACCTCTCCTTTTCTTTAAAAAGGGATAGAAAAGTTAAGAGATTTTGAGAAAATATCGAGTAGAAAAGAAGCGTTTTTGTCACACAAACAATAGACATGCAGTCTTGCTGAAGATAATAAGGCTGGCGGCATGGTTCACAGGTGCCATATATATATCATGCGACGGGCTTAATTGCCACGTCACATGATCATGGCAGGCCTATAAGTAGAGGCATGATTTTACACAAGCTTCAGATACCGGTCATTCGCAAGGCGTTCCCATACTGCTAAATGCAACATCGAAGTTCCCTTTGAAAGGGAACACCCTCATCGTAGGTGTCCCATATAACCCCTAGAAAAGTTGTCCTCTGACTGGAGAAAGCATACTTTTTTTGATTGTTTCTCAAAGTCCTCCTAGAGATTTCATCAGATCAACATCATATCCAGTCAGTCTAATCTAAAGCCCTTGATGATGCTAAACTGTGAGCTTTTGAGTTTTCCTTGCACAGCATGGGCATTGTGGTCTCACAAATCATCTGGGTTACGCATGTAACCGTGTTCCCTATGCTAAACACAACTAGACATTGTGTTTAGCATAACAATAACAGCCCTTGCGTGTGCGATCATGCCTCTATTTATAGGCCTACCATGATCAGGTGACGTGGCAATTAAGCGCATCACATGATTATATATATATATATATATGGCACCTGTTAACCACGCCATCAGCCTCTATTATCTGAAGTGAAGATGCAATTTACAGCCCTGCCCTGGTATTACAAAGCTAGCAACTTCCTGTTCCCTTCTCAGGGAACAGGGTTACATGCGTAACCCCGACGTTCCCTTTCAAAAGGAACTCGATGTTGCATTTAGCATAACAGCATGGGAACAAAAATACCCACTCTGTCATACTGAGGGTATTGCCTGTTCAAAAAAACCTTTGAGGAGGTGATTGTGCTAGTGGAATAAGCCCTTATACCTAGAGGTGCAGCGAGACCACACACCTCATAAGCAATAGAGATTGCTTCCACTATCCAATTACATATGCGTTGGTTTGACACAACATCACCTCTACTGTCGCCACCAAAGCAGACCAGCAGCTGGACATGAGTCTGAACATTTCTACTGAACATTTCTGCTGTACATTTCTGCTAAACATTTCTGCTAAACATTTCTACTGAACATTTCTTCTGAACCTTTCTGCTAAACATTTCTGCTAAACATTTCTACTGAACATTTCTTCTGAACATTTCTGATGAACATTTCTGATGAACATTTCTGCTGAACGTCTACATGTCCGCTGACATTGTCTTTTCTCTTCTGTCCTCCCCTCCCTTTCCCAAATATTCCATTGAGAAGAAAAAAAACAAATTGAGCAACACAGCAGTAAACATTCACAGGTTTTTTTCTTTTTATACTAGCAAAGGAAAACAAAATTAAAAATATTGAAAACCCACAACCCACCCCCACCCCGACTCATCATGGCTACCCAAAAACTGTCGCTGGTTATAAATATATTGTAAAATCCAACAACAGGCACAAAAAATTTAAGTGGGAATTGTCTGTAACTCCATAAAGTATATAATAAAGGGATGCCATTTATGAAAAAACTTGTCCGTACAACCATTCATCGTATATCTTATTTTCTCGAGTTTCAGAAAAACATCACGTCCTTTATCCACTGGGAGATACATGGGTATTTAGCAGACTCCCAATGCAACAGTAGGAAACAGTAGTCTTGCTATGAGGGATGTGAAAACAATAACATCCTTTTGTATCAAGCTCAAAGGAACTGAAGCTTCAGGAATCCCAAATATCGCAATCAATGGACAAGGCTTTAAATGTACCCTGAGAATAGTGGATATGATGGTAAAAAAAGTAAAACAGACCAAAAACTATGGAGATCAGGACAGAAAAAAAACATAATGACAGGGAGAGCCATGGCATTTATCACACTTTTCCTCTATGTCTGGATACATCACAGAAATTCTCGACTTGGACAGATGGACTCTATTTAAAACTTTTAACTGTATAAGTCCAAGACAAGCACGAGAAATGGTACGCTGTACCCTCCCTATAGCATGTTCCCAACACTCCTCACTTATCTGTACTCCTAACTCCGTTTCCCATGCATTCCTAATTTTGTTACTCGACTCACTACCTAGTGTCAAAATAAAATCATAAATCCTAGAAATCATTCCTCTCTGATGCGGATTGTTTGAAAATAAGCTTTCCCAAGCCTGTTCAGGAGGCGCAGAGGGAAAATCAGGAAAAGATCTAGAAACGAAATTCCATATTTGAAAATACCTGGAAAAAATGCATCAAAGGGAGATCGTAAGTGGATGCCAAATTGGAGAAGCTATCAAACACACGATCGGAATACAGATTTCTAACATGTTTAATACCCTTGTCATACCACACTGAAAATGTGGAGTCCAAACACGATGGGGGAAATAGATGGTTAAAGGACACAAAGAGGATGCACCTACAAATTTAAAGCACTGTCTAAATTGATACCAAGTCATATGTGTGTTGAGGACAACTAGGTTATCAGTATATAGGGAAAGTTTTGTAGGTAAAGAAGAGTAAAGCAAAGCAGGTAAAGAGGATTCCCTACAAGAAGATAATTCCAATTTACAAAGAGGATGTTTAAAGCTTGGGAAATCTTTTTGTATCCAAATCCGGCTTTACACTTCCTCACAACAGTATTACGGACTTGCCTGGTCTTCATGATGCTCTCTGCGCTTTCAACAGAACCCTAAGACTATCACAGAGCAGGTGCATTTATACAGAGACTTGATTACACACAGGTGGATTCTATTTATCACCATCAGTCATATAGGAAAACATTGGATCATTCAGAGATCCTCGCTGAACTTCTGGAGTGAGTTTGCTGCACTGAAAGTAAAAGAGCCGAATAATTTTGCACGCACCACTTTTCAGTTTTTTATTTGCTAAAAAAAGTTTAAAATATCCAATAGATTTCGTTCCACTTCACAATTGTGTCCCACTTGTTGGTGATTCTTCACAAAAAATTAAAATTTTATATCTTTATGTTTGAAGCCTGAAATGTGGCAAAAGGTTGAAAAATTCAAGGGGGCCGAATACTTTCGAAAGGCACTGTATATATCATATATTGAGCACACAGCCTTTTTTGTTAGGCCCGCATGAAATTCAAATAAATTATGCTGAAATGGCCCATAGTACAAGACTACTGTTGGGATAAGGCAAATAACAGCTTTATCTTCAGATTTCCTCCCCCTTCAGCCTCTTGGTTTGTTTACTTGAAAGAAGACTTAGCACAGGTGGTTAACCCCTGAACATATTGCAGGCCTGGAGAGTCTAAACAAACACACTGAAACTCAGAGCAATTCAGAGAGACGTCTGTTTTATTGTGGATTAACAGAGGTTTATATACAGGGGTACAAATAGCCGGGCATGAGCATACAGCTGTGTGGGAACAATGTGGCAGTTAAACTGTCAGTCACATACGTGAAAAACATCTTAGGCCAGATAGAAGTTCAACAGGTTTTGATCATATATGGTAAATGTTCACTAGCAGAAATTAGGAAGTTCCTATGATGACATGTTTACTGGCATGTGCACATCAGACAGGTCACAGGTTCATAAGACAGAAATCAAAAACTATAAGCGAAACATACTTATACATATCTAAGGGAATAGAGAGTTTCCCACAACTACTCACCTTTTTTTCAATCTAGAATTCACAATAGACTTGCAGCATAGCAACTGGCCATGTTCCATAAATGCCACATCATGGCCCTTCATGGGCTCATAAAAGTGCTGTTGTGGCCTGAGCAAAATTTGAGTATGACACCATTTACATAGAGTATGGCATTTTCTCAAACTCAACTCCATTTTTAAATTTAAACACAATTGGAGTTTTTAGACAGAAAATTATCTCAACCACATGTTGAATGTACATCCACCCCTTACTGTAGGATCATTACTGCAGGTTGTACATATAGTATCTTATTTTACTTTTGATATGTAGTCACATGTTAGAGCAAGTAAATTAACTAAATGGTAAATGTGCACTTATATAGTGCTTTTATCCATTTTTATACTCTGTGTCTCATTCACCCATTCACACACACACCAATGATAGCAGAGCTGCCATGCAAGGTGCTAGCTTGCCATTGGGAGTAACTTGGGGTTCAGTGTCTTGCCCAAGGACACTTTGGCATATGGAGTCACCCAGGCCGGGAATCGAACCACCAACCCTACGATTAGTGGACAACCTACTCTACCAACTGCGCCACAGCCGCCCTAAAATGCAACTAAAATGCAATTTGATATCATAGGCTTTCACAAAAACAAAACTACAATACAATAACTTTTTGCCACTTTTTATGTGCATGATTTGTGTAATTATTCCATGCCTGCTGTGAATTTCTTATTTGGAATGTGTATTGCACAAATAAAGTGTACAGTCGGCTTAAAAATAAACTGCTGCATGCACACATTACACAAGCATTTTCATGGAAATTGAGGTCAGACCATATTTGAGTTTGACATTAAATGGGTGTTTTGGGAGAGCAAACTCAATCAGTTTCACAAAGAGGCTTAGAGAGTATGAGAGAAGCCAATTGCCTAAGCACTCAACTTGCCTGAGCACAATCCCCAGGTGGACCACTGTTCTGGTAATGAGATATAATATCTATTACCCTGGGAGTGGTCCTATTCATAAAACACCAAGGGATCTTCTGTTTCAGTGACATTTGGGATCTAATTGGAAGCACTTCCATAGTGCATATGTGGGGCAGTGTGAACATCCCACATGATGGATAGAACCAAATCAACCAAGTGTTGAAGAGCTATTAAATGAGCTCTAAAAACCATAGATGCAATTCATAATTCATTAAATGCAGGGGTGACAGATTGGGGGACAAACACAGAGGCATTATCATACTTCAAGGTGATTGATACACTCTGTCAGTATTTCTCAGGGGCAGCCCTTGCATTATATGAACAATAATTGTCTTCTGTTAATATCTATCAAGATCAGTATAGTGCTGAATCTACGTCTTAGCAGTGATTGTCTAAAATATTGAATTTGTCTTCTTTATGAATGTATTCCAATGGGGCAAAACAGGTGAGGCTAACAATAAATACATACGCGTAGAGAACATAAAGAGATGTGATATGTGGATCAAAACCCTAATATTGTACAGAAATTTGGATGACCCATTACCTTTCCACCCTTTTCTCCCCTCATATAAACATCATGACACAGTTCCCGACACCAGCGGCAGCTTAACATCGATCAATTCATATTTATTTGCTCCTGTCAAGCTACTGGCAGAAGATTAAAAAAAAAAAAATCCCCCCCTCTCTCTCTTTTTTTATTTTTTTTATCTTAATGTATTTATAATTCCATTCATATTGCTAGATGTAAATTGTAAGCAAGCAGTGATGCCAGATAATGAAAAATAGAATAATGTTGTTTGAGCCCAAGGGTGCAAAGTAGAGCACTCGTAATATTTTCTTGGAAGGTATATATTGCTCACTAAGATAACTAACATAGGCCAACAATGAATTAATATAACTACACAGAATATATCCAAAAGATGTGCAGGGCCTGCATAAAAGGATCAAATAAGCATCAGGGTACAGTCCCAGTCAAAGAGCAGCAATGTGTGTGTGTGTGTGTGTGTGAGAGAGAGAGAGAGAGAGAGAGAGAGAGAGAGAGAGAGAGATGCTTTTTAACTAGCAGAGAGTGTTTGAAGATAATTTCACAGTGTTCATTGTAATACAGGCCATGTCAACTGTGAGGCTTTAAATTAGGAAAGACATGAACTGACAGAGTGGGATGTCCTATGAGGTACAAGTTAAATTCCAAACAACAGAGAAGGAAGATAATTTGACAAAATGGTGTTTAATACTGTAGAGTGAATAGGTTATTCAATGCAGAAAAATGAGTTTGGGAATAATATTATTATTATTAACAACAACAACAACAACAATAATAAAATAATAATAATAATAATAATAATAATAATAATAATAATAATAATAATAATTAATATAGCTGCAAGCATCAATTATCAGTGTTAAAGCCATTTAGGGCCCTTAAAGCTGTTAAAAGATATTACTTAATATTCTGCAATCCTATAAGCACCTAAATCAAAGAAAAAACAAGATAATTTTAGGAAATATCAGACTTTATTTAAGCTTCTCTAATAGCTGCTGAACATTGCTGAGCAATGGTGGGCATGTTTTTCAAGATTCACAATTTTCCTTGTATATGCTGATTGGACCTTACAAGATTTATTTATTAAGTTTATTGGCTCAATGGTTCCACATTTAATCCCAATTTCATATTTTGTTCTGTTATAACGCCACCAACTGGTCACAATCAGCATTTTTTTTTTTAGAATTGTCCTTCAATTGAACCCGTAGGTAAGTATCCCAAGTTTTGTGAAAATCTCTCATTCTGTTCAAGAGTTAAAGCCATATAAGTAAAAGTGGCCATGCCCTCTTCAAAGTTTTTGATGTGCCCTTATGAGGGTAAAAATGTTTTTGATAATTATTGATCTAAGTTGTTCAAAGTATTATACTGCTATAGGATTATTATATTTGAGCAAAAAAAATGATTACTACTTCGCAAATTTGGGTGTCTGAAATAATCGATTTGATTGACAGCAGTGGTCCTAGGGCAATGTCAAAATCAAAAGATCATATGTATATCTGAAATTGAATGATATTGAATGATATTCAATAATTTGTACACCATTTATGCAGCCATTTTCTTTCTTTTTTTTTTTTACTATTATAGCGCCATCACTCCTCCATTTCTGATAACTACTCTGAGACTGAGACCCTACATAAGTGCACCAAATTCCTCATTCCATTTAAAAGTTATAAAACTGGACTGTTGCAATGCACTACTCGCGGACCTCCCAGCCAGCTCCATCAAACCACTTCAAATGATTCAGAATGCAGCAGCATTCCTCGTATTCAACCAGCCCAAGAGAACCCATGTCACACCCATCTTCATCTCCCCCCACTGGCTTCCTGTAGCTGCCCATATCAAATTTAAGGCCTTGATTCTCATGTAAAAGACCTTGTCTGGAACAGCACCCTCTACCTCAACACTCTCCTGAAGGCTTATGTTCCCTCTCGCAATCTGCATTCAATCAATGGCCGACGTTTAGTAGTGCCTACTCGGCATTGCTCAAGGTCCCTTTCCTGAACCCTCATACTATTTGTCCCTCAGTGGTGGAATGAACTTACAACCTGAATCTAGACCGCAGAATCTGTAACTATTTTCAAGAAACAGCCAAAGACCCACCTCTTCCGTGAACATGAAACCAACCCCTACAAAAACAACAACAACAAAAAAAATACCTTACTCTGGCACTTACACCTACTCTGTGTACTTTGTTTCTTCTAGAACTCAATTAATAGATCTTGTATGGTAGCACTACTTGTATTATTATCTCCTTGATATATCGCTTGGTTGTATTTTCTAATAGGTAAGTCACTTTGGATAAAAGCGTCTGCTAAATGAATAAATGTAAATGTATGTAAATGTTATAGCCATTTAAGTAAAAGTTTCCATGCTCAATTTAAACCTTTTGATTTGCCCTTGAAAGGGTAAATCAAAAGTTAAACTTTTTTTGATAACTGTTGATCTAACATGTCCAAAGTATTGTCCTGCAATAGTTTTATTTCACTTCAGAAAAAAGCCTATGACTATTTTTCAAAAGTATGGTTTTAGCACTATCTGAACCATTTGACAGACACCAATGGTTCTTGATAGAACCACTAAGACCAAGAGTCAAATAGGCCCACCAAGTTTAGTTCCAGTCAGCAACTGGTAACCTTGTCTAATAGCTACTGAAATTTGATTGGCTTATGGCGGCCATGTTTTTCAACATGCATGAATGTGCTCAAAGACGGTGATGGCAACTGAGACAAAGACAATGTATGCATATTTTGAAGTCAATTGGATGAACGGTTCCAGTTCCATAGTTACAGCCCTTTTTTTTTGTATTATAGCACCATCATGTGGCACAATTGAACCACTTTCTGTCTGCAACCATAATTTCTCTTCAAACATAAGCATGTCAAATTTGGTGAAAATATCTCATTTCGTTCAAGAGTTATAGCCATTTACGTAAAAGTAATCAAATTGACTTCCTATGTTTTCACATACCGTAGCTACCTCAAGTTGAAAGTTCAAACATTTTTTCATATCTTTTCATACAGAGACTCGATTTGTTTGGCACTGGCTTGGCCCTAATCGGACAAAAAAGCTAGGACTAGTTCACAAAAGTAGGTTTTACAAATAATCCAAGGTGGCAGAAAATTTTTAAAGGCAGAAATGAACTCGGAGATATACGTTTTCTTCATGAGGTCCCAATAGTTGTATCAATATAGTTTTGTCATGCTGGAATACCCATCCATGACCCATTTTCAATGCCCTGGCTGAGGGAAGGAGGTTCTCACACAAGATTTGATGGTACATGGCCCCGTCCATCGTCCCTTTGATGCGGTGAAGTTGCCCTGTCCCGCAAAACATAATGTTTCCACCTCCATGTTTGACGGTGGGGATGGTGTTCTTGGGGTCATAGGCAGCATTCCTCCTCCTCCAAACAGAGTTGATGTCATAGAGCTCCATTTTGGTCTCATCTGACCACAATACGTTCACCCAGTTGTCCCCTGAATCATTCAGATGTTCATTGGTAAACTTCAGACGGACATGTATATGTGCTTTCTTGAGCAGGGGGACCTTGCGGGCGCTGCAGGATTTCGGTCCTTCACGGCGTAGTGTGTTACCAATTGTTTTCATGGTGACTATGGTCCCAGCTGCCTTGAGATCATTGACAAGATCCTCCCGTGTAGTTCTGGGCTGATTCCTCACTGTTCTCATGATCATTGCAATTCCAACGAGGTGAGATCTTGCATGGAGCCTCAGGCCGAGGGAGATTGACATTTCTTTTGTGTTTCTTCCATTTGCGAATAATCGCACCAACTGTTGTCACCTTCTCACCAAGCTGCTTGGCAAAGGTCTTGTAGCCCATTCCGGACTTGTGTAGGTCTACAATCTTGTCCCTGACATCCTTGGAGAACTCTTTGGTCTTGGCCATGGTGGAGAGTTTGGAATCTGATTGATTGATTGATTGCTTCTGTGGACAGGTGTCTTTTATAGAAGTAACAAGTTGAGATTAAGACCACACGCTTAAAGGGAGTGCTCCTAATCTCAGCTCGTTACCTGTATAAAAGACACCTGGGAGCCAGAAATCTTTCTGACTGAAAGGGGGTCAAATACTTATTTCTCTCATTAAAATGCAAATCAATTATTAACATTTTTGCCATGCGTTTTTTTGGATTTTCTTGTTGTTATTCTGTCTCTCTCTGTTCAAATAAACCTACCATTAAAATTATAGACTGATCATTTCTTTGTCAGTGGGCAAACGTATAAAATCAGCAGGGGATCAAATACTTCTTTCCCTCACAGTATGTGAAGACCAGACCTCCAATCATTAGATTAGATTTTAGCTTTTATTTCTATACAGCCAGTGTTGTGGTTAAAAATATACATAAAATAAACACAAGGGAGACCTAGTATGAGTAATATGTAATTTTATTGAAAATCAGCAGTGAAATACATGATCTGATAGAGAGTGTTCAGATCCAAATCCACCCCCTCACATAGAGGAAATAGGGAAAATTGGCGGGCACCTAGACACAGAAGAGGTAATAGGCGTATATATATATATATATATATATATATATATATATATATATATATATATATATATATATATATATATATATATATATATATATATTGATGAACAGGATTCGCATTTTTGGGATCAACACACTAGGATTTATTAGTCACAGAGAAATATAAGAGATTTAGTGAAAAACACACACACACACACACACACACACACACACACACATAGATAACACACACACTCTTGCACATTCAAGGTCAGGTGTACAGACACACACACACACACACACACACACACACACACCTCTGTCTCTCCCTCTCTCACACACACATTATAGCTTTATATAACATTATAGCTTTATAAGAATAATAAAAAGGAGTATTAAGATATTATAAGGATAATATAATAATATTATGAAGTAGGGAGTACAGTAAACTACTTGCAAGCAGCATAACCATATATAAAATAGAAATATGAAATATAGAGCAGATATGAAAGTAAATTATAATCCAGAAATACAGAAAGATGTAAAAGAAACTTACTCATAGTTGGTGAAGATTCTTGTCTCGCGAGGAATGGTCAGGCGTGGTGTAGACAAGGGCCTTACATTTTTAAGAGAGAACCGTCCGAGAGAACCATCCGTGAGGAGTCATTTATAAGAATGGTTGAATTACATGGCACCTGCGCAGTGAGATCAAGGTCGTTGCTCTGAATTGTTTTGTCTATTTCAAGTTTTGACTCCTAATGGTATAATTTTTCTCAGACTTTCTTTACCTAATTATTCGGGACGCGAACGGAGACAAACGCAGGATAGCGGAATAAGGAGAACTTCCAGGAATAGCGAGGATGAAGAATAAGGACTGAGTATCAGACTGACAACAATAACTACACAGGTAAGGAACGTGTTATCTAGGAACTGGGCTAGCACTAGAAAAACACTGAGCTCAGTAACATTCAGAGCAGAAGCTGCTGGACGAATACGTCACATCGGGCGGCAGCTTCGGAGGTCCCTAAATAACCTAAACTATGTACAGGTTTTCCAATCAGAGCTCCGGCCAACTCGAGCGCTGGCGAGGCAGGAAAGTGTAGTCCTTATCCGCCATGTCCCTAGGCAGGACTACACTTGTTGGAATGTTACTCTGATCTCGCCACGTCGTAACAGCCCCCCCAGGGCTCACTCTGGGAGCCGAAGTTCTCCGAAGTCTTCCCCTCACCCAGGGAGCCGGTCTGTCTGGCTGGGCAGCATGAAAGTCCCTGCGTAGCCCCAGAACGTCCCGGGCTGGGACTCAACACTGCTACTCCCTCCCAATCCACCAGATATTGAAGCCCTCCCCCCCTCCGTCTGCAGTTGAGAATCTCCTCCAACCAATGTCTCCACTCCTCAAGGGCCAGTTTAATGGCCAGCAGTTTACGATTGCCTACATCATAGTTCCGCTCCGCTGGTGAGAGCTTGCGGGAAAAATTAGCTACTGGGTCTAGTTTGGTGTTCTCACCATACCTCGGCGACAGAATGGCCCCCACTCCGACTTCTGAGGCGTCGACCTCCACGACGGCTTAGAGGGATCCGGGTGTCGGAGTATGGGAGCCATGGTAAATGCCCATTCCACGCCTGGGCTTACCCTTCAGGAGTGCGGTCAGGGGTTGCGCTACTTTGCTGAAGTCACGGATGAATCTTCTGTAGAAGTTAGCGAAGCTGAGAAACCGTTGCAGCTCCTTAATGGTATGTGGGGATGGCCATCCCACTACTGCCTGGATCTTGTGTTGGTCCATGGCAACCCCCCGTGAGCTAATGATGTAACCTAGGAACTGAGAAGAGGTCGTATGGGGAGGTTGAGCTCCTGTGCCGTTCTCTCATCTACGAAGTTCTCCGCCACCCCGGAGTCGATGAGAGCTGGAAGCACAAAATCATGGCCTGAATGTTCAATCACTATGGGTAATGAGGACGTATATGAAGCGAGTGTTTGGTTACTCACTCACTTAGAGCGAGGTGAGGTTTCCCTGCTCACCCCGACAGGCCAACTCTTGTAGAAGTGCGGCATTGAGACCACGGCGAAAGGCAGTCTTGAGGGCCAGTTCGTTCCAGCCGCTTCGGGCGGCTATCGTATAGAACTCCAATGCATACTCTCTAGCTCTACGGTCTGACTTCACCTCCGGGCCCGCACTCCGCCGTGGCCCACGCCAGAGCTGGACCGGACAGTAGTTCCATAAAATGTGTCAACTTTCGGGCCTCCGTCATCTCCGGGTGGCTCTCAAAAAACAACGTGAGTTGGAGATGAAGCGCTTGCAACGTTCGGACTCCCCGGCGTATCTCTCCGGCATCGGGAGCAGCGGGCTATGCGCAGTTTGTGCCAGCTGAACATACCCTTGAGTGGCGAATGCTGCTGACGTCGGGCTCAAGGGCATGGCAAGTGCAGGAGCGGAAGTGGCAGCGTTAGCTCAAGAGAGCTCATGGCGAAGCACGGTGATTTCCTCCTGGTACACCGCTATCGCGTGGTCACGTTCCATGATGTGGATTCTGTGTATTCTGTAACGGGACACGAACGGAGACAAACGCAGGATAGTGGAATAAGGAGAACTTCCAGGAATAGCGAGGACGAAGAATAAGGATTGAGTATCAGACTGACAACAATAACTACACAGGTAAGGAACGTGTTATCTAGGAACTGCGCTAGCACTAGAAAAACACAGAGCTTAGTAACATTCAGAGCAGAAGCTGCTGGACGAATACTTCGCCGGGCGGCAGCTTCGGAGGTCCCTAAATAACCTTAAACTAGGTACAGGTGTTCCAATCAGAACTCCAGCGAACTCGAGCGCGGGCGAGACAGGGAAGTGTAGTCCTTATCCGCCATGTCCCTAGGCGGGACTACACATGATGGAATTTTACTCTGATCTCGCCGCGTCATAACACATAAACACACAAGTGAACTGAAATTATATACAAAATGCATCATGTTGTCTTGGTTATAAAAATCCTCTGGCCATATGACATTAAATATTAAATGGAAAAAAGCCTACACTGTAGTACTGTAGAGCAAAGCAAGCACTGACTGTTCATATTCAGCACATATACAATTGATCAAACCACTTCATGCATGGCTTTTGCTTTTGCTTATGACGTGCCTTAAATTAATTTGGAATCAAGTAATTTGCAATAGAACATTAAGCCCAGCATTACATCCTGAATATATTTATTCTAGTTAACAAGCAGGGGTTCATATATTTTTGGAATGGAGGGATAAGAAAAACTACGATATCTTCAACACAGCATAGTAAGTAAAAGGTGTCGTGTCTGGTTGAACTTTGTTCATGCAGATTGGGCTGGGGTCAGAGTAATATTTCTGGAGCTCAAGTGTGAAAATCAAGCATGACAAAGTGATTTGTAGAGGTGGTGCACTTTGGATATAGGAGCTGACTCTTTTATCTAAGCTCAGCTGTTATTCTGTGTGTGTGCATGTGGGTGTGTACAGACGAGTAAGGTTTAGTCATAGAAGCATAACAGAGGCCAGTATTGGACTGGACTGTATCTTACAATAATGCACATCTAGTTTGCACTTAAGATGTTCAGCAGCAAGTGAAACTGATTACTGATGCTTGCACATAGTTATATATGAATATGTATTATCAGTAATCTGGGAGAAATATATTTCTCACCATCTCTTCCGTTGCCACCTCTGCCTCAGCTCACTTCCCTTGGACCTTTTTTTTTAGGTAAAAATAGCGGGCAAGTGTAATGGTGAAACTAAGGTGGAGAATGACAGGAAAACTGCCATTCCCACATGAAATTCGCAGCATTTGTAATAAATCAGAGCAATTTCAAATGAATTTTAATTGAAGAGAGTTGTACGAAAAGTTACAATCGCTAACTCTAGCACCTAATTAAAACATAAACACAATTTTCTTATACGATCTGACGTGATTTTGTACAATCATGAGACCAACTTGCAGTTATGGTCAATTACTACATGCCAGTGAGACATACAGGATGTCTCTGCAAGACTGTCGAGCTGGACTAGCTAATCCCCCTTATGGGTAAAAATCAGATACTAGTGGAGGAGAATTATGTGGAAAATGTTAAAAACTGCTGTTGGAGGTGAGACTGCAAGTCTTCTCAGTGGTTTCTGTGTCTCATTAGATCTGACATGATCTGACATGCTTTGTCAAAGCTTGCTCCCTCAGCACAAGCATGAAAGCCTGTGGGTTTGGGCCAAATAGTCAGTCATCATCATTGCCCCTACATAGATGCTTGTACACACACACACACACACATACACACACACAAACACACACACACACCCCCACACACACACACACACACAAATGATATGGTGTTCTGACATTCAAACAAAAAGGTTTTCACATGAGAGTCATAATTTGTGGAAATATTTTTTTTAATCAAACCAACTGGTAAAACAATATATAGGTTTGTTTCTGGAAAATTTGTTCCCACAAAATGGAAAAATACCCCCTCACACTTACTCCTTTCACATTTACATTTGCTCCATGTGCTCGGTTGCTTTAATTACTTTTTTAATTGAATCACCTTTTACACTTTATTCACATTATTCATGTAAGGCTGTAGAGAGTTGAGTTAAACACGTGTAGTGAGTAGTTAATACAAGTTACATGCTGTTTATGCATGCAAATACCCATACACTCATTGAGCACTTTATTACACCTGTACACTTACTCATTCATGCATTCAATCATGTGGCAGCGGTGGCAATGGATATTATCATGCAGATATGGGTCAGCAGCATTGGGAAATGTTCACATCAACTATCAGAATGGGGAAAAAATGTGATCTCAGTGAGTTTGACCGTGAAATATTTTTTGTGCCAGATAGGCTGGTCTGAGTATTTGTATAATTTGCTTATCTCCTGGTATTTACAACAATCTCTAGAGTTTACTCAGCATGGTGTAATAATGAAAAAAGACCAACTGAGTGGCAGTTCTGCAGGCAGAAATGCCTTGTTGATGAGAGAAGTCAACAGAGAATCACCAGACTATTTCAAGCTGACAGAAAGGCTACAGTAAATCAGATAACCACTCTGTACAAGTGTGGTGAGTAGAAAAGCATCTCAGAATTCACAGCACATTGAACCTTAAGGCAGATGTGCTACAACAGCAGAAAACCACATCAGGGTCCACTTCTGTCAGCCAAGAACAAAGAGGTGAGGCTGCAGTGTGCATCGGCTCAACAAAACTGGTAAGCTGAAGTCTGTAAAAATGTTTTATGGTACATACATGGTAAGGCCAAAATTTGGCTCCAACAGTATGAATCCACAGACCCAACCTACCATATGTCAACAGTCCAGGCTGGTGGGGGTGGTATAATGGTGTGGGGAATATTTTCTTGGCACACTTTTTACTTATACCAATCTATCATCACTTAAATGTCATAGTCTATTTAAGTATTGTTGCTGACAATGTACATCTCTCCATGGCCACAATTTACCTATCTTCTAATGACTACTTTCAGCATAATAATGTACCAGGTCACAAAGCAAAAAATAATCTCAAACTGGTTTCCTGAACATGACAATAAGTTCAATGTTCTTTAGTGGCCTTCCCAGTCACCAGATCTGAATCTAAAAAGCAGACATAATCGGAGCATTAACGTGCACGTGTAGAATTGTGTTATGCAATCATGTGAACATGGACAAAGGAATGTTTCCAACATTTTGTGGAATACATGCCAAGTAGAATTTAGGCTGTTTTGTGAGCAACGATTTAGTGTAGTGTTCCCAATAAAGTGTTTTGTGAATGTGTACTGTGTATTTAAAATTGCATATGATGTTAAGAAATAATTAGAGAGGCTACCATAAGCACAAATATAATAATAATAATAAAAAAAGTGTATGCTACTCAGAAAAACAATATACCCAAGGTAAGATCACACATGAGCTTTTTCATGGCATAGTAGCCAATAACACAAAGCTTTTAATGACAGGTAACTTTTTTTGCATAGTTTTTTTGCAGAGCTTAAAAGTATGCAGTTGATTAGGTAACACACCAAATAAACTTGTCTTTATATGTTTTTTGTTTAAATACATGTCAAAGTACACTTACGAATCACTCCTCTTTGTTTTCATTAGCATTTTCCATACCGTCACAACTTTTTTGGAATTACAGTACACATTTAGAGTACAGAGTTAAATTGCTAGTTTGATTTTTAGTACAGTATTTCAAGTTCTAAGTTTATTCGTTATGTGCACAAAATGTCAGTGACAGTTGCAATGCTTGTTGTGATGCTCAGTGTCACGGGGTGTGACAGCAGGCAAGTAGGCAAAATGCAATCGCAGTTCAAATGGAGATCTTTATTTATCGAAGGGAAAGCAAACCAAACCAAACAAAAATAAGAAACGTAAAGAAAACAATAAACTAAGCTAAGCTATGCTACGAGCTAGGCTCACTTGGCTAAGGCTAATGCTATGGCTAAAGCTAAAGCTAGAACATGGCATGAAACTAGGACGCTCTATAAGCACTAAACATGGCAATACATAAATCGCTAGAACTGCGCCGTCTCCAGCACAGCTCACGATATATATAGATCTCTCAGTCATTAACCCGCAACCGTTAGCAGCTGCCGGCAATTCCCAAACACATGAGACCCCATGACCCCATGAACCCTTGACGAGGCGAGATGAAAACCTGACATCAACTCGGAAGAGGTCCGCGCATGCGGACCCATGTGCCCTTTTCTTTTTTCTTTTTTTTTACATTGTCATGTGCTTCTGTATTTGGTTCTGTCTCTCTCCTTTTCCCATCATTGGCCTGTTACCTGATTGGTGCACCTGTTTTGAGTATATTCCTTGATGCTTATCTTTAAAGACTCAATGTATGGTTAGCACATTTGCCTCACACCTCCAGGGTTGGAGATTTGATTCCCGCCATCACCTAGTACAGAGTTTCCATGTTCTCTCCTTGCTTTGGGGGTTTGCTCTGGGTACTCTGGTTTCCTTTCCCCGTCCAAAAACATGTGCTATAGGCTGATTGGCATCTCAGAACTGTCAGTAATGTATGAAAGGGTGTGTAATTGTGCCCTGCGATGGGTTGGCACACTGTCCAGGGTGTCTTTGCCTCATGTCCCAAGTTTTGAGGCAAAAGTCTCATTCTTTGTATTGTGTATTTCTGAGCCATGGTTTCCCCATGTTCCCTGTTCTTTATTTAGACCTCTTCCAGTGTTGCTGTTCATGATTATGGCTATGCCTATGATTACCCTGCTTTTACCAAGTGTGCCGCACAAGTATTGAAAAGTGAAGCTCGCAACTCGCACTCGCAACTTCACTTTGAACGCCCTGTTTACACCAATGTCCAGTGGTTGGAGTTCTTTTGTTAATCCTCCCAGAATGATGGCAAGCTCCGAATTCATTTGCTTCACTTCGTTCACAGTAGCAGTGAGATAGGCGCGCATGGATCAACAAGGACGGTGATGCGTGGAAAAAACCATCCGGTCTCTTTACATACACCTCTCTCAGCCACTCTCTCATTTTCTCTTCATCCATCCAGCCCTTTTTATTGGCCTTAATGATGACTCCGGCTGGAAACTTTTCTTTTGGCAGCGTCTTCCTCTTAAAAATGACCATAGGTGGTAGTTTCTGTCAATTACCGTGGCAACCAAGAACAACAGTGAAAGCCGACTTCTCATGCCCCGTTGTGCATATTGATACTGTGCTGGTCCCCTTTTTCTCCACAGTTTTGTTCATGGGGATGTCAAAAGGGGGACCTCGTCCATGTTGGTGATGTGGTTGGGCTGGATCTTTTGTCGGTAATCTTGTTACTGCAGTAGGTGCGGAAGATGGCCAGCTTTTCTTTGTAATCCTCTGGCAGTTGCTGCGCCACGGTAGTCCTTGCGCGGATGGAGAGATGACGCCTTTTCATAAAACGAAAGCACCAAGACGAACCTCCTTGAAAGTGTTCAATCTTCATGTCTTGAACTATCGTTGTTGCCTTCAGTCGAATGGTGACTGTAGAGATGCTTCTTCCGGCTGTTCTTTGTTCAATAATCCATTGTTCAAGTTGGTCTTCTAACTGTGGCCACCTCGCTTTGTTCCCGCAGAAACTCTTCTAAACTCTTCTTTTCGTCTTCTTAACTTGGCGCAGTTCATTTTCTTGCTTCCTCCACTTCCAAACCATAGATTCATTGATATTGAATTCTTTCGCAGCTGCACTATTCCCATTTACAACCATCCCATAACTGATAGCCTGTAGTTTGAATTGTGCCTCGTAAGCATGCCTCTTCACTGGTGCCATTTTTGGGGGTCCTTAGACAAACAAATGTTGTTTTGCGTGGCGGAGGTAAGCATAAGTACTGTACGTATTACTGTACCTATTACGTAATGTTCTCTGATTGGTTTATCGCTGCCATCGTACGTAGTGTACGTATTACGTCCCTGTGTCAGCAGGAAATGGTCCGACAGTCAATCAAGCGGAGTGCTTACCAAAGTCGCACAACAACATTTTTACAGATGTTGGGACTCAGTGCACACATAAGGCAAACCGGATTATTAGGCGCACGGCCGCTTTTTGAGAAAATGTAAGGCTCTTAGGTGCGCCTTATAGTGCGGAAAATACGGTAATCTAATGGGACGTGAGACATTCCACAAACATTCCACAAACTAAACAAACAAATTACACTTCAAATAAATTTTCTCCAAACATGGTTTCTGTTATTTTAGGTAATTTTTATCACACCAATATAAGTTCAAGTGTTTGTTTTTTAAATAAGTTTGATTTTAGTTAGTTATTTGATGCTATAAAAACAGGGGTGTGACATCATGATTGACAGCTGTGATTTGAGCAAAGTAGTCACTGAGGCACCAACTGACTTTTTTCAGGATCTTCGGGAGGAGATTGAAGCTGTAACTTTCATGTTTATGTTGTCCCCATATCTATATAGAGGAGAAATAAGTCACAAGCATGACAGCCAGTGTTACTTCCATGAGAGCTTTACTCGGATGGAAAAAAAAGCCTAATTTTCCATTGATCCCAGAGTGCAGGGATCAGACCATCCTAATGGATGACTGATCAGCTCAATACCCGCTCAAATTATCAATGTATTAACACATTAAAATGGAACAACCTTGAAAAATAAAAACTCAACTCTTTTTTTAAAGATTTGACTATTTAACTTATTACAATCTTTTTTCATTACTGATCATGAATTTGAATCTGCTATACCTTGTTACAGCATAGAGCATATCACATTTCAACTTGTCACATCTACATTTCTAGATTTCCATAATTGTTTATTTCACATTGATATAATGAGTTGAAAAAGTTCAGGGGCATGAGCATGCGATTGATTCTGCGGGAGTGTCAGTGGGACCTTGATCATGACTGTGGATCCACTTCACGCTCACAACTGCATAGAGTCAGACTCCGAGTTCAATTCTGTCAGCACCATAATGGGACATTGGCGGCTTCAGTTTTCTACAATGGAAGAGAGTGAATGTGCATCATCCATCTTTTTTACAGTCTTTGGCCTGTAGCTAGACCCATGCCAATGATTCCTGGATTATCTTAAAAATAAAGAACATATTCATTCTACACACATGCATCCTGCATCTTCTAATTGCACATTACACCAGTCCAACAAATACATAATGAAACATGACTCTCTGTTTGTTTGGTTTTGTGCTTGCTTTTAATATCTATCTATCTATCTATCTATCTATCTATCTATCTATCTATCTATCTATCTATCTATCTATCTATCTATCTATCTATCTATCTATCTATCTATCTATCTCTTTCTTTCTTTCTTTCTTTCTTTCTTTCTTTATTTCTTCCTTCCTTCCTTCCTTCCACAATCTCAGGAATCTCAGATTATGCCTGTCAGATCGTCCATCATGCCTTCCAGCCTGTTTTACCATTAACTATAAGAAAGTGTGGTTTACAGTGGAGCATTCAGGACTGGGGGATCTGAGATGAACACACACTGTCTTCCTGCATGCTCATGAAGACATCCCACTTTATTCATGCAAACCAAAAGTATTTATACACTGATAACAGCAGTGCGTGGACATTTTCTGCTGGTCCAGGTATCAGATAGATTGAAACAAAACACACAGCACATAATCATAATACAAAATAAGTCCTGTGTCATGTTGACATGGAAATACATGTGTATTTCAAGTACATAGCTATAATCAAGGATAGCACTTGATCAGCTTATTTAAAGAGGTAATTAAATGATTACATTCTTTTCATTGTATTTGATAGCAGTATATAATATAATAGGGTACATGATATAAGAGAATTTCCTTTCGATATCTATCTATCTATCTATCTATCTATCTATCTATCTATCTATCTATCTATCTATCTATCTATCTATCTATCTATCTATCTATCTATCTATCTATCTATCTATAATCTATCTATCTATCTATCTATCTATCTATCTATCTATCTATCTATCTATCTATCTATCTATCTATCTATCTATCTATCTATCTATCTATCTATCTATCTATCTATCTATCTAGTTAGTTACATAGCTAGACACAGTATGTGTATATTCCACTGTTGTACAAACACTGTATGCTGTATCCTTATAAATGGGGTAAATAAAAACTTTTGAGTAGTTGAAATTAATGTATTTGAGTACTCTGATTTTTTTTAAAAACACAACAATAATAATTGTTTATATTCATTCAGTTCAAGTAATTTTACTTTGTCTATTTGGTAGTTAACTTAATATATTTAGTAAAATGAACCATTTTTAAAACTGACCCTGTTTCATAATTTTGTTCATTTTACATGACTTAACTTTTCCACAATACTCAACTTTACATACAAGACTTAACTTTACTAAAAATACTGAATTTGTTTTGAGTGTACTATTATTACTTCATTTTAATGAGATACCATGTATTACTATTCACAGGGCAATGTAGCACTTTCATTGCCATATTTTTCTTGCATAATGTTTTACTTCAAAGCACACTAACAAAGCCCCCATCCACTGAGTGACTGGAAGAGGGCATAATTATTGAAAGCTTTCTGGTTTGATTAGTTAGTGTGCAACTTGTTAATTCATGCCTAATTAAAGAAGTGAAATGAGACACAGGGCTGACTAAATAATTGAGCTGATCTGTCTTATACACCAATAACATCAATGTTGTTGTCATCTCTACAAATAATTGTAGAATGTTTATTTACAGAATGTGATATCTTTAAAGACATTGTATGCCAATAATTATTGTTGGCTGTTAAAGAGACATTCATCCATCCATCCATTTTCTGTACCACTTATCCTACACAGGGTCCCACAGAGGCTAGAACCTATCCATGGGGACCTGGGGCACAAGGAGAGGGGACACCCTAGAGAGGGTGCCAACACATATCAGTGTTATTACTTTATCTGGTTGTTTTCTGACAGTTTAGGTTGATTTTCTTTTACATGCTTACAACATACAGACTCATGACAACTAAAACCTCTAGTACAGTCACCTTTGAATCGTTATTTAATTTTTTTTTAAATGCATTTTCATAATCCATGGACATGGTTTGAATCCATGGATGGTTATTCAGTCATTTTGGTCAAATTACCCATAACTGCTATTTGTTTACTGTTGTTTGGTAGAGGTTAGTATACCTTGGCATGAAACCAAACACAGGGTAGTCATTATGTACACATACGTTTGATAGACAGTGGCACACCACAGTGGTCATTCTTATTCCTTCTGTTTTCAGCTCTGTCCTTTTGTTCATCTGTGTTCTTTTATGATTCTCATGACAAAATTTTTAACAATTTTCTAATGGAAAAAATAGAGAAGTTAGTTGGATAGTTAATAAAGAAAGGTAGAAACAAAGGTCTGAATGGCAGTTTCCCAGTCACACATAAATGCTATTTTCCGTCTCAGAAGAGGAGCCAAGGGATGAAAGCCAGAGCTGAGGTGGCAGAGAGAGAGAGAGAGAGAGAGAGAGAGAGAGGGAGAGAGGGAGAGAGGGAGAGAGAGGGAGCTTGTGATAATCCTGAAAACAGTACATCATTGTCGTACATTTGCTTGGCTAATTTGGCTAAGCAGATGGCAGGTCCCAAATATTAAACACTCCCCAGTCTTTCCTACAAGCAAGATTCAAACCTACTTTTACTTCCACTCATTTATGTCTTTATAGTCAGAGACGTAGATTGTTCCTTGTCTACCAAAACCAATCTTTCTTACAGACCGCATTTTTTTTTAGACCAGATTATGTCACATCAGGGTGCAGACTGTGTTGGGTCATGTTAATGGCTTAAGCAAACATTGTAGCCCTTAGTAGCAACCTTTAGCACATGCAAAAGAAGCATTAATGTGCATTAAATGAAATGTTGGAATTAAAGATTGCTGATTCACAGCAGTATTAAGCATTCCCTTGGCTACTGTCAGATGTCTTTCTGCAAGTTGAGACTTGCTTTTTGACCTTTGCTATTGCATGTACTTTACATTCATCTCTTTGAATTTTTATTTTGGTCACCAGCATGCACTCCCGTGATGCATAGGTGTTATTTTTCGCATTTCCTGGCTGGCATTTAAATGTGACTCACTAAGGAATGTGGGCCTGACATTTGTGCAATAGGGTGGTGGTCCTCCTGGCTATTGTTAAAGACCCATACATGCTCAGTTTAATGCCTGGGTCTCTTGTTAGAGGCAGGTGAATATATCTTCATGCAATAAAGATGCTTGGTGCTTGGTATTTGTATACATTCTGCTGATCCCTGGATATGTTCCCTTCACTAAAGCCCTCTGGTATTAAGATTGCATTAGTGAATTGAATTAAATCAACTTTAATTATCCCCAAGGGGCAGTAGGTGGCAGGGCATATTGACCATCATTTTCAAACAAAGCAGAAAAAGCACACAGACATAAAATTTGTATCAGACAGTAGCAGCAATTATGGGCTGAATTCAGAGGTGGCTATGTAAGCTCAATAGATAAGTCAATATTTATGTGTGAAAGGTTATCTGTATTCAAAGCCGAGCAAGGGCTCAAGTTGAATGTCTGGATGGCCCATTCAGATTATTAACATTTCTCAAATATAGTTTTGTCTTTGAGTTTGCCAGGTTTTTTGTGAGGCTCTCTTAGACTCTCTTTTAATACTGTCTAGGACCTTCCTGCTAAATCAAGCATTATATGGTGTAGAAAATAAGTAGATTCAGGGTGGCTGTGGCTCAGGTGGTAGAGCGGGTTATCCACTAATCGTAGGGGTGGCAGTTCGATTCCCAGCCCATATGACTCCACATGCCGAAATGTCCTTGGGCAAGACATTGAACCCAAAGTTGCTCCCAATGGCAAGTTAGCGCCTTGCATGGCAGCTCTGCTACCATTGGTGTGTGAGTGTGTGTGTGAATGGGTGAATGAGACACCGTGTAAAGCGCTTCATAAGTGAAGTGCTACATAAGTGTACCATTTAGATTTTTATTGTTATTTTCAGATTATATTTTTTGAGATTGTTATTTTGTTTCAATTGCAAAAGATGTAGCATAAAAGCAATGCAATTAGTAAAATAATAATAATAAATATAGCTGCAAGCAGCAGTTATTGGGGTTCAAACCATTTAGGGTGCTTAAAGATGTTAAAAGATATTACTTAATCCTTTAAGGACCGAAATCAAAGAAAAACCCAGATAATTTTAAGAAATATCATCCTTCAGTTTGTCTAATAGCTGCTGAATATTACTCAACCAATGGTGGCCATGTTTTTCAAGATTGACAATTGTCCTCAGATATGCTGACTGAATCTTGCACAAGGACACTTCTTGCTAGATTTAAGTCTATTGGACCAACGGTTCCACATTTACTACATATTTCATGTTTTGTTCTGTTATAGCACCATCAATTGGTCAGTATTTTTTTTTCAAAGTTGTCCTCAGATTGAACCCATACGTAAGTATCCCAGGATTGGTGAAAATATCTAATTCTATTCAAGAGTTATAGCCATTTAAGTAAAAGTGGCCACCCCTACTTCAAACTTTTTGATGTGCCCTTATGAGGGTAGTGATAACTATTGATTTAAGTAGTCCAAATTATTATCCCGCTATAGGATTATTACAGTTGAGCAAAAAACATCTGGGTTATGAGACGTTGCGTGAGCTCTATGCTGTGGGAAGCGCCCTCATGCGTGACCGCCATCTGAAGTTGGGTAACATCATGCCTATTTATAGATCTGCTGTGATCAAGTGACATGGCAATCAAGAGCGTCGGGTGATATAAAAACGGCACCTGTGAACTGCGCTGTCAGTTAGTAGATAGCCTACTATCTGAAGCGAAGGCTTGCCCCAGTATGACAAACCTATGCAATGTCTTGTTCCCTTCTCAGGGAACAGGGTTACATGGGTAACAAAGATGTTCCCTTTTAAAGGGAACTTAATGCTGCATGAGTTCCATGCTGTGGAAACGGCAGTACCCACTCCGTCATAATGAGGGTATGGCCTGTACAAAAACTATCCAAGCCTGAGGGTCACTCCAACACACTCGAGCCTTGGGTGAAATGTATATCCAAACTGTAATATTGATGTGCGTGTGGCACACACATCCTGTAAGGGTACCCCTTTGGACAAAGCCTTTGAGGAGGCGACAATCCCAGTGGAATGAGCCCTTATGCCCAGAGTCGTACCTAGAGCGCGTGCCTCATAAGCGGTAGAAATTGCTTGTACTATCCAATTAAATATGCGCTGCTTGGATACAGCATCATCTTTACTTTACCAGCAGCTACTCCAACTTATACCACTGGCTGGAGCAATGAAGGTAAATACAGAGAGCCCTTACTGGACACAGTTGGTGCAATTTCTCTTGTTCCAGTGTGAAGAATGGCAGAAAACCTGCAACACTACTGGCTGGACAGCAGATGTAGGCACTTTAGAAATAAAAATCTGGCCTATGAATTAGGAACCCTGCTGAGAAGTCCTTGGCTAATCCAGGGGCAAAGTCAAGGCAGGAAGGCAGGAAAAGAGAGAGCTTTTATAACTCCTACTAGCTTGAGAGATGCCAAGGCCAGCAGAAAAGCTACCTTTAGAGTCATAACCTTCTCAGAGGCTGATTTTAAGGGCTCAACTGTGGCATGTGACAGACCTTCCAGGACCACAGAGGGGTCCCAGAAAGGTATGCGTGGTCTACAGATGGGCCTCGGCCAATTATTGGTAGAGAGAAATTGTCTTTTATTTCATGCTGTATGTTGTGCCTGTACAAGGATGCATGCATAGGAAGGTCATGTCATGTCATTTAGATTAGTACAGAATGTTTGTCTGCTTACAGAGACACAAACAAGTTTTTCTGTTAAGAGTTCGTCTGCATATTTGCTAAGACCCTGAAACAAAGCCTGTTTGAACTGCCTCAAACTGTTCCTTATCGATATGTAGAAGTGTACCGTGCCCTGCGCTTCAAATATATACTACATGTTCAGCAAATGCTCCCCAGAGAAACCTCATATTTTATTCTGTACTCATCATTCTGTAATAAACGTATTCAACTGAGAGGACAAGTCTGGGAGTCTTGTCTAATTTCCGTGACACACCATGCATAAACCTCAAATTTAGAGGATGTCACTGGGTCTAGATGAGGTTCCTCACAACATGAGACAACTTGAGCACATACAATTTCCACGTGAATGGTGCTCTAGCTTTCAACATGGTCTCTACAAGCTCAGTTGTGAGACCAGAATCTATGAGCTGGTGCCCCTCAGTGGCCAGACCCACAGTTTCTATAGATCAGGCCGTGGGTGATAAATCAGCCCTCTGGCATGAGACAGTAGATCCCTGCAGATGGGAATCTCCCAAGTAGTGCTGTCCAGCAGGGATATTATCTCTGAGAACCATATTTGAGCTGGCCAATAAAATAAGATAAGATAAAAACTTTATTGATCCCACACTGGGGAAATTCCCTCATTACAGCAGCTCAATTACGCACAAAAATAAACAGATAGGAAAGAATATACATTAAATACGAACTGAATTGAAAAAAAGTCAAAAAAATATATATACAAAAAAATAGATAAATAAGAATAAAAGTAGTGAAAAATAATAATAATGGTAATATGTACACTGTGAACACCTCAGTGTATGTATAGATGAACACAAATAAGAAATGTATACAGATTCATATATGTATACAGAGTAACAACTCATTTATATACAAAAAAGTGATGAATGTATTATTGAACAGTTAGCATTAAGGGTAAGCAAAAATAGTAATAAATTAAGAAATGTTCATATGGCAGAATTATTATGAATATGTAGGCTGATGATGCAAAAACAATTAGCAGTGCAACATTGTTATTTGCATTAAAGAGTCTGACTGCGGTAGGGATGAAGGACCTGCTTAAGAGCTGCTCAGGGATCACAGTGTCTCATACAGGGGTGAGAGGAATTTCCCATTATAGATGCCAACTTAGCTAACATCCTCCTCTCCCTGACCACCTCTATGCTGTCCAGACGGCAGACCAGAACAGAGCTTGCCCTCTTAAGCAGTTTGTTAAGATGTTTCCTGCTTCTCTCTGTGCTCCTGACTCCCCAGGAAACTACTGCATAGAAGAAAGCAGATGCTACCACAGTATCATAGAACAATTTTAGCAGGGTCCTGCACACACAAAAATACCTCAGTCTCCTCAACAGGTGAAGAGGACTTTGCCCCTTTTTATACAGGACATCGGTGTTTATGGACCAGTCCAGTTTATTGTTGAGGTGAACACCCAGGAATTTGTATGTTTCTGCCCTCTCTGTCAACACCCTGGAAGTTCATAAGGTGCTACTAGCAGCAGACATAGACAGTCTTGGTAAACTTTTGCTAAAACTTGTGAGAGCAGAGCAATCACAGGAAAAATTTACAGATGTGATCTAGGCCACATGTGCACCATGGTGTCCAGCCCCAATGCTGTGGGAGGAGTGATAGTGTCTTGTCTCCTCGAGGCAAACACATCCACTTACGCTTGGCCTAGCTTATGCCATATGGACTCCACTACATGTGGATGGAGCCTCCAATCCCTGGACCTCAGTCACTGCCTCAACAGGATATCTGCCCCCACATTCTATCTGCCCAGAATCTACATTGCACTCACTGATAAAAACTTTCCCTCTGCCCAAAGAAGAATTAGTTGCACCTGACTGAACAGGGGGCAGAAACAAATAATCCTCCCTGGTGGTTTATATATGAGACCACCACTGTGTTGTCTGTGAAACCTCTCAATTGAGAAAGAAAGAACTTCAGTACTAGTAACATGGTCTACTAGAAACAATATGTCTGCGTTTCTAGGTGATTTACATGCCCCTCCAGATGAGGGCCGCACCAAAGTCAGTTTGCAGGACAGCCATCTAAGACTACGCCCGAGCCTGTAATAAAGGTGTTTGTCATTACCATCTTGCGATAAGGAGAAAGCCCTAGAGTGTGACCCTGAGGCTAGAAACCGCTGACACCTCCAAATTCTCAGAGCCCGTAGGCATAGTCTTGTGACAATGATTACTCTCAGAGGTTTTGTCCGCAGATAAAACCCCCCAACTTTTCAGTCGACTTTTCCACTGTCTACTGTGCAATAGGCCCTAAGATTGACACATGGACTGCTGCTGACATTGACTGCTGCTGCCAAAAGCCCCAACAGTCTCTTGTAGAGACCAAAAGGTATGCCCAGATTCAGCTTTATCTTGCTTAATGTTGATAGGATTGACCCTATGCATGTTGGGGATAGAAACACCCCCATTGCTGTAGAATCCATATGTGGCAACGGGCCGGCAACCGGCGCACAAGAGACAAATATTGCTCCTCCTGTGACTGCTGCAGTGGTGCTGAAGAGACATCTCTGCTTCAGCACCACCAATGTTTTGGACAGCCGGAGAGCAAGTGGCAGCAGGGCAGAGCCGCCGACACACTTATGGCCGGTGAATGGTGCACGGCACGGAAGAATCCAGCAGGCAAGGGGAGAGGATAAAAGGGCGATATTCTGCTCGCAAAGGGAGAGGATAGATAGATAGATAGATAGATAGATAGATAGATAGATAGATAGATAGATAGATAGATAGATACTTTATTGATCCCCAAAGGGAAATTCAGGTTCCTAGTAGCTCAAAGACATAACACACAATACAGCATACAACGAAATAAAAATACAAGTAGAATGCTAAAGAAGACTCAAGAAGAACAGTAAAATATACCAATCATGAATCCACAGACTGGGAATGAAGGGGTTATACATGCGGTCTAATATAGTCCTTCGACAGTATAAATAGCAAAACAATCACACAGTGATTCAGTACACACATTGTTGTAAGAGGTCATGGAAGTGTATGTGAATGTATGAAGGGGTGAAGAGGCAGATAGACTATGCAGAGAAGTCTACAGTGCCTTGCGAAAGTATTCGGCCCCCTTGAACTTTTCAACCTTTTGCCACATTTCAGGCTTCAAACATAAAGATATAAAATTAAAATTTTTTGTGAAGAATCACAAACAAGTGGGACACAACTGTGAAGTGGAACGAAATCTATTAGATTTTTGAAACTTTTTTAACTAATAAAAAAATTAAAAGTGGGGCGTGCAAAATTATTCGGCCCCTTTGCGTTACTTTGTAGAGCCACCTTTTGCTGCGATTATAGCTGCAAGTCGCTTGGGGTATGTTTCTATCAGTTTTGCACATCGAGAGACTGAAATTCTTGCCCATTCTTCCTTGCAAAACAGCTCGAGCTCAGTGAGGTTGGATGGAGAGCGTTTGTGAACAGCAGTTTTCAGCTCTTTCCACAGATTTTCAATTGGATTCAGGTCTGGACTTTGACTTGGCCATTCTAACACCTGGATACGTTTATTTGTGAACCATTCCTTTGTAGATTTTGCTGTATGTTTGGGATCATTGTCTTGTTGGAAGATAAATCTCCGTCCCACTTTCAGGTCTTTTGCAGACTCCAACAGGTTTTCATCCAGAATGGTCCTGTATTTGGCTGCATCCATCTTCCCCTCAATTTTAACCATCTTCCCTGTCCCTGCTGAAGAAAAGCAGGCCCAAACCATGATGCTGCCACCACCATGTTTGACAGTGGGGATGGTGTGTTGAGGGTGATGAGCTGTGTTGCTTTTACGCCAAACATATCGTTTTGCATTGTGGGCAAAAAGTTCGATTTCTGTTTCATCTGACCAGAGCACCTTCTTCCACATGTTTGGTGTGTCTCCCAGGTGGCTTGTGGCAAACTTTAGACAAGACTTTTTATGGATATCTTTAAGAAATGGTTTTCTTCTTGAGACCCAAGAGACCCCAAACTTCCCTTTCCTGAGCCACATTAACCAGCTCTGACTGGTGAATCCCGAGGCGTTCCCAGGCCATTGTGGAAATATAATCTCTCCACCTAGTCCTGGGTCTTCCCCGAGGTCTCCTCCCAGCTGGACGTGCCTGGAACACCTCCCTAGGGAGGCCACATAATTAGTAACATACTTCCAACTTTTTTGCGGACCAGGAAATAATGGCTGTATAAACCTCCCTCCCTCAGGGAATGGAGTACATGTTCTATGGCCCCTTTGTCAAAGAGGGATCTTACTTACTCCGCCAATGTCAGGCTCTGCTCTGTGCTGACTACTGTGGTGAGCACACCTCTGAACCAGGGGGGCATGCTCTGAACTGGACCCAGTAACCCTTTTCAACTTTGGACAGAATCCATGGAGACACATTTGGCACATCTGAGAGACACACGGAGACACATTTCCATGCTGCCAGATGGTCTTTTAGTGATGTTAACTTTTCCACATTCTATTGGAGGGAAGGCATCAGTTTTTCAGTTGCCCTGTGAAAGCTCGCTGACCAGAGAACACTGAAAACTTGGGACAGCTTTGGCTAGGGGAGGCCCTATAGAAGTACTGTGGGAATAATTGCTCCAACAACCTCATATCCCCTGATACGTCCTTCTTTGTCTGCTGGGCCTTTATGATCATTCTAAGATCAGGCCTATTAGCAGGCTGTGGCCACCCGGTTCCCCTGGATCTCTATGGGGCGTGCCACCACACTCGCTTTCTGTGCCTCCCTCACACTAGTGCTAAACTTGACACAATGGGGAAGGAACTGGCTGAAAACCACCATATATTGAGCTCACTCAGCAGGTTTGCCTTGCCATTGTATGCAGTGACCCTCTACCGCATAGGTGGGCTCCTTCCCTAGACACTTCACACAGAAGTGTGTCCATCTGTCCCTGTAATGAAACATGAGCGAGGCGTTACACACTTCCTCTCTCACATACTTATCTCTCTCTTTTTTTAAAGAGACAGAAAAGTAAAGAGAGTTTTCGTATTTTTTTTAATAGAGAGAGGAAATGAAGAGGCTTTTTGTGCGCATTACTCAAACGACCGACATGCAGTCAAGAAGATAATAAGACTGGCTGCGCAGTTCACAGGTGCAGTTTTTGTATCACAATATGCGCTTAATCGCCACGTCACCTGTTCATGGCAGGCCTATAAAAAGGCATGATGTTACAAAAGTTTAAGATGCCGTTCAAGCACAAGGGTGCTTTCTACAGCATGGAGATCACACAACGTTGAGTTCCCTTTGAAAGGGGACCTAGGACTACTTTGTAAAACTAGGTTTCTGCAATAATCATAAATATTTAACAAATGATTAGATTGACAGCAGTGTTCCTATAGGCAAAGTTTTTCAGAATCAGAAGATCTTATGTATGATACAAAGAATAAGTGTTTATCTGAAATATTGAATGATATAAAATTATATTCATTTAGACATACAGCCATTTTCAAGAGTTATTTTACCATTATAACAGCATTAACTGGCCGAACTGTGCGCTTTTTGACAACTACCCTCAAACTGAGACCCTACATAAGTTTACAAAGTTTGGTGAAAATGCATCATTCCATTCAATAGTTATAGCCATGTAAGTAAAAGTGGCCATGCCCACTTCAAAACTTTTGCCCTTGACAGAGTAAATCAAAAGTTAAACCTTTTTTATATAAGTATTGATCTAACAAGTTCACTGTATTGTCCTGCTATAGTGTTATTTCACTTGAGCAAAAATACTTTGACTAATTTGCAAAAGTAGGCTTTTAACATTATCAGAAATATTCACTGAATGATTTGACAGACACCTATGCATCTTGAGGCAAACGTTTAAAATCAGAAGGCTTAATATATATATATATATATATATATATATATATATATATATATATATATATATATATATATATATATATACAGTATAGTATCTCACAAAAGTCAGTACAACCCTAAGTGAAAATTGGGCCCAATTAGCCATTTTCACTCCCCGGTGTCATGTGACTTGTTACATGACTAGTGTTACAAGGTTTCAGGTGTGAATGGGGAGGAGGTTTGTTAAATTTGATGTTATCGCTCTCACACTCCCTAAATGGTAAATGGCACACTTATATAGCGCTTTTATCCAAAGCGCTTTACACTGTGTCTCATTCACCCATTCACACACACACTCGCACACAAATGGTAGCAGAGCTGCCATGCAAGGCACTAACTTATTTGGTTCAGATAGTGTCAAGCGTGTGTGGCGGCATCCAGGTGAAGAGTACAAAGACAAGTGTGTCTTGCCTACAGTCAAGCATTGTGGTGGGATTGTCATGATCTGGGGCTGCATGAGTGCTGCCGGTACTGAGGAGCTACAATTCATTGAGGGAACCATGAATTCCAACATGTACTGTGACATACTGAAGCAGAGCATGATCAGTATGTAGTATTCCAGCATGATAATGACCCAAAAAACACCTCCAAGACGACCACTGCCTTGCTAAAGAAGCTGAGGGTGAAGGTGATGGACTGGTGATGGACATATCTCCAGACCTAAACCCTATTGAGCATCTGTGGGGAATCCTCAAATGGAAAGTAGAGGAGCACAAGGTCTCGAACATCCACCAGCTATGTGATGTTGTCATGGAGGAGTGTAAGAGGACTCCAGTGGCAACCTGTGAAGCTCTGGTGAACTCCATGCCCAAGAAAGTTAAGGTAGTGCTGGAAAATAAAGGTGGCCAAACAAAATATTGACACTTTGGACCCAATTTGAACATTTTCACTTAGGAGTGAACTCACATTTGTTGCCAGCAGTTTAGACATCAGTGGCTGTGTGTTGAGTTATTTTGAGAGGACAAAAAAATTTACACTGTTACACAAGCTGTACACTCACTACCTTTCATAGAAGCAAAGTGTCACTTCTTCAGTGTTGTCACATTAAAAGAAATAATCAAATATTTACAAAAATCCTTCCTATCCCTCCTTTTTTTATATATATATATATATATATATATATATATATATATATATATATATATATATATATATATATATATCCTTCCTATGTTTCCGCGTACCATAGCTACCTCAAGACGAAAGTTAAAACTTTTTTATATCTTTTGATACTGAGACATCATAGACTCGTTTGCCACTCATTTAGTCCCAATTAGACAAAAAACCAAGACTAGTTTTCAAAAGTAGGTTTGACAAAAATTCCAAGACAGCGGAAAATGTTTATAGGCAGAAATTAAATTGTTTTCTTTGTGTGGTCCCAAGGATTCTATCGATATATGACACTCAGGTCTGTGACAAACGCTTCAAAGGCTATGGCCATTTTTCTAAACATGCTCACTATAGTGCCACCATCTGGCCGAGCGAGCCAAAACTTTATGCCGCTGTAGAACTCTGGGGTACTACCTTCCCCCAAAGTTTCATCTCTCTAGGCCTTATGGTTTGGTCTGCACGATCCGTTTTAAGGCATAATAATAATAATTTAAAAAAACATTTAAAAAAGAATAATAAAAATGCTTACAATGCAATAGGATTTTAGCCCTTCGGGATTGAACCCTTAACATAATAGTAAGTGTCAGAGGTTGATATAGAAATTAACATCATTCATCAGCACTGGATAGTATATATATATATATAAAATATATACTGCTCAAAAAAATAAAGGAAGCATTAAACAGCACAATATAACTCCAGGTGTTGCCTTTAATTTTTTGAGAAGTATATTTTGAATTTATTGAGACTGATTGTCATTTATATTCCTAGTCGTGATTATCACTTTGAGTAGGTGGGACGATGATTTGGTCACAGTCTGCAGCAGAAGGGTGGTGTTTGGTTGATTAGTGTTAGTGAGCTGAGTGTGTATATATATGTTGCCATTAGCAGAATCAAAAAATTATGCATGCCACACATTCCAAAAAAGTTGGGACAGGGGTAATTTAGGACTAATAGCGATGTGACAAGTTGAAATAAGGAGGTGATGTGAAACAGGTGAGGCAATCGTCTAATCATAGTATATAAGGAGCCTCCAAAAAAGGTCCTTCAAGAGCAAGGATGGGTTGAGGCTCACCAATCTTCCAACAGATGCATCAGCAAATAATCCAACACTTTGAGAAGAACATTCCACAAAGACAGATCGGTAGGATTTTGGACATTTCACCTTCACCTTAAAAGATTCAAGGAATCTGGTAAAATCTCAGTGCATAAAGGGCAAGGCTGAAAACCACTTCTGAATGCACGTGATCTCTGATCCCTCAGACATCACTGACTTAGAATACTTTGGTAAAACTTTGTCAGTCAACACCATTTGCCGCTGCATCCACAGATAGAAGTTAAGGCTTTACTATGCAAAGAAGAAGCCATACATCAACACTGTCCATAAGCGCTGCTGACTTCTCTGGGTGCGGTCTAATCTGAAATGTAGTGTACTAATAGTAGTACAGTGGATTTCAACAAAACAGCCACTGTGTTCTCCAGGCCAAACTGGAAAAGGAGCAACCAAGCTGTTATCAGTGTCAGGTCTAAAAGCAAGCATCTGTCATGATATGGGGGTGTGTCAGTGCCCATGGCATGGGTAACTTGCACATCTGTGAGGGCACTGCATAAAGATATGTACAGTGCCTTGCGAAAGTATTCGGCCCCCTTGAACTTTTCAACCTTTTGCCACATTTCAGGCTTCAAACATAACGATATAAAATTTTATTTTTTGTGAAGAATCACCAACAAAGTGGGACACAATTGTGAAGTAGAACGAAATCTATTGGATATTTTAAACTTTTTTCCAATGTTGTCCTAAATGACTGATGGTGATAAATAGAATCCACCTGTGTGTAATCAAGTCTCTGTATAAATGCACCTGCTCTGTGATAGTCTCAGGGTTCTGTTGAAAGCGCAGAGAGCATCATGAAGACCAAGGAACACACCAGGCAGGTCCGTAATACTGTTGTGGAGAAGTTTAAAGCCGGATTTGGATACAAAAAGATTTCTCAAACTTTAAACATCCCAAGGAGCACTGTGCAAGCGATGATTTTGAAATGGAAGGAGTATCAGACCACTGCAAATCTACCAAGACCTGGCCGTCCCTCTAAACTTTCAGCTCAGACAAGGAGAAGACTGATCAGAGATGCAGCCAAGAGGCCCATGATCACTCTGGATGAACTGCAGAGAACTACAGCTGAGGTGGGAGAGTCTGTCCATAGGACAACAATCAGTCATACACTGCACAAATCTGGCCTTTATGGAAGAGTGGCAAGAAGAAAACGTGTTGGATAACTCTGCTTCAATAAAATAAATAAATAAAAACTGTACTGTGTGTTTACTCAGGTTGCCTTTGGTTTATGTTTGAAGATCTAAAACTCTTTAGCATGAGAACAGAAAAAGAAGATATCAGATATCAGCAAATACATTTTCACAGCACTGTACTTATATACTAAATTTGTATTTTTAAAGCAATGTACTTGAAACCTGATTAATTTTACACTGTAGATAATAATTAGATATATTGTGAATAAGTCTGCCATGTTATGAAGGTACTTTTTTAATGATCTCTAACAGAATTTTGCATTAATTCCAAAATATGTCACTTCATGAAAATGTGCAAAAGGAATAATACATGAAATGACTGATATTTTGAGCAAAGATATGAATAAGTTATAATTTTAGTTTAACACAAAATTCAACTACTGTGATTGGGGTATTTTTTTCTGGAATTGTTATGTGCTTACATATCACCTTGCGGGAATAACAGCAACAAGTCATGTCTATTAAGAGAGAACACTTGTAGAAGGAGCTGTCCACTCCATGGTCAGAGTCGCAGTGAAGCCAAAGCCTGTAACATTGGGCACAAGGCATGAGAATTCATCTCAAATGGGACGCCAGATTATCACAGGGCAACATGCGCACACACACACACACACACACCACACATTCACACAATCATTCACACCTATGAGAAATTTAGCATGTCCAATCTGGCTAGCTGCAGGTTTTTGGATAGTGGGGTGGAAAAACTGAGATCCTGGAGTAAAGCCACAAGAAAATGGGAACATGCAAAACCCAAAGTCAAGATAAAACCCAGCATGCCAGAGCTGTAAGGCTGCAATGCTACCTTACTTCATAATAGAAAGCTTCAGATGAGTCAAGTGACTGATTTTTGTTAACTCACAGTAGAACATCCTGAATACTAATTTGATTATTTCTGGTATTTCAGATTCACATAAATGTGATGATATGACATACAGTCATGGGAAAAAATAAGTACATCCCATGGAAATTGTTGGCTTTGACATATTTGGAAAAGCAAATATTTGATCATCTTTGAAACAGTGCCTATTAAAGAAGCTGATATACTTGAAAAAAAAACATACAAAAAATAGCTTTTTCAATAATTTATTCAAAAGAAATATCACTAAATGTGACATTCTTCTGTGGAAAAAAGTACTGAAGCTAGTATTATAGTATATCCTATAACCTTTAGCAAAAATAACTTCTTAGGGTTAAGGTTATGGTTATTTTTGACCACACTTTCATGCAATATTCTTTAATTTCCAAGTTGTTTTAGGGGTTTCTTGCATGTACTGCACATTTCAAATCCCCCCACAACATTCCATTGGGATTCAAACCCTACTAAATTTGGGATTTTGGGGTTCTTAGAGTTTTTTTGTCATTTGAAATCTGCGCCCTTGGGTAGATTATTTACCTTACTGTGGAATGACTGTCACTTCGTGGCGAACTCGCGACTACAGTTCCCAGGGTGCAGCGTGAAATACATTCTTGGCCGAGGAGTGTTACACTTCCCAGTCACACACACTCTCACATTCCCTGGAATACTGATTGCGGACACCTGTACTCTATCACAGGTTATAAAGGACCTCGTTAACATCAGAGCCTTGCGAAGTAAACGCTCCAAACTATCTTCTCTGTTGGTCACCAAGCCATTGTTCTCGTTTGGATTTTTTAATTTCTCAAAGATCTTACTTTGTTTATAGACCACGATTACCTGCCTTGCCCAGTGTGGACTGTTTGCCCGATAGCCTGACTTGCTTCTGTCTTCCGTGTTTGTCTTCTGCCTGACCCTTGCATTCTCGTTTCGGCGTCGCCCGCACTTGCTTCCAAAAAAGGTATCGTAACAGATTACTTCGCCTACTAAGGAGCCAGCGGGCACTCTGGAATGGCAACACTACATCCTCGAACAGAACCAAACGATAAATCTGCAGAAGGAACAGATATCACACTTAACCGAGCAAGTGTCGCGTGTGTGTCCGTCCACGTCACCGCCACTGCCGCCTGCGCACATTCCACTTCCAGAGCCAGCGTATGTTCGGCCAGTGTGGTTGCGCACATTCCACCACTGCTGCCTGCGCACATTCCGCTACCAGCACAGGCATGCATTTAGCCAGCACTGGCTGTACACATTCCAGCCCTGCCGCCTGCACACTTTCCACCACTACCCATGCCGGAGAGATATAAGGGTTTCTTGCTACAGTTCTCACTTTCTTTTGAGAGGTAGCCTGACAGGCCAGAGGTCCATAAGATCACGCACTTCATGGAGCTCCTAACCGGATGCGCCTTGCTATGGGCTATGGTGGAGTGGGAGCAAGGGGGCGGTGCCAGACCCTTGCTAGTGGAGTTCATCTCCCGCTTCCAGTGTGCCTTTGTTCATTCCCTTCACAGTTGGGAGATCGGCCAGGAGCTCATGAAAATCATGCAAGGCTCTCATGACGCAGTGGATAAATCAATTATAATTATAATTTTTTTAAGTTAAGAATAAGTTTTTTGCATTAAATTTAAATATCCCTTAGTTTTGTCAGTAGTTTGCCTTGTTGTTGAGGAAAATATCTAAAACTTTCCTGTCCACACAACAATATTTAATTGCTTTTATTTTGGGCTGTACTTCACTGCCAGGCCAAAACATATAATAGGTTTTGAAAGAGTGAGAAAAGAGCAACAAAATCAATAAATCAAAACACATAAATACAATCACAATTGAAACAAAGCAAGCATGTTACACAAAGCATTATTTAGTAATTTAGTAGTGGTTACATTGGCCATATACTGTCCTGCAGAATTGTGACCATCTTCTTAAGACAGGTGTTGAGAAGGGCAAACCGCAAGGATCTTGGCAAAATCTAAACCCTTTCTGCATGATCAAAGCAGTCAAATTGTGGTTATGTGGGTGTAGCAATACTTAATAATACGTGTAGCAAAGACCAGTCACATTATTCATTTGATCATGTGTGGCAGAGAAAAAATTGTTCACAATGATAGATTTACTGGGCTCTGAGAGATTTCTACTGTGTGACAAAGATGGGAAAAACCCAGGCTTAAGCATCAATCTCCTCAATGATCCTGTCTTTGAGAAGGTGATCCAGTTCAGTGGAGATAGCATCTCTCACTGACAGAGGTAAGCAATTCATTTTTTGATGGATAGACGCACCTGAGAGCTTTACATTATTGATAAGGCCTTTTGCACTGCCCAGCATGCCTGACAGAAAAACTGAAGAGCAGCTTCAGAGGAGTAGACATTCCAAGCTCAGAAAAGGAAGCGGGATGGTGGTAAAATGACACCCTCCTGGACACCAGATGACACTGTTGCTGTTGGAGGAGACTTAGAACACTAAGAAACACTAAGCAATAAGAACAGAGATTGTGGCAATAGAAACATTGGGAACAACCATTGAAACTGGGTCAAACGTTGTAAAACTGTCTAATGCAGGGGTGTCCGATCTTATCTGCAAAGAGCCGGTGTGGGTGCAGGTTTTCTTTCCAGTCAAGCAGGAGTCACACCTGATTCTACCTGTTTAATCAATTGAGCTTGGCTTGAAGCAGACTGAGGTGTGGCTTCTGCTTGTTTGGAATGAAGACCTGCACTCACACTTGCCCATTCCAGATAAAATTAGACACCCTTGATCTAATTAATATGTTTTATCATCGTGTAGCTGTACCTGGAATGCCCTCCCTATGTACCATCAAAACGTGTGCTTTCCGACAAGGGGGAATAACATTCTTGAACAAGTGTACAGTAATGTAAAAGATGCCTACAACGCTGTGCCCCAGCCACTCTTCGGACAGTCAGATCACATATCAGTGTTTCTCTATCCAGCCTACAGACTATTCCTTAAGTGAGCCCCTCCAGTAAGTAAAACTGTTAAAGTGCTGAATGAAGAATCAGAGTTAGTAGTTCAGGATTGCTTTGGGGAGTGTACAAATTTGTGTCTGTTTAAAATTGCTGCTCTAAGAGAGGATTCCACTGTGGACTTGGAGGAGTATGCTGCAGCTGTAACTGGTTACATCAGTACATGCACTGAGAACATAATTCCCACAAAATTCTGTAAGATGTATCCCAGTGCTAAACCTTGGATAAATTGCAAGCTGCGGGCCATGGTACATGCTCACTGCTTTCGCCTCAGGTGACATTGAGGAACATAAAAAGGCCAGATATAACCTTCTTAAATCAATCAGAAAGGCTAAGAGATATTACAGTATGAGGCTGGAAGGATATAACAGCACCGCAGATTCTCAGGCACATGTGGTAAGGCTTGCAGCATGTTACGGTACCGGAAAAAGAGCCAGGGAGCCATGATTACCAAGACTACACTCAGTAGTCATCCGACTGATAACTGGCGGAGAGGAAACATCATACAGAAGAGAGGTGGCAGAAATGATGGCCTAGTGTCAGGAAAATAATCCCTGCTTAAATGTATATAAGACCAAGGAAATGATTATTGATTCTAGGAGTAGGAGGGAGGAGCAGCAGACCCCAATGAACATTGGTGAGACAGAGGTGAAGAGGGTGAAAACCATTAAATTCCTTGAACCTACATCAGCGAGGATCTCACCTGGTCTCACAACATTCAGAAGCTCCTGAAGCAATCCCAACAGTGGCTGTACTTCTTAAGAAGGCTGAGGAAATTTTGCATGGCAACCAAAATATTCAGCAACTTTTACAGATGCTCAGTTGAAAGTGTGATCATCATTTCAGTCACAGTGTGGAAGCTGCACTGTTCAGCATAGGAAAGCTCTCCAGTGTGTGATAAAAAATTGCACAGTTCATTTGTGGAGTAGCCTTCCCATCACTTCAGGATATGTCCAGCACCACGGTCATCAGGAGGGCCCACAACATCTTCAGGAGCAATATACATCCACAACGCAACCTCTTCACACTTCTGGGAGACAGTGCATGAGTGTCAAATCAAGGAGAAAAAGACTCACAAACAATTTTTATCCACTAGCTATTAGACTACTGAACAAATACATTAAACACTAAGTACTTCACTCCGTATTACTCTCACTGACTGTGACCCTGATTGCTGCACAATGTATATTTGCATATTTTTTGTATATTTAGTCTGTAAATATACTATATTGTATATTTTTATGTAAGGGAGACTTGCAAAGTAAGAATTTCATTGTGTGGTCTAAACCGTGGTGTTTTTACTGTGCACATGACAATAAATCTCTCTTGATTATAGCTGAATACATTATTGTATAAAATCATGACAAGTTTCGACATCATCAATAACTGTTTTTAATAAGAATGTTAGAAAGAAAAATATGCAGTATATATTTTTTCAGTAGAATTGTAACGTAAAATTTTGAGTGTTTTGATGGCTTTGTTAATTAGCATGAGTGCATTGAATTTAATTTAGAGAAATTTGTTATATTTATTAATAAAAAAAAAATCAACTGTAAATTGCAGTCCTGATGTTGAAGTATTCAGTAGTTAAAAGGGATTCTTATGATTAATGCATGTTATTTATCTGATAAATGAACCATGTTATTTACAACAGTATTAAACATGTTCATACACATTATTATAATGCATATAGTTCCATTTAGTTTGTAGTTTGTGTTTGTCTTAGTTTTAGTTTCCATTTTATATCCATTTTGTTTGAAGTTTTGTTGTGTTTTGTCAAACTTCTGCCTGGTTTTCTTTTAGGCCAAAAAAATTTATAAAAATGTGATAATATCATAACCAGTCTCTTATGCAAGATGTAATGTGGAACCCATATGTACAATGAGGGGAAAAAAGTATTTGATCCCCTGCTGATTTTGGTGGGGATGGTGTTCTTGGGGTCATAGGCAGCATTCCTCCTCCTCCAAACACGGCGAGTTGAGTTAATGCCAAAGACCTCCATTTTGAGGTCTCATCTGACCACATCACTTTCACCCAGTTGTCCTCTGGTGGTCCGATGAGACCAAAATGGAGCTCTTTGGCATCAAATCAACTAGCCGTGTTTGGAGGAGGAGGAATGCTGCCTATGACCCCAAGAACACCATCCCCACCGTCAAACATGGAGGTGGAAACATTATGCTTTGGGGTGTTTTTCTACTAAGGGGACAGGACAACTTCACTGCATCAAAGGGACGATGGACAGGGCCATGTACCCTCAAATCGTGGGTGAGAACCTCCTTCCCTCAGCCAGGGCATTGAACATTAAAAGTAATTACTAAGTCATTACCATGTACTAAGTCATGTTTTGCAGATGGGGTCAAATACTTATTTCCCTCATTAAAATGCAAATCAATTTATAACATTTTTGACATGCGTTTTTCTGGATTTTTTTGTTGTTATTCTGTCTCTCACTGTTCAAATAAACCTACCATTAAAATGATAGACTGATCATTTCTTTGTTAGTGGGCAAACGGACAAAATCAGCAGGGGATCAAATACTGTTTTCCCTCATTGTAGAATATTGTGTGTACATGTCAAAAAGGTCTGCATATCATGGAAAGTGCTGATGCTGGACAGGCTTGCCTTGCGAGGGAAATCGTACGAGAGCATCTCTGTTTCCTTCAGTAAAATTATTGTATTTATTATTATTAAAATTACTGTATTTTCACATCAAAGCGGAGACATGGGAAAGAGTTTTTGCTTTAATCAAACTCAAACCTAAATGAAAAAAAGATAAGGCAGTTTTGTTAGTGCGTCCAAATTCAGTTCTATGGTTCATAACAAATGCTAGAAGCAATACTCACTATGGGTGGCAGTGGCACAGAGGCACCGCAGATAACTATAGAGTCCTTCACAGCCCTAAGGTTCTAGGTTTGATCCTGAATTCAGGTTACTGTCTGTATGGAAATTCAATGCATGTTCATCATTGTCCATGTGAGTTACCTCCGGGTTCTCTGGTTTCGTCCCACCTCCCAAAAACATGCTAGTAAGTAGACTGATTAGATAATTGCCCGTGTGTGTGAATGTGGGTGTGCGTGTCCCAGGTATACCATCCAGGGTGTATTCCAGTGCTCCATGTTTCCTGTATAAGCAACCCTGATCTTTATTAAATGACTGACTGTGCACAACAATCAGTTTGAAGACAGAGTATTTTTATGTATGAGTATGTTTTAATCAAATTGCTTCATATATACCTGTATTATTGCAAACAAAGAGCATGATGTAATGACTCCACCAGTTAGAGCTGAATTCAGTAAGACATCCTTGCTTTCTCATCATGGAATGACTTTCAGTGTTTTTAATTGTCTTGAATAGGGGTTGCTTGAAAAGGAGATTTTATCACAATGTGACTACCCTGGTTAAATAATGCAAAATAAAAAACAATAAAATGCATTCACAGACTTCTATGTTTGTCTGAGATGCTTTTTCCTCTGTTAGTCATATTGTCTCCCTCTACCTAGTCTAATTTAGAAGGTCTTGCAGGCAAAATGATAGATTTAAATTGTAATATCCGGGGCTTGGATGAATCTTCATGTTTCTGACATAGGTCAAGTTACCCATTGAACACAGTTGCGTTTGCCCTTGGGTAAAAACAAATGTGGTTTGATGGTTAAATGTGACAAATGGCCACAAGACAGAAGCAACCTATTCAGTGACCTACTCTTCCTTTCACCATAACTGCAGTAAAATGATGCATAGTAATCACTATGACTTTGTGTTATTTAGCAGACTTGCTTTTTAAGCCTTGCCAGAAAGTAATATGAGTGGATTTGCCTTCACAACAAACAGCATGAGGCTTATATATCTTACTCCTATCCAAAAGAGAGGCAACATTTCTTAGATGCATTTCAGTGTAACATTTGAAATGCATCTAGGAAAAATAAAAAAAAAAGTACTGAATCTTATCTAACTAGACTTGTCCTTGCTTGTGTCAAAAGTTTGGCTCAGGCAAACATCTGGCCCATGCGTCTACTCTGATGTGCTCAAATCTTTTTAAATATTATGGTGTCGATGTGTCTGTCTTTATATTTATCAGTACTGCAGCATGTCAGGTTATTCAAAATCAACTACAATAGTTTCTGTAACAATGTTCTGCAGGGGGACTTGGATAATGGTCATATATATATATATATATATATATATATATATATATATATAGAGAGAGAGAGAGAGAGAGAGAGAGAGAGAGAGAGAGATGTTGTAGGAAATTTACAAAGAACATCAGTTTTCAAATTTTATAAGAACCTTTCCAAAACCAAGGAACCAAAGGGGAGAGAGAGAGAGAGAGAGAGAGAGACGTTCTGTATTAATTAAAGATCTGTGAGCAAAATGACAATGCTGTAGCCCCATTGTGTCAGCTCATGCAACACATCTCTGTAAATACAGTAGAACTTTCTTCTTTAAGGGTATTGCTTCAAAAATCAATTGCTACATTTCTGTAATGTATATTTAAATACAGTATGCACAATGAAATTGAGGGAATGAAATTGCTTTACAACATTACTAGAAACTTATGGTATGTAAACCAGTGCTTGGTTTATTAATAAAGACATCGCTCCTACGCTTACTCCCTGTTAACCGTCTCGTGTCGTTACAGAATACTGCAGTAAAATATGGAAGTAGCAGGAGAACACTGTGTCAGAAAATTTTGTTACTACTGGGACTTAGGCACTGTATGTTTAAGGATGTCTGTGATTTGCCCCTGGTGTCCATGGTTTAGTTTCATTGTGTTTGTCATTTAAACCCCTCATGTTGCTGCACACGTTGCGCAATATTTATGTCACATAGACTAAGAGTATTGGTATATGTGTGAATGTCGTAGTGTTTAGCATGCTAGTGGTCTTAGTGTCATGTTTGCTCTTGTTTCCAGTGTTCATGTTTAAAGCCAGATTTGGCTAGACCGTGTTTCCTTGTCTGTGTTTGCTTGGTTTATTAATAAAGGCATAAAGATATTCATTGTTTTCTATTTAGACAGACAAACTGATGAACCAACTGACCGACTGATCTCTGAGGGAGATTTTTTAGTCACAACACCAGACAAATACAGACACTACACATGACATTACAGACACCAAATACTAACAAGAGGTTAAATGTACCATCAGTGTTGCAGACCTCTTGACAGTTCTGCGTAGTTTGTCAGTATATATTTGAGTATTTGATTCACTCTCATCTGAAACAATGTTATGTTGGGCTCTGGCTCCATTCAGACTAATTCACACTGGGTGCATTTCTAAAGCATTTTACTAGCACTTTACATAAGTAACTAGCATGTTTCAAAAGCTGATTTAATGCATCTACAAAATCTGCTTTAGTGGTGTTTAAAATGCAAATCCTTGCTTCACACTCTGTTTATCAATGTCTTTATTTTTAAGCTCAGAGACTTTACAATTAATTGAAATCACATTGTCTATGCACTGTGAACTGTAACTCCACTTAGTTTGTGGAATGTAGCCAAAAGAGTGCATTATTAACTACACTGTCTATTTAATTCTAATACCAGAAGTATTACTAAGGTGCTTAGAAGGACAATACATAGAAGTGGTAGTACTGCATGAATACCAGCCCAGGTCAAACACTAGTTCTAGTTCTAGTGTTAAATGAGAACAACTGGAAAAATTTTTTTTTTTTTTATTTGGAGAAGAAGCTTAAACTTGGGGTGGTGTGAAGTGTGTAGTGTTAATGCCTCACAGCTCCAGGGTCCTTGGTTAGATCTTGTGCTCAAGTGATTACCTGTATGCAGTTTCTGTGCATGTTCTCCCTGTGGCTATGTGGGTTTCCTATCACCTCCCAATAGCATGCCAGTAGGTCAATTGTGACTAAGATTAGTCTAAGTTTGCCCACTAACAAAAAAATTATCAGTCTATAATTTTAATAGTAGGTTTATTTGAGCAGTGAGAGAAAGAATAACAACAAAAAAAATCCAGAAAAACGCATGTTATGCGCATGTTATGAATTGATTTGCATTTTAATGATGGAAATAAGTATTTGACATCTCTGCAAAACATGACTTAGTACTTGGTAATGACTTAGTAATTACTTTTAATTTTCAATGCGCTGGCTGAGGGAAGGAGGTTCTCACCCAAGATTTCATCGCCCCTTTGATGCGGTGAAGTTGTCCTGTCCCCTTAGATGAAAAACACCCCCAAAGCATAATGTTTCCACCTCCATGTTTGACGGTGGGGATGGTGTTCTTGGGGTCATAGGCAGCATTCCTCCTCCTCCAAACACGGCGAGTTGCGTTGATACCAAAAAGCTCCATTTTGGTCTCATCTGACCACAACACTTTCACCCAGATGTCCTCTGAATCATTTAGATGTTCATTGGCAAACTTCAGACGGGCATGTATATGTGCTTTCTTGAGCAGCGGACCTTGCGGCGCTGCAGGATTTCAGTCCTTTACGGCGTAGTATGTTACAAATTGTTTTCTTGGTGACTATGATCCCAGCTGCATTGAGATGATTGACAAGATCCTCCTGTGTAGTTCTGGGCTGATTCCTCACTGTTCTCATGATCATTGCAACTCCAAGAGGTGAGATCTTGCATGGAGCCCCAGGCCGAGGGAGATTGACAGTCCTTTTGTGTTTCTTCCATTTGCGAATAATCTCACCTACTGTTGTCACCTTCTCACCAAGCTGCTTGGCAATGGTCTTGTAGCCCATTCCAGACTTGTGTAGGTCTACAATCTTGTCCCTGACATCCTTGGAGAGCTCTTTGGTCTTGGCCATGGTGGAGAGTTTGGAATCTGATTGATTGATTGCTTCTGTGGACAGGTGACAAGCTGAGATTATGAGCACTCCCTTTAAAGACACCTGGGAGCCAGAAATATTTCTGATAGAGAGGGGGTCAAATACTTATTTCCCTCATTAAAATGCTAATCAATTTATAAAATTTTTGACATGTGTTTTTCTGGATTTTTTTGTTGTTATTCTGTCTCTCACTGTTCAAATAAACCTACCATTAAAATTATAGACTGATCATTTCTTTGTCAATGGGCAAACGTACAAAATCAGCAGGGGATCAAACTTTTCCCCCACTGTATATATATATATATATATATATATATATATATATATATATATATATATATATATATATATATATATATATATATATATATATATATATATATATATATATATATATATATATATATATATATATATATATATATATATATATAGTGCTACGCGCCATGCCACCCCCCGTGCCCTCTTCACCAGCCCCACCACTGGAGAAGAAGGAGAGCTGTACAGCGCTGCACACTCCAGACGAAGAGGTCGTCCTGCTGCCCTGCACAGCCATGGCCGCTGTTCCGCTGCCTTGCCCAGCTAAGCCTGAAGCTCCAGAGGTCCACGAGCAGCCTCAAGTCCCTGAGGGCCCCGCCTGCCCAGCCGAGGAAGCTGTCCCAGAGATTTTTGGGGGGGGCAGGGACAACAGCAGAGCTCCAGCCTGAGGCCTTGCGGGGAGGCCTCAGCTGAGGAGCTCCACCCTGAGGCCTACAGGGAGGCCTCTCCGGAGGAGCCTGTTCCTTGGTCCTGCGCCGCCGAGGAAGTCGCTCCACCCGCATTCGCTGCCGAGGACGTCGCTCCGCCCGCCTGCGTAGTCGAGGTATCTGCCCCGAACCCCAGTCTCGCTGGGGAAGCCGCTCAGCCTCCCGGGGCCGCCGGGGTTCCACTTTATTACACATAACGTCATTTATGGACTTTAATGTTGTCAGTTCTTTATATTTCCAGATTTCTTGAGTTAATACTGATGTCTGGTGAAAATTTCATGTGAATAGCCTCATAGGAAATATATTTATTGAAAAAAAAAGTCCAATAGTTTTTTCCCTCACTGTATTTGCGTGTATGTGAAAAATCACCAAAAGTTTCCTAAATTCCACATGAAGAGTCCACCTCAGCTTTTTTCTTTCAGCAATAGAAAAGTTTCATCAACATTAAATCTACACCAAAACGCTTAGCTTAACTCATGAAAATAAATCCTCATGAGTATCTTGCATCATACAAGTTGGTAAGATTTTACCATCCAACCTTGATAGCTCAAGATAAGTTTTGGCTATGTATCATTGCCTCGTCAATGCAGCATTAATTCTTTCTCATTAAGCTAGCCCAAAAGCTCTGGGGGCTTCAGTCACTGATAATTAATTTTCCTTCACTAACAGCAAAGCCAATGACAATGATATTGTACAATTGGAGGTGGGTGGGAGAGTAGGCCATTGTCATTGAAGACTGGTAACTATTACTCTGATTATAGGAATACCATCATTGTAATCAGAATGCACAATGCTTTTGAAACTTCTAAAAGGTCATACATCTTGTTAAAAGTTTCAAGAAACATGAATTCATTAACAATAGTGCAACGGTGTCTCAGTGGCTAAGTATGTGTGCTAATGACCAGAAGATTGTGATTGCAAATTGAATAAAATTGTCTGCTAAATGTATAACATTAATTTATAAAGCTTAATTGTCTGCCCATATAAACTGTGCATATACATCCATCCATCCATCCATCTTCTACCGCTTACTCCTTTTCAGAGTCGCTGGGGAACCTGGAGCCTATCCCAGGGAGCATCAGGCACAAGGCAGGGTACACCCTGGACAGGGTGCCAGTCCCTGTGCGTATACATACCACCGACTAATAAGTGAAATCAAGGTACAGGAATAGCAGGAATTGTTGTTGATTAAGTTAATTGAGAGAGCACCCTTACTATTTAGAAGACCCATTTGTTCCTTAGAATCACAGGAAACAAATCAGTCACATGTTCACAAACAAAATGCTTCTAACATCTCTACTTATGCCATGAGTGATGTGTTGCTTTAGATGGAGACTTGTTTGTGGATTGGAGTCTTGCTGATATTAAAATTTTGAATGTTTTCTTTCAGATTTATAATGTGAGTGTAACCCACTCGTGGAGGGCGGGTCACGTAATGGGGTATTACAGCGTGTGATGACTTATGAGTAAGTGAGATACCTAGATGGTCGGAATTGGGCCAGATCAAAAGACTATAGGTTCACTCGCTGGAGCCACAAGTTGGATGACGACAGTGAAATAATACACCAGATACACAATTTAAGTTAACTTTTTATATTGCATAAAATACCCAATAGGAAAAAATACAACAGTAAGGAAATAAAATAAATGAAATAAATACAATTTTAGAATACCAAACTTATATCCTAAACAGTTATCAAAAGAACACAGGGTTTGTACACTAAACAATTATTAAGTTAACACAACTTCCTTCAACAATGTGATACTCAAATCAGATCACCCTGAACTACTAACTTGACTAAACTCGGGTCGTGGTGAGACAGAGTTCAAAGTCCCACGGTTTACAGAGTACCGAGTCAGTGCAGTCTGAGTGTCCTCCTCCAAAGGAAACAAGTTATAGTACAATTTATAGTACGTTGAAATGTGTATCCAAAAGGTACCCAGATGGTCTACTATTTCCAGTATATATTTGAAATGTGGATCCATGGACACTTTTCCAGCTAATATTGCCCACAACTCCTTGCACGAGGGAGGAGGAGTTTAGTGACCATTTGCTTTACCAAATTCAAGGACACATTTTAGATAAATGAAATGTTGAAAAATAAATCAAGGGAGTATTAAATTAAATTACATTGTATAAATTATTTAAGGAATAATGAATGAAGAAAAGCTGAAATGCAACAAGGAGTCTGTTTACAATGAAATGTGAAATGAAATGAAATGTGTGAGTAACTAGGCAACAACATTCTCTTCCATCTCATGACGTGTTAGTATGTCCCAGTACAACATACTCTTTTGCAAAACACTCAAAAGCGTTGACTTTTTCTCCACAAAAAGAGCACATCCTTTCAGTGCATAGTATAAGTAGGCAAATTGAGACATAGCACCAAAGACTGGGTCTGCTTCCAAGTTGCCATTTGTGTGTGTGTGTGTGTGTGTGTGTGTGTGTGTGTGTGTGTGTGTGTGTGTGTGTGTGTGTGTGTGTGTGTGTGTGTGTGTGTGTGTGTGTGTGTGTGTGTATAGAGGCGTATCTACAGGATGATCATTTAAATAATAAATTTTCATCTTAAAACAGTGCATAGCACAGACAAACTAATTCATGCCTAGTTGTCCAATTTCTGTTTTATTTCACCTTATTATGAGATGAATTAGTGACAATAGTTAGCTAGGGTTAGCATGCTTTGAGTAGTATTAGAAGTTTTTAATGTGGGCTGAAATACAATAGTTACCCGGAATGATGTGCATAGCACTGGCAACACCGCTTGGAAAGTATAGGTACTGTGTTATTTACTCTTGAAAATCAGTACTTTACATTAGTTAATACATTATTTAATATTAGTTACCATTAGTTGAAGATAGAGAATTTGTTTCCTCACTGATTAAATAATTTGTAAAACACACCATGAAGCTGTAAAAATAAACAGATTATGTTCTGTTCGATATGTTTTGTCTATTTTCAAATGTACATTGTATATTTATATCTGTAGGAGCCAATGAAATATAACACACAGCAGTGTGTTAGTCACTGTAACTATGTGTTACAAGCTCATGTGTGTATTGAAGGCAATGGTACATTCATATTTCTTTATTAGGATTAATACCTATTAATTCCTAGATTCAAGTGTCTCATATTTAAATTGTACAGAATATTATTGTATGAAGTCAAGTCTGAATTAGGGATGAATTAAAAAAAATATATTTGGCTTCTGGACAATACCAAAATGCTACAATACTTTGTGATAGCAGTATAACATTGATGAACACCAGCCAGTATATGTTACCATGATACATTGGCTTGGGATATTTACAGTATATTCTCTTAATTCTTGTATGATGTGATTTTATTCTTTCATGATGGAATACGTTCATTAAATTACTTTATGTATTTATTTATTTGTTTGTTTGTTTGTTTGTTTGTTTATACAATTTTAATATAGGCAGATTAAGCAAATACAAATGTTACTAACTTAGAAGCAACTGAAAATATTGCAAGCCCACATCTGGCTTTAATTAACAGGCTGCTGCTGCCTCCACGACTTCCTTATTGAATATGATGACCGGATAGGAGAGCATCCTCCTTTATCTGCAATAAAATAGGTTATGTTGACAACCTGCCAATAATGGGTCTTCTCCTTAACACAATTAAGATATATCTGACAGTGCAGTGCCTAATGTGATTTGTATTTTGGCTTTTCAGATAGCCATCTCTCCATTTCCCTCATGCCCTCCTGCACTGTACTCCTCTGTCTCTTGTTTTTAAATCCCTTTCTGACACATTCTTTTTTCCATGTCAGCTTTTTCCTTTCAGGCAACATTGGTTCAAGGATGTCATGCCGTGCTGTTTTTCACCTTTATCTCGGACAGCCAGTGTTACCTCCTCCATGCTTGATGCAACAACGGCCCTTCAGGTTGATGAGGTTTATCAAGCCTCGTAGCAGCAGAGTAAAGTGACTCTATGTTGTGTCTCTTCAGTATGGATTTTCCTTTGCTTGCCTTGTACAGTCCTCACATGAAAGCTGCCTGAGGGGCCTGTGTGGGGGTGCTTTTTGGTCTCCACTGACATGTGTGTGTGTGTGTGTGTGTGTGTGTGTGTGTGTGTGTGTGTGTGTGTGTGCGCGCACATGTCAGTGTGTCTGTGTGTGTGTGGGTATTGGTGTGTGTGTGTACGTGCACGCATGTGTTGGTAAAAGCTGGTAAACCCATGAGTGCACGGAAGCTTGTGTCAATAACATTAATCTGAGTTGTCTTCTTAGGCAAGGGAGCAGTGAGAGTTAGAGAAATTACTGTGTAAAAAAGTGAGATGTTCAGCTTGGCTGCTGTGTGTTTCCAGGCTTTTCAAACAGCATGCCATACAAAAGCTGGAATAAATGGAAACCAGCATCAGCATCCTGCCTGAAAGCAATGTTCACTTTTGATCTCCTGTAGCGACTAATCAATTAAGTCTTATGACATAAAACAGACTGATGACTGCCATTTGTTCAGGGAAAAATTTGGCTGTAATGCTCCTAGGTACTGGTAGTTAACAAACTGCAACAATATGCACTGGTCCATTTTGAATAGATTTCTGATGACGTGCTGGGTTTGTAAGATTGCAGTAAGGTTTCATTACGATTTCATCATTAATAGGAGATTGAACAGTCATTCAGGGATATTGCTTTTATAATTATTAAGACTTTTTTTTTTTAAATTAAAGATACAATATGGTTTAATAGCACACCACATAATGAAGATTTGTGTCTCTTGAAAGCTTTCAAATGTAGAAGTGTCAGTCTGTGTTTGACCTGTTAGACACTACTGCATTTATGGAAAATTAAATAACTAAGAGTGGTCAAGGAATATACAGTATTTCATTGTTGAAATAAAACTTCCAATTTTATGTATGCATTACGCACAGTAATTCAAATGTTCCACTTAAACAATATGATAAATTATCTATGTTTGGTTAATAATATAAATATATAAATAATAATATATATATATTTTTTTTGCCCATGAGGAATATTTTATATAAATAAATGCAAACAAATAATCATACATGAAAATAAACTATTGTTTTCCATTAGCTCTAAATCACCAGGAATTCTTTTTGTTGCCTTTAACCATGCCTTGAGCTACAAATATGAGTTATTAACCTGCACAAATCAAGTAATGGATACTTAAAAATAAATAAGCAGTTAAAAATATCATTAGGGGCATAAAAAAAAGAGTTTCCCATGTCTGAATTGGACCCATGAGCACACTTCCCCCACACAGTGAGGAAGATGACAAAGGAGGGGGGAAAGGGCCCAAATGTCACAGTTACAAATTAACTAACAGTGCTACATCTCATGTGATGAGATGATACAAAATGTCTTGTATGATCTAACTGTGAATAGGTGTGATGGAACAAGCATTGGATCTTTTTTTTTTGTTGTTGTTGTTTTTTATGAATATTGGAGCAGTTATTAGGAAGGGCAAGTCTACAGTATCCAGGTCAGATTATCCATTGAAGTAGGACCATGTATATTAAGCATGAAGTGGTTTTGGGAATTGCAAGTCATTATTTTATCCACGGGTATCTGTGAAACAGGAGAACCAGAGCAGGAGTAGAGTATCAGCATGATTTAAGTGGGTCCAAAGTGAACCGGCATCACATCAGGCACCAGGAGTACTCATACAATTCAACAGAGAACAAGATAACAAGATTAAGTATCTGCTTATTATACAATAGTATAAAATTGGTATACAGTACCCCTACAGAGTACACCCCTCACATTTTCGTAAGTATGGCTGTCATCCCAGAAGGAAGCCTCTTCTAAAGATGATGCACAAGAAAGCCCACAAATAGTTTGCTGAAGACATGCAGACCACAGGACATGGATTACTGGAACCATGTCCTGTGGTCTGATGAGACCAAGATTTGGTACTTATTTGGTTCAGATGGTGTCAAGCGTTTGTGTTGGCAACCAGGTGAGTTGTACAAAAGCAAGTTTGTCTTGCCTACAGTCAAGCATGGTGTTAGGAGTGTCATGGTCTGGGACTTTATGAGTGCTGCTGGCTCTGGAGAGCTACAGTTCAAGGGATGCAAGGGATCTGAGACCCTTCCTCCAGAATTTATCCAAAAATTTGTTTGAGGTCCATGAGGTGGACTCTCCTCTTCAGTTCACCCCACAGGTTTTCTATGGATTCAAAGTCAGGGGACTGACATGGCCATGGCAGGACCTTGATTTTGTGGTCAGTAAACCATTTTTTTTGTTGATTATGATGTTTTGTATCATTGTCCTGCTGGAAGATCCTATCACGGCCCATTTTAAGCTTTCTGGCAGAGAAAAACAGCCCAAAAACAGAGCCACCACCATATTTGACAATGTGCATGAGGTACTTTTCCATATGGTTACGTCTCTGTGTGTGCCAAAACCACCTCTTTGCAACCTTACTGTTGTGAAACATATTGGAATCGGATACAGACGTATTTCAAAACTTCTGAATCCTCCAATAAGCACCATTGGGGCCATTATCCACAAGTGGAAGCAACATCACTCCGTCATCAACCGGCCATGCACAGGAGCTCCTTGCAAGATCTCTAACCAGGGAGTAAGAAGAAAAGTCAGAAGAATAGCCCAAGAGCCAAGGACCACTTGGAAAGAGCTCCACAAATACTTGGAGGCAGCAGGTGCCATCGTCACGGAGAAAACATAGACAATGCACTCCACCACCATGGCCTCTATGTATTCGCACCCCACAGGACTCCATTACTAAAGACAAGGCATTTCGAAGCGCAGTTAATGCTTGCTACAACTTATTTGGACAAGCCTATGAAATACTGAGAGAGTGTAGTCTGGACAGACAAGAGCAAAATATAACTTTTTGGCTGTCATTTTGCTACACACCAAATGGCACTGCACATCACCCTAAAAACACTACACCAAAAGTGAAGTTTGGAGGTGGAAGCATCGTGGTGTGGGGCTGTTTTTCATCGCATGGTACTGGCAGACTTCATATAATTGACGGAACGATGAATGGAGCCCTTTAAAGGGAGATTCTTGAGAAGAATCTGCTGCCATCCACTGGGATGATGAAGATGAGATGTGGGTGGACCTTTCATCAGGACAATGATCCAAAGCATGCAGCAAAGGAAACTCTCAATTGGTTTCAGAGAAAGAAATCAAGGTGTTAGAATGACCCAGGCAATCACCTGACTTGAATCCAATTGAAGAAAATTTAAAGATAATATGTTTAGAAGAATGGGCAAAAATCACACCTGAATACTGCGGCTGTTTAATTTATTCATGCAGAAGCCTCTTGAAGCTGCCATTACAAACAAAGGTTTCTCCATTAAATATAAAATAAATTTAAGTTAGCGTGTTTTTTCCTATGTCATTCTGCTTTATTACACAACTTAATTTATGGACTTTAATGTTTGGATTTCTTTAAATGTGCGGGTTTCTTGAGTTAATACTGATGTCTGGTGAAAATTTCATGTGAATAGCCTCATTGGAAAAATATTTACTGAAAAGAATGTTGATGTGTTTAATACTTATTTCCCCCACTGTATATACATATAGGACCTTTATGCTATTACATTCTACACTAACTGTAAGGCATGAGTCCAACCAACAAGCAATGAAAGCATGAATTAGTTTTTCTGCCTCGTGTAAAGGCATTACATTTCTTTGCTTAGTAATGTTTATGAAATGAGTTTCAAGTCTTTCCCTGCTGTATATAATGGTAAGTGAAAGGACATCAAGGGTTGCTACACAATCAGAACGCTTACATCAGTAGTCCTAGTAGAAGTACTTTTGCAAATAAAAAAGAGAAATCTCTATTGATAAATATAAATGTCTTCAGCTGAATGACTCATACACTCAAGTCTCTTCTGAAGCCAGACACCTAACTACTTTGAGAGAATTATCACTGACTAAATATTTGTAACTTTTTTTGAGCCAGGCCTATTAACAGGCCCAGACAGTTTATGCTTTTGCTAGCTCTTAGCCTTCTGTAGTTTATCAAAGGATGCATTCAGGGTACAACTGACTCCTGAGTACAAAGGTAGTGTCAAGAATTCACAATTTGCGTTTGAAAAGGCTGTGGTTGCCTTGAAGATATAGAAGTAGAATTCCTTAGTCATTGACTGCAATAAATCAGTGAGCCTTTCATGGATAATATTGGATTGTATTCATTTTTAATATTATTGCATTAGTGTATTTAATTGAATTTTATTTGTAAAATTTATCTAATGATCTAATGAATATTACTGAAATGAGACCAGTGCACTGTAGGGTATATTAATCATAAGATTAAGACTATGTGAAGAAATTAACTCTACAGCTGTAGCTAAAATGTTCACATTTGCTCATCACACCTCACTAATGTATCAGGTGCATAGTGTAGGAGTACAGTTGACATTACCCTTCAGGCAGCCAGGATGGTGTTAAATTTTTGATAGAATGATGTCTCCCACTGGAGCACTGGAAGAGCTGATCTGAGAAGAGGTGGGTGATGCAATACTGTCTAGTTACGGCAAAATGATGTCTACCAGCTACTGATTCCAAAGTACAAATAATTAAAGAATGACTGTCAAAACATATCACCCTTCTTTGGCGCAGTTCAACAACATTTTAAAAGCTCTGAAGGAGGTTTATGCAATTATGTTGATTGTTATCTTTTAAACACTGAAGATTTTAATATTTAAAACAGATTAAATCATTTATAGCATTTGCATTATAAGTGAAGAAAAATGCTAAATTGCTCATATCTGTAAATAACTAAATATTTAATGATTACAATATTCCAATATGGCAGTGTTATACTATACACAAATTAAGCACATTCACATTTGCTTGCTTTACAGCATTATCCCAAATAGGTACATGTAAGGATTGACCTCTGCCCTTTTGCCTTCTTGACATCCGTGTAACAAAATTCTCGTTTGGCCCATGAAGCAGGTGAAGCATGAAGCATGGTTCACAGGTGCCATATATATACAGTGGTGTGAAAAAGTGTTTGCCCCCTTCCTCATTTCCTGTTCCTTTGCATGTTTGTCACACTTAAGTGTTTCGGAACATCAAACCAATTTAAACAATAGTCAAGGACAACACAAGTAAACACAAAATGCAATTTGTAAATGAAGGTGTTTATTATTAAAGGTGAAAAAAAATCCAAACCATCATGGCCCTGTGTGAAAAAGTGATTGCCCCCCTTGTTAAAACATACTATAACTGTGTTTGTCCACACCTGAGTTCAATTTCTCTAGCCACACCCAGGCCTGATTATTGCCACACCTGTTCACAATCAAGGCATCACTTAAATAGGACCTGCTTGACACAGTAAGGTCCACCAGAAGATCCTTAAAAGCTACACATCATGCCGAGACCCAAAGAAATTCAGGAAAAATTGAGAAAGAAAGTAATTGAGATCTATCAGTCTGGAAAGGGTTATATAGCCATTTCCAAAGCTTTGGGAATCCAGCGAATCACAGTGAGAGCCATTATCCACAAATGGCGAAGACATGGAACAGTGGTGAACCTTCCCAGGAGTGGCGGCCCCCCCAAAATTACCCCAAGAGCGCAACAACTCATCCAAGAGGTCACACAAAGACCCCACAACAACGTCCAAAGAACTGCAGGCCTCACTTGCCTCAGTTAAGGTCAGCGTTCATGCCTCCACCATCAGGAAAAGACTGGGCAAAAATGGCCTGCATGGCAGAGTTCCAAGGAGAAAACCACTGCTGAGCAAAAAGAACATCAAAGCTCATCTCAATTTCTCCACAACACATCTTGATGATCCCCAAGACTTTTGGGACAACATTCTGTGGACCGATGAGACAAAAGTGGAACTCTTTGGAAGGTGTGTGTCCAAGTATATCTGGCGTAGAAGGAACACTGCATTTCATAAAAAGAGCATTATACCAACAGTAAAATATGGTGGTGGTAGTGTGATGGTCTGGGGCTGTTTTGCGCTTCAGGACCTGGAAGACTTGCCGTGATAAAAGGAACTATGAATTCTGCTGTCTACCAAGAGATCCTGAAGGAGAATGTCCGACCATCTGTTCGTGTACTCAAGCTGAAACGAAGTTGGGTTCTGCAGCAGGACAATGATCCTAAACACACCAGCAAGTCCACCACCGAATGGCTGAAGAAAAACAAAATGAAGACTTTGGAGTGGCCTAGCCAAAGTCCGTCACCTGAATCCTATTGAGATGTTGTGGTATGACCCTTAAAAAGGCCGTTCATGCTCGAAAACCCTCTAATGTAACTGAATTAGGACAATTCTGCAAAGATGAGTGGGCCAAAATTCCTCCAGGACGCTGTAAAAAGCCTCATTGCACGTTATCGCGCAACGCGGTTGCGTTATTTGCTGCTAAGGGTGGCCCAACCAGTTATTAGGTTTAGAGGGCAATCACTTTTTTCACACAGGGCCATGATGGTTTGGATTTTTTTCACCTTTAATAATAAACACCTTCATTTACAAATTGCATTTTGTGTTTACTTGTGTTGTCCTTGACTATTGTTTAAATTGGTTTGATGTTCCGAAACACTTAAGTGTGACAAACATGCAAAGGAACAGGAAATGAGGAAGGGGGCAAACACTTTTTCACACCACTGTATTTATCATGCAACGCGCTTAATTGTCACATCACCTGATCATGGCAGGCCTATAAGTAGAGGCATGATTTTACACAAGCTTCAGATACCGGTCACGCATGCAAGGTGCTTCCCATACTGTTATGCTAAATGCAATATCTTGTTCCCTTCTCAGGGAACAGGGTTACATGCGTAACCCCGACGTTTTGTCAGCCTAATGATGACCTCAATGGCATTGCCACTTCTTTGGGCTGTAGATCTAGAGTTCTCAGGAACAGCTAACAAATGCAAATTCAACACATGGAATCAACTTCAGACCTTTTATCTCCTTAATTTGTCATGAAATAACATGGAAACAGGACAAACCTGACCATGAAACAGCTTATCAGTCAATTGTCCAATTACTTTTAAGCCTGTGGAAATGGAGGGACTCTGGCTATTAAACTTCTTGAATTAAACTGAGAGTCTACACTTTAATGGAATCATTCTCAAAAAGACTTGAGGCTGTAATTTGTGCCGAAGGTGATTCAACAAAGTATTGAGCAAAGGCTGTGAATACATATGTAAATGTGCTTTTTTTGTTGTTTTTTGTTTTTAATAATTTTGCAAAGATTTCAAACAAACTTCTTTCGCGTTGTCATTATGGGGTATTGTTTGTAGAATTTTGTGGAAACTAATGAATTTAATCCATTTTGGAATAAGGCTGTAACATTACAAAATCTGGGAAAAGTGAAGCGCTGTGAATACTTTCCGGATGCACTGTACATGTGTGTCTATGAGCATTTACACTACATGTACAGCTTTATGCAGGGTCTCCATCAAAAAAATATCTTCAGGCTAATACAAATAGGCTAGGGTCTAAGAATACCATCAAGATAAAACCCTGCTATAGCGTTAGAATTAGTTTTGGAGCTACAGAATATACATTACATTTGAGTGTGTGTGCAGATTTTGTGCTTCCTTAAATACTTTAAGATTAGATGTTTCTTTATTCAGTTTTTATTTGAAGACAGACAGTTTTTGGACTGCTGTTTGGATATTCTGGGGAAATTTCCACCACCTGGGTGTCAGAACTGAGAAAAGACTGTCTTCAGGTAAGTGGAAGCTGGTCCATTATTGCCTTTGTATTCAAGCATGTGTGTTTTAAGGAGGCCATCTGTTTTTTTTTTTTTCTGTTGGAGCTGCGAAGAAGGGGGCGGCTATATACTGGATGGCTGCGCTCAGGCTGCATGTTGAGCACAGCATGATATTCAACATACAATTACTGACTTGGTAAAATAGCGGTGTCCTGGAAAGCTGACTATGTTGCTTAGGCCAGGGGTCCCCAACCCCCGGGCCGCGGACTGATACCAGTCTACCAGATACGTGACCGAGATACGTGACCGAGTAATGTATCATGTGACCGAGACAAGCGTCTTGACATGCATCAAGAGTGAGTACATAGACAGATGTAACGGAGAGAATCCGGTCATTTTTCAAAATAAAACATCGTTCAGACTTAGATAATACGTTAAGCGTTATGGGGCAGAGCGGATGTTATTCATGTTATGATGTTGGTGTGATGTTACCAGGTCGCTGTAACATAAAGTTGCGATTTCACATTGGATTCATGTTTATTATTATATATTTTTTTAAATACCCCAGTTTTTATGCCGGTCGAATCATTTTATTTTGTTGTATTTATCCATCACACTTTAAATCTGGTCCGTGAAAATATTGTCTGATATTAAACCGGTCCATGGCGCAAGAAAAGTTGGGGACCGCTGGCTTAGGTCAAGGAAGAGTGTAACAAAAATAGCGAAAAGTGTGAAAAGTTAACGATAACCATAAACAAAGCAAAGAAATCCAGTTTTGACACACATGATTCCATGATTAAGTTAATGTGCAAAAACTGTACACATTTTATCGTCAAAACATCCTAGTCGAATCTTGTCAAGTTGGCTTATTCTAACTACTTTGCTAGGCACTGATGATTAGTAGAATGACTGAAGATTTGTAAATTAAAATGGAAATATTGATAGAAACCACACACACACACACACACACACACACACACACACACACACACACACACTGCTTCACTCAGTGAATTTGTCATTTAAATGCAGGAGCTACTAGCTATTTATGGCATCTACAGTACATTGAATTAAGTTAGCCAACATTACATTTTTAATGTTTCAGAAACCTAGTAGCTACCATGTACTGCATAGATGGTGTAAGTAGTCCCTAACATCATCCCTTTACATTTGACAAACCTGTAGTGTTAATTTTGATACAAGACAGCACTGGGTCTGTACATGTTGGTTATCCTGCACAACGATTTTTTTTTTGGACAACAGCAATGACAACAGCAGCAAATGAGCACTCAAAATGTATTTGTGTCTGTGTGTGTGTGTGTGTGTGTGTGTGTGTGTGTGTGTGTGTGTGTGTGTGTGGTCACATGATGTAGTAGGGAGGCCACTACGGTGTGATAAACTGACTTTCTTAAAGTTTACATACTATAAGACACATAAATAAAAAATAAAATAAAAATGATGATAAACAATAAATTTTATATAAATTGTTAATTTTTTTTATCTTTAACATAATTAAATAGACATTGAAATACTGCAAAAATATTTCCAAAAACAATGGTATTTATGATCTGTGATTCATATGGTTCACAAAGCCCAGGCAGGTGGATGTGAGCATGAGCTTTATTTTTATTGAGAATATAAACTGTGCAAACAGAATCGTGGCTAAAATACAAGCAGAGGTCAAACTATCAGGCAAACAGAGTAGTAAAAGCTGATCAAAAACACAGAGAAAGCACTAAGATCAAAACCGGGAAAATATCAGGAAATAACTACTACAAGGTATTACTAGAAATGTTGACACTAGAAAGATGGACAAGCCTCGTAAAAAACAGAACTGAATGAGTTGCTTAAATTCACAGAGTCACACAGGGAACAGTTATGTTGGTGGTCAGGTGAGTGTGAGCTTAAAAGTCCCAGCTGGATTAGGATCAGTATGAAGAGTGGTGGCTCCTTGATTGGCAGTGGATCTGGATGTGACAGTATCTCATTCATCTTTAATAACTGCTTGTATAATCCTGAGCAGTGCTGCACACACTAACATGGGGAAAGCATGTGAACTCAGCTCAGACAGTTACCTGAGCTCAGGATCAAACCAGGGACTCTGGAGCTGTGTACTGACAATATCATGTATAACCTTAATTCATCATCTTTGCAAAGTATTGATATTGGTGATTGGACTGAGAACAATCAAAAGCATTACAATATTTTTTTTTCTGGAATTTAGAATGGGTTGACAATAAAGGGATGTGTTTGCAGTATGTTTTGTAGGCATTTGGGGAAATTTATTGGAGAAAATATTCATTTGCATTTGAAAATATAGTTAAGTAAAAATTAAAGCTGACAGAATCATTTTGAAAGTTGAAATATTCGCAAAAACATTATTATTTTATTATATATCCATCTCTCTCTCTCTCTCTCTCTCTCTCTCTCTCTGCATGTGAAAGCAGTAGCTGAGGAGTAAATGTTTTGAGTAAATCAAGTAGATCAAAATATATTTTCAATTGATTTTGATGTACATTGGTGATCTTCAAAACTTACAGGGATCTTGATGCTCCCAGTAGGGCCACCATTGCGGGACAGATTTGATGGGAGAGGTCAGACAAATAATGGTCCTAAACTTTCCCATGAATGGGTAAAATTAGCTATGTGTACCACACATAGAAAAAGATCTGACAAGATTTATCTTTGTTTCATTTTTACATCACATTTTTAACAGTGGCAAATCTGGTCAGGCTCAGCCTGAAATGGAGACATGGAGCCATCATGTGGGCTCACTACCTGTAAGAGGCAGATTGGGGGTGCAATGTAATGCACAGTTTTATGGGGATACTTACCAGTCCCAGGCTAATGGATAGTGTACAAGAACTAGAGATTTCATGTCTCAGGAAGGACAACTCTGTTGTTTGTTTGAGTTGGACTCATTAGACTGAGCACTGGCAAGATTTATGTGCTAAACCCACTAAAGTCCTTCAGGTTCCTTGAGAAGGTTTGCCATTTATGCTAAAACAGAGTAGGCACATGTTCAGCTCAGATTTGTACAGAAATGTTGAAGGCACTGGGAAAGTTTGTGGTTGTCTGGTTAACATGCCTCTTCATTGTTACATCTGGGGCAGTGCCTTCGATCTCACAAACTGGACATGGTAGTTTTAGCTGATGGTTTTATTAGATCGGAGGGTTAAAGTCTTAAAATCTATCAGTAGCTCACCAATAAATCTACTAGAGTTTGGCAATGCAGTATATCACATGTTCTCATGGATAGCATAATAACAATATCGGAACAAAGAATTCTCACACACACACACACACACACATTTAAACACAGATAGGCAGCTGTATGAGTGTTTTAAAAAATTTTAAATATTTCAAGTCTGTCGTGCTCTAGTGGGTTCATGCCATGTTTCATCTGTTGCTGGACCATTTGTGTAATTTGCACTTTGATTGGACAATGTGAACTTAGTCTATCAACTTTTAGCTTCTCCTCCAAACGTATTTTGAAGAACAAAGGAGAGTAAATAATTCCCTTTTTCATGTTCATTACACCTGTGATTGAGTCTGTACCGTGACTGCTGATAACGTATTATATCTGCTTCAGTGAAGTGGGTTGAAAAATAGCCCCAGTGCACATGAAATCTAGGAGGCTTTTCACTCTGTGTAATCACCTGACATGTCTGTCACTGATTCATGCTTCATGAATCTACTGCAGAGCCCCCAGTTTCGATTCATACCATTCTGTGTATTTTTCTTATGACCATTTTGGTGCGTTTGTGCTTGGTTCTACAAAAGTAAAAAATAATCCATCTTCAAACACTTCTTAAAATCAAATAATCTGATGGGAGTGCCAAAAATGAAGCCTTATTTTGACAACTTTTGAGTCTTTGAATTAGCCCTGCCAGTCCATTTACATGAGTGGCCCCTGGGTGGTGGTCCTTATTTAAAAAATAAAATACAAAGGGGGTGGGGGGGTCACACTCCTCAGCCTACAAGTAAAAGTAAGAGTATGCTATAATATGGGAGTATGCTAAACCCATCTACATTTGTTGGGTGGATTTGCAGAAAGCCTATGATTATGAACATTTGTTGTGGGACGTACTGCAAGGTGTATGGGGTAGTTGGGTTGCTCTTTTGTGTGATCCGGTCTCTATTTGTCTCAATTCCATTTCTGTTTGTGGTTTTCATGGACAGGATAAAGATGCAGCCAAAGTTGAAGAGGTGTATACTATATTTGGGAAGACGTACAACCCTCTTATTTGCAGGTGATGTTCTAGCATTGACCTCCAATACACACTCAAACATTTCATTGCTGTGTGTGAAGCAGCTAGGATGAAAATCAGCACCTCCAAGTCAGAGGCCATGGTTATCTCCTGTAAAAGATTTGGATGCTGCCTTTAGACACTGGCCCTGATGGAGAGATTTAAGTATCTTCTAATCTTATTCAGACAGAGACTTGACAAGCAGATCCAGTCAGCCACTTCAGTGTCACAGTGCTAATCTGTTGGTGAATCAGGGGCTTAGTTTGTGGAAAAAGCTGTTCCTATCCTCAAATATAATCATGAGGTGTGATTAGAGACCAAAATAATATGTTTGTGAGTACAGGTTCCTTTGCATGGTTGCTGGGCTTACTCTCCATACTAGGTTGTGGAACTCATCAATCTGGAATAGCCAAGAGTAGAGTTGCAGGAGATGAGGTTACAGTATCTCACAAAAGTGAGTGCATCCCACACATTTTTGTAAATATTTGATTATATCTTTTAATGTTCCACTGGAGTCCACTTCCACTCCTCCATAATGACATCACAGAGCTCGTGGATGTTAGAGACCTTGTGCTCCTCCACCTTCCATTTGAGGATGCACCACAGAGGCTCAATAGGGTTTAGTCCATCACCAAGTCCATCATCAACCTTCATAATCAGCTTCTTTAGCAAGGCAGTGGTTGTCTTGGAGGTGTGTTTGGGGTCGTTAACATACCGGAACACTGCCCTGAGTCCCAGTCTCTGAAGGGAGGGGATCATGCTCTGCTTCAGTATGTCACAGTACATGTTGGCATTCATGGTTCCCTCACTGAACTATAGCTCCCCAGTGCCGGCAGCATTTCTGCAGCCCCAGACCATGACACTCCCAACACCATGCTTGACTGTAGTCAAGACACACTTGTCTTTGTACTCCTCACCTGGTTGCCGCCACACACGCTTGACACCATCTGAACCAAATAAGTTTATCTTGGTCTCATCAGACCACAGGACATGGTTCCAGTATTCCATGTCCTTAGTCTGCTTGTCTTCAGCAAACTGTTTGTATGCGACTTTCTTGTGCATCATCTTTAGAAGGGGCTTCCTTCTGGAAGACCAATTTGATGCAGTGTGTGGCATATGGTCTGAGCACTGACAGACTGACCCCCACCCCTTCAACCTCTGCAGCAATGCTGGCAGCACTCATAAGTCTATTTCCCAAAGGCAACCTTTGGATATTACGCTGAGCATGTGCACTCAGCTTCTTTGGTCGACCATGGCGAGGCCTGTTCTGAGTGGTACCTGTCTTGTTAAACCGATGTATGGTCTTGGCCACCATGCTACAGCTCAGTCTCAGGGTCTTGGCAATCTTCTTATGGCCTAGGCTATCTTTATGTAGAGCAACAATTATTTTTTTCAGATCGTCAGAGAGTTCTTTGCCATGAGGTGCCATGTTGAAAGTCCAGTGACCAGTATGAGGGAGTGTGAGAGTGATGACACGAAATATAACACACCTGCTCCCCATTCACACCTGAGACCTTGTAACACTCACAAGTCAGATGACATCGGGGAGGGAAAATGTCTAACTGGGCCCAATTTGGACATTTTCACTTAGGGGTGTACTCACTTTTGTTGCCAGCTGTTTAGACATTAATGTCTGTGTGTTGAGTTATTTTGAGGGGACAGTAAATTGACACTGTTATACAAGCTGCACACTCACTACTTTAAATTGTAGCAAAATGTCATTTCTTCAGTGTTGTCACATGAAAAGATATCATCAAATATTTACAAAAATGTTACATTTTTGTGAGATATTGTATATGTCACTGTCATTTGAGGTGACATAGAATATTTACCCTTATTAGTATCGTAAATGTATATATTCAGGGTCATATAGACATGATATTTACACAATGTCTACAAATTACATGTTCATATATGTTTAGATGCAAGATGCTTTCAAGAAAACAAATAATGTTAACAGAGATAGACAGAACAACAACTAGAAGTTTTGACACTCAAGTACTTAACCCTCCTATTATCTTTGGGGTCAATTTGACCCCATTCAATGTTTAACGTCTGTAAATACATGTTTTTTGTTGTTGTTTTTTTTTGCTTCAGATTTAATGACTTTTCCTAATTTAATGGGGACAACTCTGTAAACATAAAATTAACCTGCTGATATTTTTTAAATGTCCTGTACACATTTTGTAGCATCGATGTTTCTTGGGGTCAATTTGACCCCAGACTCTTTTAGCTGTATAAAACAGAAGAAATATAAAAATTTCACACACATTTGCTTTGATTGTTTTATTGAGGTCACTATAGCATGTTATAATTTTATAATGTTCATTATTATTTTTCATATTCAATATTATATTCAAAAAACTTCCTTCTGTTTTAAGTGTGTCATAAGCGTATCTGCAGTATTGCGAGAACCACTAGTAGTTCACATGACATGGGACATAATTTTCATGAGAACTTTGATGTTTCCCGTGGGGGAGGGGAAAACATAATTCTTATGGTTTACCAAACAAAGGGGAGGAGCAAAGATTATAAAAGCATGAACAGAAGCCTTCTAAACCATTTCTCTTTGTGCTTTGTGTGCTCTCTATGTTCTCCATCTCTCTCATTTGAAAATGACATCTAAGCAAAGATTTTCTGTCAATGAGATTTTGTCAGTTTTTTGACAGTGAAAGTGACATAGAGGAGAATGTGTCTGAGACCATGATAATATTTAGGAGGACCCTGATTTTGAGGCATCCTCCTCAGATGAGAATGAGACACCTAATGTTGACCCTCCTGTTGTCTTACAACCACACACAAACCCATTACCTTCCAAAAATGGAAAGTTATCATGGTTCCAGGGCCCACTAGATATGCTGTCAGCCATGTCCAAGATATCAGCATTTAATCTTTTCATCACACCATCAATTGAAAAGGATGTACAGTGGTGTGAAAAGTGTTTGCCCCTCCCTCATTTCCTGTTCCTTTGCATGTTTGTCACACTTAAGTGTTTGGACATCAAACCAATTTAAACAATAGTCAAGGACAACACAAGTAAACACAAAATGCAATTTGTAAATGAAGGTGTTTATTATTAAAGGTGAAAAAAATCCAAACCATCATGGCCCTGTGTGAAAAAGTGATTGCCCCCTAAACCTAATAACTGGTTGGGCCACCCTTAGCAGCAACAACTGCAACCAAAGCGTTTTGCGATACAACGTGCAATGAGGCTTTTACAGTGTCCTGGAGGAATTTTGGCCCACTCATCACCTAATTCAGTTACATTAGAGGGTTTTCGAGCATGAACGGCCTTTTAAGGTCATACACAACATCTCAATAGGATTCAGGTCAGGACTTTGGCTAGGCCCTCCAAAGTCTTCATTTTTTTTTCTTCAGCCATTGGTGGTGTGGACTTGCTGGTGTGTTTAGGATCATTGTCCTGCTGCAGAACCCAAGTTCGTTTCAGCTTGAGTACACGAACAGATGGTCGGACATTCTCCTTCAGGATCTCTTTGTAGACAGCAGAATTCATAGTTCCTTTTATCACGGCAAGTCTTCCAGGTCCTGGAAGCAAGCAAAACAGCCCCAGACCAACACACTACCACCACCATATTTTACTGTTGGTATAATGTTCTTTTTATGAAATGCAGTGTTCCTTCTACGCCAGATATACTTGGACACACACCTTCCAAAGAGTTCCACTTTTGTCTCATCGGTCCACAGAATGTTGTCCCAAAAGTCTTGGGGATCATCAAGATGTGTTGTGGAGAAATTGAGACGAAGCTTTGATGTTCTTTTGCTCAGCAGTGGTTTCTCCTTGGAACTCTGCCATGCAGGCCATTTTTGCCCAGTCTTTTCCTGATGGTGGAGGCATGAACGCTGACTCTTAACTGAGGGCAAGTGAGGCCTGCAGTTCTTTGGACGTTGTTGTGGGGTCTTTGTGACCTCTTGGATGAGTCGTCGCTGTGCTCTTGGGGTAATTTTGGGTGGCGGCCACTCCTGGGAAGGTTCACCACTGTTCCATGTCTTCGCCATTTGCGGATAATGGCTCTCACTGTGGTTTCTGGATTCCCAAAGCTTTGGAAATGGCTTTATAACCCTTTCCAGACTGATAGATCTCAATTACTTTCTTTCTCAATTGTTCCTGAATTTCTTTGGGTCTCGGCATGATGTGTATGCTTTTAAGGATCTTCTGGTGGACCTTACTGTGTCAAGCAGCTCCTATTTAAGTGATGCCTTGATTGTGAACAGGTGTGGCAATAATCAGGCCTGGGTGTGGCTAGAGAAATTGAACTCAGGTGTGGACAATCACAGTTATAGTATGTTTTAACAAGGGGGCAATCACTTTTTCACACAGGGCCATGATGGTTTGGATTTTTTTCACCTTTAATAATAAACACCTTCATTTACAAATTGCATTTTGTGTTTACTTGTGTTGTCCTTGACTATTGTTTAAATTGGTTTGATGTTCCGAAACACTTAAGTGTGACAAACATGCAAAGGAACAGGAAATGAGGAAGGGGGCAAACACTTTTTCACACCACTGTACTTGAAATGACAAACTTAGAGGGTAGGTGTGTTGGGGACGGTTGGAAAGACTTCGATGTGACTGACTTACAAGCCTACATTGGGTTGCTCATTTTGGCAGTCAAAAGGAGAAGCAACAGCAAGTCTTTGGAATGCTGACACTGGAAGGGCAATATTTCCAGCCACCATGTCTCTAAAGACATTCCATGTTTTCTCCCATGTCATACGCTTTGATGACAAAGAAACAAGACAGGGCAGACAAGAGCGTGACAAACTCGCAGCAATATGGGATGTATGGGACAAGTGGGTCCAGCGATTACCCTTTCTTTACAATCCAGGCCACCACATCACTGTGGATGAATGTCTGGTTCCATTTTGTAGGCGCTGTCCTTTCAGACAATACATACCAAGCAAACCAGCCAAATATGGCATTAAAATATGGGCCGCATGTGATGCACTCCAGATATGCCTGGAATATGCAGGTGTACATGGGTAAATCTCCTGGAGAAGCACCTGAAAAAGATTAGGGCATGTAATGATGTTCTGTTTAAAAATAAAATCCTTCTAAATTTTTGAAATTGTGTTTGTTTTTCCCTGGGTCAAATTGACCCCAAACATAACTCAGGTTACTATCCTTGATAAAATAAATAGTTTTTCTTTCCAAATGTTATAGATTACAAAAATGTATACTTAGAAATATTATAAAACAATATTATCAAACATAAATATATATACTTTTCCAATTTTAGGTCAATCAGTAAGATTTTATGGTGATTTGTAAATTTGTCCATAGTCGTGCCATGAGTATTCTGGATGTATAAGGGGTGGGGAGGGTGGTGGTGCGTGGATGTCAACTTAAAAGTTTATTTAAGTAGTCAACAAAGACATAAATTATCTGAGACACAAACCTTTGTAAAAAAGAAATCATATTCTGGAGGTTTAAATTAAGGGTCAAATTGACCCCAGAGGGTAAAAAATATTATAGGATTTGAGTGTAACAGGAGGGTTAAATCAAAGCTAAAATTACATATAAGAACACTATAAAGTTTAAAGTTGAGAGCCAAAATTTATTGATCCCAGAATACACAACAGACTGTCAGTGATGACTTAATTTATAGGTCTCTGTGTGACTGTCCACACAGCAACAGAAAAAAAGTTTGTTAAGAAATTTAAAACAAATTATATAACATTGGGTAATACATGAATAATCACCTAAATACTGTAGATTATATGGTATTCATAAATAGTGAATGCATCTTGTCAACATGAAGAATGTAGAACAGGTACTTACACAAGCTAAGTATGAAAGTATCAGTAGGGCTGGAATTACTGTTTTGGAGTTATCCTTGTCTTTGTGTTGAAACTCTGGCATTGAAACGATTTAAGAGATTCATTCTGTCCATGGTTGGACAGTAGGGAGATAAGAGTGTTTTTTCTCAGTGTTGAAAAGAGACACACATCAGAATAGGTAGAGTTTGTTTATTATAGATTTGGGAGTTGGGAGAAGCTACAATTTTATTTATTTTTTTGGATCAGGAATAATAATAAAAGTGATGTTGAATTGATCATTATGTACAGAGAGGCAACTACTGAAGTAAGACTTGTACTGTATATCTGTGCCAAAATATATCAAAGTCCAACAAACTACACACTGGACTTGTGATGTCTCACTATGGTTCTCATAGCCTCCCACAGCCTCTTCTATTTGACTCCATATTTATACAACATGTAGCAAAATCACCAGAGCAAGGAGTAAGTGTAATTTTCAAAAAAGATAGTTTTACCAGTATTATGCCCATTTCTTTATTGAAAATAGAATGCACATTTTAAAATAAGACAAAATTTGCTGCTGCATATTCTGTACATTAGCCGACTGAGTTTGTTTTGTCAAATTTAGTAATGAAAATATTTTTTTTGCCTAAAAAAACATACAGTCCCCTCCAAAAGAATTGGAATGACAAGGCCAATTCTTTTGTTTTTGCTATACACTGAACACATTTGGGTTTGAGATAAAAAAAAAAAAATTACTATTAAACAATAGATCAAGGCAGAGCCAGAGGGAAGGAGCTACAACCACAGCAAAGCCAGAGGGAGGAGTGATGTCCTCCATGAGGAAAAGGAAAGGTGTTATGCCCTCATTCGAACAAAGAGGCAGAGCGACATCCTCAGCAGAGCTGGATGGCGTAGTGGCATGAAGTTGGAGCAGGGAGATGGATTGATGTGCATGATGAGCCATGATGGTGTCCTCTGTAGGGCAGAGGGATAGGGTGAGATCCTCAGTCATGCAACAAGGTGGATTGATCCTCAGTGGGGCAGGATGGCTGGAAAATGGTCAGATAAATGGGCAGATAGAGCTCTTATTTTTGGGCAAAGCTTTGTGAGATGCTTCCAAAAATGAATTATAACTCCGTCCACTCTCTCCTTTGGGCAGATATATAAACACACACTGATTGTGGATAAAAATCATATTTTGTCCACCAGAATTTCTTTAACCACATCAGATTCCACTTGAAATATTTTGTAGAACAGCTTTGTGGGAAGGTGTTTTTGACACCTTTGATGCCTGTAGACATTCCAAGTACTTGGGGAGACAGTTGGGGGAAAAAAGAGACATTTTTCTTGCATCCATCTGCCAATCACTATGTTGCCTGGATGGGCAGCAATGGTGGATATCTTTTATTCAGAACTCACAAAAAGAGCCATTTTCATTGACTGACTGCAGGATTAGAAAGTGTCCATATTGCACTGATTGTGAAATGATACAGATGCCCTCAGGAGAAAAAAATGCAGCGGGAAAAAAACAATATTGTAAAGCATCAGCTTTCAGTGTATTGTGTTGTGTTATTAAAGTAAATTATCTTTATAATTGCATTATTGAGAGCTTGAATTTTTTTTAAGTGTGAGCATATAAATAGCCCAGGGCGATTAAAATGTGAGCTATCATAATAGGTAAATAAAACAACTGTGAGCTGTCACCAAAGATTTCTAAAATCATAAAGTGTGTGCCTGGATTTTTGGACTGGTTGCCATGGTTAGCAGGATTAACTCAGGGGCTAACATTTGTGAACAGTGAAATAGATACCTTCACCTAAAATCTAAATTAAGGATGAAAAGCAGTTTCTTGCTGATTTCCTAGGCAGATGCCTGGTTGACAACACTGACTGATAGATTTTCTGTTAACATGGCGCAAATCGTCACTGTAATTTAAAAGTACATTCTCTATAAAGTGTCTGGTGTTATATTATGTGAATGTCTGTTTCTTCTTTGGCTGATGCCTTAAAAAAGCAATCATATCTGGATGATGTATTGGTCAGGCACTGTTCCAGGGAGAGGCACTTTTGGCAAGACACCAACCAGGACAGTAGAGATGGCTAAGCACGTCAATAAACATGCCAGAACCACAATACAAATGTGTCTGACATAAAGTAACTTACAAGATTTTGTACAACTTTACAAAAATGGTAGGAGGTAGACATTTTCCAACAATAAACTAGACAGAATCAGTTCTGAAAAACCATGCAATATATAAAAATGGTTCATTAGTAGAATGGCATGTATTTATCTTCATTAAATACATACATTTTAAGCAGAACCAAATGGGATTCACTTGCTGCTTAGATTTCAGTGCTTAAACTGAAAGAAATGCATAAGCACTTGTCATGCCAACATGATTCCACTATAATTCATCTGTCATTCCCTCTTAGTGTTTGGCTTAGATGGTTTAGTCTTAGATTGTCGTGGCTGTATGAGCTCCAACCTCTAGAGCTTTACCATCCTGAGGATTTGCAGCAGAAATCTGCAGGCAATTTGAAGAGACCCTGACACCCTACTTCTAAATGGAATTGCATGTTTTCAGCTTCAAAAGTTTAATACCAAAGGACCTTTTGTCCTCCACATAAGTGCATGGTAATGGATTGGGTGGAATGCAGTCTGGCTCTAACTGAAAAAAAGACTCATTTTTAATGACCAATGTTATGGAGCAAAGAGTCAGGCTGATTTATCCGAACTTTCCTCTCCTTCTTTTTCTTTTTTGCAATATTGATAAATTTCCATCAACTCTTAACTTAATACATGGTGATACATTTAATACAGTTAATTCATTTATTAAATTATTTTTAATTATTGTGCATCTGGACTTCTTAACAAGACAACCCTTTCCAGGACTTCGAATGGACCTTTTAAAAGGTTAGCCAATCACAGTTCCCTTTTCATGTAAATATTTTTTGTAAGTATTACATGCTTGCCATCCTCAAGGAGAAATATTTAGTAAGTATTTTTTTTCCTTTGGGGTAAATTTAGATGAAGTAGGATAAGCTGTCATGCAATTACAAGAAAACCTCAACATAACTATTAACAAATTCTAAGCAGTGTGAGGTACCTACTGTACAACCTGATACAAAACTGTGAGGGGGTTGTTTTTTGTATTATGAAATATTAAATTAAACATAAATTACGTATCAACCCTCTCTTTTAATGTTGTTCATTTAAAATTCATTTAAATGTTGCAGTTGATTTGGCATTTCAATGAAATTTTCAAAGTTAATTTTATTTCATTTTATATAACATCCATATAAAACATTATGACAGACAGACAGACAGACAGACAGACAGATAGATAGATAGATAGATAGATAGATAGATAGATAGATAGATAGATAGATAGATAGATAGATAGATAGATAGATATAGACAGGGGGAAGGGGCTGAAAGTAGAACTGACAAGTGATTGATACTTGTCAGGGTGCTGATTGGCTGCATCATCCACCACGTGTATGCTGGCAATAGATCTTGCTCCATGTGCGCTCTCTTGCTGCCTCCTAGTGGCAACACTGCGTAATTAGCCATGGCTAATTACGCAGTGTTGCCACTAGAAGGCAGCAGTTAGGTTAAGTTAGTAGTAGTTAGGTTTACATGTGTTGATGAAGTAAATAATTTCAGTTTATTTTCTCAAAAAGCTGTTACAGAATTGTTGTGAATCTGAATGAAATGCCAAACTAAGTCATATTATTCAGTAGTCCTCAGAACCCCTGCTTTTTTATGGCCTCCAGTTGAGAGTTGGTTATAGTTAACCATAAGAGCCTAAGGTGCCTTCAAATAATGTTGGTAGAAATGCTTAATTCATCAAATTCTGACAATCCATCCTAAATTAGGAGAAATGCAGATTATATACAACCATTCTAGTCATGATTTTTGAACACCAGTGAAAATCCAGGACCTTCTAGACAGAATCTTGGTAAATATGACCTCAAGTATGGCCTATATTGCAGAGGAAGTCATTAATTATAGCCTGAGTCCCATTAATGGTGACCTGTAGGGAAAAAAAAGAACAACTAAAGTTTCTATTTATTACTAGAAACAAAGTTTTAAACTGTGAAAAGGTGTGTGTTTAGGGGGAGCAGGGAAGGGGGAGATTTCAGAAATGAGTCCCAGCTGTGCCCTTGTGGCTTCCAGATTGAAAACTGCTTGAATCTTCTTGTTATGTGCAGTGAGGCACAATTCACAGGAGCCTTAGGATGTTATTATAAGTTTTATAAGTTTTATAAGTGCAAATTGGTACAGACACTGTAAATCGTGAGATTGTGTTAAGGTGGGAGAACAAAAAGGGCAAAATTAACAAGCAGTAGTAAGTAAGTAAACTCCTATGAAGGAGCGCTTTCATAATTTTTCACAATATATGCAAGTATGATATGAAAAAGTAGATGGGTAAAAAAAATATATATATATATATATATATATATATATATATATATATATATATATATATATATATATATATATATATATATATATATATATATATATATATATATATACATATATGTATGTATGTATGTATATGTAAGTTTAGCTCTTACAGACTCAGTGAACAAGCAAAACAGTAAGAAAATTAATTCTTGTATTATTCGACAGCAGTGAAGAGTAAAATCAATAGCAGGGGTAAAAAAAAATAATAATTAAAAACCACATAATCAAAAATCTACCATAATCTAAGCAGATAATTGTTTCTGAAACATTTTATTTCACCACTTGTCATTAAAGAGGCTCTATATATTTTTCCTAAATCTTTTTTACCCACAATACCCAATTAATTTTTTTCAAGATAGTGTTTCCTGTGATAAGATGTCCTCTAGCATATGCTCTCTGGCTCTGGCTCATTGGAATTAGGAGGGTGATGTTACCAAGGCTAAAGCAGATGATTTCAGGAGCATCTTGTATTAGTGCATTTTGGTCATAATGTGATGATGATATGGACTGATTTGATAAGCTGTGTGTTCGTACTGAGAGAGGTGTGAAGAGTTATGAAAAAGTGGACTAATACTTGTTAACAAGAAGTGCTTAAAAACTGTTATCTCATGCCTGCTGTTGCTTGGAACACTAACTAACCAACTAACTAACTATTTACTCTATGTCTATTAAGTTTGTGTGTATATTGTAGTATATAGTAGTACTTTGTGAAAGTGGCTGAAATGTTCATATACTTATTATTTTGGGACTTTTAACAGTAGGGAAGGTTGAAGGATTGCTTGGAAAAGAAAAGGAAAGGAAAAAAAGATAAATCCAACTGAATAAGTTGTGAGCTGAAAACTGAGCCATACAGTAGACATAATGTTTCCATAGTTGTGGGATATGAGTTAGTATGGGTGTATTTTATATTTCCTATTCTTGCCCATGGAAATTAATAAAGTTTAATCAATTCTATCTAGTGCACACAATAAGAGGCCATATGGGATTTATTTACATTCCAGCGCATATTGGGTCACTTGTTCTTTTGCCTAACAAGCACTTCTTTCTCTCTTATAAGCCTGGTCTAATTTTGTCTCTAAATTGTACCAGTGTTTTAATTTCCAAATCCGACACAATATTCATGGCAAAAGAAGCAGCAAATAAATTCACTCAAGCTGGACAGAGAATAGAGGGGCTTTAGAGAGGTACAGTCATCTTAACCATATCCTCTATACTTCTACAGTTTCCAAATATTATTTCAAATTTTGATTATAGATGCCTTTTGTTTTAACAAGTATGGTTTTATACACACACACACACACACACACACACACACACACACACACACACAAAATAACAGCCACCTCATAAATCTAACTGAGGCTGATCACTCGGCTGATTTTGCCAAGAAAGAAAAATATCTGCTTAAACATTCAGTAGACAAACCCAGTGATTAAAAGATACTATTTTTCCATAGTCCCCTGAAATCTCATTTATAGCCAATATATTCTCCAAAGAGGGTCAAATGAAATCATACCTCATTTTCAAGCTTCTTTTTTGAAAGAGTCTCTTGTTCTAACTTCAGGGAATAATGAATGTTTTTGTCACTGTGTTCACAGTGTGAGTAAAACCCTGTACTTCAATTATCTTACACACACATTTGTCTTAGTATCCTTGTGAAGAGCTTCCGCTGGTATAATTGCTAATTCAGCTAATTAATCTGGTACAACACTTAAATCTAACATTACCCATAACCTTAGAAAACAAAAGCAAATCTTTTTCCCCTTTTTATATATATATTTTTTATTTATTTATTAATAAAAGCTGTAGTAAAAGTAGTAAACATTTGGTTCTCACCAATATATTAAAAAAATATGGCTGCACACACACAAACATGCACATGCATTAATCCCTGTTAGTATTCAACAGGTGCAGTCCCATTTATAAGGAATTCCTTTATAATACCTTAATACATTTAATCTTATTTAGTCATGGTGCTAGATACCACAGCACACCTTCAGAGGTCTTGTGGAGTCCATGCCTTGACGTGTCAGAGCAGTTTTAGTGGCACAAGGGGGCCCTACACAGTATTAAACAGATCAGTTGAACATGTGTGTGTGTGTGTGTGTGTGTGTGTGTGTGTGTGTGTGTGTGTGTGTGTGTGTGTGTGTGTGTGTGTGGGAAAGTGTTACCAAAATGTGTTTAATGTGCAAGCTTTGTATTTTCATTTACATTTCAGAATCATGAATTGAACTGAAAATGCTTTTTACATGTACAGCTTAATACAGTGTGTAATGGGTAACTGTTCAATAACTCTCTTTTTTGTGTCAACACATCATAAGAGGTGTATGAGAAATGCCATGTAAAAAAAGAATAAATGTGGTTTTCACATTAAGTAACATTTTTTGCATTTCTGGCATCACAATTGGCTACCAAAAGTATAAGCAACTTGGAAGCTATGATCAATGTGAAAACGACTAAGTCTAGATTTGGTACTATTTGTAAAGTTTGACTGCATCTGGATAAATTTGATTTCTCTTTTTGAAGTAAGGATTTCAAAAACCTGCTGCCTAATGAACTCGCATTTCTTCCTTTCCAGTGATGTTACACCATTAGTGGCTTATGTGCTAATAACTCTTGGAACGAAGCAAAACCACAGAGCCACTGCTAATAAGCCAATGACTCAAGCTGAGGTAATTGGAAGCTTGATTTTCAGGAAGTTAGTCAGAAATATGCAGCATTCTTGAAAGTTTCTTCATGATATGAATGTTAGGGGGTATCTGATTAGAAGAGTTGATTTAACATCACAAACAGTGGGAATATGTTCTCAAGGTGGCTGGTTAAAAAAATCGTTGTTGTACAGTAATTATTAATAAATACATAAATAATAAATAAATAAATAAATATACAGCGGATCTCAAAAGCCTGCACACTATTAAAATGGCAGGTTTTTGTGATGTAAAAAAACTAAAGGAAATCAAGATAAATCATGTCAGAACCTTGTCTACCTTTATTGTGAAATTTATCCTGTTAATTAAAGTGGAGAAAAAAAAGAAACTTTTTAGTGGACAAATGTGAAAAATAAAAAATGTAAAATAACCTGCATAAGTGTGAACACCCCTAAACTAATACTTAGTTGAAGTATTTTTACATTTTATCACAGCATTCAATCTTTTTTTTTTTTGATAAGAGTCAATTTGTTTGGCACTTCTTGACTTAGCAGTATTTTGCCATTCGTCCTTGCAAAAGCATTCATCCACTTTATCAAATTGATTGGGCATCCCGTGTGCATAGCCCTCTTCAGGTCACCCAACAGATTTTTTTATTGGATTTAGTTCTGGACTCTTGCTGGGCCATTCCAAAACCTTGAACCTTATTTTGGTGAAGCCTTTCTTTTGTTGATCTGGAAGTTTGCTTTGGGTTGTATTAGTCCCTTCACCCTGATTAAAGCCTCCAAAATAACAGGCTGTGAGGCTGTGAATACTTATGTAAACATGCTTTTTGGTTTTTTATTTTTAATAAATTTGCAAACATTTCAAACAAACTTCTTTCACGTTGTCATTATGGGGTATTGTTTGTAGAATTTTGAGGAAAATAATGTATTTAATCCATTTTGGAATGAGGCTGTAACATAACAAAATGTGGGAAAAGTGAAGCGCTGTGAATACTTTCCAGATGCACTGTAGCTGTATAGCATGATTACAACAGTCCAATATCAAGTTAAGAGAACATGCGGCATGCTGTACCTATGCTCTATACAGTACATGTGATGTAAAACATCCTTTTAAAGCTAGTGCTCTTTCTACGCTATGGATCAATTGGAAGGGGATTCACCAGCTTTCCACTTTAGTTAAGGAGGTGATTGGAATGTTTAAACATTAAGATTTCCCAGATTGTCATCCATGATGAAAAGATTGGGATGATGCACCAAGTTTAGGCTTGATTGCAGAAAGCAAAATTTGGTTTCAAATTTAAGTACAGCAGAAATTTCAGGCCATATACCAAGACCTGAATTTTCCATGGTAGTCTTTGTAAGTCATGTGCTCCTCTAGTTGAATCCATGGCAAACTCGTATTGCATCTACATTTTACTGAAGTTTAATGAGGCAGGAAGTACCGGACTGTCTGAAAAAGGAACACACATTCTCATTTGCTAGTGTTTATTATTAATTCTTTCACACAATTAACTTGTGAATTCCAGCAGAGAGTGCTAAAGGGCTGTGTGTGCGTGTGTGTGTGTGTGTGTGTGTGTGTGTGTGTGTGTGTGTGTGTGTGTGTGTGTGTGTGTGTGTGTGTGTGTGTGTGTGTGTGTGTGTGTGTGTGTGTGTGCATGCGCGTGCGTGCGCGTGTGTGTGTTCATTTTGAGTACCAGATGTGCCATGTGAACACTCTTGATGTCAAATCATGAAGTGCTGGCCAGAAAGTGGAGGCATTCCCAGAGAATTTTCTATTATATCCTTATTTTTTATTCCTTTTGACCCTGATCGCATTTATATTCAGTGGTGAAAAGACAGCATGCATAATCAACTTTAGCAACACTGAAAGCACTTAGAAAAGTGAAAACCTTTAAGGATTCTTTGGTTGTCCCTGGAGGTGAAATGCAATATTGTCCCATTCTTATTTTAACAGATAAGTTCCCAAGTGCAACCCTTTTTATAGGCTAAGAACCTAATAAACCAATGAATGTTTATAATCCCTTGGAATACCCTTTTTATAAGATTGTACTCACATTCAGGTTGTAAGGATATAAAGCACTATGGGGTGATTATTTTCCTATAACACGTTTTATTACTCTTATATCACAGCAATTTGTAACCAATTAAAAAGTGTATTACTTAAAGAATGACACACCATAGGCATGTCTAAAAGTGTCGGTAGTGTATGAATGGGTGTGTGAATGTGTTTGTGATTCTGTGCCCTGCGATGGACTGGCACCCTGTCCAGGGTGTACCCCGCCTTGTGCCTGATGCTCCCTGGGATAGGCTCCAGGTTCCCCTGTGACCCTGAATAGGAGTAAGCGCTTGAAGATGGATGGATGGATAGATGACACATCATACTTTTTCTCCATTTATAGTATTATTTAATGCTATGGAATGTCTGCAAACCAGAGTAGCTCCTGTTATGACTTCATAGCAGCTATGAACTATCATCCAATCACCAGATTCTCTTTTTTCTTTCTTTCTTTCTTGAAGTCAGTCAATCAACAACAATAAAAAATGCAGATTGTCAGGTAAATGAGAACCCAGAAAGTGCAAAGTTCTCTGTTCTGATAACTCTCCTGTGGTGGAAAACTTACTAAACAATGAGACTCCTTTCCTAATTAAAATAAATTTCTCCATACAGGAAGCTTTACCAAATCCATCCATTTTCTGTATTGCTTGTCCTACACAGGGTCATGGAATCTGGAGTCTATCCCAGGCAACTCAGGGCACAAGGTGGGGGACACCCTGGATGGGGTGCCAACCCATCGCAGGACACAATCGCACACACGTTCACACAACACAGACAAATTTGGAAATGCCAATCAGCCTACACCTCTTTGGAATGGGGGACCGGAGTACCCAGAGGAAACTCCCAAAGCAAAAGGGTGAACATGCAAACTCTGAACACAAAGGATGGAGACAGGATTCATACCTTCAACTCTGGAGGTACAAGATAAACGTGCTAACCATTAAGCCACCATACCCCCTCTTTACCAAATCAAATAATATATTTTTTCCTTTGTTTAATAAGAAATTATTTTTTAATCCATTTACCATCAGTATTAGATCATACCATCTGGCAATTCAGTTCAACTCTGTTATAAAGTCTGAGACTTGGCCTGTGAGTAATAATTTGAAACCGTGGTACATTGATTTAACTGAGCAGATCTGTTTTGGGATTTTTACTAATTTTGCCTCCCTATGTAAACAGCCAGTAATGCCATTTATCTGCCTGTGGATAACCATATGCCATATGTTTTGTTTTTTTATTTGCTACTCTGTAATATTAAGCAAATAAAGTATATCATTATAGACCAGCGCCTGTAGCCGTCAGCAAGGGAGTGACATTTAAACCATATACTTATGCACTTTAGGTTTCCTCACACTTCTGCTCAGACTTGTACATGTCCTTTCCAGGTCTGAAACTGTGCTGCTTTTAACCACATTCTTCACTTTGCAAAGAAAAAAAATGTTACATTCCTTAGACTCCCCTCTCTATCTCTGTCTATTCATCTCAAGGAGAGAAAGAGAGAGACCAGTTTCACTTTCCCCTGAATGTTGTTGTAGTTGGAATATACAATATGAAGTCTGTAGGCTAATCTTAAGATGCTTTCACACTAGGTGTTTTCTGTCCTTAACTCATTTTACATGTAATCCTATGAAAAGTGGCCACAAGGCCAGAATATTATGGTCCGAATATTTTTGTCAATGTGGAGCTTCCAAAAGTTAAAAAAAAAAAAAAAAAACATTTTAGAAAAGTGCAGAGTGACATCAAGCGATTTTTGACTCAAGGCCAATCAGGTCACCGCTTGGGGTTGAGAGTAAAAAACAATAAGTAGGATAAGCAACATTATTCTTAGTGAGTGAATATGAAGTTGCTTAATGATCCAATGCACATTATATGTCATGTATATTCTGATGTCATGAACCACTCCCACTTTAACTATGGTAGTGTACAGTGGCCTGAATACCAATCCTACAAGCACATCTCTTAATTTTCTGTATCGCAAGCCAAAGCACAGACAAACCTGTGAATAATAAGTCTTCTTCTTATTATTAATAATAATAATAGTAATATTTGTTGTAAATAGTTGTTGTTAATTTTCTATTTTACTTGCCCCTTCCCTTAGAAACACATCATGTCTGTTTGTCTAGTGAAGACTAGCCAAAAAATATTATGGCATCGTCTCCCTGTCCATTAAAAGCTTTCATTTAAAGTGGGACAGAAGGGGAAAAAGAGGTCAAGTCAGACAACATCAGAGTTGCTATTCGCAACCTCTGTAAATAAGAGGACATCTTTTGACCAGATGTAATTTCATTTTGCTATTTGGACCTTTTTCTGCTTGAACCTAGCTGACAGGTCTTGCACATTCAATTGAGTCTTAACGTTCAATTATTTGGTGCCTGAATGTCTCTTGCCTGGTTTCTTTTTTTTTTTTTTCCTGATTTTCACATTTATTCATATTGGACTGCTTCACAGATGGAATATTAGCAGTAATTTCATGGTCTGTGGTATGATGGATTATGCTATCTAAAATCTCCAGAAGAGGGAGAATTCTTCAGGTCAAACAATGTTTATTTTGTGAAAGATCCAGGCAGAGAGTGAAAGGAGAGTGGATTGATGGATTGTGCACTGGCTTGATTCGAAAAAAGATGACAGAGAGACAGGGAAACAAGTCACAGGGAATAAAGAGGCGCTCTCTCTCTCTCTCTCTCTCTCTCTCTCTCTCTCTCTCTTCCCCACCTTCATCCATCAAACATATTTCATCAGATATAAGTCAGTTCTGAGGCTTTTATACATTGTATAGTTGTTTTCAGTCTTTCACTCTGTACTTGTGTGCTTCCAGGCAGTGCACTCTTTGAACTTGGCCCATCTGTTTGCTTCAGTGGTGTGACTGCTGACTTTATGAGGAAGGAATATTTGTAGCTAGAGACAGAGAGGCTCCTGAAGTATATGATTTTGGTCTCTCTGTCAATACCTTTGCTGTAGCATCATACAGAGAGCCAGCGGAGATGGAGATGAAGCCTCCAACAAAAATGCTAGGCCATTAACCATCGCCAAATAAATTATTCTCTTACCACCATAGTCTCTTAGCCCCTAACTCGCTCCAACTAAAACTCTGAAACTTCTACTTTCCTAAATAGGGCAATAGTTCTTTCAAGAGCCTTGAGTACTTTTTCAGCATTATCGGAAGTTTTTAATTTGGCTGTCTTTATTCAACATTGCTCTGTGTTCAGGTGCTAAAAGACAAACAGTATTGGCCAAAAAGCTCAAGTACAGCTTTTCCACAGTGAAACACCAAAGCTTTGTTGAGTAATCTTTTCATCACTTTTAAACCTTTGTAAAGGCTTTATGAGACTTAAAGTAGTTTGTCCAGAATGGAGGCAATTGGTACAAAGTGTTCCATACACACTTTCCATTTATAAGATGTTTAAAAAGTACGGTGTAGAGCAGCCATGTGGTAGCAGCACATTGTATAAAAGCGTAGCAGATATAGCTTAATAAAAGCTTAATTTAATGTTCACAACAAACATCAGAATAGGGAAAAAATGTTATCTCTGTGACTTTAAAATGTGGCAGACTCATCCTAACTTCACAGTTGAAGCCTGGAAAAAGACCCGGTGATTTTCTCCCTAATCTTCAACTGTGTTGTTTGGACGAGTCTGTACCCATGATGTTCTTGTCTGATAGGAGTGGAACCCAATGTGGTCTTCAGCTGTTGTATCCCATCCACCTCAAGGTTCAATGTTTTGTGCATGCTTTGATGCTTCTATGCTCACCACGGTTGTAAAGAGTGATTATGTGAGTTACTAAATCCTTGATGGTAGCTCAACCCAATCTGGTCATTTTCCTCTGACCTCTCTTATCAACAAGGCACTTCACCCACAGAACTGTTGCTCACTCAATGTGGTTGTTTTTTTTCATACCATGCTGTGTAAACTCTAGAGAATGTTGTATGTGAAAATCCTAGGAGATCAGCAGTTTCTGAAATACACAAACCAGCCAATCTGGCACCAACAACCATGTCACGGTTAAAGTCACATTTAAATCACTTTTCCCCGTTCTGATGTTTGATGTGAACATTAACTGAAGCTCTTGACCTGTATTTTCATGGTTTTATGCATTGTGTTATGCACATGATAGTGGACAGTGATTGTGTTTGTGGTATTATGTGGATTGTTGTGTAGCTACAACTGATGGACTTTCACAGTCCATAGGAACATAAGATTTGCCATAACTGCAGAGAAAGAACAGCTTTGCCTCAGTCTTGTAATCCTGCAGTCAAATAGAAGGTCTTTGATGGAGACCTGAAACAAGTTACTTTTTTTTTTTTTATTTAAAAGTTCAATACTTTAACACTGTAACATATTTTAATTTTATGGATAGTGGTGCAGTGTGGGAAAGCATGGTGTAAGAGCAGTTAATGTTGCAACTTCATAGCACCAGGGTCCGCTGTTTGATCATGAACTCCGGATACTCAGGTCTATGACAGAGGACGTTGGTGCTTTTTAAAATAGCAGACAAGACCATCAGTGATAACATCACTACCAGTCGGCCAATCGACTTTACCAAGAAAGTTGAATGGACCTGTTTTTGCTCCACGCCTTCTGAAATAAATCAGTCTTAGCCATTGATCTGCCATCCTATTTCATTCTCAATCTCTCCTAATAAGAGGAGACATTAACATGTTGGTTGTTAGAGTGATCAAGTGGAAGAAATCAAGTGGAAGAAAGAGGTTCACTCCCATGTTTGGCCCTATAAAAACAAGCAGATTTTATGCTTTTCTTCCTTCCATCCACATGTGCAGATGTGTTCTAGGGTCAATCTCTGGGGAATGAAGGCTTTCCCCATCAGCCATATCTGTACATCATCAGCCCAGCTATACATCTGGCATCTCTATTTCCTCTCAACCCAGATTCAGAGTAGCCCCACAAGTGCATTGAAGAACTGTTACTGCTCATCAAGAACTATGTATCTCCCATCAATTCTCTAAAGAGCCAGACAGCTGTTTCTGATCAGTCAGCATCACTGATGGCAATTCTAACAAATCAAAGAGTCTCCTCATTGTGAAAAGCTTTAACTTTTTCCATGTGCTCAAATTTTGGGTATAAAAGTGGTGTGAATTAAGACCTCCATTCCCATTACCTATCTAACACAGTTGTCTCCTGTTACATGAATAGACTACTGAGATAATAAAGGTTTATGGATGGGTGGAAGGGTTTCATTTTCTTTTGTCTTTTTTTTTTACATTTTGTAAAAATAAATAAATAAATAAATTCATTTATAGCAGTTCAAAGTGCTCCATTTATCCATGAAAAGTCCTTGCCATGATTTATGTTTCTGTCAAGATGGTATAAATGTTCCATGAAGTAGACCATTCTTTCAAGACAAGGGAGGTTTTCATGATTTACCAAACCAAATTCAGCCTTATTTTTATAAGATTGTACCTAGTGATTGAAAAGATATATGTGTTAAAAATGGCTCAATTTCTACTTCATTGTCAACTCCCAGTCCCTACAATTCAATCATTGTATAGTAAGACTTGCTGTAATTTTACAATGCAGATGTATATGCATGGCACAAAAGCACAGCCAATTCATAAGGAAGAGACTATGTAGTTTATGTTGAATTAATATATTACTGTATTTGCAAAAACAGCACACATGTCACTTCTAGAGTCTATCAGAACTGACCCTGTATGATCTAACTGTAGCTTTCAATACATGAGGTTTGACACTTTTCAGACAAAACATCTAGCTTTGCTGTAACAGGTTTGCATGCCCTGGGTCTGTTCTTTGTTCACATCAAAATAAATTTGCTAACATTGCCTGGTCTTTCGTTTTTTACTGCACAACATGATCTGACATGAGTGTTTTCCATTTTCCCAGCATGCATTTGTGTTTGAGCTGCAGAAAATATAGATAAGGGTTTTCATTCCTGCACAGATGACAAGCGGAGGACTGATGCCTCACAAAAGCAAGGTGTGATAAGGCTGGCTGATAATCTCTCCTCACATTCCTGGACATGTTCCCAAAACTGGGTCCTTCCAAATTTACCCCAGTTTTTAGATTTTCATTTATCAGGGATTGTCCAAGCTACATGATTTTTATTTATTTATTTATTTATTAATACACTGAATGGTGATTCAAAGTAAATTGACATTAAAGCCTATTGTCGTCTTCCTGTTATGGTTATTTGTTTGTTTTGTTTTTTTAGATCAGTTTTAACAGTTAACCATTACAACACAATGAAATTCTGAGCTTACTCACAAGATATTTAATCAGCAACTTGATAGTACAGAAGCCATTTTATAGCTGAAATGAAGTTATAACATCTCTGGTAGGCATTTAACAACAGTTGTAATGAGAAATGCAAATTTGTTTTACTTACAGTGAGGGAAAAAAGTATTTGATCCCCTGCTGATTTTGTACATTTGCCCACTGACAAAGAAATGATCAGTCTATAATTTTAATGGTAGATTTATTTGAACAGTGAGAGACAGAATAACAACAAAAAAATCCAGAAAAATGTGTCAAAAATTTTATAAATTGGTTTGCATTTTAATGAGGGAAATATGTATTTGACCCCTCTGCAAAACATGACTTAGTACTTGGTGGCAAAACCCTTGTTGGCGATCACAGAGGTCAGACGTTTCTTGTAGTTGGCCACCAGCTTTGCACACATCTCAGGAGGGATTTTGTCCCACTCTTCTTTGCAGATCTTCTCCAAGTCATTAAGGTTTTGAGGCTGACGTTTGGCAACTAGAACCTTCAGCTCCCTCCACAGATTTTCTATGGGATTAAGGTCTGGAGACTGGCTAGGCCACTCCAGGACCTTAATGTGCTTCTTCTTGAGCCACTCCTTTGTTGCCTTGGCCGTGTGTTTTGGTTCATTTTCATGCTGGAATACCCATCCACGGCCCATTTTCAATGCCCTGGCTGAGGGAAGGAGGTTCTCACCCAAGATTTGACGGTACATGGCCCCGTCCATCGTCCCTTTGATGCGGTGAAGTTGTCCTGTCCCCTTAGCAGAAAAACACTCCCAAAGCATAATCTTTCCACCTCCATGTTAGACGGTGGGGATGGTGTTCTTGGGGTCATAGGCAGCATTCCTCCTCCTCCAAACACAGCGAGTTGAGTTGATGCCAAAGAGCTCCATTTCGGTCTCATCTGACCACAACACTTTCACCCAGTTGTCCTCTGAATCATTCAGATGTTCATTGGCAGACTTCAGACCGGCATGTATATGTGCTTTCTTGAGCAGGGGGACCTTGCGGGCGCTGCAGGATTTCAGTCCTTCACGGCGTAGTGTGTTACCAATTGTTTTCTTGGTGACTATGATCCCAGCTGCCTTGAGATTATTGACAAGATCCTCCCGTGTAGTTCTGGGCTGATTCCTCACTGTTCTCATGATCATTGCAACTCCAAGAGGTGAGATCTTGCATGGATTCCCAGGCCGAGGGAGATTGACAGTCCTTTTGTGTTTCTTCCATTTGCGAATAATCTCACCTACTGTTGTCACCTTCTCACCAAGCTGCTTGGCCCATTCCAGACTTGTGTAGGTCTACAATCTTGTCCCTGACATCCTTGGAGAACTCTTTGGTCTTGGAGTTTGGAATCTGATTGATTGATTGCTTCTGTGGACAGGTGTCTTTTATACAGGTAACAAGCTGAGATTAGGAGTACTCCCTTTAAGACTGTGCTCCTAATCTCAGCTCGTTACCTGTATAAAAGACACCTGGGAGCAAGAAATCTTACTGATTGAGAAGGGGTCAAATACTTATTTCCCTCATTAAAATGCAAATCAATTTATAACATTTTGACATGCGTTTTTCTGGATTTTCTTGTTGTTATTCTGTCTCTCACTGTTCAAATAAACCTACCATTAAAATTATAGACTAATCATTTCTTTGTCAGTGGGCAAACGTACAAAATCAGCAGGGGATCAAATACTTCTTTCCCTCACTGTATGTAGCATTTTATGTTCCTATAATTATGAGTGAATCTTTCAGTTTCTCCATCCCTTTCTGCCCTCTTTCTCTGTTACACATATCCAAACACATTTTCCAAAGGAATTCTTTCTCACTTCTGTTTATCTGTTCTACAGTTCTTCCAGATGTTATAGATGATTTGATGTCAGTGTTCTGATCAATGATTTGCATTGCACTCATCTACAATCCTTCACCAGTGACACACAGAATCACAAATGCTATTGTGTCAACATTCCAATGTCACAATCTACTATATGGGAAACCATTGAATGCGCATGGGAATATTCTATACACTTAACTGTTATTATTTGTTGGTTGACAAAGTTGTCACATGTTATAAAGCAAAGGCCAGTTTGACATATTGTTCATGCTGTAGAGTGCCATCATAAGAAGTCATCTTATAATACACATGGGAGGAACGTGGGAGGGATTCTACATATGTGTTTAATAGGATTAATAAATGAATAAATAAATAAATATGTTTGAGTAAAAAAGCCTTTATTTTGGCATTTTCCATTTGTGGTGGTGCCTGGACACCATCTACAGTGATTGACTTGTGTCTGTTAAAAACACAAGTAATGATAATCAGGGCACCCAGTGATTTCTGGGTTCTTTCTGATACAGAGGAACAATGTGATGAAAACAGTCTTCTGATATCTGCCTGTCTGTTGATGACATGTCTATCCCAGTATCCAGCTGGTTTTTGAAGAAAACTAAGCTAGAAATTATTACTCTGTCTTTTTAATGTTCAGTGACAACAGCGCCATTGCTTTGGCATTCATTTTCCATACCAAGATACATACATATAACAAGATCTGACCAAGCATTCCGTTTGGAAATAATAAAACTTATCATCAAAATAACAACAGTCAGCATATGAATGGGTTTGAATGTCTCACTGCATGAGCCATCTCTTTGTGTGTTCATCAAAGAAGTTAGCTAGCTGTAATTTGAAACTGCTCTGAATCTCTGCTACTGACCAGGCATTTCAGACTTCTATCATCCTTTCTTAAATGTACACTCTTGTGGTAAATGATGACAGCTTTGACCTTTTTTTTGACCCATCCATAAACCTTCCTCCCTTTGACATTGTTGATGGTCAATTATATTTAATAAACAGCTTTGGTGCAGAAATAAATCAATTTCAGGACAGCCTAATCCTTAACTGCAGCAGACTGTGAAGCCACAAGTTCTGGAGAAACAGTTAAAATGGCCCATAATGAAACACATGTGTCACACAGTGAAAGTCTCTTTTATCTAGTATTGCTTAGCTTCAGGTACAGAAACACTATCAAAGAAGATATCCTGATTGCCTAGAAGAAACTAAGCCTTCTTATTATTTTTTTATTTGTTCACAATGAGAATAACTAGGTTGTTATATTTATGTATGTGATCCATGCTGTTCATGTCCTCTAATGAACCAATCATCTCAACCCCACCTGAGTTCTGCAAGTTCCTCAACATTATGTGGGGAGAATAGTTTACAAACTGTTGGGTCAAAGGTTTAACTGGAAAAACACAAAGTCTGAGCTTGGCACTAGCTGAGATACTTGGAAGAGTCCCAGTAGTACCATCAATCTTCTGAATTAAGTGCAGATTGGAGGATAAAGAGATGACTAAGAAGAAGCTCTTCATGCAAGTCATTGTTTGGGGATTGTTTGCGTTCATGCATGTGTGTGCTCCCAATGTAGTATTAATTACTGCCTTAAACCAAAAACTTCTTTATTAGCATTTGTTTTTTATGACTAAGATTTTCATTTTAAAGTAACTACACCATTTCTCTTTACGATCGCTGGTTATATGTATGATACATGCTGCATAGTATGCTGATGAATTTATCAGAAGTAAAATATCATGTATTTAAATGTATATAACTCTCTCTTTCTCTGTGTGTGTGTTGTGTGTGTGTGTGTGTGTGTGTGTGTGTGTGTGTGTGTGTGTGTGTGTGTCTGTGTGTCTGTGGAGCTACACATACTACTCCTGAGATACCATAGATCCTAAACAATTCTGCTCTCCATAGCTGACTGATCCATCCTGATGCCCAAATTCTGGTTGAGTTCTCTTCACTTGGAAATCACTTGCTGGACCCACAGCCTAAAGGTCAATGAGATTACTGAGGGTTGTACCACTTAAAAACCATGACGATGGCTTTAAACTGCAATTGTTATGAACAGTTCTGCACTCAAGTCTCCTGGTTATGAATTTCCTGGTAGCACAATTGCACTTTGTTGTCAACAAGATGAAGATGGTTTCCTTTTTGAGCCTGGTTCCTCCTAAGCTTTCTTCCTCATAGAGTCTCAGTATTTTCTTGCCTATGTCACCTCTTTCTTGCTCATTATGGATAAACTTATCAATTTATCCTGAATTTATATATTTCTGTAAAGCTGCTTTATGACATTGTCCATTGTTAAACGCACTATACAAATAGATCTGAATTGAATCAAGTGTGAATAACAAATATTTACCTTTTTTTTTCATTGGTAAACCTGATTGCCTACTAAACTGAGTCCATTTGATTGACATATGTAGTACAGCAACTGGTTTAAATAAAATGCTTGGAAAGGTCATTATGTAAAGTATAAAAAAAAGAAATAATTATTGAAGAAAAATTACTGTTAAAGTATTTGTATTCTTGCTTGGTAATGGACATAGACAAATGAATACTGCTGTAATTCATGGAACAGATTATCTAAGCACATGATATTTAAGTTGATCAGGTGATGTGGCAATTAAGCATGTTGCGTGATATATAAACGACACCTGTGAACCAGAATTATTAACTTCAGTGAGACTGCATGTCAGTCGTTTGTGTAACAAAAACAAAAAAGATGCTTCATTTCCTCTGTATCTTGTCTCAAAATCTTTGGACTTTTCTATCAGTTTAAAAAAGAGAAGAAAAAAAGAATCAGCAAGAGAGAAAAGTATGAGTGAGAGAATTGTTAAGAATTGTTAAGCCTTGCTCCCGTTTCATCATGGGGAGGACTGCACACTTTCTGGGTGAAGTGTCCAGAGGAGGGGCAACAGAGAGAGCTTGTAGATCTCCCACTCACTTGAGAGATGTCAGGGCCAGTAGGAGAGGTACCTTGAGAGTCAGAAGCTTCTCAGAGACTGACTCTAAGGGCTCAAATGTGGAACCCGACAGACCTTCCAATACCACAGAAAGGTCCCAGGAAGGTACACACCACAAGACAAAAAGCCAACACTTCAGCACATAAGATTTCCTTATGGATGGTGCTCTAGTGTTTAACATGGTCTCTACAAGTGAGACCAGAATCTATGAGTTGGTGCCCCTCAGAGGCCAGACCCAGTTTCCATAGTTCTGGCCAAGGGTGGTAAATCAGCCCTCCGGATTGAGACAGTAGATCCAGCTCAAATGTGGAACCTGACAGACCTTCCAAAACCACAGAAAGGTTCCAGGAAGGTATGCGCGGCCTGCAGATGGGCCTCAGCCGCCTGACACCACGCATGAACTTTGAAGTTAGAGGATGTTGCCCCACAGAGGCTCCATCAACAGGGTCATGGCTGGCCGAAACGGCGGCCAAGTAAACCCTGATTGTAGAAGGAGCCCACCCCACTGAGAAACGTTCTTGTAAGAACTCCAGGACTGTAGCTACTGTGCTGTTTACTGGGTCTACAATGGATCCCTGCGGATGGGAATCTCCCAAGGAGTGCTATCTCGCAGGGATATTATCTCTCAGAACCATATTCGAGATGGCCAATAAGGTGCTACTAGCAGCAGACATACCGTGAATAAAAGAAATATTTGATCCCCTGCTGACTGTGGCGCAGTTGGTAGAGTGGGTTGTCCACTAATCGTAGGGTTGGCGCTTCGATTCCTGACTTGGATGACTCCACATGCCGAAGTGTCCTTGGGCAAGACACTGAACCCCAAGGTGCTCCCGATGGCAAGCTAGTGCCTTGCATGGCAGCTCTGCTACCATTGGTGTGTGTGTGAATGGGTGAATGAGACACAGTGTAAAGTGCTTTGGATAAAAGCGCTATGTAAGTGCACATTTATCATTTACAAAGAAATGATCAGTCTATAATTTTAATGGTAGATTTATTTGAACAGTGAGAGATAGAATAACAACAAGAAAATCCAGAAAAACGCATGTCAAAAATGTTATAAATTGATTTGCATTTTAATGAGGGAAATAAGTATTTGACCCCCTCTCAATCAGTAAGATTTCTTGCTCCCAGGTTTCTTTAATACAGGTAACGAGCTGAGATTAGGAGCACACTCTTAAATGGAGTGCTCCTAGTCTCAGCTTATTACCTGTATAAAAGACACCTGTCCACAGAAGCAATTAATCAATCAGATTCCAAACTCTCCACCATGGCCGAGACTAAAGAGCTCTCCAAGGATGTCAGGGACAAGATCATACACAAGTCTGGAATAGCGGAAGAGGTCCACGCATGCGCAACAGCACTCAATGCGCACTGTTTTACGGGGAAATCGTGACAGAACTCCCCCCAAGGCACTCCTCCTGGAGTGCCAAGAGTCCTCCTCCTTCATCGGCGGCCCCAGCCCCCCAGTCTGAATGTCCCAAGCAGCACCGGAAGAAACCGCACAGTGTCCCTGGAGCAGGGGAGCAGAGCAAAGTCCCTAGCAGAACAGGGAGGCAGAGCCAGGACTACAGCCGGGCAGAAAGGCTGAGCAATGCACTCATCGACGCTTGGGAACGGTGCAACATCCTCAGCTGGACGGGACTGCTGGGCGACGACCCCAGTTGGACATGGAGGCTGAGCGACGTCCTCTGCTGGACATGGGGGCTGAGCGACGTCCTCAGCTGGATGAGGAGGCTGAGCGGCGTCCTCAGCTATACAGGGCTGCTGAGCCGCGTCCTCAGCCATACAGGGCTGCTGAGCAGCGTCCTCAGCCGAACAGGGCTGCCGAGCAGAATTTACCGGAACCGCCGGCTTGGACAAGATGTCAGGAACTCTAACCAGGACCTGTGCTTGGCCTGCTGAGACCTGGGACATGACTTGGACGAATGACATGGCTTGGACTAGAGACATGGCTTGAGCTTGAGATATGGCTTGGGCTTGGGACATGGCTTGGGCTTGGAACATGACTTGGACGAACGACATGGCTTGGACAAGAGACATGGATTGAACTTGAGCTTGAGACATGGCTTGGGCTTGAGACATGGCTTGGACGAGAGACATGGCCTGAGCTTGAGCTTGAGACATGGCCTGGACGAGAGACATGGCTTGAGCTTGAGACATGGCTTGGACGAGAGACATGGCTTGAGCTTGAGACATGGCTTGGATGTCCGGTCCCTGAGACTTAGCTTGGACGTCAGGCCCTGGATGTTAACCAATTTCCTTTTAGTTAATTCTGATAAAACAGAAATACTATTATTAGGCCCACATGTAGCTAGAAGTAATCATTCTGATCACATGGTTACTCTGGATGGTCTTTCTGTTTCATCATGAACAGCAGTTAAAGACCTTGGAGTGATTATTGACTCCAGTCTATCATTTGATGTAGATAATATTACTAGGATAGCTTTCTTTCATCTCAGAAATATTTCTAAGATAAGAAACATATTATCACTACAGGATGTGGAAATACTGGTTCATGCATTCGTCACCTCTAGATTACACTACTGTAATCCCTTACTGTCTGGATTTTCCTGTAGGTATATAAATAAACTCCAGTTAGTCCAGAATGCAGCTGCAAGAGTCCTAACTAGAACTAGAAAATACGACCGTATCACCCCGATCTTATTCACACTGCATTGGCTCCCAGTAAAATCTCGCATTAACTATAAAGTACTTTTATTAATCTATAAAGCACTAAACGTTCTGGCGCCACAATATCTAAGCGACCTTCTGGTTTTATATGATCCGCCACGCCTACTTAGATCAAAAGATGTAGGCTATTTGACGGTACCCCGAATAGTGAAGGCTACAGCAGGGAGAAGAGCCTTCGCTTATAAAGCCCCACTGTTATGGAACAATCTTCCTATTAGTGTTTGGGAGTCAGACACAGTCTCACTGTTTAAGTCTAGGCTTAAAACGTATTTGTTTACTCAAGCCTACCCTGACTAGATTCTATTTTTACTACTTCGCAGTCATAATAATCTTTTTTCTCCCTCTCTCATTTTGCCGAGCCACACACGAATTTATGGATATACTAGAGATCCAGATGGAGCTCAAATCCCAAATCTTCTCCAGTTCCAGACTACTGGGACTACAGCTGTTCCAAAGGCCATACAGACTTCATGTACATCAATACTGTACTATTTCACACTGTCTGTTGTTACCCAGATGAGGATGGGTTCCCTTCTGAGTCGGGTTCCTCTCAAGGTTTTTTCCTTTAAACATCTTAGGGAGATTTTCCTTGCCACTGTCGCCACTCAGTGGCTTGCTCAGTTGGAATAAATTCACATTTTAATATCTGTATACCATGTTTATAGTTCTGTAAAGCTGCTTTGAGACAATGTCTCTTGTAAAAAGCACTATACAAATAAAATTGAATTGAATTGAATTGTGACTTGGCTCAAACATCAGAGACTTGTGACATGACTTGGCCATCGTAGTCCTAGGACTGGGTCTGGACTTGTCCGTCGTGGACTTGGGACTGGGTCTGGACTTGGCCGTCGTGCACTTGGGATGGGGTCTGTACTTGGACGTCTTGGACTTGGAACTGGGTCTGGTCTTGGACATCGTGGACTTGGGACTTTGATTTGACAAAGCCTTCCAGCTCCTGCATTTTGGCAGTCAGATCCTTATTCTGTCTCTCTAGCTGCTGCCGAGCAGTCTCACTCCTCTGAGTCTTGCTGTGCTCACCCGCTAGCTCAGCGTGTCTACTTGTGCATTTGCCTTCTTCAATTGGTCATTAACGAGTTCAATGTTGCCCTGTTTCTCCTCAAGTTCCTCCTCCAGCTGTGAAATACGAGCCTCCAATCTCCGCTTCTCATTATTAAAAGCAGATATCTGGGAGTTACAGCTGGTCACTTCCTCATGCAGCTCATTTCTCTCCTGTTAAACCTGCTTTTGACTGCGATCAGCTGCAGACAGAACCTCATGGAATCGCACACTTTCCGCCTCCATACTCTCGACTTTGCGTTCACTCTCTTCTGTGCTGCTCCGTGCAGCATCTCTCGCTGCTCGGAGTTCATCCACATCCCGCCACTGATCCTTTAACTGAATCTGTGCTCTCTTCAGCTGTCCCTGTGTTTCATCTCAAGCGTTAATGGCTTGGATGAGTTGAGCTTCCTGCTCGGACAGGCCAACCTCCAGTTTCTTCTTTGCTGCTACAGCCAGAGCTTTCTGTTTCCTCTCATCCTCCAGCTCTGCCCCCATTTCATGCACCTGTTCCAATTTCTTTTCCAATTCTGACAGTTGTGTCTGAACAGGGTGATGCTGGTTCTCTGCACTCCTCCTTCTCTCCTTTTCAAAGCCGTATGCTCAGTACCCATTTCCGGAGTGTCTCCTCTTGCAGCAAAACCTGTGTTGCTTGTAGTTGCGACTCCACAGATGAGCCCTCTTCAGTAGCTTTGATGTAGTTACTCTGAGTGACTGTGCCTGGAGCTTGAGGAATGGCTTAGGGAGGAATGTCAGGAACCTGAGACTTGGCAGGAATTTGGGCGTCAGATACCCTTGACGTGACTTGGGCCTGGACATCATAGACTTGGGACTTGACTTGGGCTTTGCAATCAGGGACTTGAGACTGAACTTGGAGGTCCAGAACTGAAGGCGTGGCTTGGATTGAACCCTGGGACTCAGCTTTGGCTGAGTCCTAGATGTGAGCTTGGGCTGGCGCTTGGGTCGCAGGGACGTGAACTTTGGCTGGAGCTTGGACTTGGAACTCTGCCTCGGCTTGGACTCGAGCTGTGGCTAGGGCTTGGATGTGAGGTGTGGCTGGAGCATGGACTGGAGGCGTGACTGGGGCTTATACAGTAGACGTGACTGGGGCTTGAACTAAGGCTTGAACTGGAGGTGTGACTGTGACTGGAACATGAACTTGGAACTTAGCTTTGAGCGGAACTCTGAGAATTGGGTCAGCAGATTTGGAAATTAATGGATTTTGCTTGACAGGATGCGCGGTGATTGTTCTGTCTCTTTCCTCATCAGAGAGGTGGAAGGGCGGGTCAGGCAGAGGCTTGGCTGTGGCTGTGACTTCAGGCTTGGCTGTGGCTGTGACTTACATTTACATTTATTCACTTAGCAGACGCTTTTATCCAAAGCGACTTACAAGTAAGCAAAGCGATATATCAAGCAGGGAACAATACAAGTAGTGCTACTATACAAGATCCATTAATTGAATACCAGAGGAAGGGTGGCAGGGACTGGAGACTTGACTTGGACTGAAGAATTAGAGATGAGCAGAACTCGCTTCACTGGATGAGCGGTGAGAGTCCTGTCCATCTCCACTTGATGTCTCACCCACTCATAGTGCACATGGAATGGGAGATCCGCACTATTCGCCACATTAACTCCCTCCAATAGCTCATCCAAGTTGTAGCTCACCTCTGGTGTTCTAAACTCTCTCCGAAATAGGTCCGAGAACTGCCTGCTGTCCTCCAGTATCCAGGGTATCGTGGCCGCTACTTGTAGCGTCCACTGTTTCTCCCGAGGTTTCGGTTCACAAAGACATGAAAAATAGCTTTGGCAATCTAGTAGGAAAAAATCTGTGTAACCAAAGCAGCCGTCATACCGATCCGGCATGTCCTCGAAAGTCCACTGTGCGAAACGCATAGAATCCAAGGCCGTATTACTTGGCGTGGATTCTCGGGTACGGCGTCCTCTCCGTTTGCATGCTGCATCCATGGTTAGGTGGTTCGATCTGTCACGGGACGTGACGGCAAGCAAGTAGGCAGGATGCAAACGCAGTTCAAATGGAGATCTTTATTTATAGAAAGGAAAGCAAACCCAACAGAAACAAGAAACGTAATTCAATTAACAACCTAAGCCAGGCTATGCTATGAGCTAGGCTCACTTGGCTAAGGCTAATGCTAGGGCTATAACTAAGGCTATGGCTAAGGCTAAGGCTAGAACATGGCATGAAACTAGGACGCTCTATAAGCGCTAAATATGGCACAACAACATACCCATAAAGCGCCGTCTCGAGCACGGCTCACGATATATATAGATCTCTCAGTCATTAAAAGTCATCAACTGTTAGCAGCTGCTCGCAATTCCCAAACACACGTGACCCAATGAACTATGACCCTTGACGAGGCAAGACGAAAACTTGACATCAAGCTGGAAGAGGTCCGCGCATGCGCAACAGCGCTCAACGCGCGCTGTTTTATGGGGGAATCGTGACAGACACCATTTACGTTCTAATTGTCGAGATGTCTGTTTTAAGGTTCACGTCATTATACCAGGGTGCAAATTTTTTCTCTCTAATTATTTTTCTTTTGAGTGGAGCCACTCTATCTAGCGTGTGACGAAGTGTTGACTCCAAGCTTTCAGTAACCTGATTGAGTTCTAAGGGATCTGACGGTGATCCAAATCTAACTGATGTTTCTGCACGGTTATTTATGAAGCTCGGTGCAGTAGCTGATGTGTATGTACATTTTACGCGGTAGTGAGGCGAGGTGGAAATACTATGATCAATATGTATTATGAACGAGATAAGATAATGGTCTGAGACAACTTCAGGCTGTGGAAAAATTACAATATTTTCTATACTTAGTCCGTATGTTAGTATGAGGTCAAAAGTGTGACCACCATTATGAGTGGGCCCGATTACGTTCTGATTTATTCCTACTGAATCTAAGATGGACACAACCGCTGTTCTCAGAGGGTCTTCCAGGTTATCAAAATAAAGTTTCCCACTTTTCTCAGCTTCAAAATGGCTTGCTTCTCTCCAACTGCTAGCTCTCTGATCTTAATGTTTGCTTATCCTTTTTGACATCAAATGCAGTCTTCTCAAGTGAAACTGAATTCTGAAAATAAGAGTAGATGTTCAGCGCTATTTATTGTTTAAACAAACAAACTAACAGGACACAACAAGGTAACAAGAAACACCTGTCAGTCACATGTTCCAATATTTTTGCTTGCCTAAAAATTGTGTGGTCTGTTACAAAATGTGCTATGTTCTATGTCTTATAACACATCTACATATAAATACCAGGAAATAAAAGCTGAAATTCCAAATGTCTACATTACTGTAACTATTGGTTATTAACAAGTATCCTCTTTTTTAATTAATATTTGAAAAGAAAAGATATCTTCAAGATATTAAGAATATCTTGAGAACTACCTGGCATGTGCTCCAAGTTATATGCTATCATGATAAGTTTTTCTATATTGAGAAGAGAAACTTTGTTCTTCTGACACATTGATTGCTTTTCTGACACAAAAGTGTAACAATTTAATAAAAAAATTTATTTCATTAGTTTCCAAATAAATCTACAAAATATTTGCAATGCATGTATACTAGTTGTAATGATTATTCCTGATTATTTACGGGAAATGATTAGAAGAAATTTTCGGAGAAATAGATCTTTGTTTGTACAAAATTTATGTTTGTCTTTTTTATGAGAACTTATATGATCATATGTTAAGAATTAAGAAGTGTATATATATTTATACAACATTTAATTCCAGTCCATTAATTTGATTGGATAACCGCACTGGGACATTTCACAGTGTGTGTCACTCCATTTGTCTGTGTTCCCCACATAAAATTCCACTTCCAATTTTGAAATGGTTACTACAGTAGTGTTAGTGACATCATAATTAAAATATAAAAGCTCATCAGGTGAAGATAGCGCAAGCACCTTTAACAGGAATGTACAAATCAATGTGAGCTAGCTTGCCAGCTAGCCGACATGCTACAAAGTGACTGTTGCTTCTTCAGGATCTATTTCTGTTAGCGGAGCAAAAACATACAGAACATTTGGCTGAAATGTCACTTACCCAATATTAACTTCTTGTTTATAGAACTCTTGTTTAAAAGCAATATCACATGAGGAAGAGTGAAATTATGGTAAATATCAGCACAGCTGTGATTACCTACAGCCAAATTACAGCTGTGCCAGTACTGAATATAATCGCACTCTTGGTCTTGATAAATTGCTTAGTTATATATTTATGGAATGGTCCAGCTTACAGCATTTCAGTATTAGAAAAGTCATATGCTGATCAGCTTGTGATTACCTAATGACTTGCCATGGATTAAGGTATACTGCATGATAGTAACCAGGTGGTCCTGAGCTTCTTTAATTTAATTTTTTTAGATATATGGTTTTCATATGTCCAGTGCAAAAATAACAAAGCAATACTTGAACAACGAACATGCCTTGGCCAATCAAATATGTCGCAAGAAGAGGGGAAATTTCTGCTTGGGGCTTTTCTCCAAAACACTTATTTCATTTGAGCTTAATTTGAGTTGATAGTGTTCCTCTTTCAAATGAGATGCTATTCCACCACAGACTTACACTCTAAATTGGATAATAATAATCAAAGGTTACTGGCAATAGTAGCAGCATAACTACTGTACACAACTGTCTCCAAATGTTTATTTACCACTGTAAATGAGAAATCCATCAATGCCCAGCTGGTGCCATTTAACAATTTGGGGTTTGGGGATAGTTTGTATGTGTCTTCTGACAAGTAAATCTCTCATAAGAAAATAACTTATAACTATTTGCCTCTTTTGTGGGGAAATAGAAGCTATAGATGTATTCCAACCAAGTCCAACAAGTCCAAGCAATTAGATACTTACTGTAATGCTCAGTAAATCCAAAGACAAGGATAGTTGTAACAGTTGGCACAGGCTGTAGTATAATGTTATGTTAAAAATTGGTAGGTTAGATACAGTCAGTGGCAGAATTATTTGCACCCTTCATAAAAAAGGATTCATGCCATAACTCATAGTTTAATCATATCACTGCTATAGCTTTATTTTAATACAATTTTCAAGTATTAAAAAAGTAACACTACACTGGTTGCAAATGTTCATTACATTTTGTACATTCTGTATAAGAGTTTCAACAATTTAGGATTTGTCTGTACATAGTTATATTTGGGAAAATACAAATATTTCCCAGAAGCCTAATTTATTGTTAGCTAGTTATTTGCAAGAATACAGACTAAGCGAAATGAAAAAGTATGTGATCAGGTAGAATGTCTCATTTGCTCCATTTTTTGTAAACTATGGTGGTTATGAGATCAGATGTTCTATCCAGGTATCAAACGTAATAGATATTATTTGAGTCTGACTGGCATTTGTATTGTCTATATGTGTTTAGTTGTGAGGTGGCTGCATGTGGTGCTAAAGCGAGAGTTATATACTTATGTGATGGCTTTGTGCTATATCAAATAAAAACTTTTGAATACATTAAAGTCAATAAAGTGGATATTATTATTTTTATGGTTGTTGAACCTACATACTGTATCTGCTGGGCAATTATAAATTATAATATAACAAAAAAAATCAGCTTGTCCTAGGTGCCTGGGCTAGTGATTAGTTCACCCCATTATTTGTTTTGAGACATTGTCTTTAGATTGTCTTTAGATTTGAGTAGTTGTATTTCAATAACCACTGTAGTCTGGAGTGTAGGGTTTTAATATATAGGTATGTTTAGAAATTTGTACAGCTTTGCAGCTTCACTCTGAATGCATACAAAGCACAACATAAGTAAGGGTTAAAAAAAATGTGATCATATAACTTCATAGACATTAAAAAGGCAAAATAACAAACAAACATTTAGTCCCTTAATTAGTCAAATTTATTAACTTGTATCCGTTGGACAACTTAGCATCTGCAACTAGAGCAATTTCATTTTACCACAGATGTAATGGTTCAGTTGCTTTGCCATATGGTTGCATGCTTTACATTTAAGAGCACATGGGAAAGATTTGGAATAGATTTGTATAAGGAAGCATTAAAGACTTCCTGTGCTGCGGACCTAATCGTGTCTTGTCATTGATGCATATCTTGTCTTTTGTAACGGGAATAGAATTTCTTTCTCAGAGAAAATGTAAAATAATGAAAATTAAAATGACAAAATGTAAAAAGTATGAACATGATGATGCGTCCATTAATCAATGGAATGATGCACTGAAAAGAATCTGCATAACACCATGTGCTGTGTTTTTAATCATACAGATTCTGTCTGTGACAAAATATAGGTCAAGGACACATCTTCACCAACAGTGAAAGGTAAACATTTGTGCAGCTTTGCACATAAAGGAATATGCAGTATGTGTAGAAAGTAGAGATGCACCGATATAACAAACTGTGATTCATGCTTTGTTAGTTTAAAAATATCCGATGTTCAGGGCCAATTATATTCTGTCAATAAAAAGAGTGCGGGGAAACACATCGATTTCGTGCTAAAGATGTGTCTTGTGTGGAATGACGACAAAACTGCATTTTATAAGCTCTGCACCGCTAAAATAAATTTACACCGGACGTGAGCAGTAGTGAAAAGGGAGTTTCGGCATCGAGTCTATTTTTTTTTCTGTACTGCTCGAGCTGCTTGCGCTGAATTAAAGGACCAGTACAACATTGAAAAATTTTAATGAAGATGAGTTGACAAAAAATATATATTGCACTTTTATATTGCACTATTTTAGAGTAGTATATTTCATATCCAGTTAATGTTAATATGAGTTAATATCATTAAAAAAAGTTTATATTAGGCCTACATATTACCAGTTTGACACTGATGAAGTAGAAATGTTTTTGTTTGTGGTGAGTGAATGTGAGACTAACTGGAAGATTTTTAGAGGGAGCTTAGGTCATAGAACGTGTACAGTGAGGGAAAGAGGTATTTGATCCCCTGCTGATTTTGTACGTTTGCCTATTGATAAAGAAATTATCAGTTTATAATTTTAATGGTAGATTTATTTGAACAGTGAGAGACAGAATAACAACAAAAAAAATCCAGAAAAACGCATGTCAAAAATGTTATAAATTGATTTGCATTTTAATGAGGGAAATAAGTATTTGACCCCTCTGCAAAACATGACTTAGTACTTGGAGGCAAAACCCTTGTTGGCAATCACAGAGGTCAGACGTTTCTTGCAGTTGGCCTCCAGGTTTGCACACATCTCAGGAGGGATTATGTCCCACTCCTCTTTGCAGATCTTCTCCAAGTCATTAAGGTTTTGAGGATCATGTTTGGCAACTCGAACCTTCAGCTCCCTCCACAGATTTTCTATGGGTCTTTGTCAAGACTCCATTTTACCTTCAGAATGAACCAGAATCTTTTTTTTTCCGAATAATATATCCAACTGTAACCTCTTTTTACTCTTTATTGTTTCACATTCAGTGTAAGAACATTTGCCAACAAAATCGCTTATGTATCTTAACAGAGACATAGCTCTTAAAAAACCAAACACATTTAGCCAACAGAGGAGTCACAACAGTATTTATGGGATGCTTCCCATATCGCAACAAAAGTAATATATAATAATAATAATAATAATAATAATAATAAAAAGCATATTTTATCTATTAAGTTGATCTCATGTGACTTTTGTTTAAAAGGGCTTTTTTCAGCTTTGTTTTGTCAACCGGTGTCCATCTGGGATATTTGCCGCAGCTCATGACATAAGCTAAAATTCAATCACGCCTCTCATGTGAACTGCACAACTGGTGTAATCCTATGTGGAATCCCTATACTGTCCTACGAAGGCAAAATGCAGTAACTACAATTTTTGTATAAAAAATAATAATAATAATAATTCATCTGGTCCATTAACCCGATTGGACATTAAGAAATGGACCTTTTTAAATTAAACGTACATGAGTGATCAAGGCTCATAATATTGCTTTCTACAAGCAGTTCACAAAGAATTTTCCATTTTAAACACGAACAGCGTGAAACAATGTTTGGAATTGAACAGTACCATAGTATTTTTCTATGTCTCTGTGTTAAACACGGCAGACTCAGGTAATGAATTTATTTAAAAGTATGTCGTGAGACTGTGGTGTTGAGACATGAACAAATAATTAGTGTATATTTTTTTTCATGTTCAGATTAGTTTTCCAGCTTTACAATAAGACTGAGGATGGCACAAATAACCCATTCTCACTGGAGGAGGAAAATAGTTCCTGCTCTAGAGTGGAAAATGAGACTTCTCAGACAGAGGAACCTTCTGTGGAGTATGGACCTGAACTTTGTAATGTCAGCGAAGGAGTTCATACAAGACAATACCACAATCAATACACTGGTCTTGATTCTGATGTGGAACAGTTTGATAGACAGACATAAGCAATGATTTCCTATTTTCTGTATTTGATGATGAGTCGAAAGAAAGCCCTTTGCTTGAAGATAGCCTTTCATTTAATCACAATGTTGTAAATAATGCAGAAATCAGGGAAAAGATTGGTGATTGCCCATTTTACAGAAATGCTCCTATATCTACTGCAGAGAGTCTTCTCATTATATTATCTTTTGCTAATAGGCACAAAATTACAGGGAAAGCTCTAAGTGACTTACTTAAATTGATTTCCCTGCACTGTCCAGTAGAATATCATACAGAGTGTCTGAACAATTTACAGAAAAATAAAATAAAACAAATTTGATGATGCGGATCCTTCCTTTATTTTGCACAAATATTGCAGCAGTTGTTATATGTCACTAGAGAGTGATAATGCACAGTGTCAAGTGTTAACAGAGGGGTCAACTTAATTTTTATTGAACTTCCAATTGAATCACAAATTAAGGCATTGTTTGCAAAAAAAAAGGTTTTGAATAAATGTAAATTTAGATTCATTAGACAGAAAAAGGACCAATTTCTTTAGCATATCCCTTTAATGTGGAACACGGATCCAAATTCCAAAATCCAAATTCAAGTCATCCAAATTCTCAGTTTGCCTTTTTTTTACTGTATCAATAATGAGCTAAACATTGTGGAATGTACAAAAAGAGAAAACATGATTTTTGCAGGTCTGGTGAGGCAAAAACGTCTATGCTGACTTTCCATAAACCATTGTGTGGCACTCTCAACTACAAAGAGATGGAGTCCTTTTTCAGTTCTGATCAGAACTGAATCACATGCAAAGTCTTAACCATTGCAGGGACTTTATCTGCAAAAGCATTAGTGTTAAATACTGTTCAGTTCAATATATATTTTGGGTGTTTGAAATGTGAAGAGCCAGGCACAAGAGTAAAAACTGGAGAAAGGGGACATGTTGAGGATGCCATCATTGAAGATGCCAAGTTGTCATTTGGCTCAAAAACCATTGTGCATGGAGTTAAGTGTCCCACTTACCTTAACTTACCTTAACACATTAGATAGTTTTGATTTGGTCGTAGGCACAGGTATTGATTACATGCATTGTCCTTTTAGCATAGTCAGATCAATTGGTGAAGTAGACAAACACATGGGTGAAATTCAACCACCATTTGGAACACATTACCCTCGCTTTATTTCTGCCCATAGAATGTACAACAAAGCCTCAGAATGTGTTGTTCTTTGGGCCAGTAGTATTCTTGCAAACCTGTACTACAACCACTTTCTGCTGTTAAGTGATTCATTCTTCTATTGGACTTGATAACTTTTGAACAGTTAGATCATGCTGAGAAACTTCTGTGGACGTTTTGGTCTCAGATGGGTGAGCTTTACGGTCAACGATACCCCACAGCCAATATGCGCTCATATTTATACATTTAGCAGACCATGTTAGAGCTCTTGGACCTTTGTGGACTCATTCTTGCTTTCACTTTGAAGACAAAAATGGACATTTGCTTTGTCTCATTAATGGAAGTCAAAATATACCTTTACAAATGGTAAATGCAGCGAAGCTCATTCAGCATCTCCCAAATATTGCTCAGACCACAAAGATTAGTAATGTTATTGTTGATTTCATTGCTAAGATGACAAGTGACACACGTTTTTGTTCAACAAACACTGTTGCCTCTAGAGTTAAAGAAATGGGTGTTCCTTATAATCTTTTGCTGGATTGTGTAGACATGTCTACAATAGAAACATGTGTGGGTCATAGCTTATATAGTAATGTAGTGAAGTCATTTAACAGATATCAGATAGGCAGAACTGTCTACTTCTCAAAGCAGAATGTCAGATCCAAAAAAAGGAACAATTGCACTGTGACATTTCATGAGTTGAGGGAAATCAGATATGGTCAAATTGACTTTTGTTTTTAGTCATAAAGATGGAGACAAATTTTCAAATGAAATATATCTTGTTTTTGTGAATGAATTTTTATGCACATGAATGGATCTGCAGGACACTGTAACAGGCTTTCACATAGTATGCTTGCTGGGAGATTCAAAGACAAATGGAAGTTTTAGCAATTGAAAATATTCTGAACAAACTAGCGTTTTTAAATTTGTCTTCAATGCCAGGCATTGAATATGCATGCCATTTCCCAAACAAACTGGAAAGGGATTAAACTAATGTACAAAGTTTAATAGTCTTATTGTTTTACTTATTGTCTTTATTTTAATATAGGCCATGTTGGCCCTTTGTTGAATCATTGTGTAACAAAACAGTGTCTATACTAAACAACTGTATTTGATTGAACTTGTGTTACAAGTAATAACAGTGAAAATACTTGAAATGTACTAAATAACGTTTAAGTCTATATTAAGAATGACATTGAAGAATTGGATTAGAGTTAAACGTAATTTTTCATATACATTAAGAGAATAGAGCTGTACAATTTATGTCATCTACCAGATGCCTTTATCCAAAGTGACTTATAGAAGTCTCATTACAGGAACAAAACCCTGGAGTTTTTTTGTTGAAAGGTACAATTATGATCCTGTTTGTGCAGAGTTTGTATGTTCTCCCCGTGCTGCGGGGGTTTCCTCCGGGTTCTCCGGTTTCCTCCCCCAGTCCAAAGACATGCATTGTAGGCAGATTTGGCATGTCTAAAGTGTCTGTAGTGTATGAATGGGTGTGTGAGTTTGCATGTGATTGTGCCCTGCGATGGATTGGCACCCTGTCCAGGGTGTACCCCGCCTTGTGCCCGATGCCTCCTGGGATAGGCTCCAGGTTCCCCGCGACCCTGAAGAAGGAATAAGTGGTTGAAGATGGATGGATGGATGGATTAGTAAAAAAAAAATATTGAGAAATGTTTGAGTACATATTGAGACCATTCACTTATGTGATGTTGTAGAGATCTGTTCTGAAACATTAGTGGAGATAAATATGAGAGCACCAGAGACTCTAATGAAGGAGAAAAATCTGAGCACAATTTGTGATGTTGTAGAGATCTCTTCTGAAAATCTGAGAGGATTTTTAGTGTTTTTGTCTTAGAAGACAAATGTGAGAAACAGGAGACTCAAGCAACAGCCTCCATTTGATGTTCATGTAACCTCATTTATGTCTAGGAGAAACATTTGAGATGTTAAAAAGATATTACATGCCTTCACCTTTCAAACTGGCATATTATGACCTAAAGACACTTTTTTTCAACTTACTTCAATTAAACTTAACTGAGTGCTTTTGCTGGAGGCACAGATCTAAACTCTGATAGCAGAGTTGAGCTAACTGTATTATTCAGTGTAATTTCATTGGAACACAGCAAATACTCGAAGATTGTCTCAACTCTACATACTGTGCATAAGGTCCAATAAACATTTACACATTTAAACATTCAGCTGGTTGTTTATGAACATTGTAATTAATTTTAGCACCTGAATGTTCATTAAATAACATTCAAATAATCTTGCTATTTTTAAGGTAATAAAAATGAGATTGTAACCATGCATAAAACAGAAAGAGGCTGTGCAAAGCAGAAAGACAGATAGGGAAGATCTCCTCATGCATCTGGTATGTTGTTTGTTTTTGCACTTGGGCTGAGCGTTCCGGAGAGAGTCACTATCTCCATTCCCATCTGCAGGAACAAAGCAGAAGCCTTGCCTTGGCAGAAGCAGAGGAACCACTGGTAGGAGATGTTGGCCAGGTATTTGCCTCAGAGGCATTTCACCTTTACCACATGATCTCTGTCAGGAAACACTGACCACCCCAAGCCACAAACTGAACACAACTCTGGTGTGTTTTATGATTTTAGCATTGACCTCATGTAAAAAAAAAAAATAATAATAAATAAAAATCATACTAATTATGTATGATTGTCATTAGTTCAAATTAAATGAGGAATGGTTCGATTTGCCTTTTTATTGGTACAGGAACAACTTTGTATTGAATTAGTAAACTACTGTGCACATGATATAAGGTGCAATATGATTATTTAACTGATTAAATTTAGCTTTAATTTGATTTACTGCTAGAGCTGTAATACCAATTACTGCATCTTAATAGTCATCAGTCATATTTCCAAAGGTTTCTTGTAAGGACTGGGTGGCATGCTCTAAATACTATCTGTATCTGTCAATAGTATCTGTCAACAATATTTATCATGACAGATAGCTTACACTGTGCACAAATCTCCATTACATTATGAACTTTTCAGATTTTTACTGTTGTGGAAAGAACACTGCACAGGAGAGCAGAAACACTGCTTTATTTCACAGCTTTGTCTTGTCAGCATTTAATTCAGTTTTACCATATCATGTTACCATAAAATGTCAGAAGAACATAAAAAAAAAATATGAGGACATGACAAATATAAAAATCTTGTGTTGCACTTGAACACATCATCAGTGATGTTACCTGGGGTCATTGGGTCTTTCAAAGATCAGACACCCTTGCCCAGGAGATCCAGCCAGGGGTGATCAGGCCAAGTAGCTTATGTTCAAAAGTAGCTTATGTTCTATGGATTACCTCTCTTGTCCTTCATCTTTGCCAACATGTCTAACACAGCCAGCACGATACATGCCTCCCCAGTAATTAAAGCTGAAGCAATCCCCAGTGGTATTGTTAATGCATGCTCAATGCCACTGGTCAATTTGGATTTCTCATTACAATTAACACCACACAGATCTGCCTAACAAAACAAGAGCCATGCCAGCCTTCCCAGGGACTAAGGCTGTGAAAAGCCCTACTGGCACTGTTAATGCATATGAAACTGGCTGCATATGGAATTCATCACACAAACGTGCCTTCCTAACACATCCAGAAGCATACATGCATTAGCACATGGTACCAACACACATCTCGACACATATCTAAAATACCATGGGGTCATCATGGCCAGTTTACTGATACCCTTATCCAGGCAACCCAGCAGGGACTAAACAGCTCCCAGCTTGTTCCTGTGTAGCATGCGACCACAGATCACATATAATAAATATAGGGTTGTACAATGTAATTGAATTGCTACAATAAAGCTATATTTATCATATATAAACACGAGGGTGGGTCAAATAAAAACTGTATTTCTTAATTATTAGTTTGCATTGTTTATTGCAAATATGTATCACAAATGTGTAACTTTTTTCTAAAGAATCTCCATTTAATGCAAGTGTTCATTTGACTCAGCCTCATATATTGTGTAATTTTAATTTTGGGGTATTGCCACAAATGTTCTCCTCATGTCTGCATGGGCTTCATCCCACCTAATAAAAACCTAATGTGTAAAAAAAAAAAAAAAAAACATACTTTGTAAATGTTATTTAGTCTTTCATCTGCTTTTGGTATCATCTGCCAATCAAACCAACTGTTTATTATTAGTAGTAGTAGTAATAGTAGTAGTAGTGGTAGTAGAAGTAGTAGTGGTAATAGTAGAAGTTGTATTATTATTATTAGTAGTAGTAGTGGTAGTAGTAGTAGAAGTTGGTAGTAGTTGATGTGGTAGTAGTAAATAGTAGTAGTAGTAGTGTAGTGGTAGTAGTGAAGTAGTTGTGTGTATGTGTTGTGTAGTGTGGTGTTTGTAGTAGTAGTAGCAGTGTGTTGGTGTTGTAGTTAGTAGTAGTAGTAGTGTAGTAGTAGTGAAGTGGAGTTGGTGTGGTGTTGTTAGTAGTAGTGTAGTAGTAGCATGTTGTAGTAGTAGTAGTCGTAGTAGTAGTGTGGTGGGTAGTAGTAGTAGTTGTAGTAGTTGTTAGCGTAGTAGTACATATAAAAAAAAAAAAAAAAATGTCAGTAGTGGTAGTTATTGGTGAGTAGTAGTGTTAGTAGTAGTAGTAGCAGTGTGGTAGTAGTAGTAGTAGTAGTAGTAGTAGTAGTAGTAGTAAGCGTGGGGGTAGTAGTAGTAGTAGTAGTAGTAGTAGTAGTAGTAGTACCGTGGTGGCAGTAGTAGTAGTAGCAGTAGTAGTGGTAGTAGTAGTGTATAGTATCCGTGGTGGTAGTAGTAGTAGTAGTAGTAGCAGTGGTGGTAGTAGTAGTAGTAGTAGTATAGTAGTACTAGTAGTAGTAGTGTAGTAGTAGTGGTAGTATAGTAGTAGTAGTGGGGAAGTTGTGTAGCAGTAGTAGTAGTAGTGGTAGTAGTAGGTAGTGAGCAGATGGTGGTAGTAGTAGTAGTGGGTATAGTAGTAGTATAGTATAGAAGGTGTAGTAGTAGTATAGTAGTAGTAGTGGTAGTAGTAGTGGTAGTAGTAGTAGTAGTAGCGTGTAGTAGTGGTAGTAGTAGTAGTAGTAGCAGTGGTGGTAGTAGTAGTAGTAACTTTTTCTAAAGAACTCCATTTAATGCAAGTGTTCATTTGACTCAGCCTCATATATTGTGTAATTTTAATTTTGGGGTATTGCCACAAATGTTCTCCCCATGTCTGCATGGGCTATCCCACCTAATAAAAACCAATGTGTAAAAAAAAAAAACATACTTTGTAAATGTTATTTAGTCTTTCATCTGCTTTTGTATCATCTGCCAATCAAACCAACTGTATATTTTATTAGTATAGTAGTAATAGTAGTAGGTAGAAGTGGGTTGGTAATTAGGGCGTGCCAGAGAGGCTCAACCCTACCCGCAACGCCGCACAACCGCCGGGCCGGGGGAGGCCGGGCACTGTGGCGGGGGGGGGGGGGGGGGGGTTGAAGAAGGGGAGGGGGGGTCGGGGCAGGGCGGAAAAGGACAAAACAAGGCGGGGTGAGGACACAAAAAGGGGCAGAGGGGTAAGGGATGAGGGGGGGGCTAAGACACGATGGGAAGGGCCCACAGGCGGGGTGTGGTGTGTGTGGACAGGGAAGTGGGAGGGGAAGGCAAAGAAAAGGGGGAAGGGGGGCAGGGGTGCGGGGTGTGAAGGGTGGGGGGGGGGGGGGGGGGGGGGGGGGGGGGGTGTGTGTAGAGAGAAGAGTAATCAACCAATATAGTTAATAGCAAGCCAGACAATTATAGAGCTGCAGTAGTAACAGGGGACAGCAATATAGCAATTAGTAAGCATAGTCACAGTAGCAGCAGCAGTAGCAGTGCAGTTGTAGCACAGTGGTGGCGTAGTAGTAGTAGTAGTAGTAGTAGTAGTAGTGGTAGTAGTAGTAGTAGTAGTAGTAGTAGTAGTAGTAGTAGTAGTAGTAGCAGTGGTGGTAGTAGTAGTAGTGGTGGTAGTAGTAGTAGTAGTAGTAGTAGTAGTAGTAGTAGCAGTGGTGGTAGTAGTAGTAGTAGTAGTAGTAGTAGTAGTAGTAGTTGAGCTTTTTTGTGTTTTTGCTAAATCTGGTAAACAACGGTGCAGATTTCCACACAGATCAAATATCCTTCTGTGAAACAGGATATTTTATTAGGGTTAAGTTTAAGGTGTCCATACAGCAGGCTGGAATAAAGAACTGAATTAACTCAACAAAATAATACTTTCGCACTTACTTTTCTATCTCCTTCGGCTCACCTCTGAAAAGAATTTGGTTCTCTTTGGTAAAAGTTTTAGACAATTATGTCATTATGATTGGTCATTATACTGTTAAAAGCTTTTAGCAAAATGGGCTAATTTCAAATTCTACATATAAACAAAGATAAGACCTTAGAAGAGGATAAAATTGAAATGTGATATTGCTATTCTCAAAAATGAATCAACATTCAACAGTGCTCTAGTATAAAATCATGTCATATGAGGCATAATGTTCAACATGTCTTAAAATAAACATTCTCTCTCTATTTCTAGATTGGACAGATGCCGAGTGTCTTGTAGACTTGATACCAGCCTTTAGTCTCAAGTTTCAGTGTAGACTATAGTAAATGGTTGATGGTGAAATTCACTATTAACTCTAGAAATCGATTCATTATAAGACTGTGTGTGTCTGTGTGTGTGTGTGTGTGTGTGAGAGAGAGAGAGAGAGAGAGAGAGAGAGAGAGAGAATTCTTCAAGTAGTCAAAGGGATCTGAGCAAACTAAAGATTCAGATGCCTCCATATCTCACTGCATCTGTTTCAGAGATCTTGTTGCATGCTGGCAGGTGATTCTATAAACACATACCATGTGGCAATAGCTCTGTTTGGAATTTTATCCCCCTTTTTCTGAAATTTCCTATACTTTAACATCACCAGTCATATACTGCCTCCTAACAAAAACCGAATCCAATTCAATTTAATTCAGTTTTATTTGTATGGCGCTTTTTACAATAGACATTGTCTCAAAGCAGCTTTACAGAAATATCAACACGGTATACAGATATTAAAGGTGTGAATTTATGCCAACTGAGCAAGCCACTGAGTGACGACGGTGGCAAGGAAAAACTCCCTAAGATGTTTTAAGAGGAAGAAACCTTGAGAGGAACCCGACTCAGAAGGGAACCCGTCCTCATCTGGGTAACAACAGATAGTGTGAAAAAGTTCATTATTGATTTATATGAAGTCTGTATGGCCTTAGGAGCAGCCATAGTCACAGCAGTCTGGAATTGGAGTAGATTAGAGCTCCATCCAGAGGCAGGACATCCGAAACAGTAAACAAGTAAACAAATACGTTTTAATCCTAGACTTAAACACTGAGACTGTGTCTGAGTCCCGAACACTAATTGGAAGACTGTTCAATAACTGTGATGCTCTATAAGAAAAAAGCTCTTCGCCCTGCTGTAGCCTTCACTACTCGAGGTACCGTCAAATAGCCTGCATCTTTTGATCGAAGTAGGCATGGGGGATCATAGAAAACCAAAAGGTCGCTTAGATACTGTGGTGCGAGATCGTTTAGTGCTTTATAGTGTCACAATTGGAGGTTGAGGCAGAAGCAGTCGCAGATTTTAAACATTTAATGTAAACAAATAGACTACTAGACAAACACTAAGACAACTTGGCAAGATACTATGGCAAGAAACAAAACACACTGACATGAAAGACAGAAGTCTCAGACAACGAAAGACAAGGAGAGTGTGCAGACAAAGACTATATATACACATGGGTGCTCATTAACCAGAAACGTGGATCAGGTGCAGTTGTGGTGCATGTGGTCATGTGGTGCAGTTCAGTGGTTGATGGGAAATGGAGTCCAGAGTTCCCAGATACGTGACATATAGGTTAATAAAAGTATTTTATAATCAATGCAAGATTTCACTGGGAGCCAATGCAGTATTGATAAGATTGCGGTGATATGGTCGTATCTTCTAGTTCTAGTTAGGACTCTAGCAGCTGCATTCTGGACTAACTGGAGTTTATTTATATTCCAACTGGAACATCCAGACAGTAAGGCATTACAGTAATCAAATCTAGAGGTGACGAATGCATGAACCAGTATTTCTGCATCATGTAGTGATAATATGTTTCTTATCTTAGAAATAATTCTGAGATGAAAGAAGGCTATCCTAGTAATATTATCTACATGAGCATCAAATGACAGACTGGAGTCAATAATCACTTCAAGGTCTTTAACTGCGGTACATGATGTAACAGAAAGACCATCCAGAGTAACATTGTAATCAGAAAGATTACTTCTAGCTACACGTGGGCCTAATAAAAGTATTTCTGTTTTATCAGAACTAAGTAAAAGGATGTTAGTAAGCATCCAACGTCTAATGTCCTTTACACAATCCTGAACTTTACTAAGCTGCTGTCTGTCCTCTGGATTCGCTGAAACCTACAACTGCATATCATCAGCATAACAGTGGAAGCTAATTCCATGTTTATGAATAATTTGACCTAGAGGTAGAATATATAAAGTAAAAAGCAGTGGGCCTAAAACAGAACCCTGTGGAACTCCAACTGTAACTTCGGTATGCGTGGAGTCTACCACCACTGCTACTACTACTACTACCACTACTACTACCACCGCTACTACTACTATTACTAAGTCTCCATTTACATCTAACTGATAACGATCGGTCAGATAAGACCTGAGACAGGAGAGGACTGTTCCCTTAATGCCAACAACATTTTCTAATCTATCAAGGAGAATAGTGTGATCTATAGTATCAAATGATGTAAAGCCACATAACAGCCATTTTAAATGACCATTTGGTGGCTTCAGAACAAAATATTTCTTATTAATCTAATGCATTAGCAGAAAAATCTTTTCACAATCCTACCGGTCTTATTAAAATATTACCTCAAGATGTGAAATTTGTCTTGGTTTGGGTTTTTAGGGGGTCTTAACTACAACTCTTTCACATTCTAGTAAGGACATAACACTCTAGGTTTCATCCAGCAAAGGTTCTTTTGTTTGTCATTGTGAGGAGAATCTTAAGGGTTCTCTGCAAAACCCTACAACAAAAAAAGGTTTAAAGTATTATTGCAACCAGTCATAGATGCCTTTGATGAACACCTTTGTAAGTAAAACGTCTGGGTTACGCATGTAGCCCAGTTCCATGAGAAGGGAACGAGACGTTGCATTTAGCATAACAGTATGGGAAGTGCCTTGCGCACGTGACCGGTATCTGAAGCTTGGGTAAAATCATTCCTCTACTTATAGGCCTGCCATGATCAGGTGACCTGGCAATTTAGCGCATCGCATGATATATATATATATATATATATATATATATATATATATATATATATATATATATATATATATATATATATATATATATATATATATATATATATATATATATATGTATATATATATATATATGGCACCTGTGAACCACGCCGCCAGCCTCTATTATCTGACATGTTACATGTTACATATTATATTATCTATGCATGTTACATGCATAACCCTGATATTCCTTTTCTAAGGGAACTTCAAAGTTGCATTTAGCATAACAGTATGTTAACGGGAATACCCACTCCGTCATACCGAGGGCAGGGCCTGTTCAAAAAGACCCAAGCCAGAGGGTCACTGCAAGACACTTGAGCCCGGGGTGTAGAGCTTTAATAACAAATGAACGTGTGTGGCATAGACCATCCTGCAGCAGCACACACATCCTGCAAGGATAACCCTTTAGACAAAGCTTTCGAGGAGGCGACCGCCCTAGTAGAATGAGCTCTTATGCCCAGAGGCGTGGCGAGACCATGCACCTCGTAAGCCCTAGAGATTGCTTCCAATATCCAATTAGAGATGTTCTGCTTTGACACAGCATCACTTTTACTGTCGACGTCAAAGCAGACCAGCAGCTGCTCCGACTTACGCCGCTGGCCGGAGCATTAGATGTAAGTACAGATGGCCCTTACTGGACACAGCAGGTGCATCCTCTCTTGTTCCATTGTGAGGAACAGAGGAGGGCCAAAAGCCTGCAACAACACAGGGTGGGCAGCCGTGGTACTTTAGGAATATAATCCGGCCTAGGATACAGCAAGGCCTTGGCTAATACAGGGGTAAAGTCAAGGCAGTAAGGAGCTTGTAGACCTCCCACTTGCTTGAGAGATGTCAGGGTCAGTAGAAGAGCTACTTTTAGAGTCAGAAGCTTCTCAGAGGCTGACTCTAAGGGCTCAAATGGGGCCACTGACCGACCTTCCAAGAACACAGAAAGGTCCCAGGAAGGTTTGCACGGCCTGCAGATGGGCCTCAGCCATCTGACACCTCAAAGTTAGAAGATGTTGCCCCACAGAGGCTCAATCAACGAATGGCTGGCCGAAACAGCGGCCACGTAATCCTGATTGTAGAAGGAGCCAACCCTGCTGAGAAACATTCGTGTAAGAACTCCAGGACTTTAGCTATTGCGCAGTTCACTGTGTCTAACTGATGTTCCTCACACCACAAGACAAAAAGCCGCCCCTTGAGTGCATACAATTTCTTTATGGATGGTGCTCTAGTGTTTAACATGGTCTCTACAACCTCTGTTGTGAGACCAGAATATATGAGCTGTTGCCCCTCAGAGGCCAGACCCACAGTTTCCATTGTTCTGGCCGAGGGTGATAAATCAGCCCTCCGGCTTGAGACAGTAGATCTTTAGTAGAAGTTTTTAGCACATCCTTCTGGCTCCTCGGAGTCAGAGAGGAATTATTACTATTACTTTCTAAAAAAAGATTCTGAAAAAATGTAGAGATAAAATTAAGCATTTTTTGTCACACAAACAACAGACATGCAGTCTCGCTGAAGATAATATGGCTGGCGGCGTGGTTCACAGGTGCCATATATATCATGCAACGCACTTAATTGCCTCATCACCTGATCATGGCAGTCCTATAAGTAGAGGCGTGATTTTACACAAGCTTCAGGTACCGGTCACGTGCGCAAGGCGCTTCCCATACTGTTACGCTAAATGCAACGTCGAAGTTCCCTTTGAATGGGAACATGCATTATTATATTTGAGATTTTAAAATTGTAACTGGAAAGAAAGAAATTGATAATAGGCATGGCTTTGCACTATTTAATGTTAGATAAACAGATTTCAGTTTAATTATCAATTGATTTGTAACAGTGTAAATTGTATGATAATTATATGTGGAGGAGGGTGTTGGGAAAAAAATCCCATGTTAAAGAAATTTAATGTCATTGACTTCACAGTGCTTTTGATAAAAGCTAGTAGCCACAAGGTCTACCATGACTCAGTAACTGTCTATAGGATGGTGTTTTTTCTAAACATTTAGAATGGATGTTTACTTCTCAACAAGCACATTACAAACATTCAGAAAATTTTTGATATTCCACAGAAATTATATTAAAGAATACATTTAATGAGACGCCATAACTAATTGACTGATCCCATTCTGTAGAATCCATTTCTCTGACACTGACATCACTGACTTTCCTTTCTCCATTCTGTTTTGAGTCATTCGTGGTGCTGGCCTTGTGAAAAGGAGTCATCTGGTTCTAATATTCCACACTTGTCCATTGAAATCCTATGTAGCTAATGCCTTATGCATTAGCCCACTTGCCAAAACACAAAGAGCTTAACTCAAGATCCAGTGCAGTTCTCTCACTGTGGGTTTTGGAAGGAGGAAAATAGTTCCAGGTTGCATTGTTGTGCACATTACTTTCCCAGTGCTTTGGCACATGACTTGAGTCATGTGTCATACTCAGCAGCATCTTGATATATCAATACCACATGCCATGAAAAATCCTAGACACTTTGCCTTGCTTTTCTTCTCTTCTTCAGCAAACTCAGGCATCTCTTAACTACTTGATTTGGAACGACACTCAATTTTCCACAAAGCACATATTTCAGTTCCTTCTTGATTTGAATTCATGTGGTAAAAAAACACTGCATACATTTTTTTCTTAGAATATTTAGAATGACCCAAGCAGAAGCTACTGTGCGTGCAGCCTTGGAAATAGGTCAGATTGTGTTTTCCCTACATGTAATTGTGAGATTAGCTTTGTATCAGCAGATGTCCTCTGGAGCTAGGGTTCCTCAGCTACCTGCATTTACCTATCCACTCTCTTATCAAAACAAATGACATGGGTGAAGAATTCCTGCAAGTGCATTGAAGAAAAACATGAATCTTCCTTGTTTTTTGTTAAATATTTCATGTAAATGTGTGTAGAAATTGTATTACTATTTCGTACCAAATATGTGGCTTGCAGTCGGTAATGAGCTAATATTCTCTTACTACATCTTATATACAGATTGAATATACATATTAAAGGAAAAACTCAAATAAATTAACTTGTTAAGGTGTTGAGCAACCAGAACAGCCGCAGTACACTTTGGTACCAATTCTCTGGAACTGTGTTAAAGGATGAACACAATTCTTTCCAAAGATATTACCTCCGTTGGTGTTTTGATGAAAGTGGAAGAGGGTGCACTGTGGATGGACGTGCTGTCATGCTGGAATAAACCACCCCTATCAAGATAGAGATGTTTCAACATAGGATAATGGTGATCAGTCAGAATAACTTTTGTACAGATTTGCAGTGACTCTCCATCTAAGACAACAGCCTTAAACATATAGCCCACAGACTGCATCTGGCCCATTAAAATTTCTAATCTAGCCCACCAAATAAATTTAAATCATCTCCTTAGCCATAATTGAAGTGAAAGATCAAACAAAAGAGTTGGTCTCTGTTATTTCTCCAGGGAGCAAAATAGAGCAATAAACTTAAACTCAATGTGGCAGTGGGATCTAATTCTGGATTAGCAGTCTAAATTATACATACAGTACATATATAGTAATCCCAATTAAGTCAATTTCATATTTAATCCCAATTAAGTCCATTTCACTTCCAGGGTATAACACTACAAAACAGTTCAAATGGGTGAATGCTTATGCAAGACGGTATGGTAAAACCATAATTTGATCAATTTGGTTTCTTGGTAATGAATTGCAACCTGTTACTCTGGTTGTATATGTTCAATCCATTTGTGTATTGAGAATGTACTTTTAGGATAATTGCTGATTAATGAAGAAATTTGGTAAATGGTAAATGTGCACTTATATAGCGCTTTTATCCAAAGCGCTTTACACTGTGTCTCATTCACCCATTCACACACACACTCACACACCAATGGTAGCAGAGCTGCCATGCAAGGCGCTAGCTTGCCATCAGGAGCAACTTGGGGTTCAGTGTCTTGTCCAAGGACACTTCGACATGTGGAGTCACACGGGCCGGGAATCGAACTGCCAACATTTAAAAGGAGTTGATGTGTTATTGGTCTGGCCTACTTGACATTGGACTAAGTGTAATGTGGTCCCTTATTTAAACCAAAACCATGCCAACAATACAGTCCCTACAGCAAAACAGAACCACCAGCTTGTTGGTGTTTTTTGTCACCCTTCTGTATATACATATTTTATTCTGTATGCCAAAGGAGATGCATTTGAGTACTTATACCAAACACCAACCACATCAGTGACATCATGAACCAAGTGCAGCATAGGAGTTGCACCAGATGTGTCTGTATAAATCAGTGTCCTGGATCTTTGCCTGTGTAAAAGGATGAATGTCACTGAAGACTTTAAGATTTTATGTTACCAGTGCCTTGGTGCCTGTTTTGTTCACACGGTCTGTCATCAGCATCTTCCAGAAGACAAGTGTGGCCTTTCCCCCTCCAGGCTGTGATTCCTACCCCACCCCAGTTCAGAAGAAAAGGATCACAAGGTCACCGAGAGATTCGTACAGACATGTTCCACTCCTTTCCAAAACACACACTTGTATATGCTTCATGGTCCTTATGCATAAATACATACAAATCAGTCAGTGTGGGAACTATTTACAGATGAAAATCTGTCAAGGGTATATAAATGGATTTGTAACCTACTCTCTAGCTTTGTTTTCTTCTCAGCTGATCAATTTAAATAACTTATGAAATTTTTTTTTCAAGATTTATGAAATTGGAATAATGTACACTAATAGCTGTTCATTCCACTTTTTTGTCATGGATAGGTAAGGTAACCAACTGCTGGATGAAAACAGATCCTAAAAGAGCACTTATTCATCTCTACAAGGTGCCACCTTGCCCTCATGTTCTTGACATATTGTAACTAAAGGAGACTGGTGATGATTGCTTTATGGCCAGGCTCCAAAAACTCTGCCCTCGTGCTTGTAATGTCTATCTGTTTTACTTCAACAGTGTCTGTAGAACAAAGAAGCAATGATCAAAGCTTGTACACAAGACGCTCTTGATACATAGGTAGGTAAAAGTTTGGAGGTGGTTGCTGCACAATTCTCAAACTTTTTCTCCTTGATATATATATATATATATATATATATATATATATATATATATATATATATATATATATATATATATATATATATATATATATATAATGATATATATAAAAACATAATATGCTTTTAATGTTACATGAACAACTGAACAACATCATACAGTATAAATTGGGTCATATACATATATGCTTAAAGTATTAGCATTTCTTTCACAGTGTTCTTTTTAGTGCTCTGGTTTATTTGCCTACCATTTTTAGGAAGAGGCATAAGCCATGGCTCTCACTATTTGTAAAACACACCACAATAACCATACAAAAACTTGGATCATGATGCCACATTTTTTACTGCCTTTAGAAATTTCAAGGTCAATAACCCGCTAATAAATGCTTTTCCTCATCAGAAATCAGGTGAAATTGCAGAGAAGTGTATCTAAGTAGATGGAGCCCGTCAGGCCAAGGATGCAGTTGGCATCTGCACTTAGATGGAAAGCAGGGATTGAGAAATTCTTGGGAGATTAGATGCTGTCTGAGGTTGTGCAAGTGCTGGATTACATCTTATTATTCTGTGTTTGGTTTACACCAGATGTAACGGGACCCCTTTCTTCCAAACGCTTCCACTTTTAACTCATCAATACACAGAATGTTGTGTATGTTGTGAATGTTGTGAATGGACCATCAAGGTTTATTTTGCCAAAATTCAGATGAACCTTAATGTTCTTCTGGTTGAGCAGTGGTTTTCACCTCACCACTCTTCCACTGAAGCCATTTTTGTCCAGTGCCTTTCTGATAGTGGAGTCATGAACAGTGTCCTTTACTGAGACAAGAGAGGCCTGTACGCCCTTTGATGTTGTCCTTGGCTCTTTTGAGACTTCCTGGATGATTCGTCGCTGTGCTCTTGGAAGAATTTTGGAAGGTTCACTACTGTGCTCAGTTTTTTCCATTTGGAGATAACAGCTCTTACTGTGTTTCTTTGGAGTCCTAGAGCCTTTGAAATAGCTTTGTAACTCTTCCCAGACTGATGTATTTCAATCACCTTCTTCCTCATCATTTCTGGATTTTATTTCAAATTTGGTATAGTGTGTTAATGGGTACGACCTTTTAAACAAGTACTTGCTGTTGAAAAAAGTTCTATTTTCTATTGATTTGATTGAACAGGGTTTGCAGTAATCAGGCCTGGTTGCGTCTAGTCAAGCTGAACCCCATAATGAATGCATAATGTTTCATAGATTTGGGGAATTAGTAACTAAAGAGACAAATACATTTTCACACAGGTAGAGCTGGTACTGGATAACAGTTTTTGCTACAATAAACAACTTTTTTTTTTATTAAATCTTAGATTTTGTTTTCATTTCTGAAAAAAATTACTGAGATATATACAAATCCAGAAGTAATCAAATACTTTTTTCACAGTACTGTACAAAAGTAAATGTAATATATGAGGGTGAGATGAATGTAAACCTTAAAACATACATTTGAATTGAATAGAATTTCTTTTATTTGACTCACCATACACACACACACAGAGAGAGAGAGAGAGAGAGAGAGAGAGAGAGAATGCTACCAATACTAAATCTCTCATGCTGCCAGATGAAATTTTCTTTTGCAATGCTATATGTAGGTGAAGACCTCCATGTAGTGTTTAACATTTAACTTTGAAATGAAAATAGAAAGCAGTATGCATGTTTTGTGGCGTTTAAAAAAAAAAAAACACTCTCTGACTGATTCTCGTGCTTGCCACAAATCCTTCCTTTATGGTCTGTCCGGGGGACACTAATGCAGTATCTGGGTCCACTTTTGAAGCGTTGATTGCATTGCTTAGAGCTTCTGTCTGAGCACCTATTGAGTTACAGCAATGTGCTCCAATGTGACATGCTTTTTTCTGAAGACCAGATCTCTTTCCATGCAAGAGAGAAGAGGTAGAGACTTCAAATTCGTTTGAGAGTGCTTGCATGCATGCTTTTGTCTTTGCTTTATTTCCTCTGAGAAACTGAGGAGCTGGGAGTCCTATATTTTATTAGCACACATGTGGTTGAATTGCTAAAGCATAGTATCACAAGTAATTTGATTTCCCCGATAGTTGACCAGAACAGAGCGCTTTCCATCTGTAGCAGGCTAAATGTTTTTGCAAAGGTAGAGAAGCAGCCATGGACCAGGCCATTCTGTTCCTCTTGCTGATATTTGCCATGGGTCCTTACACATTTTTGACGGCACTGCTTTCCACAGAGGTGGAAAATGCTTTTATTCAGATAAGTCATATTTCAAGAGTAGGTTTTCTCCATGCATACTGCATGTGTACTAGCAGAACACACAAATTCTTTCTCAGTGTATTTGAAGGGACAGTAATTTATCTTCCAAGGTTCATCTCTATTTAATTCTGCACATACTTTAGGAGATAAAATGTTATGTGAAGTTTTAAGTGTTAATGAATCACCCAGTTGATTAGTATACACAAAATACAAAATAATACACATATAAAAGCATGATACAGTTTGCGATTTTTCTAAATTCCTACAAATTTTCGGCAGATTTGGAACAATACATATCATGTGAAGTCATCAAGGCTTAGTGGTTAGCACGTTCGCCTCACACCTCCAGGGTCTGGGGTTCGAGTCCAGCTGTGTGCGGAGTTTTAACATGTTCTCCCTGTGCTGAGCTCTGGGGGTCTCCGCCCCCAGTTCAAAGACATGAATGGGTGTGTGAGAATGTATGTGATTGTGGACAGCTCCCTGTCCAGGGTGTACCCTGCCTTGTGCCTGATGCTCCCCAGGATAGGCTCCAGGTTCCCTGTGACCCTGAAAAGGAGTAAGTAGTAGAAGATGGATGGATGGGTGGATTTTTTAAAAAGTCACAGCAAAATTAAGCATTTTTGGCCACAACAAACGCAACTCAACGGAATCCTGTACGGACTGTTGATATAAACCATGTCCATGAGTAAAGCTGTATGCTAGCATTAAATAGTATGTCAAATATTATTAATGGATTATTTTGATTATTAGAATATATTAGTATAGTACTATAATATTGTAATATACTATATTGTTATATATACACACACACTATATTATTACTAATACAATAATACGAATATAATATATTAGTGTGAAAAATACTACTATTTACTATAGTTAGCTGTTTTAGGTGGCCACTGATTAGTGTCGTTGCCATAGTTTCACACATCCAATGATAGAATGAAAGCGGGTGCGCCGCTTTTAGGCTCGTTACGGTAGCGCATTTTTCCACACTGCCCCCTCCTCACAAAGTTTCAGGCAATTAGTTTGTTCAGGGAGAAGCAGCTCACAGACAAGCGGTGCGACTCCTTCCAATGCGCGAGTCCGCAGTTAAGCGCTGATTCTGTGGCGCTTTCTCATAACTTTTTTCAGTTGAAACCAAACTATGGGCTTCGAGTTGGAGCGGTTCAGCGGTGCCGTGGACCCGGACTTGAAGTGCAATCTCTGCCACAAAGTGCTGGAGGAGCCTCTGACAACGCCGTGCGGCCACGTCTTCTGTGCTGCGTGCGTGTTGCCGTGGGTGGCTCAGCAGCGCAGCTGTCCGGCGCAGTGCCGGCGGCGTGTGTCGGCCCAGGAGCTTCACCACGTGCCGCCGCTCAAGAGCCTCGTGCTCAAGCTGGACATCCGCTGCGAGCATCACGCACGGGGCTGCCGCCAAGTCGTCAAGCTCCAGCAGCTCGCCGAGCACGCAGAGGCGTGTGACTTCGCCCCGGCGCGCTGCCGCAACGACGGCTGCAGCCAGGTGCTCAACCTCAAGGACGTGCACTTGCATATGCGCGACGCCTGTGAGTACCGGCCGGCTGGCGTCTGCGAACAGAGCTGCGGGCTCGGCCTCACGCACCGAGAGCGCTATCTGGACGGCCACTGCTGCGTGCGCTCGCTCAAGGCGCACAATAGCGCGCTGCAGGCCAAAGTCACCACCTTGGAGAAGGAGTGTAAAAAGCAGGCGATGCGCGCGAGCAAGCGAGAGAAGTCACTGCTGGCACAACTCTCATCCGTGCACAACGAGCTGCAAATGACGGCGCTCCGCTACCAGAAAAAGTTCACCGAGTACAGCGCGCGCATCGACTCGCTCACCAAGAACTTTGCGCCGCATGTTAAGGTTGTTATTCATTAATTCTTTTTGTTGTTGTTGTTGTTGTTGTTGTTTTTTACAGGTTAAATTGAGTCATTTTGGCATTAGGGGAAACTTCATTAACTGCTTTCACTTGGTATTTATGACCGTGTTACCCAAATTGGCATGGGCATGCAGCTGCGCAGTTGTTGGAAAGTTTATGGCTTGGATGGATTGTAGTCCATGTAAAACAGTTTTGTGACGAATGAGAGATCTATTGTAGCACTTTGAGAGAGGCTTCTCCCATAGATTTAGTTTTCACTCAATAAACAATCAAAAAGCCAAATGGTGGTCAGACTGATATTCCAGGAAGCGGGTTTAGATATTTTAACCCGATTTGTTTATTTCAGAATATTCCTTTCTAAACCGAGATCACAGTGGTCAGTTACTAAGATATACCAGTTTACCTTGTGAAGATAACCTGCTCAGTTTTGCTTGAACTAAACCAGGACACTCAGGGGAATATGTGCATAAATTGTGTACCAACTTCTCAACGCAAAGTGCATAATTTCCTTAGATTTGGAAAACAAAGCAGCAGTGTAATGTAGTTCTCTCAGGAGCGCTTCATGCAGGGCGTTGTTAAATCATGGGGTTGGACTGCATATACGTTGGATTACCTCTGAAACATGGGCGTTAGCTGGACTGTTAATCATCCAGGGCTAAGCCCGGATTCTTCTCCATAAAAAAACTTTTTAAAATATCCTTTTTTTTTTTTTCTCGCACGTGAAGTCCAATTGCTTAAAAAATGTGAAAATTGGGGAAGGAAGGACGGGTTTGGATTTGATTTGCCATATAATCAAACCAGCGTCATATCAGAGACCTACTACCATTAGCTATTACTAGGCCTACATGATAGAAATTCCTCTAGAACCGTAATACAATGGCAATTTCATGATTGAGAGTTGAAAATGGTTAACTACTCAAAGTGACTTCCTTAATTAACTTAAACTTTCTTAATCTGATTGCTGAATCATTGCTTATGCTCCTACTTCAAAGGTACAAGTAGTAAAACATGAGAAAATATTAAATATACAATGAAGACAACGACTGAATTCTGTCTAATTAAAATTATAGACACAAAAAGTAATGGTCAATTCTCCAGCTCGGCTAGTAGCCTAAAGTTTTTTGTTTTATGGAAGCTGTAGTAACGTAATGTATGACATGATTAGACAAACAGTTGGATTTATCATAAACCTTCTCCACTACCAGACCACTAAAATATTAATCTTTTTGGCTGTTGAGACCTGATAGCCAATAAGACTCAAGTCTTTCTATGTATTTTCCTGTTAATCTTGTCTCATTGGTCTTGCCTCCATTCATTGACCGTAAAATACAAGACTCCATTCACTGAAGATACAAAATTACAGCACTGCTGTCTTATTTTACTGATGTTCAGTTACGTAATGACCAACACCTCCAAGTCGAGAATTATTCGGGGCTGAAGAAAAAATCTTCAGGGCTTCTGCCACAAATGCCCAGGCCAGGTTAAGTCCCTGGGGTTAAACACAAAGTCAGCATTTCATGGGATTTGAACTTAACCGTAAACTTCTGATTTGGGCGTGTCGATGAATGCAGTGTGGTTTAAAACTCCCAGTTGCCTTACCTAAACCAGTGCTGATATTTTTGTGCCATCTGTTGAAATGGAAGTTGGAGAAGTAAACAAGCATCACAGGTACTACCTGTGTATGTTATTTCAACCATGTGATTTTTTAAATTATTATTTATTTATTGGGATTTATTAAACAGCCATTTCTATGCAATGTAGATAAATTAGGGCCCAGATTTTAAGCCTCAGAAGTATAACTTAATCAAGGAGACACCCTTGATAGGAAGCCTAAATGAACTTTTTTTCTTTCTTATAAATATATATATACATACAGTGAGGGGAGGAGTATTTGATCCCCTGCTGATTTTGTACGTTTGCCCACTGACAAAGAAATGATCAGTCTATAATTTTAATGGTAGATTTATTTGAACAGTGAGAGACAGAATAACAACAAAAAAATCCAGAAAAACGCATGTCAAAAATTTTATCAATTGATTTGCATTTTAATGAGGCAAATAAGTGTTTGACCCCCTCTCTATCAGAAAGATTTCTGGCTCCCTGGTGTCTTTTATACAGGTAACGAGCTGAGATTAGGAGCACAGTCTTAAAGGGAGTGTTCCTAATCTCAGTTTGTTACCTGTATAAAAGACACCTGTCCACAGAAGCAATCAATCAATCAGATTCCAAACTCTCCACCATGGCCAAGACCAAAGAGCTCTCCAAGGATGTCAGGGACAAGATTGTAGACCTACACAAGTCTGGAATGGGCTACAAGACCTTTGCCAAGCAGCTTGGGGAGAAGGTGACAACAGTTGGTGCGATTATTCGCAAATGGAAGAAACACAAAAGAACTGTCAATCTCCCTCGGCCTGGGGCTCCATGCAAGATCTCAACTCGTGGAGTTGCAATGATCATGAGAACAGTGAGGAATCAGCCCAGAAATACACAGGAGGATCTTATCAATGATCTCAAGGCAGCTGGGACCATAGTCACCAAGAAAACAATTGGTAACACACTACGCCGTGAAGGACTGAAATCCTGTAGTGCCCGCAAGGTCCCCGTACTCAAGAAAGCACATATACATGACCGTCTGAAGTTTGCCAATAAACATCTGAATGATTCAGAGGACAACTGGGTGAAAGTGTTGTGGTCAGATGAGACCAAAATGGAGCTCTTTGGCATCAATTCAACTCGCCGTGTTTGGAGGAGGAGGAATGCTGCCTATGACCCCAAGAACACCATCCCCACTGTCAAACATGGAGGTGGAAACATTATGTTTTGGGGCTGTTTTTCTGCTAAGGGGACAGGACAACTTCACCGCATCAAAGGGACGATGGACGGGGCCATGTACTGTCAAATCTTGGGTGAGATCCTCCTTCCCTCAGCCAGGGCATTGAAAATGGGTCGTGGATGGGTATTCCAGCATGACAATGACCCAAAACACACGGCCAAGGCAACAAATGAGTGGCTCAAGAAGAAGCACATTAAGGTCCTGGAGTGGCCTAGCCAGTCTCCAGACCTTAATCCCATAGAAAATCTGTGGAGGGAGCTGAAGGTTCGAGTTGCCAAACGTCAGCCTCGAAACCTTAATGACTTGGAGAAGATCTGCAAAGAGGAGTGGGACAAAATCCCTCCTGAGATGTGTGCAAACCTGGTGGCCAACTACAAGAAACATCTGACCTCTGTGATTGCGAACAAGGGTTTTGCCACCAAGTACTAAGTCATGTTTTGCAGAGGGGTCAAATACTTATTTCCCTCATTAAAATGCAAATCAATTTATAACAATTTTGACATGCGTTTTTCTGGATTTTCTTGTTGTTATTCTGTCTCTCACAATAAATAAATTCAAATAAATCTACCATTAAAATTATAGACTGATCATTTCTTTGTCAGTGAGCAAACGTACAAAATCAGCAGGGGATCAAATACTTTTTTCCCTCACTGTATATTATAGCATGCATTTAGACTCTCTGCCACTTTTTCCTATCTTAAACACGGGTATCTGTCTGTGTTAAGTTTCTGTGCATGTTCTTCCTGTGTCAGTGTGGGTTATCTCCTGCCTCCCAAAAACATGCCAGTAAGTGATTGGCTAGATAAAGATAAATTTCCCCAACTGTGAATGTATGCGCATGGAGTACTTAGTTGGATTGGCATCCCATCCAGGGTGGATTCCCTCCTCACACCCAGTGTTCCCGTTATTGGCCCCGGATCCACCACATCCATGACCAGGATACTCAAAGTGAATGAATGAGAATGTCAGGTTCACCAGTTAAATAAAAACATGCAGTGGGTTCAGAAAATATTCAGGCACCTTCAGTTTTTGTGCACTATATTATGACTTTTCCCCCATCAATCTAGATACAATAACACATAATGATAGTGAACTTTCTAGAAATGTGTGCAAAAGTATTAAAAATCAAAGTGGAATCTGTTGTTTAAATAAGCATTCAGACCCTTGACACTCTAAGGCACTCCAAACTGAGCCCAGGTACATCATGTTTGCTTGGATTCTTTAGAACCTGAACGGAGTACACCTGAGGCAAACTGAATTGAGTGGACATGATTTAGAAAGACACGTGGATAAGGTAGCACAGTTAAGAGTCCATGTCCGAACACAAGACAAAACACGAAATCCAAGGAGCTCTGTCTCCATCATTGAGAAATGGAAGAAGTTTGGAACCACCAGGTCTTTTCCTAAAACCCAGTAACTGGACTAGAATGGCCATGGTCAGGGAGGTGATCAAGAAGCCAATAACCACTCTAACAGAGCTTCAAATGTTCTCTCCAGAGATGGGAGACCCAGTCATAAGGAGAACCTTTATCCCAGAAATGCTCCATTGTTGCCTTTATGGTAGTGTGGCTAGACAGAAGCTCCTTCTGAGTAAAAGGTATATGGCACTTAAAGGACTTCAGGTACACTTTGAGAAAACCAGGTACTGCTCATCCCTATGGCGAAGCATTGTGCTGGTAGCATCATGCTGTGGAGGTCTTTCTCAGACTTCGGAATACTTTGAGTTCACCACATGTAAAGTCTGCAGGCACTGAGTAAATTAACACCATTTATAATCGTGTCCTATTTCAGGATTTTCAAATGTAAAGTATGTTGCAAATGAAAACCTTTCCCCAGTATTAATATGAAGGTAAAATATAATATTGGCCTCTAATTCAATAATTTTACACTGTAGTAAAATTCAATAAGCTACTCTTCTCCAATTAATTAATAAGGAAGGGCAACAAAGGATGTGTGAGCTCATGTTATTGCTAACACTCATTAGCCTTCTTGCTGTTGGCTACAGGGTGAAACTAAAATAAGCCTAGGCCTGAAATTAGGCTCAAATTAAGGAAATCGTGTAGCCAAGATATCCAGCATGTTTTTTTGTTTTTTTTTCTACTGGTAAATCTTTGTATTATCACTAAATTATTTCAAAGTCTGTTTTGGAAACATTGACAGCTCAAACTGTTAAGTTTAACATTATAACTATGGCATGCAGTTGCTCATAATTCCTTACAATGTCAACTCACCTTGACCCCCCTTCCCGCCCAACATTATGGGAAACCTCTTTGAAATATGATGATTATGAATATGTAATTATATTCAGACAGTACTGAAAACTCCAGTTGTAATGACTTCTTTTCTTTTGTGTCCTGCACTCATCGGTTTAATGCTGCATGTATGAGTGCTTCATTTATGGTCTGTTTACCCAGAACATATTAAGCCCAGTCATGTAAATTCTAACTTTGCCATCACGTGAGCAAAAATTAGATGGGTCATGTTGTATTCACTCAACTCGTAGATAAATTTAAAGTGTAAGGTCTGCTAAAGGTCTGCTAAAGCTTCATAGGCTGCCAATGAGGTGATTTGTTTCCAGCCTGTTGTTATTTTAAAATGTAAGTAAAATTTCCAGCCTGTTATTTTAAAATGTCAGTAAAATTTGAACACTGCTCTTGACAGTAATTGGTGCTCATTTTTATGGATTTTCATGGATAATTATCCTTTTTTTGGGGGCAAATATTTTTAGATTTAGCAGCCTAAGTGGTGCTCACATATCTCTCTTACCATATACCTCTTTGGTTACGGTTTTTAGCAAGTATTTCAAAATCAAACGCAACAAGTGGTTGTGGCTTTTAACGTTGATTCATGTTGGTGTTCAGTCTCCTACCTGCTTTGACACAGTTTATTTTTTTTATTTTTTTTAACTCTGACAAAGTAGTGCCATTGAGCTGAGGGGGGAGAGGGGTTTCTTTCCCTTGTCTAGTCATGCCTGTCAGCTACAGTTCTTAGCCTGCTGAGTGGGGGAAGGGAATGTTTATAAATCTGCAGGCTTCACAAGCACACCAGTTAGCTTCTCTGCTAACCTTCAGTGTATGGCTTTTCTGTAGAGCAGCATTACAAACAGGAAAAAAAAAAATGGTTTTTTTTTTTTTTAAAAAACCCTTATTTTTTTTAATTATTTTTTTTTTTTATATTTCCTACGCCCCCCCCGGGTGAATATTTATTGAAGAGAAGTGCCTTATCTTAGTCCAGGTGAATGAAGTAGAGCCATGGCTTGAAAGATTGCTTAATATGGGAAAACCTGTGTGGAGTCTTAACATTCTCACTAGGCTGCGTAGACTTAGCCAGGATTTTATAATGTAAATGTTGAATTCCTTTGTGCTTCAGAAACAGTAGAGAGTAGGTCAAACGTGGATCAGTAATGAGCCCCAAACCAGATAATGCTCAATTGACCCAGCTTTGATCTGTTTGTTATTTGAGTTTTTGTGACTGTTGAGGCCAAAAATGCTTGTTTTTATGCGTCTTTTTTCTCAATTTGCAATGCAGTTTGTTTTGCAAGGAGTGTTTTGCACAATTGTTTTGATGTTGACATTTGTTGTGACGTTTGTTGGTAAATAACACCTTCTAGCTGTACTCATGTGCGACGCATATGAATCGAAGGGGGCTTCATGTATGCTGTGTTTTTTCATAGCATGTTGTGATGAAGTCAAATGATGACGCTTGCCCCAAATCTGTGGAAAATTTGCTTAAAAAATATTTTGTTCCTCAATATATTTCCTTGATTTTTGGCATTAATTTATGCAATCGCAAAATCCTGGCGGGACTGAAGTTTGATTTAAGAAAGTTCCATACACAGCGAAGACCTCTAGACCTCTAGGTCCGGTCCTCTCATCAGTCTACTGACAAAACAAGCACTGCTTCAGCAAGCAATGATATTTAAGGGGGGAATAATTACTACTTGAAATAGTAAAGGCATCACTTCCAATGAGTGGACATAAAGTGTTAAGTGATATTAGCAAAGACAAAAAAACTCTTGGTCAAGTCTAGTTGAGTAATGTACTTTCTCGTCGTTGTTCCCACTGAATGTTCCATCAGTCAAGAGAATGCCAATCATGTCAGCATGCATAGCTGGAGAAAGTTCTGTGATTGGCTGTCATCTCTGTGATTTTAAATCCACCTATTTAAGATTGCCATACCTTGTTGGTATACGACTATTCTTTGCTTTTTTTTAATAGACAGTGGAAGACAGTGATTTTTGTTGTGTTCCATTTCAAGTCATTGGGTCTGATACCTTTTATCATGACAGTCACATTACTATGTTCTTGTCAATTAAGAAAATAACATTCACCTTCTACTCATTTTTGCACACTCATGTTTTCCCATGGAAGTCCAGTATTTAGGCATCTGTTTTGGCTTGTTGCATTCCAAACCAAGACCCCTGCACTGCCTCCAGAGAGCTATAAATGGCTGACACTGTACATACCATTAAAATATGTGTTCTATTTAGACACAGTATCCTATGGTGTATAGAACGGACAGCTGACTGCCATCTACCGCCACCTTAACAGATGAAGGGATTAGACACAAGTCTGGTTTCCAAATCCCTCTTGTCATCCCTCTTTTGGAAGTGGCTATAGGTTTATTAATAAGCTTAACATGTCAGGAAATACCGAAGCTTTTTACCCTGAAAGCTAATGGTCACTTGACAGCTCTTTTGTCCAAGACTTAAGCTCTAAACAGTTGTCAGTTTACGTTCCATTGTTTAAGGTTATGTATATGTATTGAGAGATTTACCAATCTAAATTTATGATAACATTTTAATCGACATACAGAGGATGAGAATGTGCCGTTTTTCTCATTTGTATTATTTGCCTTTTTTCAGGGTGGCGAGAGCAAAAGTGTCACAGTTGTGCTCCACAGAGAATCTGGATCTTTGGGCTTTAATATTGTTGGAGGAAGACCATGTTTGGTAAGTCTCAGACAAGGTTAACATATTGGCAATTCTTAGTCATATTTTCTTATCTTGGGGAATGTTACACAATACCTGTAACTGCTTCATTAAATCAGTGACATGACCAGGGGCATAAGCTGGACTCTTAATCATCCAGGACTAAGCCCAGACTCTTCTTCATGCATTTTCTTCATGCATCTAGTAGCTTACATTTTGGTTTTTTGGATGCTGAAGTAACTTGGCTGTCTGTGTGATATGATCATAAAAAGTTGGATTTATCATAAAACTTGCCTCGGGTGTTGTCACTGTTTGTAGGACTACCAGACCAATAAAATATAAAACGTTTCTAACTAGGCTAGTTTGGTGTCGATAGCCAAGGGGAGGCACAACTAAGCTATGGGTATAGCACCTTCAGTGCCATGCAAAGTATATTATCTTTCCTTATGCTCTGCTCATGTCATGTTTACATAAACTGTAACTCGTAACACCTTGTTTTCCTGCTCAGCATGAGCAGATGTTTCAGTTTCAACCCCTTTACTGGTAAAAAAAATAAAAATTGGCATATATACAGGGCCTTGCGAAAGTATTCGGCCCCCTTGAACTTTTCAACCTTTTGCCACATTTCAGGCCTCAAACATAAAGATATAAAATTTAAATTTTTTGTGAAGAATCACCAACAGGTGGGACACAATTGTGAAGTGTAACGAAATCTATTGGATATTTTAAACTTTTTTAGCAAATAAAAAAATGAAAAGTGGGGCGTGCAAAATTATTCAGCGCCTTTACTTTCAGTGCAGCAAACTCACTCCAGAAGTTCAGCGAGGATCTCTGAATGATACAATGTTGTCCTAAATGACTGATGGTGATAAATAGAATCCACCTGTGTGTAATCAAGTCTCTGTATAAATGCACCTGCTCTGTGATAGTCTCAGGGTTCTGTTGAAAGCGCAGAGAGCATCATGAAGACCAAGGAACAGGCAGGTCCGTAATACTGTTGTGGAGAAGTTTAAAGCAGGATTTGGATACAAAAAGATTTCCCAAGCTTTAAACATCCCAAGGAGCACTGTGCAAGCGATCATTTTGAAATGGAAAGAGTATCAGACCACTGCAAATCTACCAAGACCTGGCCGTCCCTCTAAACTTTCAGCTCAGACAAGGAGAAGACTGATCAGAGATGCAGCCAAGAGGCCCATGATCACTCTGGATGAACTGCAGAGAACTACAGCTGAGGTGGGAGAGTCTGTCCATAGGACAACAATCAGTCGTACACTGCACAAATCTGGCCTTTATGGAAGAGTGACAAGAAGAAAGCAATTTCTCAAAGATATCCATAAAAAGGCTTGTGGCAAACTTTAGACGAGACTAAAGTCTCTTGGCTGCATCTCTGATCAGTCTTCTCCTTGTCTGAGCTGAAAGTTCAAAATGATCGCTTGCACAGTGCTCCTTGGGATGTTTAAAGCTTGGGAAATCTTTTTGTATCCAAATCCGGCTCAATCCAGTTTCAAAAATCTAATAGATTTCGTTCCACTTCACAATTGTGTCCCACTTGTTGGTGATTCTTCACAAAAAATTAAAATTTTATATCTTTATGTTTGAAGCCTGAAATGTGGCAAAAGGTTGAAAAGTTCAAGGGGGCCGAATACTTTCGCAAGGCACTATACGTTTTTCCTTTCACTGACTGTGTGAGTTAACATTTGGCAGAATTGAGAGCTGTCAGCCAATAAGACACGAGTGTTTCCACGTATTTTCCTGTAAACCCCGTCTGATTGGTCTCGTGTCTGTTCACTGAAGATATTAAATTACAACTCTGCAGTCTTCTTTCACTGACGTTCAGTTACATAGTGACAAACGCTCCAAGTGGAGAATTATTCTGGGCTAAAGAAAAAAATTTTTTCCTTCTAGCATGCAGTAGCACAATGTTCTCAGAGTTGTCAGGGTACTCGAAAGCTTGCAACTAACGCTGTCCAGAACTCTGCAGTGGCGTTGTGGTTCTTTTTAAACTAGTAGTTGTGGTATCCGTATCAGCAAGAACATGTGCTAAGTTTTTGTGAGGCATGTCCAGAATAGAAGTTTGATGCACTTTGCTCTTCTTAACTGGATCATTCCAGCAAAAGTTGTATTTTTTACTACAGGAAAACTATAACCCATATTCAGGACTCCAACCAAGTATATTTGAAGTAGATTGTGTGATGTTTGGATATATTGTTGGAGGAGGCATCTAACGTAAGCTATTTTTAAGCCTGAGCTTATCTCAGTCTGTATCTGAGGGATCAAATTTGTAGTATTGTAGCTTCTTTACCATTTTAGTTATTGGTTGTCACATTCCACTCCATTTATGTGGAATCAGGATTGTTAATATGAGGAACAATGTTAAACGCTGCAATGCTGTGGTGCTCCAGGATATCCTTGTTTATGATGAGCCACAGTACTGTTGACTGCTTGATTTTCTTTAACGGCACTGAACTGCTGCAACGATTATACAGTATTTACTAATTACATACAATTAAATACCAATTAAATGGTACCCTATGTTTTTTTTTATTTATTTTTTTATTGCATCATTTGTCTTTGTATGCATTAAAGAAAATTAAGTCCGTTTAACTGTTCTTTTCTTTATTTTCTGCTGTTTTATGAACAATTTGTTGGCTAAATTGTGATGCGCATAGTGATTCATAGAAATGTCCTCAAGTATTGTGATATGACATTTTGGTCATATCGCCCAGCCCTACCTTCAAGTCAGTGGTAGCTTCCAAAACCTAACTACAAATGGGTAAAACTAAATATGACGCGTCATTAGTTAATTAATTAAAAATTGTAAGCTTTGGCTGTTTGTTATACAAGAGGAACACAAAACACTTCAGAACATGCTGTTACTGGAAAATAATGTCATCACACCACCTTGTTATTGATCATTTACCCCACTATAAACACTGACTACTTGTGATTATACATGCAGATCACTGAAGCCAAGAAATAAAAAATATCTTTCTAAAATCCATCTTTATCCTGCATTTGAAGAGTATTCTCAAGTAAACAAGTGTCTTGTTTTTGTTGTTGTAGGGCTGAGAGAAAAAGAGAGGAAGTAATCCTTGCAGTAATTAGCTGCAGCATTCACAGCTTGATTTCCTGTGGTTTCTAAACTATTCCATTAAAAATTACTCAGCAGTGTTGTACGACTTGGCATGAAGCGAGCATGGGTTTGATGTGGTTGTATAAAATGTTTAAAGCCTCAAGCCCATGCTATCGGTTTAAGGCTCTGTGCTGGACACTTGAATGGCTGTCTTTAAGCTTTTCAACCATACTGTCTGTCTTGGCATGATCTCTGAGGATCATGATACTACTTCAGGCTTTGGAAATATTTCAAGTGACGATTATTTTCAGTAATGTAGCTTAGCAAAGCACAAATTTACAATTTGCTGTGAGCACCTGCAACCAATTACATGTCATTTTAGTAGCTGGTAGCCTAGCAGTGAGTGACTAGATTAAGTAGTGTGTGTGCACGTCAATTGCTGCCATGATGGTTATCTGTGTTGGGCTCTTGGCTACATCTGACCTTTGTCATGTGGGTTTAAGTTACTGAACATTGAAACAGAGTTCTCGTGCACTGAAGATACACAACCCATGAATAGTTTAAGTGAGAAATTGTAATCAGTGAGCATTTTTTTGCTGTGGTATGTTAGACAAACTGTGTTTATTTGAAGGAAAACCGTACCTCGTGTAAATATTTGTGGCAATATCTTTAAAGATATGAACTACATAAAGCAGCTGTATCTGCTAAAGACTTGAAGAGTCAGTTTTTCCAGACTTTTCTCAGCACTACTCGGCAGAGCCTGTGGTTGGATAACTTTCTCTCTTAAACCTCTCAATCCAACACATTCTGGCACCAATCAAATGGGTTAAGGCTGAGCGATTCGGACAGCTTGTTCCATTGCAAATAACGTGCCTGCTTCTTCTCCAAATGTCGTTGGAATACAGGTGAAATGCATGTATTTCGGTTACTATATAGTAGGTAAGTATGCGATTTCAGACGCAGCCCATGGCTTCAAGCAGTTGTCTATTTGCACGTAAACAGGAACATGAAAGGAATAGTCTAAAAGCAACTCATGTAAACACCTTAATCACAATATTGTCTTATTCAGAATAAGGTCAATAATAAGATTCTTGCTGTAAATGTAGTCATTGTTCTTAAAATCTGTAACTTCATATTTATCCATTAGCTGACTTGTTCAGGTCAACAACCATCTGTACTTTTGTGTTGAAAGCTGTAGTCTTTGCTCAAATAATGGATGACAAAGATTTTACATGTCTCTTCTTTTGTATTTATACCCCAGGAAATTTTCAATATGTCCCAGCAGTTTCTGTTTACTGAGAGCCAGTAAAAATGTTCATATTTATACAGAACGTGTTTGTTTTTATTTATTTAATTTTTTTTTTCTTTTTACTGGAGTGTAATACATGCTATTGCATAGGCAGTTTGTTCACGTTATATCTTATTGTTGTGTTTTCAGGACAATGAAGACGGGACTTCAAATGACGGTATCTTTGTATCAAAGATTGTGGAGCATGGACCAGTGGATAAAGAAGGGGGAATTCAGATTCATGACAGGATAATGGAGGTGTGGTGGCATTACTCAACTATTTTTTTTTCTTTTTCTTTTCTTTCCGCTCTTGGTATGACAGCATGTCAAAATTGATAGTTACATGTCAATAATGAACTAGTACATATATACAGTACAGCTATTAACAATTATAGAAAGGAAGTATACTAGTAACAGCACAGCTTAGACATGCATAGTGCATGCTTTTTAATTCACATTCGAATCCACAGGCATAAATGAAGCTGCACGGTGAACATTACAGACTTTTCCGCATCTTTTGGTTGTGCTGTGTAACTGAGCAGACGTTGTTTACTCACTTGAATGAATCCATCCTGGCATGCAGTTGTCTCAAATGCTCCCTCTTACCTTGGAACAAAATCTAGGCTATTTGAACTGGAGGTCATTTTTTAGGGTGCATGAAATGTGAAGTGTACAGATGTTTTTATAGTAGTATGTAGTGCATGTTTGGATGCACTTAATTCAGACAGCGTATGGTTTAAATGTGTTTTTCTGTGATGACGGTTGGTGGCCCAGGTTTCTATGATTGTTTAACTAGGTCAATGTAAATATTTTTACTATGTGCAGATGTAGCATTGGCCCAATTGTAAGTGATGATTTTTGACCCCATGGTATGGTGGTACAAGAGAGACTTGAAAAGTACACATAAAATGTCCATGGCAGAAGCAGAAAGGCATATAACATGGAAAGCACATTTGTGTTAGTGGTTACTTTTTTAATTTTCTTCCCCCATCACATTTTTTTCCTGGTGAACTTTTGAGCTGTGAACCTCAGGATTGTGAGCTGCTAGAAAACAAGGTAGGTGAGACAGAAAAAACAGTAAGGTAGAACTGTTTGACTAATGAAACAACAGAGGCGCCATTCATTCATTATGTAGCGCTCACGCAGGATACCCCCCACTTCTCACTGTTATTTGGTGCACTTCTAACGGGGGGTGAAGCCAAACGCATTAGCTAGCTATCATTACCTCCAAAATCACATCTGCTAGAACCTACATTATATAGATTTTTGCAAATTGTTGATCATGTGATCATTTAGTTTACATGGTACATCTGGCTGGATCTCAGTGGGAGAAATTTTATTGTGCTTTATTGGATGTATACTGCTTAATTTTGCGTAAAGTGTGCTTTATGTGGATTTAGAGGCAGCCATTTTAAGTGAGTTAAATCCAATCAAATCCAGACTTTTGAGCAGATTGCAGTTAAATAGCATTTCAAGATCAATCATTATATGTATAATAGTACTTATTCTGTTAGCATGGAGTTAATCCCATCCACTGACATGTCCTATGGAATTGTTGTAAATCTGGTTTGTTTGTCTTTTTTCCTCTGTCTGTTAGGATCTTTTTTGTTTGTTAGCAATGTTGGTACGTCTGGGGAATATTCCACTTCAACTTGTATTCAACTTTCAATAGTGGGGCAGGTTCAAGCCCTAGCATTGCCAAGCTACCACTGTTGGGCCCTTGAGCAAGGCTAATAACCCTTTCTGCTTCAGGGGTGCTGTATCATGGCTGACCCTGCACTCTGACCCTCTGATATGTGAAGAAATGAATTTCACTGTGCTGTACTGTATATGTGACAAAGGCTTCTATAAAGGATAAATAAAGGAGGGTTTATGGAATTACGTTGAGATAACTAAAAGAGAACTAATTCATTCAGATTCAAGTTTTTAATAGATTTTAAAAAATGAATCGAGGCGACAACCATAAGGTTTTTGTTGTTGTTGTTTGTTATATATTATTATAAACAGAAAGCTGGTGTGGGGGAAAATAACTATTTTTAACTAATGAGAAAATAGGCTAGCTAGGTGACTTTCCCATAACTCTGTCACTTAAAGTAGCCCTTTCTACATCCTCATAATTCATGAACTAATTGTACGTTTACCCCAGATTCTAAACAAAGTTGGTCATGTATCAATCTGAGGTTACTAAATCCAATTGTATCGTAGCAGATTCAGTAGCCACCATATATCGAATCATTGTCTTATGAATTGTATTCATATCATTCATATCAAATAATTTTCACTCATTAGCAGATTCACTGGAATCATCAGCTATTCCATGTAATATGTATTAATACTGGTTTTGAGAGGCCTCACAGACGAATTAAGTATAGATTACTATACATCATGCTGCATAGCATCAGTTCATGCATGTTTATACACTTATTGCTTTACGAGCTTTGTGATTGTTGTAATGGGGTCTGCAGTGTTTAGATAAACTCATCTCAAGTGTGATTAATAATGGACGATGGTCATATGTTTCTCATTTAACAATGTCACTAGTCTGCTGCTTAAATACGAGTCAAGCATAGTGTCAAAATATGTGATGGTGTAAAATTGCTGCAAGTAATCCCCTGATCCCCAGTTTTAAGCATCTGTAATAACTCCTCTCCTTTAAAAAAAAAAAAAAAAGACACAGTTAAAACCCTTTGTTAGCTGAGGTGTGTCTTTGCACTGAATTAGTGAATTATATGGCTTGTGGTCATATTTTAGCCCTCTGTGCAGTACTATACACCATCTCATATTACTATGCTTTGAGTAGTGCATCTTGCTTATATTTTGAAATATAAACAAGAGGGAACTAAATACCTTTTTTGATTGTATGTAGTAAAACCAACAGTCAATAGTCCTATTTTGATCATCTCCCTTCGTTATTAGCTTTTTGAAAATCAGTGCCTTCACCTCGTTTGTTGTCAATTCCACCAACAGGGCCACGAGGCTCATTAATTCAGCTCAGTCTTTTTTTGTGGTATGCTGTACATTGCGTGAGGATTTTGATGGTTTGCATACTCAATTTAAGAGTATAGAAGAGTTGAAGCTTGAAGTGTGTTCTCTACCTTACAGTATTTCCAGTACTAGTTTATCATTATTTTCTCCAGTCTACAGCTATGACAGGGTGACAAGTTACCACAGTAACAAATTAACAAATAATGGTGCACTTATTAGATATCTTTTTGAATGCCCAATTTCGTAAATGAGTCCACCATCTACATTTACATTCACGTTTATTCACTTAGCAGACGCTTTTATCCAAAGCGACTTACAAATAAACAAAGCGATCATCTCTCAAGCACATTCTTTTTGACTGGTTTTATCTGGTTTTTGTGATCTCAAGAATCTGAATCCAGTCATAACAGCAGTCTAGTTTTAGAAGTAGGCTATGGATTACTTATAGAGCAATGCCTTGTTGTTCTGGGACACTGCATTTCTTTCCAGCATTCAATTTGATTGCCATCCCACTTTGATAGTCTACTGATGGTCACACTGATGAAATTGGCTTAATGCCAGTGGTTGATGGCATTTCCCTATAACAACATATAGTAACCTTACAAATGCCTTTAATTGTCTAAACCGTAGCTGTAGACTTTTCACATTTTTTTTCCACATCCCCTCACTAATCAATAAAAAAGTTTCTAAGAGCCATTAATTTTCCCAGGGTATTTACAAGTAGTTAGAACATGGAAATATAATGGTATATGGTTTCCTTCATGACTACATTTGGTATATTTTTGTGTATATTCTTGACAGAAAAAGTACCCATAAAGTATTTTTTCGTGAACAAAAGCAGATCATGAGAAATACCATCCATGCGTCATCGCTAAACAACTTGCCGCAGGGATCACCTGAACTAAGTGCAAATGAAGCACAGCTGCCTTGCTTCGTACCAAACAAAAACAGGCTCATAATTGCTAACATGTATCTGTGAGAAATCTCCAAGAAAACTCTAGAATCAAACATTCATAGTGGTGTTGTGGTGCTAAAGTGAAACAGACTCAAATGATTTGTTGGATGAATGGGACCTTGTTTGGTTCAGACATTTTTTCATAAAAAATGGTGCTGTGGTTGCTTTTGCCTGCTCTCAAAGCTGAAAATCTTGTGTTTAGATTTATTTGCTTGTAGAGTTTCATTGGAGCTATACCAAATCTAAGCATTCACACTTAAAAAGACCACTGTGTCGGACCTTAAAAGTGGTGACTTTTATTCCTGCATAGCAAGACAGGGTTGTTGAAACCATTCATTTATAGTTTTGGAATTTTGCATTGATTTGGCATGAAATAAAAAGAAATATATCTGAAAAGCTTAACTGTCTCATAATGATTAGATGGAAAGCAATGAACTGCATCCTTTTATTTGAAAGAGGAACAGTATGTACTAGAGCTGCATGCATTATTTCTTTATCGTTTTTCTTTTTTTTTAAATCTTTTTTTTTATATAATATATAATGTATACACAGTATATTTTACCATGGCACATCAGTTTTATATTTATATTTTGTTCAACTCTGACCCAATAATTTTTTATTTATTATTATTTTTTAAATAAAGGCAAGTCTGGTTGTTAGGGAGCCCCCCTAGTGCCAGGTAATAAAACAAAACAAAACAAAAAACTGCGTCCGCGGGCTTTAACGGGAGAAAATTAAAACGTGTATTCAGTTGTATTGGTTCTTTGCCCACTTAATACACATTATGTCTTTTTGTGTGTTTATTTCTTGAGAAAAAGAAGAGAGAAGCTCGAATGTATAGCGAATGTCCAATATAAACAGAGCTTTAACACTTTGCTTAACACTTTTACACTTAGTCGATGGCGCATGACTTCATACACACGCTAGCATTAGCAAACACCCAGAGTCACCAACAATAACTTTCTTCAGTTTACTGTTTGTCTCCGTTACCTTTTATTCCCAACATGACCTCAGTCCCGATTAGACGGAGGCAAAATAGTGACTGAGGAAGAAAATCTTCTAAGGCTTTGAAGCATTTTATACTAAACACCACGGAGAAATTAAAACACTACGATCAAAAGTAAATAGATGTAAAATAATATTCCTAAAGGCAGTGATTGACAGAAACCACAAGGTGCAGTGAAAGTGGGTTTTATTTATTTATTATTTATTTATTTATTTATTTTAATTAATTTAGGACAGTAGTTTAATTTGGTGTTTTTTGTGAATAATAAAAGATAATGCATAAATATAGTAAATGTTATACAAGTATTCATGCTTTCTTATGGATGCACAAAAAGCACAGAATTGTACTACAGTCCTAAATTAATAATATATATTCTGGTGTGGGTATTGGGTTCTTTTCTGTTTTGAACAAACAGCTGTGTAAAGTTTTTAGTCTGAAGTTTATATTTGTAACACTCAGTTTGTGGATTTTATTTTAAATAAACACAAAATGGTACTGAAAGTCTGCCCTGACCCATCCGATTAATCGATTAATCAAGAAAACAAAATGTAATAATCAGCCAACTAATCGATTATGAAAATAATCGTTAGTTGCAGCCCTAGTTTTGACAAAGTAAATTCTGCTGAAAATTCTGACCTTAGTGGCAAAGCTTGCCTGTAGGACTCTTAGTTGCGTGAAGTGTGATTAACCATGGAGTGGCACTTAGCACCCTGCACCTACTTGAGATTTTTTAGGCTGAGTGGATGCTAAATGACTTTTTAGAATAGCCTTTTACTGAATAGACTGTATTAGAAAATGGGAACTGTGTGCTTAGAGGAAGGGACCTGTTGCTAGTATGTCAATGAGCCTTCTTTTGATGAGATGGTGTTGGTAGTGGCTTGTGTTGTTGTGGTGAAAAAGCAAAGAGGAAGACATTCTTCAGTGGTCTCTATTGTAGTCAACTCCAGAATTATTGACAACATTCATATATATATATATATATATATATATATATATATATATATATATATATATATATATATATATATATATATATAATATAGTGCCTTGCGAAAGTATTCGGCCCCCTTGAACTTTTCAACCTTTTGCCACATTTCAGGCTTCAAACATAAAGATATAAAATTTAAATTTTTTGTGAAGAATCACCAACAAGTGGGACACAATTGTGAAGTGGAACGAAATCTATTGGATTTTTGAAACTTTTTTAACCAATAAAAAAATGAAAAGTGGGGCGTGCAAAAAAGCAGGTGCATTTATACAGAGACTTGATTACACACAGGTGGATTCTATTTATCACCATCAGTCATTTAGGACAACATTGGATCATTCAGAGATCCTCGCTGAACTTCTGGAGTGAGTTTGCTGCACTGAAAGTAAAGGGGCCGAATAATTTTGCACGCCCCACTTTTCATTTTTTTATTAGTTAAAAAAGTTTCAAAAATCCAATAGATTTCGTTCCACTTCACAATTGTGTCCCACTTGTTGGTGATTCTTCACAAAAAATTAAAAATTTATATCTTTATGTTTGAAGCCTGAGATGTGGCAAAAGGTTGAAAAGTTCAAGGGCGGCGAATACTTTCGCAAGGCACTGAAAATGGGTCGTGGATGGGTATTCCAGCATGACAGTGACCCAAAACACACGGCCAAGGCAACAAATGAGTGGCTCAAGAAGAAGCACATTAAGGTCCTGCAGTGGCCTAGCCAGTCTCCAGACCTTAATCCCATAGAAAATCTGTGGAGGGAGCTGAAGGTTCGAGTTGCCAAACGTCAGCCTCGAAACCTTAATGACTTGGAGAAGATCTGCAAAGAGGAGTGGGACAAAATCCCTCCTGAGATGTGTGCAAACCTGGTGGCAAGAAATGTCAAGAAACGTCTAACCTCTGTGATTGCCAACAAGGGTTTTGCCACCAAGTACTGTCATGTTTTGCAGAGGGGTGAAATACTTATTTCCCTCATTAAAATGCAAATCAATTTATAACATTTTTGACATGCGTTTTCTGGATTTTTTTGTTATTCTGTCTCTGTGTTCAAATAAATCTACCATTAAAATTGTAGACTGATCATTTCTTTGTTAGTGGGCAAACGTACAAAATCAGCAGTCACGTATATATATATATATATATATAACATGCAACATCCAGTATTTAAGCTTAAACCTATAGATCTATATTATCTAATCTTATGCCTAGTGTCAGGTCCACGTCTGAACCCCCCCCCCCCGAGAATTTTTAGGCCTTCGGCTTAATTTTAATATTCAAATGTTAAAGAGTTAATGAGCCAGATCCTTCATGCTCATACATTTCAGCATGTATATGCCTTCTTCAATTAAGAGCACATTTTTTCTGTAAAGTTTAAATCCAGTGAGAGAGGCGTTGATTTTTATTTTATTTATTTATTTATTGTTCCTGTAACCATTTATGCTGATTTGGGTATGTCCCCTTTTTGTTGGTGGGGGAAAGAAAAAATCAAAACTTCTCTTAATGTCCTGGCAGAGGCAGTCAGGTATGTAGTTAAATTTGGGATGGCATAAATTTTCACAGGAGCCTTTGGATCACTTATTGACAAAACGGTGCTGAACCCCTAGTTTTCTTCCTGGGACACTTCAGACTTTGGAAACCTTTTGTGACGCTTAATTATTTTTTATTTAGTTAAATTTTTTAATCTTATTTAATTAAAAATATTTGTATAAATGGTTAAAAACAACACTAGAGGTTCTGGAGACGTGAACCCCTAGTGTCTAGTGACAGGCTACTGTTATGGGAATAACTTTTGTTAGAGGAAAAACTTAGATGAAGGTAGTTTCTCCAGTATGATATTTATTTTATATAATCATGTTTGCCTATGTTCTTTAGGGTGCCAGTCATTCTGAATATGCCAATGCTCTGAGTTGTTCCGGCCCTATGGGAGCTTTAAATCAGGCTTCGGACACCCAAGTTGAATGCATGCATAATGTTTTTTTTTTCCCAGTTTATATTTTGAATAGCTGGTCTGGTTAGAAATAACCCAAGTTAACCATTTAGTAAGGGGCCTCATTTAAATGTTTTTGAAGTTGTGTCCTTTCTGGGAAAAGCATAAAGGTGCGTTGGAACTTGTGTAACTCTTCAGCTGCAGGTCAGTGAGGTTAAAATGTTTTGTTAAGAAACTTCAGTCCACCTCTTTTTACTTGTTCCAGCCAACCCTAAAATGTTCTTACAAACATTTCTGATCAGCATTGGCATAATTGACACATTTCGATTCGGAGGTCCATTTTTAGTTTCCACGGGTCAGGTCAAACCAGCGCGAGGTTGAAACCCTTAAACATTTTCATTCTCTTCGCAATGCCCCTAATACATTGTTAGAGCACATGATGTTTTTAGCTGGACATGTGTCACAAGGTCCTCTGTGTTCACTTCTGTCCAGAAATGAGGGATAAATCATGTGGGGAAATGTGGGAAATCATGTTATCTGTTGGTGTCTCCTGGCAAGAAGTGGGCCTTTGTGAATATCTTTATTGGATTTGGCACTGGCAGAATGTGTCCTACCCAGGCATGCAGGCAGTTTAATCTAGATGGAACTAGTATACCTTGCAAGAGTCCTCTATAGAAGTCTCAGTCCCAGCTGAGAGGGGCATTCTAGTCCTGCCTGGCTCACCTAACTCAAGATATTAGATCTAGTGGAAATAAAGGGGCCATACTCAGCATCTGTTCCTGATTATGAGAAAGAGGTGGCATGCTGATCGGACAGCTTCGTGTTATTTGGTAGAATGTAGCTGGGAAAAGTGAAGGTCTTCCAAGAAAAATGTGAACAAAAAGCTATACTGACACTGTTACGAAGCATGATCAGTTTATTAACACTGCGTGATTAGGGACATGCCTGTTTCATGAAATATCGTCAACCCGATCCAGCCCTCCTGACACTGCTAGTATGTAGCCGTCAGTCAGGCCTAAACTTAGCCTACATGTGCTCTGAATAGCAAAAAAGACATCCTTAGCTTAGCTGTATTTACGGGAATCACCGTGCTAATTTATGACCCCTGAGGGTCTAGGCAGTTATAATAGGCATATGCAATTAAAGCTAATTATCTTGGCAATCAATCAACCAGGTTTGCCTAAACATAAATGTAACTAGTCTCAGGTTGCCTGGCCAGCTGCTCTCTCAGTCAGGACCGTTTAACCCCCCCACCCTTTCCACCCCACATTCCATGTAGGGCTGTGTGATATGGTGAAAAATATCATAGGACGATATAAAAATGTTTATTGCTATATATTTTCCTATAACGTTTACATCAATGTTGCAAAAGCCACTTTGTGCCAGCCGATTTTAGTCATTAAGGTTCGGCGCTAAGAGCTACTAACAGTGCTCTGTAACAAACCAAAAATGAGCATGCAGGGGAATAACACAGGGCTGAACTCCCCACAACACTCTGACACAGAACAGGCATCAGCTAAAAGATGAGGAACTTGTACCTGAAAAGGGTGGCACTTCTGTTTTAGATTTGTTTGGATTCCTAAAACTTGAAACACGGTGCATTACGTATTCTCTAAAATTGTTGGGGAAAAAATATCTATACAAAATAGCTGTGTGCACTCATGACTGCTTTTTGATAATTCTGCGAACTAAACACCAGTGAAAGGCACTTGTTCTTTTCTCTTATTTTCTATTTGGAAGCAACATTGAACAGAACTACTACAAATGAGAACAAGAAAAACATTCATAGTGGGAACCATACGAATATAACTAGAGCTGCAACAACTAATCAATAAATCAGTAATAATCGATTATGAAAATCATTGTTAACAAATCTCATTATCGATTAGTTGGGCTGCGCATGGCATGGGACATGTTTACTCATTGTGTTGCGTCTCTTCCGAAAACACGCTTCAGAGAGTAAAATACTAAAGTTTTGTCCCAAACGACGTATTGTACACTTACACTATGAACTATGTACTCTACTGTCTAGCATATGAATTTCATAAGGGTAGTATCGCCTCAACTGAAACACTAGCCTTTTTTTTATTTTAGTTGTTTCATTTATTTTTTTATTTTTTTCTAACCTGAAGTATAAGCAGTTTCACAGTGTGGCACATGATGTCAAACGTATGTAATGCGATGCCGTTAGCTTTAGAAGAATACCCACAGTCAACAAAAATGAATTTCTTCAGTTTACTGTTTGTCAGCATACCTTTTTACACATATATATCCAAAATGCTCCACTGTTCTAGTGTAAATTCTGTCGCTTATTATAATGGGAGCAATCTATTAGTAACAAGGCGTGGTTGCTCTTCACTCACAATGTAGATGTGGTGATGAACAGTGCAGCATGAGTAAGATCTGCAATGTCTAATTAAAACGCTATGATCAACGAAAACATAAGTAAAACAATATGCGTAAAAGCAGCGAGTAAGATCGACTATAAAGTGCAGTGAAAGGGAGATTTTCTTCATCAATTATCAGTGCTTTTTTTTGTGTATTTGTAAAAAAATAAAAACACAAATACTTATTGATTGTGTGTGTATATAGTTTAAGTTTGGGTTTCCCCACCTGATTAATCGATAAAATAATCGGCTGATTAATCGATTATGAAAATAATCATTAGTTGCAGCCCAAATACCAAGCAACATAAGTCAGCCTACAACACTATATGGGAAAAGGGGAAGGCCAGTTTCTGTTTATTGTTGTAGATGGCTTGTTGAGTAGAATGACTGTAGTTGTAGAAAATGCTTGGATGTTTTCTGGTCCTGATTCTGACAGTTTTTGCTTGAGAGGATTTTCTGAAATATAGTTCACTGAGTGTATAGGGGGTCTATGATGAATCTTTCAGCTCACTTTGTCACTGATGTCATGTACTGTGAACTGCTGCTGACCAGTCAGCCCTTCTTCCATATACACATCATTTATTTATTTATGTTTTATTTGACATGTTTTCCAGTTCCAGTCAATGGTCCTCATGTTCTAACAGCACAGCCTTGCACGTATTATATCTATTATATCTATTTATCCTGAGGCATGAAGATAACATTCCTATTTTAAAACTTGAAGCCCGTTGTTACTTTTTTCTCTTCTCCAAGTCAAGCCAGAGTTACTGCTGCCCTTGTAAACGTTCATATTGACATTACCATACTGTAATTCGAGTAATGTTTGTGCTGTATTTCAACGGTTCTTTCACAATCTAACAATAACGTCACTCTGCATGCGAGCGGCAACCCTTGCAGTAACATTTCCTCTCGTAAATCACAGACATACGAGTCTAAGCATTTATTTTTCTTCCCGCTATCAACTGTACTATGTAAAGCTCTGTGTCTTTAATCACAGACCTGCTCTGATGAAAGCACATACTTGAATCAGAGAATCTGTGGATCAATTTATCAGGATTTCAGTGCATGACTTATTTGTTTTACATTCACACTTATGGATACAGTACACATATTGGGAGTAAATCTTTTATTAAAAACAACCTTCAGATTATTACGTACTTTATCTAATAGGGCATATTGTTTTAATCCAGCAAATTGGGAGTGGGGAAGACTTTGTTTATTCATTGTGACCACTGAAAACAAAATTTGAGTTTGATCATTAGAGCCTTTTTGGACTTCTGCCTCTGACACCTCTTAATACCAAATGTCTGCTTTACAAATGCCTTCACCCCCATTCTGTAACGTTTCCTTCAGCAGTCATTTAAATAAGCACTCCTTCATTGTCCAAACAAAGTGGAACCAGCAGCTGCTGTGTGCCGTTCTCATGCAGATGTGTGAAAATAGAAAACAATGTTCCTAAGCTAACTCCCTCGTGTCCTGCCCCTGACCCCCAGAGAGAGATGTAGTGCCTTTCACATTCATCTTCTCTGTTTGATTCTGGACTTCCTGCTTAAACAGGAGAATGTGGTAGCCGGTTGTAGGCTATAAGGTAAGTGAGCCTGGACGCATTTTTGGTTTGGATCAGGATTTAGGCCATTCTTAGGAATTGGCCATCAATAGAACAGAACTGCAGAAGGAGGCATTACAGAAACATTAAACAGCAAGGGGGAAAAAACCCCGGATCTCTCAATTTATTCTGCCTCCAAAACCAGTGACTCTAATGCACAGACTGGTAGAATAAACTGGCATTTAAGGCTGCATAATTCAATGAAAGTATCTCCCAGGCCTTCCAGCGAGCACCCACTAAGATCTTGATGATCCAATCCACAGTCAGTGGCATGGGGTCAAACAAATAAAGATGTTTTTCCCTGCAGTTAGCTGTTCAGGTTCAGTGGTTGTATTTTTAGGAAAGAGTCCCCATGAGCCCTTTTGGGTGATTATTCTAAAGGGGTTCGACTTGAAACCTATTTCAGATCAGAATTTAATTCTACACAGAACCTTGAACCTTTCCCAGAGAGAAGAAAAAACATTTATGGTTTTAGATTAAGCCTCATTTATTGTCTGATAATAATAATAATAATAATAATAATAATAATAATAATAATAATAATAATTAATTAAAGGGTTCTATTTTAAAATATAATTGCAGGTAAAATTTTTGTAAAGATTTATAGCTTTCTTTGGTGTCACTTTAAATCTGTTACTGTTAAGTTTTTTTTTCCTGTCACCTCTAGTTTGCTCATTAGGGATCTACAGTGAAGGAAAAAAGTATTTGATCCCCTGCTGATTTTGTACGTTTGCCCACTGACAAAGAAATGACGAGTTGAGTTGAAGAGCTCCATTTTGGTCTCCATCTTACCACAACACTTTCACCCAGTTGTCCTCTGGTGGTCAGATGAGATCAAAATGGAGTTCTTTGGCATCAACTCAACTCGCCGTGTTTGGAGGAGGAGGAATGCTGCCTATGACCCCAAGAACACCATCCCCACCATCAAACAAGGAGGTGGAAACATTATGCTTTGGGGGTGTTTTTCTGTTAAGGGGACAGGACAACTTCACCGCATCAAAGGGACGATGGACGGGGACATGTACCGTCAAATCTTGGGTGAGACCCTCCTTCCCTCAGCCAGGGCATTGAAAATTAAAAGTAATTATTAAGTCATTACCAAGTACTAAGTCATGTTTTGCAGAGGGGTCAAATACTTATAAATTGATTTGCATTTTAATGAGGGAAATAACAATTTTCTGGATGGTTTTGTTGTTATTCTGTCTCTCACTGTTCAAATAAATCTACCATTAAAATTATAGACTGATCATTTCTTTGTCAGTGGGCAAACGTACAAAATCAGCAGGGGATCAAATACTTTTTTCCCCTCACTGTATATCTAAATCCTGATTTCTGTAAAGCTGCTTTGTGACTGTATCTAAGGTTAAAAGTGCTATACAAATCAAATGAAGTTGAGTTGAAATTAAAACATGTTAAGTGCATTGCTTACATGGATTATATTCTGCAAATTGTATTATTTTGTGCAATTGTAGATGTTATAAGCTGAATTTTTTCATTTGTATCTTTTATTAATGTTTAAATCACATGTGCCTCAGATGTTCACCTTTCTGTTTCTTTTTATAGTCAATTCATTACAAAGTGTTAAAATCATAACTGATATGTTTGTTTGTTCTCTGACTTGGCATCAATTGTGAGGGATTCCAGATGTAACCACTAGCATACAGAATAACAAGAGAATGCCAGCTTAGTATTGTAGCAGCACTTAAGGAGGTGGTGTTCATGTGTTCTTCATGCCCTGGGAGCATACCCGTATGGCTTCACACTGGAACAGAAGACAACTGCCTATTGTGGTGCTTGACTCATTCAATTATGGTCGACTTAATCTGTGGAGAGGTGGTGGAAATATAAGGCTGAAGATGAAACGGATCAGGCCAGAGGAGATGGTCATTTATCTCAGTGGGGTGTGTGTGGAAGGGGTCGGGTACAGCATGGGTGGCTTTAGTGCAAGTTCTGTCAGACAAGGTAGGTGATGTTAAATAAACCACAGCACATCTGCAGCCAGGCATCAAGTTTCGGACTGTACTGGCAGCCTGACAAGCGTTCCTTTGTGGACTAGAGGAAACTCTGCCCTCTCTGAACAGCAATCCTCCTCTCTTTGATTTGCACTGGGTAACATTTGATGCATCATTTAGATTTATGTAAGGGATCATTGTTGCTTTTTTGTCATGTGTCTTCATCTAGCCTCATTCAGTCTAGGCAAGTTATCTTGGGAGAAGTGAGCGTAATGTGTGCGTGAAAGCGTCTAAGCTGTGAGTAGAACACATGTCTTGGATAGCAATGAAATCCCTTTTTATGAAATGAAGGGAGGACAATGGGACATGTGCTAGACCTTAGTTTCTTGGGATTTGTCTAGTGACCTAATCTTGCATAATAGTTTGTTGTGCTAATATCAAACTGTTTTCATGTTGAATTTATCGTCAAGAAATTTGAAATTTGATTCTTCTCTGGTTGGGTTTGCGTGAGAAGAGGGCTAGAGAGAGCATAACCATAGAAATGCTGAACCTAGCTGTCCCCTCCACTTCACTGCTATATCAGGGTAACAGCTGCTCTTTTCTCTGTTAAGACATGCTAGTTGCCTAAACAGTTCCCAGATAGAGCTGCTCTTGGGTTAATTATTTATTTATTTTTTATAAAAAAAAATTTTGTCATCCTCTTGCAACATCACCACATTGGTTTCATGTACTTGGGGAATCCTGATGATTATGATATACAGCTAAACTGTGTGTACTTAGCCTCACATTAAAAAGGTTGAAGAATATACAGCACTCTACCAATTTCTTAAATGGTTGTATGAGTGAGTACAAGCCTGCATGGTTGAGAAGTGGAGTGTGTTTACATTATCCATAAATGCTTAATATATTTAAGAACACTTGTAATGAATTAAATTCACTATACTGTAACTACCCCAATACTCTATACTGACCGATTATAATTGTGAAATGAAGAGTGCAGTACTTTAGCATGTGGTAAGGTAAGTGTTCAGTCAATTCAGACTTGCTCCAACTTTGTTAATTAGTTCAAGCAAGTGTATTTTCATTATATTTAAATAAAGATCTTGAAATACTATACCATGAGTAGGTGTGGGTTACACAATTCTAATGCATGACTTGGTGGCAAAGAACCACCAGATGCAGAGTTCATTAAAATCCTGTAACGCACAACTAGCCACGTATTATCCCGTTTATACTATGGTCACTTATGGCCAGCGTTGATGAGTAAAAACTGTCTTTGATGTTTGCTGTTCAAACAATGTGTTTTTATCCTGCACAGAGATGAAGTAGTGTAATAAGATTATTTATTTGAATGAATTCTAATAAATGGTTATTGGAGAGAGAGCAAGAAAGAGTACTTGTGAGAATTACCTGCATCTGTGATGTGTCCCTACTAATGAAACTGGGAGTTTAACTGTATACCACTATGGTTACAGTTGTTTATAGTCAGCGCATTCATTTAGAACCGTGATTTAACTGACCATAACTACCTGGGGGGGGTGTAAAGTTTATATATATATATATATATATGTATATGTATGTGTGTGTGTATATGTATATGTTTATATGTATATATATATATTGTTTTTAAAAAGGTTTTCAGACAGACTGTGGTATAATATACAAAATAGAATATTACAATTGTTAATTTCAAACTTTTACGTGTAACTGTTTGCAGTTTTTCAAAGAAATTGGTGTTTGAAAATGTATATGTGTTCTGATTTTGTGGGACCATGTTGGTTTTGATTTAGTATATGAGGAATTTGAGGTCTTCTGCAGGTTCAAAGTTGCTAATGTGTGAACATTTGTAAATATCATAACCAAGAACCCAGTCTAGCATGCACGTGTGTGGATGAACACGCTTTGAGGCATGTGAGAAATAGACTTTATTTAGCCCCAAGGGATCAATAAGGTTATGTGCATGTTGCAGGCCAGTACAATGAGCCTGTTTGATGTAGATAAGTGGAAGTACATGTGTGCCCTCGTTCAGTCTGCCCTTATTTGATTTCACTTCGGTTTCCTGTTTGATTCTCAGAGTGGTTGAAAGCCATACATGAAATAATATTTTCAAGCATTATCACTTGTGTTAAGCTCAGAAAATGAGAACCACATCTTTGGCTGCATTCTGAAGATATGCAGGGGGGGGTCAGTTTTTTTCCAAACATTTACAACCCCAATTCCAAAAAAAAAGTTGGGACACTGTGGGAAATGTAAATATAAACACAATGCAATTACTTGCTAATCTCATAAACTTGTATGTTATTCACAATTAGGACTGCAACTGAAGATTATTTTGATAGTAGATTAATCTGACGATTATTTCTTCGATTAATTAGAATAAAAGTCCAACGTTTTTTGTGTATTTAAAAAAGTTATTTCACATTCTGCCATGTTGTCCTTCAAACATTGTGCAAATTGAAGGCAATGAAAAAGGTATTAAATGCATCTATATGGGTTATGCTATACGTTGTGCAAAGGATTTAAAAAAATATTAACATTATATTTTGAAAACAAAAAACAACCGATTGTCCACAAGCGTTAAAGCAGAAGTTAAATAGGTCTATTAAAAAATCTAAAGAAGAAAAGCAAAAGAACAAACTAAGTGTTAACTGGTAAGAGGTTTAATGTTCTGCATTAATGCACACGTTCACACATTCAATCTTTTGAGTGAATTGCAGTTACCGCTCTCATACCGCTCTCATTTCTAAATATAGCATCAAACAGCATTTTGATCAAAATGAATATTTTTAGTCAGTTATTGCGCTTCCTTTATATTGCGCGCTGCTTGACGCGTTGACTTACGCTCGTTCAGTGAAGTTTAATGGAGACTCACTTGCTGTCAGGACGATGCTCTATGTAAAATGGAAATGATGGCAGGAATTTCTAACATTTATAGATAAGGATATAAATGTAAAAGTCATTTCTTTGCTGAAGAAAACTTGTCGAACACATTAAACAGCACACGCATCTGTCGCAACATCTGACACGGCAAGCCACGTTAATACACTTAGGAGTTTGTTTGAAGCGCTTAATATAAAACATTCTCATGTTTTGGACAAACTGGATTTTGCACTTTTCCCGCAGCAGTAGCTCACACTGTGACCTATTTCTCAGATGTGTTTTATTTATAGATTAAACCATTCACCATTGTGAAGTGACCTCACTGACTGAGGTTATCTACGGTGACGTCACAGACCCAACTAATGCATAAAGAATTAATGCATTATTTTGATTATCGATTATTATAGATTATTAGTTGGTTGTTGCAGCCCTACTCACAATAGAACATAGAAAACATATCAAATGTTTAAATTGAGGAAATGTACCATTTTATGAAAAAATAAGGTAATTTTGAATTTGATGCAACACGTCTCAAAAAGTTGGGATGGGGGCAACTAAAGGCTGGAAAAGTAAGTGTTACTAAAAATAAACAGCTGGAGGTTAATTGTCAACAGGTCAGTAACATGATTGCTTCTCCAAGATGCTCTTTTTACACCCAGTGTCTTTCAGAAGTAAAGATGGGCAGAGGTTCACCAATCTGTGAAAAAACTGCATCTACAATTTGTGGAACAATTTCAGAAGAATGTTCAACGTAAAATTGTGAAGACTATGAATATCTCATACTCTGCAGTACATAATATCAAAAGATTCCACGAGTCTGAAGAAATCTCTGTGCGCGAGGGTGAAAATCAATATTGCATGCCCAGGATCTTCAGCCCTCAGGCGGCACTGCATTAAAACAGGCATGATTCTGTAATGGAAGTTACTACATGGGCTCAGAAACGCCTCCAGAACTCCTTGTCTGTGAATATAATTTTCCGTGCAATCCACAAATGCTGGTTAAAGCTCTGTTATGTGAAGAAGAAGCCATATGTGAATGTGATCCTGAAATGCCGCTGTCTTCTCTGGGCCAAAGCTCATTTAAAATGGACTGAGGCAAAATGGAAAACTGTTCTTTATTTTACATGGGGAGGTGGGATATCCTATTTTACCACCATTTTAATCCCTCAATTGACATGTTCATAAACATTCCATCATATCCTGTCTATAGAGCTATAGAGAGACTCCAGAAAGTACTATTGTCTGCTGTCTGCCACTGAAACCAAGTGTTGACTGAGTTAAAACACTGATTTAAAAATAACACCACATCTAAAAGAACGAGAGTTCCTAGGACAGGTATAGGCATGGGCATGTAATCTACTACAAACATGGAGATGGAAACATTATGCTTTGGGGGTGTTTTTCTACTAAGGGGACAAGACAACTTTACTGCATCAAAGGGACGATGGACGGGGCAATGTACCGTCAAATCTTGGGTGAGAACCTCCTTCCCTCAGCCAGGGCATTGAAAATGGGTCGTGGATGAGTATTCCAGCATGACAATGACCCAAAACACACGGCCAAGGAACCAAAGGAGTGACTCAAGAAGAAGCACATTAAGGTCCTGGAGTGGCCTAGCCAGTCTCCAGACCTTAATCCCATAGAAAATCTGTGGAGGGAGCTGAAGGTTCGAGTTGCCAAACGTCAGCTTCGAAACCTTAATGACTTGGAGAAGATTTGCAAAGAGGAGTGGGACAAAATCCCTCCTGAGATGTGTGCAAACCTGGTGGCCAACTACAAGAAATGTCTGACCTCTGTGATTGCGAAGAAGGGTTTTGCCACCAAGTACTAAGTCATGTTTTGCAGAGGGGTCAAATACATATTTCCCTCATTAAAATGCAAATCAATTTATAACATTTTTGACATGCGTTTTTCTGGATTTTTTTGTTGTTGTTCTGTCTGTTAAGCATGGTGGTGGGAGTGTCATGGTCTGGGGCTGCATGAGTGCTGTCAGCACTGGGGAGCTACAGTTCATTGAGGGAACCATGAATGCCAACATGTACTGTGACATACTGAAGCAGAGCATGATCAGTATGAAGTATTCCAGCATGATAATGACCCTGAACACACCTCCAAGACGACCACTGACTTGCTAAAGAACCTGAGGGTGAAGGTGATGGACTGGCCAAGCATGTCTCCAGACCTAAACCCTATTGAGCATGTGTAGGGCATCCTCAAATGGAAGGTGGAGGAGCACAAGTTCTCGAACATCCACCAGTTCTGTGATGTCATCATGGAGGAATGGAAGAGGTCTCCAGTGGCAAACTGTGAAGCTTTGATGAACTCCATGCCCAAAAATAATGGTGGCCACACAAAATATTGACACTTTGTGCCCAATTTGGACATTTTCACATAGGGGTGTACTCACTTTTGTTGCCAGCGGTTTAGATATTAATGTCTGTGTGTTGTTATTTTGAGGTAACAGCAAATTTACACTGTTACACAAGCTGTACACTCACTACTTTACATTGTAGCAAAGTGTCATTTCTTCAATGTTTTCACATGAAAAGATATCAAATATTTACAAAAAATGTGAGGGGTGTACTCACTTTTGTGAGATATTGTATGTGTGTATGGATGGATGGATGGATGGCCTGGTACTCAATGTGAGCCAGTCGAACAACTCTTATAAGGGATGACTCATCTCTCCAGAAGACCATAATGCAGCTAAGGGTCAGTCTATCATGTGAAGTACACTGAGCCCGAGTGTGAAATGGCAGTTTAATTTCACAGGATTTAAAAGTATTCCGGTCATCATGTATTGTAATGGAGTAGGAGGCATTTCCACATGGAAATCGTGTGAGTGATGAGCTCTCTTTATGATGTATAGTAATAATGATATATATATATATATATATATATATATATATATATATATATATATATATATATATATATATATATATATTTTTTTAATAAATAAATAATAATTATCTCTGTCAAACTGTCTAAGATCAGGGCTGTGGATTTGGGTGCTAATCTTTGGTCCTGATTTGAGGTTTTTATTTGGGCCAAGTGAAACCAGAAAAGGCTTTTCAGTACTTGAGTCAGAAATCTGTCATCCATCATGCAGGGGTGAAGCAAAATTGATCAAATTCACATCTGGATCAAGCTTAGAATGTGATATTTTTCTAACAGTTCCTCAAATCCATAACATGGACTCAATTGTGTCACTATGTGGCAACCTCCACTTCTCACATCCCCAAGAGACTTTTCCGTCGAACATATAATCCACATGCCCATATATTTTCACAAAATTAGATCACCAAAGCCCAGAAATACCTCTGTGACTGCAAGTAAATCCAAACTATACAACTGCAATTACTGGAAACTTTTCTGCTTTGTGGTCAAACAAGCTCATTCATCAGAGAACAAATTAGATAGAAAGCCACAGACTGGCATGGGGAGTAGCTCCGCTTGCTAAGGAGCAAGTGTGGCGAGGTTTTATTCAGGGCACATGTTGTACCTAATCTGCCTCTAGCTGTCAGACTGCAAACTAGCAGAGACCTGCACTCTGTGATTTAGATGACATGATTTATGACTTTCAGACTTCTGACTCCAGACTTATGCCCAACCAGCGAGGGGCTGAGCATCTTCATTACAGCTTCTTTTTAAAAAGATGCCTCCCCGACCCCCACTTCTGTTTCACTTGAGATTTTAGCTTTTGACATTTCTCTCTCGGGTCATTCTCTCTCCTTCACTCACTCAACCTCTGAATGGTGTTTCTAAGATTAATGAGCTATGACTCCCGAAGGAAAGAATGTATTCTGCTCAGGCATATACGTCATCTTAGCTTGAAGTCTAAAGGAAAAGGAGCCTTACTAAATATTAAGTCTGAAGAAATAATTACAAATTAATTGCAGATTCCTTGATTGTTACAATTGCATTATATAAAGTACTTTCATGTAAAGTATGTTCCAATTTAACTCAGCTTATAGTGTATACTATGTTTCCAACTGACAATCTACTACCAATAACAGGTGACACTTAAATGTCAATTACTTTTGCATTACTTACAATTACAAGTTGTGGATGATGAACAGATCTGGACCAGACATGTACATTATATTTTTCTTTATAACAGAAGTGCATGTAAATTATGGATTCATGGTATCCATGAGATCATCCAAGTGATTGTTCCCTGCAATGTGATTGGCACCCTATCCAGGGTGTACCCCGCCTTGTGCCCAATGCTCCCTGGGATAGGCTCCAGGTTCGCCACGACCCTGAAAAGTATTAAGCGGTAGAAGCTGGATGGTATCATTGAGAGATTACAGTTTCCGATCTAAAATGTTTATACATATTGTAGTCTTCACTTCAAAATCCAAAAATAGTCCATTAGATTTCATGAGATAAAGCATTGTAGGTGTATTAGGACTCCCCCTCCCATTAATGTTGTAATCTTGTTTTTGTTTTTCTCAATGCAGTTTGATTACAGAATAATGTTGATTCTGTAGTAATTGCACTCGGGCAGCCACCATGCCTTTGTTTGCTGTGGCCACTGACCACATAATTTCATGCAGGCACCTGACATGTGGCGAGTCTACAGAAGTAAAGGGGGAGGAACAACACTGGAAAGCTGTGAGCAAACTTTTAAATGACCCAAACACCCGTGTGTGGTGAAAAATAAATACATTTTAAAACAAGCTTTTAATATTATGTGCTGGATATTAAATTATCACTTACTCTTCCCAATTACGCTTATAGCACTTAAGCTTATGAGCTGCTCTCTGCAGAAGAACTTAAACATCATGACCAATGCTATGTTATATTTAATCAGTTTCCTTAAACTTTGGGATGACACACTGCATTCTTGGCACCCTAATGTCATTAGGAATTCAGGAAATTCACCATGATGTTATTCACAAACATCTACTAGGAAAATGTAGTTTTTATATATATATATATAAAATCTACATTTCCGTCACCTTCACCCTCAGCTTCTTTAGCAAGACAGTGGTCGACACTTTGGGCCCAATTTGGACATTTTCACTTAGGGGTGTACTCACTTTTGTTGCCAGCGGTTTAGACATTAATGTCTGTGTGTTGAGTTATTTTGAGGGACAGCAAATTTACACTGTTACACAAGCTGTACACTCACTACTTTACATTGTAGCAAAGTGTCTTTCCTTCAATGTTGTCACATGAAAAGATATTATTAACATATTTACACAAATGTGAGGAGTGTACTCACTTTCGTGAGATACTGTGTGTGTGTGTGTGTGTGTGTGTGTGTAAAAAGTTATAATTTTATTTATATATATATAAACACAATATTAGTCAAAGAGTCATTATTGAGAATAGAGATCTCATTTCTATTTCAATGTTTGGTTTGTGATTCCTAGTTCATTAAGAATTGTGCAATCCTAAGATGTAGGCATAGCAGTTTAGCTGCAACATATTCTGTATGGTCTCCTATATAAGTTGAATGCCCATATGAGTTTGAGTTTATTTTATGTAGCTGGCATAAGAGTGGCTCCCAAACCACACACTCCACCTTAACTCCTCCTCTGTGAGTGACTGTTTTTGCTGTTCCTGTGGAAAGCAAGGTTACATTTAACATTCACAGGTGACTGGTTATCCTCTGACAAAAATATACAGACCTACGTTTATAAGCAGACCTGCACAGGTCACCTTGTCCTTTTTATTCTTACTCTTATTGTGATTAATCAAATCAGCATACAGTAATACAATATAATGTATACATTTTACATAGACACCGTTTCTTATGTAAGCGCTCACATCATATTTCAAATTTGTTCTCGTCACACATGCAGAAGTGCTTGCATAGTCACTCACACATTCTCATTTATAGCTGGCTTGTTACAGTGTTATTTCATAACTTCATCACCCTTCAGTGTTGCTTTTTATAGTCTTTTTAAATATACTTTTCCCTCTTGGTCCCATTCATTCTACAGACTCCTAGCTAATTGATTACCAAGAACAACTCAAGGCAGAGGGAGAACATGGGAGGATGAGGGAGAAAAGGAGGGAGTAAGGGAGTGAGTTAGAGGCACCGTGGCAGGCCTTTGGCACAAAGGATGCAATGAAGCAGCTAAGAAATTACAACAGCATGCATCTTTTAACAGATTGCACATACACACACAATTGCTCATATGCTTATCAGTGGTTCTTTATGAGAGCGAGTAATAGGCAGGCAAATTGAAAATAACTTACTGATGTTTAATAACCAACCGTAAATGCACCGTCAGAGCCTAAAAACCCATGACAAACTCAGAGCTAGTTAATGTAAGCCAGAATACAACAGTAATGAGTATTTGACAAAAAAATGTAGACCTACAGCCAAAGCCTGACATTTCAATTCAGATGTCCCTATATATAAAATGTGAATTTTATTCTATTCTCTAGACTCAGTTACTTTCTTTCTTACTTGCATTTTTTCCCCTTAAGTGGTTATGGGTTTTCCTGTTAGTAGCCAGCCTCCTTCTGCTGAGCTAATCTAAGCATATCAGGTTCAGTTCTGAACCGCCTGCTCAACGCCAAGCTCGGCTGCATACAGCAGGTTGTGTGGTCTGGTGTTACCTTAATGACCGACGTTAGTCATCAGCACAATGGACCACCTACAGCCAGGAGAGATGTCTGCTCAGTGCCAACTAACTCCAGTCAACCTGCTCTATGGTAGAGTGCAAGCCACCATTTTGCAGAGCCTCAGTTCAAGGCTGTAAAGCTGTAGAGACCACCGTTTAAATATTTTTATTAAGCGAAAACCGTTTTTGCTAACATTATAATTTATTCAGACAAATACCCAGGCATTTTCCAGAAGCCTTTTTGTTAAACCTATGTTGCTTGAATAGCAAAATTAAAAATAGCCATAGTGTAAAATAAATTCTTTGGATAAAGCTGCTATTTTATTGTTAAAAAAAATAAAAAATTAAAAAAAATAAATCATACCAAATATAGTTGGTACTGTGTTTGTAGCTGCTTTTTACCATCTTGATACTTGAATCTCTATATCTCTTCACTGGGCATAGTATAAAAAGTATGGTTTCTCATGTGACACGTCATTGCACTTCAGAAATGCAATTGCGAAGTTAACAGTTTAGTAACAGATATAATGGTGTATTATTTGATAGTTTTTGTATTAAATCTAATTGATTTGAGGAATGAAATGAGGTGACTACCCTACTGTCAATGTTTGATGTTAAAAGCTGCATGACATGTTGGAAAGTAGACAACTTATGGATATAAATATCACATTGCAGTGTTGAAATATGCACTATGATGCGAGACCTCTTGGTCAGCTTGCTGGTGTTGCCTGTGTTGGATTTGAATTGTTTCCTGTTTTGATTTCTTGCTAAATCCTGCTTATGTAAATGACTAGGACAAACTATAAATGCTAAAGCACACAATCCATAATGAGCTATGGTGTTAAATGAACAGAAAGCAAGTTTTGTTGGAAGTGATTTTCATAGTTCTATCTCCAGACTGTCAACCAAATCAATTATCTGCAGTGACGGGTCAAACATGTAGACCCATGTGCCAGACTTGTCTCAATTCACAGATAGTCTCTCTGTCCAAAGCTTTGGTTAGGGTCATTCTCCACATTCTTCTATGGAGACTCTGTTCTTTGAGTGTGACCTTCATGCTATCTGTCAATCAGTGGAGATTTAAGAACTATAGAAAGAACAGGGCTTGTTCAGAGAGAAAGGGGTACTTAATCCAAGTGACTTGCTCAGCAAAAATGAGTGATTGGGAAATAGATCCCAAAATGTCAAATATTTCACCAGGAAAATGAAAATTGTTTTCTTCTGCTTTCTTTTTAATTCTGAATTTCTTTGAAAGCATAAAGTGTATTGAAATAGAGGGGTATCAGGGTGCCATTTTTGGAACATTTCATGGTATGTAACTTTGTTTAGTCTGATCCCAATGGTCTGGGGTGGTGTTCTCAAACTGTTATCTGAAGAGGAAATGATTTAAAAAGAGGAGTAGGCCAACTGGGATTGGGTCTACTTCAGAGCAAAGTGGAGCCCCAGCGGGAGACGGCAGTGCTGTTTGATGTGCAGCACTAAAGAAGCTTCGCATGATCTTAGCTACTAGTGCACAAACAGCTGAATAGAAAACAGTAGTGCTCAGTAATGCATTCATTTTGTCAAAAGTAGGGCTGCAACTAACGATTATTTTCATAATTGATTGGTTGGCCGATTACTATTTTTATTTTTCGATTAATTGGGTGGGGGCGGGGCAAACTTTCAGTGCCTTTTTTGTTGTTTATTTAAAATTAAATCCACAAATTGAGTGTTACAAAAATAAATTCAGGCTAAAACTGTACACAACTGTTTGTCCAAAACAGAAAAGAACCCAACACACACACAAAAATATATATTCTTAATTATGGACTGTAGATTAATTCGGTGCTTTTTGTGAATCCATAAAAAAAGCATAAGTACTTATAAATATAAACTAATTAAATAAGATATATTATATATATATATATATATATATATATATATATATATATATATATATATTATTTGTGTGTGTGTATATGTGCATATATATGAGAGATTTATTATGGATGCACATTATTTTTTATGGATGCTCAAAAACACAGAATTCAACTACAGTCCTAAATAACAAAAACTCACTTTCACTGCACCTTGTGGTTTCGATTACTCGCTGCCTTTTATATATTAATACATATTATTTGACTTTTATTCATTATTTTACATGTTTTCGGAACCGAAGTAACGTAATGAGTAAATCTCCCCCGTGCCACGCGCAGACCAATAATCGATAATGAGATTCATTGCCAACGATTTTCATGATGGATTATTATCGATTTTATCGATTAGTTGTTGCAGCTCTAGACAAAAGTCAGGCTTCAGTCTAAATGTCACATGCAGTTAAATCATTATAAATCATTACTCACTATATTATAAAATATATTACATCATTATAAGTACTTTTTTTTCCCCTGCTGAATTTGGATGATAAAGGCTAGTGGGAGGAAAACAAAAGTTGCAAATGACTAAATGTGACGTTGTCGTGATGGGAGTTGGGCACACACTTCAGTATGACTGCTTATCTCCCATGCAGTACGTGTTGTACAATAAACTCAAATCCCAATCCATTTACCAGATGGTTTTTTGTTTGTTTGTTTGTTTGTTTTTTTAACCAGGGTTTTTTTTAACCAAGGCTTAGTTTGCGTGTGATTTGTGACTTTGTTACACAGTAAATTAACTGATAGTTGGGGTGGGGGACAGAGCCAATACTGTATAACAAAATATTAAAATTTAGGGTGGTAGTGAGATATATCAAATAACTCACTGGAATCTTTTCACTTAAGGCTTGTGACTGAAATATTAATATAAATGTTTATGTAAATCAAACAAGTCAGAGGAAAAAAGGGGAAAACATGCTCTTAATATCTTATTTACTCTAAACCTATTTTTCCCTAGCGAGCTCTTTTTTTTCACCACCACCAAGTCGCACAAACGTCATAAGTAGTTACAATTTGACTTGTTTACTTCAACATTAATTATATTCAAGGGTCTTCTCTGCATTACAACCTGGCTTTGATTAATGATTAATCAATATAATATAATTTCAGAATTCTTGGGCTAGAACAGTCCTGTAACTTAGAAAGGGTTATTCATTCTTTTTATTTATTTATTTATTTTTTTTTACCTGTAATGTGGTGATATAATGGCACATTTAGGGAATGTTTCCTCCTTATATATTTATTTATTTTTAAGTGCTAGGTGTTTCTGGAGGTCTTGTAAATCCTGATCTGGTAACACGCCACAGCTAATTGGGGGGATGTGTCCCCATGTACACAGCAACAGCTGAAGTCCAGAGATGTCATGCCCACACTAATCAACATCAACTGCCTGCAAATTGCCAACACATGCTGCGTGCTTACTGCAGAAGGTGGGACTTGTGAATTGGCCATAAATCTTAGGGTATTGTGTCTGTCCAGCATCCTGGAACTGAAAATGCCCCATGAAAGACACTGTTGGTCAAAAATTAAGAGTTTTAGTGTGCTTCTTTAAAACTGATTTCGGCAGACAAATTGTGGCCTTCATGAAGGACATACCTGCAGAATTATTATATTGTGACCACACTCCTTTAAATTATTTCCATTTCCTCCAATCCCACAGTGACTTGTATGATGAACTTCCATACAGACTGCATTACTCCAAGATTGAGATTAGTTTTGGGTAAGCTCATGAATCACTGCTCATGTCTAAGCTTTTGACTGCCTCATTACCAAAATGGATGGGGAAGTAACCCATGACCAGTGCTCACAGATGATCCTTTCTAATTTCATTAGCAGACAATCCATTTTTCCTTCTGTGTTCATGTTCCATAGCTTATTAGGGAAATACGAATGCACTTTGCTGGGGTTTTTTTCCCCGTGTTGATGTATGTATTCTCCAAGCTTAATTCTCTTGCACTGCATTTTCAAACTTTTTTTAATCTTAATAGAAGCTGATGTTGTCTTTGGCATCAGTGATGGTACAGCAACATTATTTATTTCACGTTGGCTTTGTTTTAGTGAGTCGCCACCTTAATTAAAGCAGACACATTAGATTCATCAGGTTTCTCATGTGGATGTGAAGTGGTAACCCATCATCAATTTTGTGCTCCATACAAATATTTTTAAAATTATACGACGTCAATGGTATATATTATACATAAAATTGTAGAAGTTGCCTACTCCTCTGCTGCATTATCTAGATTCCTGTACCTTATTAGCATAGCTTACTGCAGACTTATTTATTGTAGTTAGCATCCTGTTATCTTTGTCTGTCTAGCATCTCTGTTTCTATATGGATAAGAACCACTGTAGCAAATGGCAGAGTCTGCAAAGTATGGTCCGTATGTATGTATGTAAGTATGGACTCTCTGTAGTCATCTTATTTTTCTTTTTGATAAGTAAATCACAATCCTCTATTATCAAAGTTATATCTATAGCTTTGACAATGAAGTATAAACTAAACTATATTTATTTTTGAGTCCTTGATTATTATGCCTGTTTAGCCCGTTTTGAACTGGTCCCTTGAATTGAATGGGTTTAATGCAAAATTCAACATCCAAAAAAAACACCTTTAAATATTGTCAGTTTGGCTCTAGTGTGTTCTGCAATAAAAGATTTATAGCTTCGATAATTTTCCAGAATATTACTGTATGCATTTAAATCATGAGCCTAATATTTAAATAGTTGGATTATGTTCAAATAATAAATCTGTGCTAAGGGGGTTTAAAGTTAAAGGGGCCCCAAGCTCCATAAATTTCGAGTCTAACTGCCTGTTGAAAAATATAGTTAAGGGAAGGGAGCCTACTTTAGTGACTCCTTCATTAGAAAGCATGTCCTTTTGTTCTAGATGCACTCTTGTAATGTTATCATGTTCTTGAGATGTTGAAATAGTTGGAACTTCTGCTGACACTTGAACTATGGTTACAAGGTTGAATTACAGGTACCTGCTTTACAGATTCCATCTTTTACTTTTAGTCTACTACTTCCCTTTTTTCAGTCTTCATTTCTGTTTTTGTTTTTCTGTGGTTGCCATGTTTTGACACATCTACTCTACTGTTATAGTGTCTGCTATAATTAAAAGACTGAGCATGTCCGTTGATAAACTGCACAAACCTCTTTTTGCTAAAAACAAACAAAAAAAAGTTTTCTCAGCACATGACTGCACTTTTGAAAACAAACTAATCAATCATTGGATTTTCAAAGAACTAAATATAAGGTTAAAAATAAATATAAGGCTTGTATCTGTGCTTACTATGTGATTGCTCCTTCACCCTCATTTCCATATCAAGGTTTTGAGGTGTGTAATGTCGAGACAGGATTTTGAATGGATAAAAGTCTGCCAAGTCTCTGCTGAGCTTGAAGCCCAAGCTGAAACCAATAGCTATCAAGACGCAACTGTGGCATGTTGGCATGCAATGTAATTTTATCCATGTGCATGGCTTTCTCTGAAGATTTATGCTGATAACCACCAGTGATGCACCAATGTCTTGGCATACGTGAAGCTCGAACATATGAGAAGCTTGCTGACTGATCATTAACAATTTTTATTATTAGTCCATCACAGTTATTGACATGCCATGTGTATTTCTGCACTTAAGATCTCTGCCAAACTTTCACTGTGCTATTAGAGTAACAGCCCAATCAGAGACTGAATAGCAGTCTTGTTTAGCCTTTTCAAGGCCCCTTCCTGTCCTAAATCCATTAATACTGTATCAGAATGCAGCTTAGGAGGTGTACGTACACACACACACACACACACACACACACACACAGATCTGCAGCTGTTTTCTGTGAATTCAGGAAAGTGGAATATTCTAGAAGTCTAATGGGAAGAGCGGAAACTAAATTTGTTTGTGAGCATGTTTCTATCCCTCATTATGTGATTAGCATACCCTTAGCTGGGAGAGAGAAGTGTTTTTTTTATTTTTTTTTAATATAGGTTTGTTTATAGCATACGATCTTCACCAGTGGCATGCTGCTGCAACCCCCCTGTGTGCTGAAACATGGGGTTTTAATTAAGGCCCAGTCCATACACAGGAGATTTTTTTTAATGCCCACATTCATGCTTGCCTGGAGCCTAGCGAAGCCTAACTTCTCTCAGAGACCCTGAACAGAGACGCTCTTGTGAGGCACCGGTGGAACTGCGTCAGCTCTCACGGGAAAAAAAATGCGAGAAATGCCTCACACAAGCTGTTAAGTATGTTTAGTGTGTGAATACTTTCAGCCAACAGGAGAGTCTTTCTGGCAGCATACAATCGTAAATAACCTTCAGTCTGTGACTCCAATTGGATCACACCTTTAAAAATGTGGATGAGCACAATGAGGTAGGTCATTGAGCCAACAGTGAGCCAACAGTGTTGGGTCATTTTCTATGCCAGATACCGTTTAGCTAATAGTACTGCTTTTTGTAATTTTCAGGAGGAGATAACATGGACGCACAAAAGTGGCACATATGACTTGTCAATAATAACAGCAGAAACAGAAAATGTTTAATCTGCTACCATTTCACCTCATCGCCATCATCCAGAGCCTCTACATAGACATCCTGCCTTTGAGTCACACCATGTATCATTGTCAGTGAGTGTGTGTTAATCCTCCATCTCTCTAGTTTCCTGATGTTGTTTCCAATGGCTCTGGAAATGCTATCTACAGTTTAGCATTAAATCCTCAAGTCAAATAAATAAGTCTGTCTAATAGCCGTATTTAGCTTATATCCACTTTTAAAATTTAACATTTCACCAGCAAAGCATTAAAGCAGGCCTGCCGTGTCTAAGATCAAGAACTCAAGGTGAAGGAAAGAAAGAGGCACGGCCCAGCTGTGTTCACAGCTGCAAGTTGGGCTCACGGCAGACCTGGCTCTTTATAGACTTGAGTGGTCACATCTGGCATCATTAATCCCATATGTAGGCCACAAAATGGAGGGCTAGGACCTCTTTTACTGCAAATACTCCATCGTGCAACCTCCAGCCAGGATACAAGCTGTAACGTGCGAGAATCTACCTCTGGTAGAGAAGATATCCATCAGTGTGCTGTGGTAATCCTTGGGCTCCTATTCCGAAGTGGTAGTTATCTGATCTAGATAGAGATACCAGCCCTTTCTTGCTATTGCCATAATACTGAACCAGTGTGACCTTCTGATGACACAAAGGTCCTACCTCTCATTGCCCTTCATTGATTGGCAGGGTGATACCAGCCCAAGTGTGAAACACGATATGTCTCGGACAAAGCTCTTTGCCAGAATCCTGGTTCCACAGGAGAGCAAACAAGTCAGTGAATGGACTGAGGCGTGCTAGTGGACCGTGGTGCTGACCCAGGTTTTGTAACCGAGATGGGGAGAGAGGAAAAAAAAGAAAGGTGGGCTTTGAAAATGTTTTCAAGAGTGCTTTTGGAGAGCGGACGTGGCTATGAATCCCCCACCCCTCCCCCAGAGGACCAGTGTTTCCTGCCTTGCTTCTCTGCTGAAATCAGATTCCAGACCTTGCTTAAGCCTCGTTTTCTTGGCATCAGCCATACACAGACACGGAGAATTTCAGCTCTCACATGCTTCTTTCCCAGTCCTCTCTGTCTTCTTGATCATCTACTCTCATCATCTTATTGGCTGAAGAGAAAATTATATTCACAGCTTGATCCTCTGTCTGGTGTCCAAACGGACAGTGTACAATGATAGTGTTGAGTTGTGTGCTCTTAAACTCGGTTTAAGAAACACAAGGCAGACAGTCTCCAGGACATGTTTGACATTCATTTGATCTCCATTCACATAAATCAGTAATATTTTAAAGAAGCACTTCAACCAAAAGCAGTTTTAGTGATGACAACTGAATTATTTTATTATAATATATATATATATATATATATATATATATATATATATATATATATATATATATATATATATATATATATATATATAAATATAAAGCCCGTCTAACATTTGTGTGAATGTTTTCATTACTTATTTCAGTCTGAATCTGGAATTTAAAATAAAAATGTAAGAAAAATTATTTATTAAAGGCTTGGGAGATATGTGTGAAATAATATAATACTAACCCATCTTATTATCTAACCACTACAGTTATTTATAATGCGTTTGTTGCAGTTTGTATTTATTATTTTGCCTAAATTAAAATTCAAAATAACACGATACTGAGGGAAATAATCAACCGTATGGTGAGATGTAACCAAAGGTGAAACAGAAGTTGACTTTTTTTTTTTTTTTTAAATAATAGCAGCACGTCCCAGAGTGTTTTATTCCTCTTATACCTCAACAATTTATGAAACAAGTATGGTGTATTATTCACTCCATTGCATTTTATAGTTAATTATATTTCATGTTATGGGACGCCCATGAAACAAGTTATTTCCGGTTTTCACTTGCATTATGGCAGCTATAAAGAGCCTTCCGCCCACCAGTCTCGGTCATCCCCCCAAAATCTCTTGACATTAGTAAAACAAAAACACAGGTTTTAAACCATAAACTCCTCTGTCCTGAAGACTCTCCCTTGGTGGAAAATTTATTGACTGTTGACGCTAGAGACTCCTTCCATAAATGTTAATTATACATCAGAGAGCAGAAAACTTTGCCATATCAATGAGTGTATATATATTTGGTAAATAGTATTTTTATTATTATTAAATTACTGTGTTAAAATGTACATTACAATAAACCTTACAGCTGGCACTACTGCTGTTATAGAAAAGTAATCAATACCAATCAGGTTTTTAGCATACTGTAGACTGAACATATGCCTTTGTAACAAGTCTTTTTTAGGTAGTATAATTATATCAAGAACTCATGATTGCCGGTCTTAACCTCACTATGCTAATTACCATTCCATTAAAGCAATATTCCAAAAATTCTAACTTGGCTAGTAGTAACTGAAAGGCAGTTAACATGAATTTAATTTGTATTGTTTCCTAATGATGGATAATTACATATGTTATGTTTCTGCTTGAATATCTAAAACTATATTAAACTTTAAGCCTAACTGTGAAAGAAGTAAGTGCTATGCATTGAAACCGGTGCCAGCTATGCACATGTCCTTGTTGGTCTGTTTGTAGTTAGTGTTGACATACCAGACGACTTTTTCTCCCTCAACTTGCCCAAGTGGCAAAATGGCCATGTTTACATTTGAAGAGTTGTAAAAGGTGCAGTGTCTCATTTGGCCAGTTAGTGAATTGGACACTGAGTGTGTTTTATTTACACTGACTGAAATTGTGTGTGTGGTTCTTAAGGGGAAGGGGGATTGAACCTGACAGACTTGGCTCATCTGGAAAGTTAAACAATGCCTTATTTTAGGCTGGGAGTGGGGGGGGGGTGTCAATCCACTGTTTAAGCATTTATAGAGCCAACTGTTCCTAGCACAACAGAAAGCACAAAATCAGACGTAGAAATTTGGTTATCTGTGAATCTTTGGCTGACTCTTTCTACTTCCTCCCCCCAACTATTTCTCTCATACCTACAGCAGTGTTTAAATGAACTCCACATGACACGAGTTTAAATGAACTCCAACTGTCACGGCTGCACGTTAGCAAATCGGGGGGAAAAATCAAACGAGTTTGGCTTGCTCTTTCATACCACTCATGCAATGTTTTCCATTGTTTTTCAACCCCTTGCTACAGTCGTAGGGGCGGGAGGGGATTAGTGGTTGGTCTGGGGGTTGAGCATTGCATCATGTTGAATGTTCAGCCCTGTGGTTGAGTTATCACACAATTACAGCTGTTTATAAATAAGCTTGTAAACCAGCTCGATTGGCCCACCACTTTCCCAAACAGAGAGCAGTCAGATGGGGATGGGGGGGAGATGTCTTCAAACGAGTGAAAAAACATAAATAAATCTTATCGCACTAGATATCTTCTTTTTTCACGACCCCTAATGTCTGGGATGCAATCATTAATAACATTGGTTGTTGGCACTTGTGCTTCATTGTACAACTCTGTCATAACGGGCGGGGTGGGTAAGAAACATCAGTACAGGATGAATGCACAGACATACGAACATTAAGAGCATTGCTTTTCTCCACAGCACTGACCAAATTGAAAGCCTTGGTCTTTGCATTCACTAGCAATTAAAAGCTCCCCTTTGTGGCTGTGCAGAAACAGCTGCATTGACTCCACGGAGTCTGTGAAGTCCAGACTAGAGCCAAGACTTCCTTTACACTCCAAAACACACAAGTAGAGACCAACAAAGACAGACATACTCACACTTGCTTCATCACTCACACTCATACTTATCTGGTCTGTATAATAAAGGACAATTATAGAAGAGACAGCAGCGCACTGACAACAGACAAAGAAACGCATAATGGCTACAAACCAAACACTTTGATGTTTAAAAAGAGAGAGAGAGAGAGAGAGAGACACGATTCAGCCAAAGGCTGTGTAAGTAGTTTTTTTTTTCCTTGTGTGTGTATTTTTCTTCTGACTTATCTGAGACTAATCTGCGTGTAACAGATAATTTTTTTTATCACACAAAGGAAAAGATTATGTTTTCAGACAGAAGTTTGTCTGCAAATATGCCACAAAAAAATACCCTGTATTTGCCAAGGTCACTAGAGTACTATTTGGTTTTCCTTGGCTTCTGTAACTCAAAAGCTACTTTGGAGTTCAGGCCACTTTGTTTTAATGTCTGGTTCAGTGTGTGATGTTTTCCGGTTGCTGGTTCGACTCCGCCGTGCTTTTGGCCTGGTAGCATCTCCTGCGGCAGACCGGGTAAGTGATGATAATGCTCCTGTTGATGGTTGGGCACATCACTTGCACTGATCGAAGCTAAATTTAAACCTGTGGACAGACAAGGCGTGCCAGAGAGCCATGTCCTCAGTCCACTTACTATTCCTTCATACAACCCAGCAGTATAATCTGAACTCTTGCTGGAGCTCGGGTATTTTACAGTATCCAGTACGAGTATAACTTTATAAGAGAATGAAAGGTCCCTGCTGAAAAAAATTAATAAAATTGAAACCCTCATAGAATTTGTAATGGTTTTAATGGGAATTGTATTGGTTTGAATGGAAACTTTAATGGTCCCTGTTGGTCTCGACAGGTAATTTGTTTCCTTCTGTTGGTGACATGTTTAGTGGATACCATTAAGGATCAACAATGGTAAGGGGTTTAATGGTTAGCTGATGGTTTGTAATGGTGTTTGTTGTTGAAACCATTAACATTTCTGTGATGGTTTTTATTGTATCTTTTATTTTTACTATTTCAGCAGGGGTGGGAGGTAGCAACTGTGCCTGAACTTGTCATCTACATTGTGGCTCAGTGTGGATCAGATATAGAGTTGCAGAGAATAGAAAATGAAGGTGGACAAGGACATTTAAAGATCACGTTCTCCAACTGGACTAATGATGAGAAGCAGTTAGCATGATCACCGGTGTAGAATACTAAACAGTGGGTACTAGCTTTGATTTTATTGTTAAATGTTCTTTGAGAGAAACTAAAAGGGAATCAGTGAATTTAGATTGGTTTGCTAAGTAGATAATGAGCATCTGATTATCTTCTCAGATATATAGAGAAACTTTTTTTAACTTTCTAGGTGGCATAATGTACCCATGCTGGAAGAGCTATATATTCTAGCGTCTAGTCAGTGGAAACAAGTGAAGTAGTAAATGTTTCGAACAACGCTGCTGTTTTAGTGTGTGGAATGTTTGATAGGATAAAAACAGCAGTCCATAATTTTTAGGAATATGCAAGCAAACATATGTGCACACACGTCTGTAAAGAGTGGTGAAACCAGCTCTGTGAAAGCCTCTTTCATTAAACACAACCAGCCAGCTCACCAAATAAGGCCAGCACTGCACCCTTACCACTCAACACAGCCTGACAGACTGTTAAAGTACCAGCATGGCAGCAATAACAGCCTGAGAAACCTGTGATGCGATGATCCATCTAATAGAAAGACATTAGACTAGAGGTTAGAAGTCACTGAAATGCAAGAAAATCTTTAGCAGGTAAAAAAAAAAAAACTTTTGCCATCTCTTTTTGCTTCATGCATGTATTTATTTTCTTAAATATCACCTGTTGTTTCTGGGGGGTTTTGTGTTCAAATAATGCATGCATGTTAGGACTGGAATCAATAAAATGAAAATGTTTCATCAGTTTTCTTAAAATAAATAAATAGATACTGTATTTTAAAAGGTGTCGTCCCCCCCAACCCAACTACCTATTATTGAGTCTCCTGCATTAAGTATCAACTGTATAAAGCGTGCATATATTGTTACTGTACTGTATGTATTGTTACTGTACAATCATGTGAAGGTGTTATTCTTTCTCTCTCTCTCTATTTACAGGTAAGATTTGAAACTCCTCATCCGTACAGTGCATGATCATCTGTGTAAGTAGCTTTAAGATTTGTTGACTGGAACAATAATATTGTTTTGACAAAGGCTTGAGCAACCTGCCTCCACAAAAATGTATGTCTGTGTGTGCAGATAGAGCAGAAAACACACTCTCCACCCTACTGTAAGCCTACTGTCAGTCAAACAAAGCTGGTGATTGCAAGCATAAGTCGAGTTTATCTCCTCTTTCTCAAACCACCTGTCAAACTGTCACAAACATCTGACTTTTTTTTTCCACCCAGCCACTGTTGGCTCATCCGTAATTGATACTTAACCTTTATTGACTTTGTTTGCATAATCTCCAGCTAGAACACATCACTAGAGTTTCTGTAATTAGTTTCTCAACTGCCAAACACTTATCCCTCATGATGATTATATAATTATGTATTTCAGCAGTGGAATTTTATTTTCAAACATGTCACTTTATATGTGTGGATAAATATCTGTAACAAACATGAAAATTTAGTTGAAAGAACAAACAACTATTAGTCTTCTGACAGATTTAACTTTTATCAAAAGTGATTTATATGCAAGTCCGCTTACAATTCAAGGTTATGGGTCTTGCTCAAGGGCTGTCCTAAAATTTAAACTCTGCAACTTCCCATTACATACAGTACATTGTAATTGTCTTAACTACCTTGAATAAGTCTATAGATGTGGATTTTACTAGGTGGCATGGTGGTGCAGCGGGAAGCATTGCTGCCTCACAGCTCCAGGGTCCACGGTTTGATTCTGAGCTCAGGTTACTGTCTGTGTGTAGTTTTATACTATTTTCTTCCTGTGCCACTTTAGGTTTCCCCCGGTTCTCCGGCTTCCCCCCACCTGCCCAAAACATGCTAGTTAAGTGTGTTGGCTACTCCAGATTGCCCTTAGGTGTGAGTTGGTGTGAACGTGAACATGGTGCCCTGTGATGGACTTGCAACCCATGTCCACCAGGCTTGCTGGAGTTTTTTTTTTTTTTTTTTAACCCCTCTTCCATGTAGGGCTGTGACAATGGGGCTGGGTGAAATTAATATAAATAAAATATATTTGATCATTTTATAGACTTAAGTTAAATATTAAAAAATGTAATGAGGCTTTATTTTAGCACTTCTGTCAGTGAAACAACCCAATACAGCCTTGTTGTGTCGTGTTGCTGCAATGAGAAACAGCCTGAGGGCGCTGTGGGATACAGTATTGTGATTGACCCACAAGTGGAGAAGGAGAAGGACTGGATAATAAAGAGATTTAGTGAAACACTACTCTGTAAAAATTTTTTTGTAAAACGTCTGACACAACACTTGAGTGCGCTCATGATGATAAATGGCGACTTCAACCATTCCCCGCTCTCTAAAACACTTACAACCTTTACACAATATGCAAAATACAAAACAAGGGAGAATCAAATCTTGGACAAGCTGTATGCTAATGTGAAGGGGGCGTACAGCTTCTCTGCCACCCCCCAACCCCCGATCAGATCACAGATTTCATGAGTTTTGACTTGGCCTCCACCCCTGAGAGCTCAAAAAGACAGTCGGAAACTTCAGACACCCCAATCACTCCCTACACCAGGCTTATGCCATTCCATAACTCTCCATTTGTTCTTTTTGAACCATTCCTTGGTGGATTTGCCAGTGTACTTAGGATCATTATCCTCTTGAAAGTTCCAATTTTGATTCAACTTCAACCTTCGGACAGTTTATCTTCAAGCACTCTTTGATGTGATGCAGAATTCATAGTTGAATCAATGAATGCAAGCTGTCCAGACCCTGAGGCAGTTAAGCAACCCCTAACCATAACATTTACACCACCATGCTTCACAGTTGGTATGAGGTGCTTCTCCTGAAAAGCTGTCATTGGTCTGTGCCAAACATGTCTGCTATTACTGTGGCCAAAAAACGCTAACTTTGATTCATCTGTCCAGAGCACGTTATTCCAAAAGGCCTGGTCTTTGCCTATAAATTCATTAGCAAACTGTCATCTTGCAGAGTCTTTTTCCTGGCACGCCTCCCATGCAGGTCAAATTTGTGCTGTCTATTTCTGTATTTGGAAAAAAATAAAAAAGCACTTTGACACCAACAGTTGCAAGAATGTAAACTTTGGGGTTCTCTGAGACTTCTTTTTGCATCATACGGCCTACTGAATTTGCTGGGACGACCAGTCCTGGACAATTTGGCAGTCGGTTGAATTATTTGTCGATTATTTTCTTTACAGTGGAATGATGATTTCAATTAATTTGTAGATCTTTTTAAATCCCTAGCCAGATTCATATTCAACCACAACCTTTTTTCTGAAGGCGTTAGAGCTCTTTAGATCTTGGCATGATGACACCACACACTAGATATGAGAGGGGTATAAATAAGACTGGTTCCATACTTTTGCCACTCACAGATATATGCAATATTGGATAATTTTCCTCAAGAAATAAATGATCAAGTATATTTTTGTCTCATTTGTTCTAATGATGACACCGCATGAAAACACTGGGGGGGGGGGATTACTTTTTTAAATAAGTATTGAATGTGTCAACTTTTGTTTTCAGTAAATATATTTCCAATGAGGCTATATTTCCAATTTCACAAGACTTTGTTATTGACTCAAGAAATCCACACATATAAAGAAATCCAAATTAATGTCCATAAATAAAGTTGTGTGTAATAAAGAGGAATAGCACAGGGGAAAAAAGTTGGACACTCTAACTGAAATTTATTGAATACTTGGTGGAAAAGCGTTTGTTTGTAATGACAGCTTCAAGATGCTTCCTGTATGAAGAAAGTAATCAGCCACAGTATTCAGGTGTGATTTTGGCCCCTTCTTCTAAACATATTGTCTTTTAAAACTTGTTCAATTGGATTCAAGTCAGTTGATTAACTGGGCCATTCTAACACCTTGATTTATTTTTATTTTTTTTCTTCTCTGAAAACAATTGTTTCCTTTCCTGTATCTTTTGGTTTGTTGTCCTGCTGGAAGGTCCACCCACGTCTCATCATCATTGTAATGGTGGATGGCAGCAGATTCTTCTCAAGAATCTCCCGGTAAACGGCTCCATTCATCGTTCCTTCAATTATATGAAGTCTGCTAGTACCATGCGATGAAGAACAGCCCCACACCACGATGATTCCACCTCCAAACTTCACTGTTGGTGTAGTGTTTTTAGGGGGATGTGCAGTGCTATTTCTTCTCCAAACATGGTGTGTAGTATGACAGCCAAAAAGTTCATGACCAGACTACACTCTCCCAGTATTTCATTGGCTTGTCCAGATGTGTTTGTAGCAAACTTTAAACAAGCTTCGACATCCCTTTTCTTTAGTAATGGTGTTTTCTCTGTGATGATGGCACCTGCTGCCTCCAAGTGTTTCTGGAGCTCTTTCCAAGTGGTCCTTGGCTGTTGGGGTACTCTTCTGACTATTCTTCTGACAGAAATCTTGCGAGGAGCTCCTGTGCGTGGCCGGTTGATGACAGCATGATGTTGCTTCCTCTTGTGGATAATGGCCCCAATGGTGCTTACTGGAAGATTCTGAAGTTTTTAGATAAATCTATGTCCGACTCCATCAATATGTTTTGCAAGAATAATGTTGCGAATGTCTTGGGAGCATCATGAGATCATCATGAGATGTTTCTTGTGTGACATCTTGGTAATGGAAAGCCTTTTTATAGACCATCAATTTACTAACCCAGCTGATATTAATTTGCATAGACAGGAGGTATAATTACATATGGATTTCATCTGGTTCCTTGCCTTAACTTGCTTTGGAGAACTGCTTTTTTCTTGGCATGTTTTTTTTTTAATACTTTTTTCCTGTGTCATTCCACTTTATTACACTTTTTGTGTACTGTATGTTTTTTGTTTTTTTAATAACTTTTTATTTATGGACTTTAATGATTTCTTGAGTTAATACCGATGTCTGGAGAAAATTTAATGTGAATAGTCTCATTAGAAATATATTTACTGAAAAAAATTATGCGTTTAAGACTTATTTCCCCCACTGTTTGTACCACTGGAAAAAGAACCCCCAAAGCAATACATACAGTTCATGGTACAGTAAGAGCGTGGCTTCTGCGTGTCAGATTTTTAATGTGCAGCTCAAGAAGCCGAAAATCAATATCTTTCATGCAGACGGTCACTGGGGAAATCCAGGAGATTTTGTTTCTCCCTAAAAGTTCTTTCCCTTCTAAGTGCCCTTATTATTATTTGCGCTCTGAGCTACACAGGATTCAACAAAAATCAAGCCATTGCTATGAACACTAAATGGTTAACTTTGATGCATGGGCTGTAGATCACTTTGCGCACAGCTGATTGGTCCAATTTGGGTTTCAGTTCTCTTACCCAGAATAAACGCTGCTTTGGAACAGGTTAGCCATGTAGTGAAGATACCATGGTGATGAAACTTGCCAACAACCAGTCCACCTTGTTGAGACTGAAAAAACAGCATTTGCCCACACTAAATGCAATCTTACCTACCAAAACCTGCTTCGTGCCACAGGTCTCAGTGTTCCTAGGATAGGTTTGGATCCACCAAGACCCTGACTAAGATAAAGTGGTTACTAAAGATGAATGAATAAATTTCACCTCTTATTAGCATATCCAATTACATTCCCATATCTGCACATACACACAGACACACACACACATCTTATATCAGGAGGATCCCCAAGCAACTCAATGTATTGTGTGTGTGTGTGTGTGTGTGTGTGTGTGTGTATTCTTGTAAAAAATTACTAAAAATTGACCTGAAGACAGGATAGAACTTGCAATTGTATTGCAGTATAAATCAAACAAAATGGCCTGCACCAACCATGCACCCATTAAGCAGTGAATAGAGCATGAGTGTTGAGGCCTATTGAGGGTGACCTGTCAGGCTAGGCACGATAAAGCAGTAAGAATGCTTCTTTGTATTCTACACTGAGGAGGCTGAAAGATCAAGGTAGTGAAAATGCGAACGTGTCAGCTGTGGCTGTTTGGTCACTCTGGGTTTTTGTGAAAAGCACTTAACTTTAGCAGGGGAGGCCATCCTCTGCTCTCCATTTGCTCAATGACACACATGCTCACAATGCCAGGTTTACATAATCTTTCCCAGACAGAACCTGGGAGGACATGCTTGACTAGAAATGAGAGACTGAGAAAAGGTTCACAGAAGAAGGAGAGAAAAGAAGAACCCAAACCCACACTCTGGAGAATAGGAGTGAGAAAGGTGGAGCGTATTAACTCTGAATGTTTTCCTACAGATGCTTAAAAGACCATAATGCATCACAATCTCTAGTGTTGTTTTCTGTGCATAAAAATGAAATGGTTCTTTCCTGCACTGAAAAGAAATCTTTAGTATTATGGGTTTCCTACAAATTGTATATTGCTATCTTCTAAAATTTGGTTGCATGTCATTTAACAAGTGCAATTTTCACAGGATATACTGAGAAAAGACACCAGTGAGACCATAGCCTATTATATTTAGGCTCTGGATTTAGAAGTGCCATTGGCATGTTTATTGGAGCCATAACACCACAGCCCATGTGTCCAGGAACACTGCGTAAAACCTCCCATTCCGCTTTGTTTCATTTCCAAACCTCTGTGCACCTCGCCCAGACCACACAAATGGTCTTGTGACCACTATTGCTGATTCTTTCTTTCCACTCTCTTTTTGTTACATGTAGCAAGCTGTTTCTTACATCAGTGAAGCCAATTAGAACTATCAATCCAGATCGTTTGCAAAACTATATTTTGCACTATTTATAAACGTTTGCAATTATGAGCACTCAACTAAACATTCTGAAATTAGCTAGAGTTCTGCAGGTCAGCACTATGATCCACACCAAGCGCAAAATCAGCATTTACGAGGTTTCGCCTGATCTAATTGTGTTTATGGGAGTTGGGCTGGCCTGTGGTGGAGAGACTTCTGTGTAAACACAGTGAAGAAAGAGCAAAGTGCTAGCATAGCAGAGTGTTCTGGATACAATTTTACAAATGCAAGACCATCTGGGCATGCTTGTTTTCAGGCCAGTGGATGATTGGTAAAGCCATTGTTAGCACTCACATCAGGATCTATCTCATTCTTCATGCCTGTTCAGTTGTCTTTATATGGTATCTGAACTTGGACAAGTAGAAGTATGTCTGACGAGCTCTATTTGGCAATGCAATGAGAAAAGACTCATCCACAGCTGTGGCAAAAAGGACGACGAATCAAAACCAAGGAGTTTGAAGTAAATGGCCTAAATACATGGTGACTCAGAAGGATGTGTGTGTGTCAGCTGTCAGGGAGAGTTGTTTAATAAGACCGTCAGATAGGGGATAAATAACTCCTTCTGGCCATTGCCGTCTGCTGTCCTGATTGTTTATCCTGAAATACATTCTCTTGCTCTCCATTTCTTCTTCAGGTTCTCCTTCTCTGAGAGACACTCATACCAATATTTTTTTTTCTCCCTTCACCACTCTGATGTTGGAAAGTTTGGAAACATCAGTGTGGTCAATGGGTCAAGCCAAGTGTATTTCTTTCAGACCAGCAATATTTTTAACCGCTTTTACTCATATCTGGCCTTTGCTTGCATCCTTATTCGGTTTCAGCCCTGACTGACAGCATGCAGAGGTTTGCTGGTTTGTCTGTCTTGTTTTTTTTTTTTTTTTTAATTAAATTAATTTTTTTTTTACTGGCTGTCTGGACAGACTAGCACTTTTGAGTTCCACGAAACAGACATCCAAAACCTCCATCAAGCTCTATTTCTGGTTCAAAGACCGTAATTTAGCGTAGAGCGGAGAGAGTATATGCACTGGAGGCTGACTGAGACTACATGGAAAATATGGTAAATCCCCCACCACTCCAGCAGGGATTTGGTGTAGAAAAGAATGGGTTATATTTACCACAGTGGTGGTGATTTAAGAAAAAAAAAGCAAAAAAAAGTCCTTGATTTTGTTCTTTCAAAAATTCATAAACCTACAATAGGAGTATCAATATCGAAAAACCAAAGAGACTGCGTGGTTTTAAAGGCTGATGTGTAACCTTAATAAAGACGGGCCAATGTCAGCAGCATACTCAGTGGCCTGTTGTTAGCTCAGTGTTTGACAAATTGAACTTTCTTCACTGTGGCTAAGACAAGCAGCAGAGAGCTGAAATTGCTAAGCACACCAGGAGTCTCTTCAGTTCAGCTGTCCTGGTCGGGTGCTTGAAGCCGTTTAGCTTGGCTGGGCTGTACGGCATTTACATTTATAATCAAGTGGGCTCTGATTATGGACTCGGGCTGCTTTGTTGAAGTGGACTCAATGAGCCTATGCAGCTTTCGCTGATTCTTTGATGCTACGACCTTTAGTCTGCGCCAAGTCTGGGCCTCAGTCTCTATGCTGCCCATGGTAATGTACAAGCTACTACACTGACATAATGTCTTTCTCTCAGTGTCTTTCTTTCTCTTTTTGTCTTTATGAAAACATACATTCTCAGTTAAATAAGCCGGATCTTGCCCAAGTTAAGAGACTTCCATTAGATAAAGAAGACCTACCAGGTTGCTGTAACTCAGCCAGGAAACAACTATGACTTTTATTCACCTCCAAATGAGTGAGCGAGACAACCGAACTGTCAGAAGCCAGATTTGACCTCTGATAACTCAGGCTGGAGCTCTGCCCCTAGGGACCCCTGCTCTGGGGGATTTATTTTTATTCCACCCTGCTGAGCCATCTTCAAAGGCCCTACAGGCTCTATTGCACACACTGCTGTTTTCATTAGCCAAGAGATTAGCATTAATCTGTACCAGTACACCTCATGTTCAACTGCCCCTCACCTCTAAACCGAGCCCCTCCAGCCTCTTGAGGTGAGCGAGGCTGCAGTCCAGGAGTAAACCTGATCTTTCAGTTTGTTAATTAGGCACAGACAGACAAAGGGGGTGTAGTCAAGTTTAGTGGAATTATGATGTGTTAATAGGTACAGTTAATTACAGTATTATTGGCTAGAGTTCGACCGATAGTGGATTTTATCGATAACTAAGTTGGGCAGTACCTGCCGATAACCGATTAATCAACGATAGTTATAAAAAATTGATTCTGAATGAAAACATAACAGTCAAAGTAAAATATTGCTGAACTTTATTACAAAAATATACAGTACTGACTACCATGAGAATGTGCTGTACTTTTTTTAAAGGGGAAAAAAATATTTATATATGGACTATTTATAAATATTAAACTAAATACAAGATATACAAGCAACAGTCCAAATAACAAAAATTGAGACATCCAAAATTAATTTAAAAAAATTCTTCAAATAACAGAGTCAAATTTTTCAGCGATCTTGTTTGATTTTGTCTCTAGAGGCTGCTCTCATACTGCATAATGACAGTGGACCCTTCTCATTCGCTCTCGCAACGGACGTACCCGGGAAAAACTGTGAACTTTTGCTGATAACCGATCACTTCAGCAATCGGTTCCAGCAATCAGTTATCAGTACTGTTTAATCGGCAAAATCGTTCAATCGGTCGACCTCTATTATAGGCAACTGCCATGAAAGTAAAGGAAAGGTTAGGGTTACATGGTGACCTTTTTTGTTATAACTTTCTGAACAGGTAAGACATTTATTTGTCCATAATGTGGTGGGAAATAGGTGAATGACAGTCAGCTGATTTCTTCTCTTTGAGGGCATTTTTTAGCAGATTAAGTTGTTTTAACTGACTGGCTGGGGCTAATGGGGTGTGCTTGATGTGTTGTGTATTTTTGCATTTCAAACAAATTGGTCAAGAGCAACAAGTGATTCAGTATTTCTGTTCACGCTTCGTGCTTCGTGCTTTTGACAGATCTGTGTCTACTTATCCTGAACTGTTTTAGCTATAATAATAATAATAATAATAATAATAATAATAATAATACAGGCCATCTAGTGGCTGGCATAATTTTTTTTCTTTTTAGTCTGTACTTTATGCATTTAAAATGTTTCTACATTTTATTTTCATTTACTGCTCTGTTTTAGCTTTCATGCTAATGTTTGTGGGCTAGTGGCTAATGCTTTTGCAAACATGAGCAGACCACTGTAACAGCAGATAATTATGTCTTCAGAGTCATAGATACTTGGGACACATCCCAAACCACTTTCTACACTAATAGAGTATGCTAGTATGCCTGTGGTTTCATTGCTGTTTATCCATCATACTTAGTGCATAGAATGCAGTTTGCAGCCCTGAATGCTCATGGAAAAGCAATAGAGAGAATCTTGTATCTTTCAGCTTTAGTGCATATCGCTAATGAACAAAGAGAATAAATTAGATGATATCGTTTATAGAAGATGGATGGTCTCTGTCCCTTTTCACTCCAAAGAGACGTTCCAGCTGTGAACAGAGTGATGTTGTAAACGCTGACTTTAACTTGAGTCTAAATGAAATTCTCACGTTTCTAATAATGAGTAAAACAACAGGTCCTGCTCAACTGCTTTGCTAAACAGCCAGTGCTAACTAATCTCACAAGCTTTTAATTTCTCACCCAAGATTTGACGGATTTGACATGGCCCCGTCCATCGTCACTTTGATGCGGTGAAGTTGTTCTGTCCCCTTAACAGAAAAACACCCCAAAGCATAATGTTTCCACCTCCATGTTTGATGGTGGGGATGGTGTTCTTGGGGTCATAGGCAGCATTCCTCCTCCTCCAAACACGGCGAGTTGAGTTGAGACCAAAATGGAGCTCTTTGGCATCAACTCAAGCAGGAGGACCTTGCGGGCGCTGCAGGATTTCAGTCCTTCACGGCGTAGTGTGTTACCAATTGTTTTCTTGGTGAATATGGTCCCAGCTGAGTTGAGATCTTTGATAAGCTGCTTGGCAATGATCTTGTAGCCCATTCCAGACTTGTGTAGGTCTACAATCTTGTCCCTGACATCCTTGGAGAGCTCTTTGGTCTTGGCCATGGTGGTGAGTTTGGAATCTGATTGATTGCTTCTGTGGACAGGTGTCTTTTATACAGGTAACAAGCTGAGATTAGGAGCGCTCCCTTTAAGAGTCTGTTCCTAATCTCAGCTCGTTACCTGTATACAAGACTTTGTTAGTGGGAAACGTACAAAATCAGCATGGGATCAAATACTTTTTTCCCCCACTGTATGCTTTAAAAGCATGTTTGCCCTTTTCCTGTAATGTTTGCTTAGACATTTTCAAGCATATATTTACCAAAAGTAAATCTTTACACAGAGAACAGTAGTGTAGACATGTGCACTGTCAAGTGTCCACTGGTGATTACAGATTACTCCCCCCATAGCATTTTCTCAAGATTACTCTCAATTAAAGTAGTAACCTTTCATTCTGCCGCTAGACTGGTTGCTTTTAAGAACATGGAAGTTGAGTGTGAAGCATGATATTTTAACCTGCGGCCTGTTTCATAAGTGTCGTATATCATTAACGGCCACGGTTGTGTGAAATGGTTAACATCAGAGGCTTCACTGCTGCACAGGATTGTAATATGGTGTTAAATAGTAACCTCAAGTCCAAAGCCAAGTTGAATAGTAGACTGCAACATACACAATGTCTTAAATGACATTGATGTTGAAAGTGTAGTACCTGCACCACTCTATATATATATATATATATATATTTTATATATATAAATAATATATATAAAATTATTCCTGAATTTCCCCTTGGGGATCAATAGAGTATCTATCTATCTATCTATCTATCTATATTACACATATATATATATATATATATATATATATATATATATATATATATATATATATATATATATATATATATATAGAGGAAAAGGTTGGGTTTTTTTCCAATAATTTAATTCAAAATGTGGAACTTTCATATTACATAAACAGTGAAATAAATCTTGATTATGGCTTACAGCTCATGGAAATCAAATATCCAGTTTCTCAAAAAATTTTAATAAAGAATTTATAATACAGCAATGTCAACATGAGAAGAGCTTTAATCAGCTAATTAACTCAAAACTCCTGCAAAGGTTTCCTGAGCCTTTAATCTGTCTGGTTCAGTACACAACCACAATCATGGTAAGATGAAAAATACATTTTGCATTTCATTTGGAAATCAAGATCCCAGAATCTGGAGGAAGAATCTAAGTTGCTTGAAGTCCAGTGTGAAGTTTCCACAGTCAGTGATGATTTGGATGCCATGTCATCTGCTGGTGTTGGTTCACTCAAGTTGTTTTACTGGGAGATTTTAGAGCACTTCATGCTTCTATCTGCTGACAAGCTTTGAAATGCTGATTTCCTTTTCCAGCAAGACTTGGCATTTGCCCACAGTGTCAAAACTACTAGTAACTGGTTTGCTGACCATGGTATTACTGTGCTTGATTGGCGAGCTGAAGGCCGCTATTAAAGCAACCTGAGCTTACATAACACCTCAGCAGTGCCACAGGCTGATGCCACATCGCATTGATGCAGTAATTCATGCAGAAGGAGCCGTGACCAAGTATTGAATGCATAGATTAAGATACTTTTCAGAAGGTTGACATTTCTGTATTATAAATTCTTTATTCTAATATTTTGAGATACTGGATTTTTCATTTCCCTGCGCTGTAAGCTGTATACTGATTTCAGAGCACATTAAACTGTCTAGAAGGAGCATGATGTAATTTAGGAAGTATCAGAACTGAAAGCTTTGGCGTAATTAAAGGAAACAGCAGTACATTAGCGAACATTGCTCTATCGTATGCCGGCATCATTAGCTGGGCTTAATTCCAACGTGTAGTATCTGAGGACAATTTTTGCCTGAACATGTGGTTTGGAATGCACGGTCATAAAAGATGAGTTTGGAAAAGCCAAATCAAGAGACCTCCATGGCAAACACACGCATTCACACAAACATGCACATAGAGCTTTAGGGGTGGAAGTCTTCTTGTAGGCTGTCATTTGTGGCAGAAGGCCCCTTTGTGCAAGTGGATAAGAAGCTTGTTTACTTTGGGTCACCAGGCTCTGTCTGCTGCAACCACGAGCAAATCTCAGCATGGGCTCAGCCACATGTGTCTCTCTCACACACACACACACACACACCAATGTACCAGCACTGCTGCGACAAACATTAAGAAACCTCAACAACAGCTAGCAAAGACCTAGACAATATTCTGGCACAGGCACACACACTCAGTGGTCACTTACATTCAGGTACACCTACAATTTAAGTGCTATATGCCCTGGTCTACTCTGTTCTTAACCACAATAAGACCACCACTGACCAGATGTGATTTGGAACATCATTTTCGGCACAGAAGTGACCCTAACATGATAGTGTTTGTGTGTTAATGGCATGAGTGTATGAGATACAGAAGCACAATTGACAAACTGCTAGCCCAGTTTTTATTCATAATTGCCTAGTGGAGAAGTAGGCACAATTAAATGTATTTACAGGATAAAAACTTCACTGGCACCCTTTTCAGATAGAAGCTTCAGGCAGTTTCTAAGGGAAACATCTAAGGAAACGTCTTGGCCCATGTCTTTGGAAAATCTGTGGGAATTTTGAAAAATTGTACACTCCTCTGAATATTGTGGAGTTTGCTTGATCTTGTATTAATTTCTACGATTAATAGAATCGAATTTTTAATTAGAATTAATAGAACCCCCCCTACACACACACAAAAACCCACACACCATTAGGCAAGTATCATCTCCATGTCACTGCTGTGCTGAGGTCCACCATCCAAACATCAGGTCAGGAGTGCTCCTTTTCTAATGATGGATTGGGTAAAGGTAAGACAAACTGTACATAGCAACAGAACGACTACATTCAGTATCACGTGCATCTATACAGTAGGTTTACCTGATGAAATGGTCAATCAGTCTAGAGAGAAGGTAGGTGTGTTTTAAAATGGAGGCCACATCATGTATAAACATGAGCTCGAGACAAAGCCGAGTGGTTGCTGTACTACTGGAAGGGCAGTGTGTTTATGTAAACTGGGTGGCCAGGCATTGAGCAACAGGCTCATGAAAGTACACACACAGATTCCATTTGGATTGCTGCTCAGATGCTGTCCAAGTGTTTCCGTTCTGTTTAGTAGACACAAGTGGGTTTTTTTTTTTTGGTTTTTTTTAACGTTTAGTGTTTTAATCCCTTCTTTTCCTATGTCTGTCCTCCCATAAAGCCACCTATTTCTGCCCTTCTATTACATTTAAACAGTGAACTCATTGGCCACATTTAGGTTAGTGGGTTGAAAGCTAAGCATTATTTGTGTATGGTTTGTCAGCGGTCAACCATATAATCTGTGACTGCGCAGTGCATAAACCTAAGCTCACGGTCATTTGACTCCCTGGACTTTTTTATGATGCAGTCCATTCCTGCCTTTGCAATGCTTACTATATATATGTATGTAGTTTGCATATGTATTGCAATGTTCTATATGGTGTTACTACACTGAGTTGAAATGTTTGTTGTTGTTGTTTTTTGTTTGTTTTTTAGTTAAGAGAGCCGAGTTACATGCCCCTGTTAGTGTCGTCATTAAATATTTACATGCTCATTGAAACACGCAGGTTTTTTAGGTCATAAGATAAGTGATCCAGCAGGCCTCAGTTAACTCTTGAGTGGATCTAGTTTTCAGAGAGGCCCAGAGAATTTCATCTCCTTCAAGTTCTGCCAAGAGGCCAGCTGGACTCAAATGATGAAGGATGGAAAAAGCACAAGAACCAAGGAGAGCAGTGTCCCCTAGTGGACCTGCTGTAAAGAAATTGCTTCAATCAGAAGTGTGTGAAACGAGCCTTTCTTCCCCATGCTGTTTTAAATGCTTCGGTTTTTCCCTCCCGAGACAGCGTTCATTCTGGCCATGGCTTGGAGGATGTTTTGAGAAAGCAAAGTCTGTCGTTAAGTCTGTCTTGAGCCAAATGTAGCAAGTTGCAACATGTTGAGTAAACACCAGGTGTAGCGTCTGACAAAACAGGCTGTTATGTTCTGTTTAGGAAGCCTTAGCTTGTTTGGTTGTAAATGGCTTACTGTAGTATATTCCAGGCAGGTGTTAATGTTATTTAAAAAAATAAATAAAAGGAGGACAGATGTGCTCATCAGCAGCATAGAGCTTCATGTCATCACTACATGTCACTTCAACTGCTGCATGTGTATTTTGCAAGACTACACTGTATCCAAATGAATCATTACGTTGCTGCTTCTGAGTCTTTCAATTGAATGCAAATCATACACTGCCGGTCAAAATCTGGAGACACTTGACTGAAATAGTTTCTCATCATCTTAAAAATCTGAAGGTGTATGATTTAAATGTTTGAAATCAGGGTTGTAGACAAAAATATAATTGTGCCAACATACTCATTTCTTTCATTAGAAAACTTGCATTTTATATACAAGTAAATGTTTTTTTTTTTTTTTAATGGGTGACCTGGAGTGAAAAATTCTGAAAAGTACCCAATAAGTCTCCAACATACAAGTAGGTGGGAACTCCTTTAATACTGTTTTAAAAGAATCTCAGGGGGATTCCTCAATAAATTGGTTGAGAAAATGTCAAGAATACATTTCTGAAAATTCTAGGCAAAAAGGATGTCTTTGTTGTTTTTTTTTTTTTTTTTTTTTACAGGTAGTTTTTGACTGGTAGTGTCTCTCATGCATTCTGGTTTTGACTAGTTAAACTATACGGTCTTGTTTACCCGGTGAGTTAGAGAGTCATGCATGGTTCAACACCACACTGACTTTTCAGTACTTCAGGCCGTAATTTGGAGTCGTATTTCAATTTCATCTAAAGTATCTCACCTTTCCATTAGATATACTTACACTCACTAAGCTTCTCCAGTCTTATTTCTGCTTATATATGCTGCAATTTTTCTATCAGACTTCTTCAAGACTTAGAGCTAAAATTAGTTTTTGTGTCCATCTAATTTTATATCCTTTAAATAACATACAAAATTTTGTAATTTATTACCTTTTCCAACCCTGTATCTGAACCTCTGACTGAAATGATTGTTTTTATGTCCTTTATCTTTAAGACGTCACTGTAACCACCAACTGCTATGATTGGCTAACCTCTTGGCCAATAAACTATCAATGTCCCCTGCCATAGCATGGGTGAAACTCTCTTCTGAGCTGATGGTGCAATGATGTAAAAATAGGTGCCAATGCCTTGCTGAAGGGGCAGTCATATGCTAATGTATTTGCCCGTGTAACATCCAAATGAGCCATTTTTGGAGCGTGTTTAAATAAATACTCTTTTTGTACTGTGGAGGGTGAATTAAGCTATGAAACTTGCAAGGACATTTTAATGGTACAATGACATCTTTAAAATAATATTCCAGTAATAAATTAAAGTGCATTTAATCCAAAAAAAAAAAAGCTCTGACTGTAGCTAGCTGGTAGTTCCCTTAGAAGAAACAGGAAAATGCATGCCTCTGATTGGTTAAAACCATTTCTCACCATAGTAGCTAGTAGGCAATAAAATGTGATTAAACCAACGCATCCAAACATGGCCTAATATCGTAATAAATACAATTGATTGACATTCTTCTGCCTGAAAAATTAAACAAGACTGCTATAACACTCAAGCAGAACTATACATAATGGCCCAAGCGGAACTGGGATTGTTCAACTCTACATTATAGAATTATCACAAGACACTTCACTCAAAAGGTTAGGTTTTCTGTTGCTCAGAGATGAATGGGCTGCTGTGAACATGTAATCAGAGAGACGTGACATCAGGCTTATGATTGTTCCAAGCTTTACTCATAATTAGTTTCACCATATTTACATAAAATTGGCAGAAGTTATGGTGAATGGTCCATGTTAACATTAGAACATCAGTTATTCATATGCTGTATATGCATATTATTGTGTGTGTGTGTGTGTGTGTGTATAAAACCAACTTAATTAGAAAGCAATCACAGACTTATCTTTAAGGATTTAAGACTAATATGTTTAGCTGTCATTCTAGCAGTTTGAAAGTTGTACAAACTAATACATATAAATATGATTCAGACAGTGTTGCTGCTTGTTATTGTTGTAATGTTAATTTTAACTGAAATGGTTCTAAATGTGTTAAGTGGGCAGAACATGTAGCATGGCCACCTCACAGCTCCAGGGTCCCCAGTTTGAGCCTGAGCTCCACACTGTCTGTGTGGAGGTTTGCATGTTCTTTGCTTGTGTTTTTCTTTGGTTTCCTCCCACTCTCTAGAATTATGTGGATTGGTTCAAATGGACGTTCATTGCAGCTGCTTTCAGTAAAGGCTACATTTTGATCTTGAAGAATGATGGATTTGTTGGTTGTTACTTTTCCCCAAACAGATTTAAACGAAGCAGATCTTGGTAGAAGATTCTACTTTCGGACAACCTTTGTGACACACTGAGTTCAGAACCAGGGTCTTGTGTCTGACGTACAGACTGAAGGGTTTAAGTGGGAATTTTAATTTCCTCTGCTCTTTCTTTCCTGTCCTTTACTTTACTTTACTTTTCTTTTCTTTTTTTATTAAACATTTGTGGCTTCCACCAGAAAACTAAAGCGAGAGAGAGAGACTCTCGCTTGGACTTCCCATGGTCCAAAAGGCTCTGTATGTCTGCCTGTGTATCATACATACTGAACATTTAGTGAAATGTATTGATCACTGGTTAAGAGGATGAGAAAATTATCATTGCTATAATTACATTTTGTATTTTTGTTCTTCAAAACCTTTTAAGGTGGATTTTCTAATGAGGTTTATTGATGAGTGTAATTTGTCATAATCCTCCTTTGTTTAGTAGAACAACAAACATCTGGGTTACGCATGTAACCCTGTTCCATGAGAAAGGAGCGAGACATTGCGTTTAGCATAACACTATGAGCGTGCCCTTGCGTGTGGCCGGCATCTGAATTTGTGTAAAATCATGCCTATTTATAGGCCTGCCGTGATAAGGTGAATTAAGCAGCTGGTCGTGTGTAAGGGCGCTCCCATAGTGTTATGCTAAACGCAACGTGGTTTTGAAAGGGAACACTACACATTCTCAGAAATTGGGGGGGGGTTATATTTGAGAGAGCAGAGAAAAGAAAGGCAGCGGTGATGGGTCTTAAGGACCTATAACTGCTGCAAATACCTATAAACAGCCCCCCGACTACTTCAATTCAGTGAATGTTCCCGGACTTGACAGAGCTTTGTGGAGCTGATTGAATGCCTCTCTCTCTTGAACCTTTCAATCCAACTTTTCCCAAAGCAGTTCGATTGGATTTAAGTTCAGGGTAGACAGGCCATTTCATTTCAGACAGCACAATATCTCAAGCACAGCTAGAGGCATCAGTAAAAATCAGACATTACATATAATCCACAAATATCTTGTCACACAGTATATAGATAGCACAGAATGACTTGAGCAGTCAATAGAGGAGGAGTAGGAGCTGAAGAACAAAGGTTAGTTCAGGGAAGATTTCTAGTGCTCTCTCTCTCTCTCTCTCTCGCTCTCTCTCTCTCATGGACACAGATATTCAACAAAACTTGAAGACTGGAAAAAGACCAGATGATTTCTTTTCATTTATAAGTTATCTGTCCAGTTTCAATGAGGCTGTGCCCATGATGGCCTCAGATTCCTGTTCTTGGCTGACAGGAGTGTAATCCCATGTGGTCTTCTGCTGTTTTAGCCCATCCACCTCAAGGCTTGAGGTTCGATTTATATATCGATGGATAGAGAGTGAGAGAGTTATATTTAAATTAATTGTGAATTAATTAGTTGCCACTACAGGAAGTGGATAACATCACATCCACGATAACATCATCTGACTCAATGCACTTTTTGATTGGTCATAATTTTAATGTAATTCCAATTTCTGCCTGTGGGGGGAAATATAACCTCACCAACAACATGATCATAATCGCTCCTCTTCAAATGAACTAATGTGTTCCATCTGTTTTTCCCTTTGCTCACTGCTAAACTATCTCTCACATACCTGTGTGTGTGTGTGTGTGTGTGTGTGTGTGTATATATATATATATATATATATATATATATATATATATATATATATATATATATATATATATATATATATATATATATATATATATATATATATATATATATATTTATATGGACTTCAGAGCAGTGGACCTTGTTATAGATTCTGCAAGTCTCTGGAATGTGCTGGAGGGATGAAACGCCATTCCTATATAGGACTGGTATTTCAACCTCCAGTACATTCCAAGACTCTGAATTATAATTATATATTATATATTATATATATATATATATATATATATATATATATATATTTATATATATTATTATATCTATATATATATATATATATATATATATATATATAATATATAAATATACTTCAGTTAGTGATGTAATTCTGAAGTCTCTGGAATGTGCTGGAGGATGAAACGCCATTCCTATATGACTGGTATTTCAACCTCAGTACATTCGAGACTTGCAAATCTATAACAGGTCCATTAACTCTGAAGTCCAATATATATATATATATCTATCTATATATATATATATATATATTATATATATCTATATATATTTATATATATCTATATATATATATATATATATATATATATATATATATATATATATGTATATATATATATATATATATATATATATGTATCTCTCTCTCCACCTGCATTGCACTGCTATTCTGCTTTACTCTATTACTCTAATCCGCCGTACTGGTCTCACCCATTGGACATTATCAAACTACTAACATCCATCAAAAGGATCTCTTTACCTCAGAGAACTCTATTCCACTCTATCTCTCTTTAAATCTCACTCTAGCAGAGAGATTTAGGGCTTTGGAGAGTAAAAGACCTGCTGATGCAGTGCATCTCTAAGAAGCTTTGTGCCTGTGATTGAATAGTCATTATCGTTATCGTCTATATTATTATTATATTTTTTTTAATAATTGCCAATTTTGAAAGACAGGCAGTTGGATTAAGGTTAAAATCTAAAATGATCAATGTTCATTGAAACACATTTAATATTCTGAAAGGTTCCACATTAGTAGTGTTTGGGCCACTAGTAACAGGAAGGGAGACTTTAGTGACCACAATGGCAATGTTTCTGTTAGTGTAGTTTAAATATAGAAAACTTGTTTGTGTAATCTTTTCACCGAAAGTTGAAGAATTTCTTGCCATGTTATATTTCTGTAGCACAGCATGGTTCACTACACTCTTAGAAGAAATATTCATCAAGGGTTCTTTGGATGGTTAATTGTTCTTTTCAGAGAAACCATCTGTTATAATAACATACACAGAAACTTTGTTTCCTCAAATCGACAGATAAGGTCTTAAATAGGTGTAAATGTTTAGTAGAAAAATAATGTTTAATATAGTAAGTCTGTTTGAAACTTGCCTTTTTATATATATTAGAGGCCTTCTAGGGTCTCTTAGTGCTGTCAAAAGACTGGGCGCTATAAAGATAAAGTAAAATGAGGCAGAATGAGTCACGTCTCTTATTGAGAATTTTTTACACCCGGATTGAAAGGATTGTGTGTTTCATGCCAAAAATTGGGCTGTTTTCAGAACAAGGTTGTAGGTGGTCCACAGATGGCACAAATAAAGCAAGTATTTGGATTTATGTCTAATACATTTCCTGGAAACAAAGACTGTGCAAACAAAGAGGACATACAAGTGTAGACCGTGTGTATGTATGATGTACAGAAACAGCTCTATATTGCTAAGATTGTGAAAGGGAAAGTGAGATTATGGAGTGTACAATATCTGTCTGTAACATGTGCTCATAAAAAAAAAAAAAACGCATGTTGCAGGTCAAAAACAAAATTCAAATGAAAAAAATATATCACAGTAAACTAGTCCGTGCAAAGAATAAGAGGGTGAAGAAACTAGAAAAATGCATCTCCGTTTTCCAGTACCCGAACATTCCGGGCTAGTTTCAGGTCTTTTGTGTGGGTTTTCGGGATTTAGTTTGGCTAAAAATTTTTCTGAGACCTTGCAACCCTGCCAAGCACTATCTCCATTCATATCTAGCGTTGAGGCTGCAATGTCAGCATGTTTTGCTAACCCTCTCGGTTTTTGTTTGAGCTCTTATTCTTCATCGCTGATTAGTTTGATGTGGTGTGTGTTTTCAGGCAATAGCAGCCATCTGACGAGCACTTTTAAAGAAGAGGATACATGTAGCAACATACAATAACTACAAAATGGTGTGGAATAGTACATAAGTATGCGATTTGGGATGCAGCTTAGGACTATTCCTGCAGCAATATATTGGCGATATGCTAGACTCCTATTGGATGTTTATTTCACACAATAACAACCAACTGCCCTGGCTGTTGCTTATAGAAGATGCGAACTCTGGCTGTTTTCGTTTCGTATCCTTTCTTTGTAGTGTCTGTTAGTGTGTTTTGGACAGTAGAGATTAGTTGTCTGTGTTATGTTCCTTACAAGTCTGTGGCTCTCCTCTGCAGGGAAGATGTGAGCTTTTTCCCTTTTTCAACATTTTTTCCCCCCTCTCATGCAGTTTTCAAAGAGCTGCTATCTGGTTCAGATGTTATGGTTCTCTTGTTCACTCTTCCTTGTGTGTGTGTGTGTGTGTGTGTGTGTAGTAATCTCTCTCACCTGTCTGCCTCATTATCGACTGGTGTGTGGTAAAGCGTGACAGAGCATGAAAGCGAAGGGAGTTTGGAGTAATGAGCATCCATCACTCCATGTCCCACTACCACTGAGCACTACAAATCCCCACTGAGAGATGGACAGACTGAAAGAGAGGGGGAACGCAAACATACACACAGCTGCTGTTACACTGCAATGCAAATAATTATAACTGAAGTTTGAACAGGCAATTAGAATCACAGTGTAAGGCAAATTACCACCTGAGCTGCAGTCGCGTATAAAATCTTAATTGTGACTGAATTAACCATGTGGAAAAATACATCAAAGGTAGCTTAAGACATTTATTAAAAATAATTAATAAAATAAAAAAAAAGACATGAACCTGAGATGCAACTGTCGCTTTCGAATAGGTTGACTGCTGCAATTCCCACTCACATACCGAATCAAAGAGAGAGGTTGGGTGGGAAAGGGGGTAGAGAAAATTGGACTCAAATAATGAGCATGGCTTGCAGACTTGCAGTGTAATTATTTGACAATGACAACTTTTGCTGTTTTATCTCCCTTGGGTTCAAAATAAAAGCGTAGAATGTTAGCTTTCCCTGGCCTATCAGGGGATCCATCGAGGAACAGCCATTTGTATGTACATTAGGGATGTCATGATACCAAAAGTCTAGCAGTCGGTTCTGATTCTACCAAAAGTACACGATAGTCGATATCACGATGTGGTATAAAAATAAAATAATAAAAATACAATTAAAAACTCTCCTGGAGGACATCATCCTCTGAATGATACTGGCAAAAAAAAAAGTGAGAGAGAGGGGGCTATTTTAGTTATCAAACACTGTCTGACAATGACAAAACAGTGGAGGCTACAAGTGCTAAGGTGTGCTCCTGCTAAGGGTTGAATGGCGATACATGGGGGCCCATTAGGAGGTAGTTTATAACACTGCACTGCGTTAGCATCGTTAACAAATAACTGGCTATCACAAACATTATATGGAGAATAACGTTAGCTGGTTTCACGGCCACAATGCCAGCTGCCTCATACAAATATAATATAGAACTTTCAGGTGCTTCGCCAAATTCCAGGTGTTTCCACACTTTGTTTGAAATGAACGATAGCATCGGTTGCACACCGGTTTTAAAAGACTACCACAGACCAGAATGCCAGATTAGTTTGCTAAAGCATACATTAAAAAGTGCATAGCATTCTGGGAACAAAAATCTTAGAGTTTTTATCTCAAGGATTGAATAATTTATGGGTAAAATTATGAATTAGCTTAATGAGCTGTAAGTGTAGCGCTCAATCAGCTTAACATGCTTGTTTTCTTCACAGTAGATCGTATTGAATTACTAAAACATTGTCATTATTTAATACATACACAACTGAAATTAGCAAATTAAAAGCATCATAAAATACCTTATTCCTCTCACACACACGCGCACACACTAAGAATGTATGACCAGTTTAGCATCTCATGGCTAAATTAAGTTGTGTGCATGGGTTATTGTCAGAGCATGATGTAAAATAAACGTATAAAATATAACATAATGGGAGGTTCTGTATCGTGTTATTGTATAAGCTGCCTGGTAATGTGTGGAAGCCATGTTGTTTAGGTTAATCTAGAGCTTTGTCTCAAATTATGTACTACACACTATGCGTGCATATGATATTTAGTAGGGTAGTATCCTCTCAAATGGAAAGTTTGTTTTTTGTTTAGTTTTTTTACTAACCTGAAGTATAAGCCATTTCCCAGTCGATGGCAAATGCACGTAATGTGATGCCAATACTCAAACTATAAAATTAATACATGAATTTTCATTCACTGTCAATGTTCCCTTTTATGCTCAACATGTTTTATTATAATTCTGTGAAAATTTGAGCCAGCATCAGTGCCTGGTAGCCCCTCCCCTCTTCCACTACATAAGCAAAGCTGCAACCGTTGAGTGCGTGGATTGTCCAACCTTCCACCCTTTTTTTTTTTTTTTCCGGTTGAATAAGTGCATCATCCGGGTACTTGAAGTGCACTACTTTTTGTTGGAATTTTCATTTTTCACACTACCCTCACGATTTATACTACAAAATGGCATAGAATAACACAAGTATGCGATTTGGTATCCACCTTATTTCTTGCAACAATATATTGGCACTATACTAGACCCCTATTAGATGTTTATTTGAGTGCTTACCATCTTTTCATTTACACATTTGACCACAAATGGGCAAAAAGCATGATCTTCAGTCTTCATTTTCTATCCCTAATTTTTGAAGGGTATGAAGGCAAGGGCTTGTGCTTAATTGTGATGTTCTAAAAGCGATTAATGCATGTATGTAATCGAAATCTGAATATGAGCAACTGTGAGTATTACTCACTGTAACTTTTGAACTCGAGTCGACATTTCTGAATATTTCCCTTAGTGACAGAATAATGTGGACATAAGTATGTGTTAATTTAAAGTGCTGCACTGTAACCCCAGTGTTACCAAAGTTACCAACCAAAGCTCTGGTTTTGTCAGAACAAAACAATGTCACTGTCCAAACTGCACTGCACACAAACAATAGAATAATGATCACAAATGGTACAATAATAGATCTGCTATCCAAGAAATAGTTCACTGTAACGACCATTTCAGCTGACAGTAAATCCTGATCGACCCATGTTCATGTGTTTGACATGAACTCAGTGCTCAGTATTGTTCACAGTCTCTCTGGGTTTGCTGTATCGATTGTTGAATATTGAGAAAATTCTCAAACACTTACTCGTGTTACCAGCAGTCATGGTCTATTCATTCCTTGCCACCTGTAATTATTTTTTCTACCAAGGCCTAACTCTGTGTATTAGTGCCGCTGTAGAACAAGTCATTCATGCTGTGCATGTTGATAGAAACTGATCTTTGGTATGTGATAGTCTTGTAATTTATCACATACAGGATCGGCATGTCTTAAATAAACAGTGTGGAGTGTGTGCTGCGAGGAAATTTGAACGTGAATTAGTAGTTCCTAAAATAGTATGAATCTGGTGCCAATGAATTACCTTGTTTTCTTTCATTTAATATAGTTCTTTTGGTTCTTATTGCCATTTAAATATGCTACCATTTTAGCTGCAGTGTGTATAGTGTAGTTTTGATTATGAAGAATTTGTTAACGAAGAAAAGTGAACACCATCTGGCTAATGTCTTTTCTGAGGCTCTGTTTTAAGGTTGTGTCCCGCTGGGGAGGGCCATGGTCAACAGCCCTTTTACCCTAACTTTTCTCTCTCTCTCTCACTCATACATACATACACACACACACACACACACACACACACACACACACACAGAAGGCTGTGCAAGGTCCTGGTGTCAAAATTTGAGTGACGGTTACAAAGTAAGCATTTGCCACTCAGGGAGACGAGAGAGGAGCAGAACAAGCACTGTCAGTCAACCGTTACCATGACAACGGGAGGGCTTGCCCCATCCCCTGGCCCCTTTGTGTCTTTATTGAATTAGCACACAGGTTGCCTTTGTGGGTCCGGGCAACAGTAATTGAAAACACATCAGGAGAAGAGAGCTTAAAAAAGGAAGGATGCGCTTCAGTGCACTCCATTAGATAAGCCGATGCTGAAGAGAGAAGGAATGATTAATATATCAGAGTGACGGGAGAAGTAATATGAAAAAAGGAAAAAATATAGCATATATCCATAACAATCCATCCATATTAACCAGATGATTTCTTATAATAATCACACAATTTCTAACAACATACTTTTATTGTAATAACGATATGTTTTCTAATAATGATGAGATGCAGATCTTAGACATGTCTATGCTGATGGGGACTTTTTTTTCTTGCTTGGCAGCAATGTGCTTAAGTACAGTCACGTCGTCCCCTCCTGTCCCCCACCTCATGCCCATAAACCATTACTTCAAATACTCAATGCCATGACAGACAAGAGCCTATTACATTTAAAAGCAGCAACATAGAAAAAGCAGTAAAGGCCAAGTCCTGTTTTATGGACAGCAGGGGGACTGAACCAGTCGAAGAGTTTGATTTCTCATTCGCACATTATGGGACCTACATCAGTTCCACAGATGCAGCCCAGTTCCTGTGTACTAGTGGCCCTGCTGATGTGGTTTCTCTTCATCGTGAGTAGCAAAAAAAGGAGCACATAGGAGACCTGTCGATTTCTGGTCTTAGAAACATATTTCAAAGATTAACCTCCTACGTGCCAAAAGGGTTGACCTATCGAGCAACATTTATTAACGAACGCAGCATAGTGTTTTGGTAGTAGTGTAGGTAGGTATTTTTGTAAAAAAAACAGGACAGGAAGTTAACATTTATACGCTGCAGTCAGAAAATTAAAGGGGAAGATGCACACATGCAGACAGTCACTTCAGGTATACATTTTCTTTTGTGTAATTCTATATATTAAATGAATGGAATACTTTCCAAGCTCGTTACATAAAGAGCACACCCTTCTCTTTTCCCCTGGTCTACCTTGTCTGATGTAAATCTTTTCTGGATGCTTCAGCTATACCAGAAGTAAGATGTTTGGAGAATCAGGAGACCAAGCGCCAGGGTATAGTCAAAGAGAGAGTTTATTATGCGTACTGGGCACTACAGCATTTCGTAGTCTCATTCTTAGTCTAAACATTAGTTGTATACGGTTGGCTTTTATACTCCGCTGTACGTGCAAGCAACATACCCAAGGCTAGTTAAGGGAAACATAAGAGAATAAACATAGTACAAATCACCTTGACAAAAACATAATCAAGGACTGAAACTCAAAAACTTAAGACCATGAGTAAGCAAAAATCACACTGAACTGAACTTAAATGATTGAATCATAATCATGGAAAATATTTCATAGTTGAACAACGTTTATAAACGCAGCATAACGTTTTGATAGTAATGCTGTAGTGTAGGTAGGTATTTTTAAAAACAGTTTGAACTAGTAGTCAGGTCTTAATCATACTAATACGCTAATATAAGCTCAAACACGTACCATAAACATATAACCATTGAAGCGTTTTATATTTGTATAAGCGATGACTAAATAGCACACCCTTCTCTTTTCCCTTGGTCTACCTTGGCTCGAAAAAGAATGGGGCAAGCTTGCCTGGCCATGCTTAATGGATTCATGATGTCTGTCCTAATTGAGCTGAGCCATTGTAGTCCAAAAAAATGATAGCAGGAGTGTTCCACTGCAAATGAAGTTTGAATTGGAGCGAAATTACAGGGTCTTTGGTCTTTTTATAGAAAATAGAAAGAAAGGGCCTGACGTCCATTTTACTCCCATTCTCTGTCTTGTAACAGGGGGTAAAAGGGTAGGAGGATTGAATTATCTACAAACAAACAGAAGGCTTTCGATAGCTGTGTGGAGGGAAACAGCTACCAGGGAGTAATGGTCAGGCTAACAACCGAGGCTGTAAGAGAAATAGTTACATTGGCCAAGTGCACCTTGTGTCTGTTTTCGCTCTTTAAAAGAGCTCTGAGTGGTTCTTTTGAGGCTCCCAAATGATGATGTATTGACGAGCTTTTGTTGCGGGCTGAGAAGCCTTTTAAATGTCTCTCGGAATTTTACTAGTCATGATTTTCCATTTGCATAGTTAAACACGTTCATTTTCTAGTCTGAGATGTCCTACATCTATCAACAAAGCTATACGATCTATAAACAGGCGTAAGTCCATGTGGATAATCCAGTAAAGTATTGAATCTTTCTCCACTTCTTTCTCTTTACACATCCTGAAGTATGCTAGAGTTTTCATGCTCGTCATTATCATGGCTATACTTTAGTCCATCGATTAAGTGCAGGAAATTGAAGAGTTCAATAGGTAGCTGGTACAAATACTTTTTTCATGTCTTCTACTAAAAAAATTAGGGACTGGCACTTAAAAGCCACCCTTTTGTGTATAAGCAGGCAGGGTGACGTGGGAATTGAAAATGTGAAGAATTGGACTTTTGTCATGCTAGTTGACTGGATAATCAAATTGATTAAATGTGCTAATGGGATTTGTATTGATGAGGATTGAACATTAGAATTTCAAAAGGGCAGCACAATCTATTGTATATTGTTACACTGTACATGTCTGACACTGATCATAAAAATGTACTAAGAAGCTAAAAAAATAAAGTGATTGATAAACAGCTTATTCTTCTTTATGCTGCATATTCTACATATCATATGAACAGAAATCCAGAACACTAGGAATTACATGCATGTTATATACTACTCAATATCACTTTTTGTTTATCTTAACCAGCGTATAGCCAGTCAAAATATTTTTTCAACCATAGCATTTTCATTTGAAAGATCAAGCTTTAGCCACTGAAAACCTGGCTTCTTCCCAGGTCCGACAGAAAAAAAAGGTGTCCAGCGCTCTTCTCCCCATAATATGAGACCCCATTTCCATCTCATTAAGGCTGACAGATGAAATATGAACACGTTTAATATCCAGCCTAATAGCTTGTGTTGACAAGCCACATAGGTTAGCTGGCTAGTGGACTGTCATGGCATTTGGATAATGAACTGTAAATAGGATTTTATTAGGCTTCACTATCGCCGTCTAGAGTGGGGTGAAAGGAGGGCTTATTGTGGCAAAGGATAGGACCCGATTTTAATACCCTTATTATAGAGGTTCATGCTGCCTTAACCAGCAGGGCTGATTCTGTGTTTGTTGAAACATGCCAAGACTGAAGACCTATTAGCAATGCCAGTCAGAGAATACACTTCCCTGGGCCAAGTCCCACCTCTCTCACCACCTCAGCCAATTTATTTACGTTTAAATCCATTCTTATCCTCCTCACAAAGAACCCTGTGCCTGACAGCTTTTCATTGGCGCGTCATTTTCTGTGCATTGTGGGAGTTTTGTTTTTTTTTGTTTTTTCTGGCTTTGTCACATTGAAAACACGTCTTTGTTCTGTCAGGGATTAGTGATGAATATGGTGGGGAATATTTTTAATGTAGCTCAGATCTAATCAGGCTACCTCTCTTGATGATAAGCATGATGATAGTGCAGTGTTCAATCCTGGTTACTGTTGGTGCAGAAACGTTGATCACAAACTGGTTATGCATTTCTCACTGGATCATCATCCAGCACAGCACCATCAGAATATTTTTCACCCATTTCCATTTACTAGAGGCCCCTGCTTCAAAGTTTTTGCAGACACTGATCCCTGGACCACTCAGTACAGATTTATTTTATGACCTATTAAAATATTAGGTTAATTATTCAAATGTGTATAGTGGCTATTTATTAGACCCCCCACTACACCCCCACCCACCACCCCCGCTGGATATACCTGAAGTTACGGCTTTGACCTTCTGATCGGAAGGTTGTGAGTTCAAATTGCAGCACCGCAAAGTCATCACTGGGGTGATGATGAATTGCCCTTAACCTTTAACTGCTCAGCTCCACTGTACTTTGCTTTGGATAGAAGCATTTGCCAAATGAGTAAATGAATATCAGCTAACTATTCTTGGTTGTCATGTAGATTACTATAAATAGATTAAATTATTAGCATCAATAATAAAGATTAAATAAAGATTGCTTTAACAATAGCCACATAGCCATCAGTGAATCCCAAAAATACCCAAAACTAATCAAGTTGATGTTTGGTGTTCTATTGCAACATTGAAATACTGACCATGAAATGTTTTTGAGTCAAGATTTTGGAAATCTCCTCATATTCTCTCACTAACAAGACACTTTGTCCTAAATGTTTCATTGTTATTTTCATGCTTGCCTTCCAATGGTGTCTGGGTTGGTTGGGAGATTTTTTTTACTTTTTTTTTTAATTGCTTGACATCACTATGCACTACCCTTTTTACGTTTTGTATCTTGCAGGAACTTCACATACGTTTACTTGTAAAATCTTGATGGTGGATGCTGATGGGTGAGGAGAACAAATCAGGATACTAGCAGCACTTTGTGTGGGGAGACTCACCATCCTGGATCACAGTGTTGATTTAAACTAAGTATCCATGTGACATTATAATGCGGAAAGAGCAGGTGTGTTCAGATATGTCAGTGTCCATTTCTAGTCTAGCCAGTGCATTACAGTAAAAAGTCCTCTCTCTCTCTCTCTCTCTCTCTCTCTCTCTCTTCTCCACTCTGACTGTGTTGTTGCCTGGACCAATGTCTGTAAATTATGTTTGTTGATCTTGCTGTAGCTCAGAGAGATGGATAGCATGGCATTTCCTCTAGTGTTTGGCTGAAATGTTGAGGGCATGGCTCTATTAACTGGAGTCTGAACTCTGATCTTCACAGAGTGTATTAAACGGAGGAAGATAAATTCCCTTGCACAGCTAGCGCAGTGTTATAGAGAGCACTTTTATCCTCATGCACTTAGTTTATAGAGGTAGCCAAGGTTATAGTGACACAGATGTGGAATTTCTAAAACCATTAATGGACATTTAACTGTTGAGATTTAAGAAACATAGCATATTGCTCTATTGATATTGGCCAGACTGATCCTAGCACTCTGTCATAGAAATGATATAATGATTCACTTTAGTAGCACTACATTGTCAGTGTTGATTTGGTTAATATAACCTGAGGGTGAGATTCGAGCAGTGTGTATTTTCAGGAGTATGCATCTAGCTCCTAATCCATTTGTAGTGCCAGTTAAAATAGCAGTATAGCCAACTGTTAAGGCTGCTCCTGTGGCGCAACAGTGTGCGATTTAAGCAAGACCAGGCCATGAATATGGATGGCGTATCAGAACAAATGTCCAGACAGGAGGGGTCAAAGCCTGTGTTGCTTTAATTAAAGTAGGGATAAAGCAGTGGCTGTCCTCTTGTAGATGAACCCTCCCACCACCACCAGCTAGGAATACCTTCCCATGTTTTCCTTTGTCACAGACTAATCCTGTATTATTTCCATTGGGAGACCTTTTCTCCGTTTCTGTGTGTCCAGAGTGCAGAGATCATACTGCTAGTTAATGAATGGTTATCACTGAAAAATATATCTACTGTGGTCCTTAAGGTTGGGGTGGTTACACTCCATTCAGTTTTGTACTTCGGAGTGAAGTTTGCATATCTGATGAAAATGAGTGAGGGATTAGGCTGTAAGAAGATGCCCTTGCTTCTGATGGGCTCAACAGAAAAGCATTCACCAGTGATCACTAGTTTGAATCTTGACTATGCAGTAAGCCTCCATGTCTCGGGGTTAAAGAGAGCAAACTGGCTTTTCTCTCTGGGTGGGAGAAATGGTGTCAATTACAGTGACCCTAGGCAATCGTGAGCCACAATGAGCTCATGTATGTGGAGGAGGGCAGACAGCTCTTTCCTTTTTTTGTGTGTGTATTTGTAGATGCCCTGTCTGTTTGCATGTGTATATAAAAGGTTTAAATTTGTGAGAATATAGCAGCAGTGTTCATTTGCATCATCAGTCTCGTTAATTTCACAAAAAACACAAAATGTTCCACTAGGCCAAAAAAAAAAAATACCCATGTAACCATTTATCCAAGGAAACGGGGACATTAACTGGAAAATCCTAAAAAATATTTCCCATGTACTGTATTTCAACAGTTGTAGTTCTATTCATTGGTTTCAGCAAACTATAACATCTGATCTCAATGGTGAAAAGAACACTTGGTGTTGACAGATAGACGATAAAAGGAAGGGTCTCAAAACAGCAAGATCTCTGGGATTGATTGGATTTTGGGACCTCGTGACTCTACCACAGATAGGAAACACTCGAGACCTAGGACACTAAACCTGGTACAGATCATATGGAAACATCTGGCCTAAGGAAATCCCACCTCTGGCACTAAAACCCACATAGTGGCACATCATTGGTTATCATCCTATCCCATGTAAGAGAGACAGGTATGAGAACTATACACTGGCAAGTCAGCTTCCTGTCTACTTAGATGTTAGGCCATCCAGGGTGGAGGCCATTTTAGCCTCCCTGTCTGAAATAACATTTCCTCAAGTGATAACCTCACAGATCCAGCAGAGGAAAGAATTCACACCCCAATGTTATCTTTGGCGCACACTGTGCAACATGTGAAAATAAAATGGCATGTATGGAATGTTAAGTTGGACACCATGGTCTTTGAGGCGAATGTCATTGGTGAAGATAGACAGCTAAATATAATACCACAGTGTTGTCTGAACAGCATGTTTTTATTAACTTCATGTTCTTAATAAAAAAAAATATATATATATATATATAAAATATAGTATCTCACAAGAGTGAGTACACCCCTCACATTTGTGTAAATATTTGATATCTTTTCGTGTGACAACACTGAAGAAATGACACTTTGCTACAATGTAAAGTAGTGAGTGTACAGCTTGTGTAACAGTGTAAATTTGCTGTCCGCTCAAAATAACTCAACACACAGACATTGATGTCTAAACTGCTGGCAATAAAAGTGAGTACACCGCTAAGTGAAAATGTCCAAATTGGGCCCAATTAGCCATTTTCCCTCCCTGTTGTCATGTGACTTGTTAGTGTTACAAGGTCTCAGGTGTGAATGGGGAGCAGGTGTGTTAAATTTGGTGTTATCGCTGTCACACTCCCTCATACTGGTCACTGGAAGTTCAACATGGCACCTATTTGGTTCAGATGGTGCCAAGCATGTGTGGCAGCAACCAGGTGAGGAGTACAAAGACAAGTGTGTCTTGCCTACAGTCAAGCATGGTGGTGGGAGTGTCATGGTCTGGGGCTGCATGAGTGCTGCCGGCACTGGGGAGCTACAGTTCATTGAGGGAACCATGAATGCCAACATGTACTGTGACATTCTGAAGCAGTGCATGATCAGTATGGAGTATTCCAGCATGATGACCTCAAACACACCTCCAAGACGACCACTGCCTTGATAAAGAAACTGAGGGTGAAGGTGATGGACTGGCCAAGCAGACCTCCAGACCTAAACCCTATTGATCATCTGTGGGGCATCCTCAAACGGAAGGTTGAGGAGCACAAGGTCTCGAACATCCACCAGCTCTGTGATGTCGTCATGGAGGAGTGGAAGAGGACTCCAGTGGCAACCTGTGAAGCTCTGGTGAACTCCATGCCCAAGAGGGTTAAGGCAGTGCTGGAAAATAATGGTGGCCACACAAAATATTGACACTTTGTGCCCAATTTGAACATTTTCACTTAGCGGTGTACTCACTTTTGTTGCCAGCGGTTTAGACATTAATGGCTGTGTGTTGAGTTATTTTGAGGGGACAGTAAATTTACACTGTTACACAAGCTGTACACTCACTACTTTACATTGTAGCACAGTGTCATTTCTTCAATGTTGTCACATGAAAAGATATCATCAAATATTTACAAAAATGTGTAAATAAATAAATATACAACCACTGCAGAAAACAGGAAAAAAAATACATTAAAATTATTTATATTTAATTTATTTTTATTATTTTTTTTTACTTTTTTCTGTAGTGGTTCTGTATTTTGTACACTTCTATAGCGTTATTTGTGCAGATGAGGCATTACTGTGAACTTCACTGTTCCACCATTAAGTTCCCATTCACATATCTGATGTTCAATGTAAGACATTTAATTGTGCCTGGCAGTCCATGTGGGTGGTGTTGCTGCCTCACAGCTCCAGTGTCCCCACGTTGATCCTGAGTTCTGGTCGATGTCTGTGTGGAGTTTTCCAGTTTCCTTCCACTGTTTTAAAGTGTGCAGGTTGGTGGATTGAGTAGCTACACTAAGTAGGTGTGAATGTGCGTGCGCATGGTGCCGTGCGACAGACTGGCAGCCCATCCTGGATGAATTCTCCCACCTTTTGTTTTGATCTGATGTGCACACTGAGATATAGGAAACCAGAAATGTGAAACATTGACAAATGACATCAAACTTGTATGACCCTCTCTTTTTTCCCCCTTTAAATGGTACAATAAGGTATGCTCACATTTATACTGATGGTAGACTTTGTCACGATTAATATATTTCATGAATGAATACACTACAGACATTAAAAGTAAATATTAGTTATGCTCTAACATGTCACTTTAGTAAGGAACAAAATGCCTGTACTGAATATTAAATTCCAATCATTTGAAGAGGCCAGCATAGAAATAAATCTTTTAAATCTGTGCAATGTGTTATCAATAATAGCTGCAGTGTGAATCAGTCACTTCACTGGTCTAATGTTATCAATCCTTTTTTTTTAAAGAGATAGTGAAGTGTTATGTTACTTACTTTTGGAGGATGTTGGCAATGGTGCATTATGCAGAGTTGATTTTTCACCCATTATGAGTGGATACCAGATAATAAGGGCCATCGCTTTGAATAATTTTACCAGAACAATTAACCAGCCACTAGTATTAGTCTAGATTGTGGCTTCTCAAAAAATTTGACAATATTTGGTTTTCTCAGTGGAGGTGATGCACCTGTTCACTTGTAATTTTAATATAATTTGCAATTAATAAACGGGCAACACATGGCATGGACTTAGTATGGATCATACATAACAATTGCACATTGACATGTAAAAGTATTTTACACACGAACCTGTAATTCCAAAGGGGGAGATGCTGATGGTGATTGTGTGGCATTGCAGAAAGAACCTGTAGACTGTGTGTGTGTGTACAAGTAAAGATGTTCGGCTTGATGCCGCTGGTCTCTAATTGGAGTTTACATATGGTTGGCTGAGTAGCACCAGAGTGAAGTGCCAGGAGGGCGCCAGGTCTAAGCTGCCCTTTTGTTAACCACGGCGTCAGATGGAGAGAGCGCTGAATGAACGAATGCTACTCAGAAAACTACGTTGTTTTACATCAATCAGCATTGTTTGGCAGTGTACTACATGCCTTGTTGATGAGGCAGAGAATATTTCAGTCTGTCTATTTGTTTGGTAATGGGCCAAGCCATTAGTGGGAGCAAGTGATGGGGCAGTCGTCTACTGGATTGTCTTTGTTTCTGTTTTGTGTGAAAATGCATTAAAGGTCACTGGAAACATAACTAACTAAATGGCTCACTGCGTGTTGTCCATTTCTCCCTCATTTGTTTCACTTGTAGGACATTTTAATCTATTTTTGCCTTTCTGGTGTTGGTTTGTTTCTAAGAATAACTGTAAATTTGTTCATCTGAAACGTATTGTGTCCAGAGAAACGCTTTCACATGGTAATATTCTGACATTATATATATTTCTGAAAACTTCCAGAACGGAAATATTTATTTCTCATGCATCTCAATCAGTGCAATGTTGGAAAGTCTGGCTGGCATAAGAAAATATATCACAATACTTGAGGACATTTCTACGATATACGATGTGCATCATCATCATATAATTTATCTAACAAACTGTCTGCAAACAGTAATAAAATAAACAAAAAAAAACATTGACGAGGACCATTTGCAGTTATAAAAAATTTTTTTTTAAATAAATAAATTTACATTTATTCACTTAGCAGACGCTTTTATCCAAAGCGACTTACAAATGAGAGAAAACAAATAAATAAATAAAAATACATCATACTAACAATATCTCAAAAAAAAGTGTATTATCGATATTATTGATATATAATAACCCAGCCCTATTAGAAAGTAGCCAAAATAAAACATTTCCATGTTGTTTTGGTGACCTACTTCATAAAGTAGAGATGTAAACGTATAATATTTGCATAAATAGTCAATAGAAATAGAGATTTTTCCAAAATGTAGGTGTAGCAGTATCCAGCAGGTTTTTCCTGTCTGCCTCACATATGGTTTCACCTTTTGGTAGTGATACAGTAATGTAAATCATCTGTTTTATTAGTTATCTGACCTAAAGGCTGAGCCTTCCTTGTAGAGGAAAGAAAGTTGTGTTGGAAAAAAAAGAGATTACTAATTAGTTTTTATGTTGGTTCTATTAGCATTCAGACTCCCCATTTCCTCCCTGTCATAGTGGCTCATCCTTCTTATGAATATTCAGTGAAGCCGGTGCTTAATATGCATGAGTGGGTGTGTGTATGCAGAAGTGTATTAGTGGTATAAAAGCATAAAAGGCAGAGAGAGCGAGAGGGAGAGAGAGAGACACGGGGAGAGGGAAGGAAATGACTGCACTTGCATACGTGGATGTGTTCACACAGAGAGAACACTGCATTGTGGAGTGTGTATAAATCTTCAGCAGTAAGGGAGAGCGTGAGAGAGAAGCTTACGGGAAGGAGGGAGAGAGCATACAGAGTTACTGCTCTCTTCCAGAAGGAAGGCTGGATGGTGTGAACTCTTCATCATGGGATGCAACCTCTGTACTTTACAGAAGCCAGCAGAGCGATACAAACTACTGTATGAAGTGTGCCGGGTAACTGACTTTCATTCACTTGTGCATTTGTTACAAACCTTTTGGATCAGTGCTACATTATCGGGAATGTTGAAATCTTTCAAGCAGAGCCTTGTTGTTTGTTCCTTACATGAACTAATATCTGATTTTATGATATCATTATAAAATATCTCTCATTTCATGGTCTGGTGATGTCCTCTGGTGACACTTTATATTATTTATAATATTACGTGTCGTTTTAAGATTCCGCTTTTCCCTTGTTGTTGTTATAAGGGTGTTAAAGGCAGAAGTTTGTGAACCCAGTTTTAGCTGGTGGTGTTGTTGTTGTTGTTGTAATGTGTATAGGTCAATGAGAATAAACTGAGCCTTTCACCATGTAATGTGAATTTCACCTTCGTCTATGTCTGTAGTTAACATCAAAACACTTTAGAACTTGAGCTATTCTCTGCTTGCTTTTATTTTATTTATCTTTTTTATACTATCTTCAGTTCTGGTCTGTTTGTGAGTGTTCCTATTCATTTTCGAGTTTAAGATCTCAGATTGTTCTTAGGTTACCATCCTCATTCGTATAGATTTTTATGCATGCTCTCAAGATTAGATTTATTGAAGCTACCACACACAACAATTTTAATTCAAGATCAGGTTTGTCTATGTGGTTTTATTTTGCTTTCAGGCAAAACATTTGCACATAGAACAAGTATGGAAATGTTAGCACTGTGTGGTTTATAATATTGCCTCATGGTCTGTGATGTTGGTTTGTAGTTCTGTTGTGTTTTCGGATGCTGAGATCTACTGTTGCAAATGGGTGATGGGGCTGTGAATGAGCCAGCAGGGGGCTGTGTAGAGCCTGTTCACTTGTTCAATTACTCACACACACACACACAGATTGTGACCTACTGTTCACATAATTATTAATGCAGTTAATTAATTCTATGGCTATGCCTTAGTCTAATCACAACCTTAACCCCAGTAACAAAAAATATACATTTTACAGTTAGTTTTTATTTATTTAGTTATTTGTTTTAAATAAAAGCTGCAAAAAAGCAGTTTCCCTTGTGGCGACCTGCAAATGTCCCAAAAAGTTAAAAGCTCAAATACTCTTATACTCGTGAGGTCAGAGTCAGAATCTGAAAGTATGTTTGTTTCAAACAACAAACACAAAATAAACTCCAGAAAGAGCATTTTAGCATTTAGCTGCTTTGTGTGTGCGTGCGTGTGTGTGTGTGTGTGTGTGTGTGTGTGTGTGTGTGTGTGTGTGTGCGCATGTGAAAGGAAAGCTAATGGGTAGCCACTATGTGTATTTTTCATTTGTATTAGCCTCTGCAGGTTCTCCTCTGCTGTGTCTGCAGACGAGCTGTTTGAAACAAACCCATGATGAGTTTTTGATTATAGGTAACTAAATTGCCTTGCCAATTACTCCTAGCAGGACTACCACCTGAGTGGACTGAGCTTCAGCACACAAAGACCATCACCCATGTTTTCCAACAAACTATCACTACTCAGATAAGGCATCCAGTATAACTTGAATTCTCTCCTCCAGCTTTCTTATGAAATGATGAGTCAGGAGAAAGGCATTTTATTTCTAAATGCATGTAAGGGATAATTATCTCAGTATGACATTGCCAAAGCAAGTGACAAGCAGCATGATTAAATTTCACCAATAAATGTTACCCATTGATGCATCAGGACAGATCTTGGAGTTGTTGAAGTCTTCTTCCATTTTTGTGTCTGTCTGCTTCAGTGAGGGATGAGTTTATGTTTCTCGTCCATGTGATATGATACTTCTTAATCAGATCATGGTTGTAAACTAACTTTCTTGCACATGTGGTGATATGGTTACTGAGAAATTTTATTTTTGGCCAGCGTGTAAGTCAGACCCAAGTAAGACCCAAGTAAATCCAGGAACGAGTAGTAGGGTGGGACTGGTTGATTTATTTCTTTTTCCACTGGAGAAATTTGGACCACTTTCCTATCACACAACAGCTAAATGAAGGCCGGCGTGTGCTTTCTCCTAGATATATGATGTAATCCACTGAATGCCTACATTTTCTGAGAAAAGCACTTGCTGCCATCCACAGCACACATGAGCTCATAGAAGCCTACAGCTGGATAGTGTTGCTCATATTTGACAGGGAAGAGTAACACCATCCCTTCCACCCAGAAAGTACATCTATGGATGGCTGTGGTTTCATCAGGATTCTAACTCATGATCTTCCATCAACCGGCCGAGCATTTTCTGTTGCACCGGATAGGAACCCAGCACTGTTGATTTATTGAACAGAGCCCAATGTTTGATTGAAATGTGAAAGTCTCATCCCCTCTTGTCATCCAGATTTTCCACAATGTATTGTGTGTGCTTGTGGTACTCATAGACCTGTGTGGGAATACACAGACTTGATTTTGTTTTGCTGGATATTTCAATGGCAGCAGATACAGATAGTGAACCAGGATGTGTCTGGTGTGGGAAGAGTGGGTGTGTGTGTGTGTGTGTGGAAGAATGGATGGGTTTCATGGAGGTTCAGGCTCCAGGCTGGCCTCATCCTCAGATAATACACACACATCCTATTCATTAGCGTGTCTGGCATCTTGCCTACCCCCCAGCCTCTATCACTTTCTTTCTCCATCCTCCCTGGTCCAGAATTATTTCTCTCATCAGTGCCTTAGTCAACCACAGATTGGAAATGAAACATACTCCCAGATGTCAGTTCGTCTTCAAGGTCCACTACAAGTCTCCCTTAACACTTTCATTATCCCAGAAATCTGTGGTATGAGTCGTCATGATGCCATGGCATCACTGAACTAGAAGGGCATATTTCCATCCTCCAGTCCACCTCCCCAAGCTCAAACATTCATCATTAAAGGGCAGCTTTACCTCCTCAGTGCCTTTCTATATGCTTAGGCAATGCTTAAACTATTCTTACTCTAGTGTTTGAAAATAGCACTTCATTCTACCTATTGATTCCAGAGAAAGGATTATTTATTCGGAAAAATGTCTGTTAGGAAAAGCGTATTAGCACTTGACTCCTTGAACGCATACAAGGGGAGAGAAAAGCCATTTCTCCCTCAGTTAAGAAAATTAAATCCCAGACTAGGCACAGTGGGAATTTTTTTTTTTTGTCTTGCCATCCTTGCAAAAGTTGACCTCGCTAAGTACACCACAACCCCCTGCTGACAGCTTCAAAGCAGGCAAGGTATGCACCATGTGGAGATGCAAATTCCTCCATTGGTGTTTGCTCTTAATCTGGCTGCATGGCTGACTGTATGGAGACTCCTAAAATCACCCAAAAGCATCCGGTAATCGTCATGGCGCCTGTATTTTGTTTCCCTTTTAGCTTTCCCTACTAGCTAGTAAGGTTCTATAAAGAGCTTGGCTTCCATGATGTTTTCTTTGTCCAAGAGTGCTTTTGATGTGATTAGAACAAATTGTCTTATGGAACAAAAGCAAAAGGTCATTTTGGTTGGAAATGAATGTAAATCTAATTAAATTACATGTACAGATAAGGCGCATATCTTGTGCAAGATAAAGGAGAGTGGGAAATAGATTTAGGATGCTACTTGTTTAGGTAATCTAATTAAATGTTAAGAATGATGAGCTTTACCATGAGCTTTACCATGGAGACTGCGATTTGTTTATCGCACATTAAGGAACACCAAACCTTTTGTTAAGTTTGTGTGCTAACTTAAGGCTTGACCGAGCCATGGTGAAGCAGTGATTAGCTTGTGTTGAATGAGTCGACGAAAATCAGGAGAGAGACGGACACTTTGCGTAATCAGAGACAGATTGAGGCCGCAGCGCCTCCACAGCTGTTTCACATTGGAACAGGTGGCCGGCAGTCACTGGGGACAGATCAGTATACTCTGGACCAGCCAGGACATAACAATCTCTCTCACATGACAAGATGTACAAGTGGCACGGACAGGGTGCAGATAGAAAGTGATGGCTACAGAGATGAAATGTGGACAAAAAACAAGGGTACAGCATAATAAACGGGCAAACCAAACACTTTGTACTTAAGACTGAGAGATTAATCATAACAGGATTAATACAGACATAACGGGACATTATGCAAGCGAGTCACAGATATAACGTGAACGCAATTGATGATGTAATGAGCCCGATGTAACAAATAGTTGTATTTGTACAGCTTTAACCCAAACAGTACATATAACAAGAGTACTAGTGCAGTATATGAGCTGAATAATATATTCTAACAGTATAATACTATATAAGCTGTTGTATTTTAGACTGAAATGTAGTACAGGTGTGGTGTTGTTTGAGGACATACAGGAGCAGGCATTTATTGGATGTCTTTTTATATATATATATATATATATATATATATATATATATATATATATATATATATATATATATATATATATATATATATATACACACAGGTGGTGTGTTTGAACAGATGCTCTCAAATGCGTTTGTGTTGATCCTCAAAAATACCAGACATCAGGGCAGATTAAATGTGCCACCTGCTTTTCTCGTTGTATGATGCCCTTTGTTGGCATGTCTTTGTTCTTCCAGTTGTATGATCAGAAATACCATGATTGCTGTGTGTCATGCTTTGGATGTTCTCTTTTTTTTTTTTTGTTCTTTTTCTTTTTTAATTAACAGTTAACAGTCAGTATTCTGACAACAGGCTATGGATAGATAGAGGAGTTCATTTGCAGACTCCTTTGTATTAACACCTCCAATGCTTTGCTCTGGAGGCTTGTTACTCATTGGTGAATGATGGGACATGATTAACGATATAAATCGCATGTGTGAACACATGTTTCGGAGGTGAAAAGCGGTATGTATCCCTGGTGTTCATGCCGAGTGATGAATAAAACATGCTGACAGAAAGGTCTAATCTTTGTTAGAGCTGTGGGCCTCTTTTAAATGCAGATGATGGAGAGCCATTACTTCTCATTATTCCTCGTCAGCCTGAGTACTCCCTCAGTGCCTAATCATCGCTATCCCTCTGTGCCGGACAGCTGATATTTAGGACACGCAGTGGAGGCAGTGGAAAAACCCAACAAAGATACTTTATTATTATATCTTTTGAAGAAACCTCTTTTTTTTCAGTAAGATTTTAATTTTGCCATCAATTAATAATAATTTAACAGTACATCCATGTTGATGCATTATTTCTGACCTATATACATAGAATAGTAAGAAAAAGAATATCCAAAAAGTAATGTTTCTTACAGATTAATGCCTGAACCTTTTTCAAATTATTATGCACTTTAAAAAAAGAAAAATTAGCCATAGTAAAATATTTGTATCTTTAGACCTAGTGAATGAGCTTCATACTTGCTGCTTCAAAATGCTAAAGTTGCTTGTTCACACTAACCAGTAAAATACAAATCATTGCCCATAAACCGTAGTAGGCAAATTTCATTCCAACGGCTCTGTGCTTCATGTGTAGCATGTTACTTTTCTTTAAAATGCATTTTCATACAGTAATGTAACCTAGGAAATCATGTATCCGTTTTTTTTTTGTTTGTTTTTTTTAAGTCTTCTTTTTTTTTGCGGCAGATATTTTTGATTTGGAACTAAAATCGGGTTGGAACTGAGGCTGTGAGAGCAGAGAATCAGGCAGGCAGGAAAAAGCCTGCATGATATGACTGGCTCCCAGAAATTACTCTGAACAATAAGTTTGGATTTGTCACTTTATAATGACTTATACCACATTGCTGTTGAATTTTCGTTTCTGACCTGGTCAGAAGGGGGTTAATAATTGATAAAAGCACATGTGACCATACTGCAGCTGCTGATTTCAAATCACAGGTTTATATTAATGGACTGATTATAATATGTAACGACTGTTATGGCGGTGATGTTACAGTTTAATCTAAAACTAATAATAGACCTTACTGTCATTTGACAAAGAAAAATGTCTACTCATTGATTGGGTGAAACCTTCTGTGAGAAGACATTTATTTAACATTTATAGAGGAAGTCTCTTGTGTCAGTCCTTTGTAAGTTATCAGTAAGTTACTGATACCCTAGTTTTGCAATCAGCTGCACTACACCACTACATTGTTGATTATTATCCTATAACAGCAAACCCTATCATGTTTTATTCCTAATACACTAAATGGCCAAAAATTTGATTTGTGGACACTTGAGCATCACTCCCATATGCTTTTTGAACATCTCGTTCCAGATTTAGTCTACCTTTACTGTTATAAATCGCCACTTTTCTGGAAAGAAGATTCTTTCAACTAGATTTTGTAGCATGGCAGTGGGGATTTGTGCTCATTCAGCCACAAAAGCGATGTTGAGCGAGAAGTCCGGTGGTGCAGTCTGCATTCCAGTTCATCCAACACTAAGGGGTTCAGTGGGGTTGAGGTCAGGGCTCTGTCTAGGCCACTAGAGTTCTTCCACTCTATCTGTGACAAACGATTTCTTCATGGACTTGGCTTTGTACACAGGGGCATTTTCATCCTGGAGCATGTTTGGGCCTCTTGGTTCCAGTGAAGGGAAATTGTAATGCTGCAGGCAACTTATACAACTGTGTGCTGAAGGTCTCATGCCAACTTTCTGGCACCAGTTTGGGGAAGGTCCACATAAGGGTGAAATATGGATGTGTACGGTGTCCACAAGCCTTTGTATAACAATTCTGTAACAAACATATGTTGCATATGAATGCATGCATGTCCATTTGTTACTAGTGTGACTGCAGATATTGGCAGCAGCAAGTCCTCCTCTCTGTTGTTTTGAGATATAGTCTACCATTCTGTTGTTAAAGGTCATTCATCAAGCTAACAGAATGAGAAACTACCTCTAATTAAGGGTGATGTAGGTGTAAGCTTCTGGCCTTTTCTCATCATTACAGGCAAAATGAATCAATCTTCCCTTTCCCCTGAACTTAAATCCCACTGAATTTACTTACAAGACTCTTGAGACTGGCCAACATGGCTTTTCTCTTTCCCTGAAGATGATTTGAGATGCTGAATTGCTACTGTTTAACTAATGTCTCATTACCTTCTAGCAGCTTATCCACTTCCAATCACAGGAAACCTCTGGTCTCTATCGCACCACAGACACTTTTGTGTTTGTCATGTGCTGGCCCATGTTTTCATCTTCAGCGAAGATTTTCTATCATTTGTGACCTCACAGTAACACAGTTCCATAATAATGTTCAAGAAGGTCAAAGATATGAATCAGAGATCATCGAGATTGATCAATGCTCCTTGGTCAATTTGCATTAATAAATGTACCAGTTCCATGTAGAGACTGGTATCTTGATGCAGCAGTTCTGCCCTCAACTAATTTTGTCTCGTCTGAGTGTGGGAAAGTTTGTTCTCCACAAACACCTGAAGCAGTGCTTATTAAGCCATGTAGAAGGGCCAAAGAGAGCTTGGAGGAAGTGACCATTTTCAATTTATCGTTCTCCTCTGGAAAATACAATGTCTAATACTTAAACAAGATTATGAGTGTGTGTCGGGGGGCAGCTTATGCCCATCACAAGCCGTCTGTCTTTGCTGCCTAATCCACATCGAGAATGCATGCCGTTAGAGAAGAAAAGTTGCTTTGTCTCACGCCGTCCCCTTGCCACCATTAGGCATCCCCTGACAACTCTTAAAGGAGTATAAAACCAGCACCAGTTCTACTGGGTTTATTCTCGTGACCAGACTGCTAAAAATGTAAGAAAAGGAGGATTAAACACAACTGTAGACAGACCTCCTCGGTAATGGGGATCTTTGCCAATCCATTTCTCCAGGCTCTTCCTGAGTCGTCCAGCTCTGACTTCTGTCGATACCTCAAACATCTTTGCCTTTCCCTCCTCTTGTGCATTAACAGACTTGATGAATTTGATTAGGAAGCCTGGCACAGTAGAAAGGTGGGTGCCTTAAAACCTCAGTTTAGAAGAGCTGACATATTGCCACATTTTCCCAAGGACTAGATGGAATCAGTGTGTGCAGAATGAACCAGTGCTCTGATCAATTCTTATAACCTATTGCTCAGACTAGTTACTCAAAGCACATCATAGCATGAAGAGTCACACTGCTGATTGCGAACTGTAGCACTGGAAAGGCAAAGCAGTGTTTTATTGCTTGTTGTTCTTGCTCGTCATTACTGCTCATTATTATTCCAGCCATAGAGTGCTCACTGTGGCCTTCTGCCATTACCAAGGACTCGGGTGAATATTAACATTTACCCAGCAGCCTTATTTAACATAAAAATTCCTCTGAGGCATTAATAACGTATGACGTGTAAGATTCAGCAGAACGTGAAGAACTAAATAAACAAAGGTTGTTCCATAACCAATTTTGAGCAGTTTGTCAGTGTAACATTCCTGCTCACTGGCTTTGAGTTAGTGAAAGGCTGTTTGAGCAGTGATGTCATTACTAGTGTCCTCCAGGGGTGACCATCTCTGCAGTTCAGCAGGGTGAAGAGTATTGGTTCACAGAGTTGCAAGCGACTAGAGGCTACAGCTCTCAGCCATTGTAGGCTGTGTCAAAGGTGAGACTGCTGAATGGGGTTTCTGGTGGAGTGTATTCCCTGCTGGGGAGCTGGATAAGGGAGGCTGCTGGGTGTAGAGCGAAGGCTGCATGGCCAGTGCTTTGTCTCAGGGGTCATGGATTCTAGAGAGGAAAGAGATTCCTAGGGAGATCTTGCAGGGAGCTGAGCACAGCGAGAGGAGTGATTGTTTTTTCTTTTTACTCAGAAAAAGGGAGAGTCTCCGATGGAATAAAAGCACAAAGGAAGACATTGAAAAGTGGATAGAAGTAAAAAGGGAATGTACAGAGTCAAGAATGAATAAGAGAGTCAGGCTTCACAAGTAGAATCATTTACAATTTAGCAAAGTGTTGAATCACATTAAACTTGGCTATCTTTTCAACTGGTTTATTATGGACTTTTTTTTTTAACTACTTAGGTTGGTGAATTGCTCTGATGGTGGTGACTTATTTTAAAATGGTCTTTTCTGAGTTCTGACATTTCATAATCATTTCATCGAGCTCATTTCAAATGATCTAGTTTGCCTTCCATTTGGATTGGAGTTAATCCGTTCTGGTTATAAGTCATCACATAACCGCTCCAACGTTAAAAGTGCATGACTCCTCAGTGAGCTTCCTCTTCGCTGTCTCTTTGACAGTCAAAAATCCTCATCACTGTAATAATGTCTTTAGACGTCTCCTTACTGAGTTTTATGTAGTCAAGGTCAAGGATATAACTCATTTGGACGCCTTGAGAGAGGGTTTGTTTATATGACTTTTATATATTTATATTTTCAAGTCTTAACGGAGGGTGTCAGATGAAATGTGAATTTATGCTCATCAGAAAACTAATGTTGTGCACTCAAGAAACACTGAATACCACCATTTTATATTAATGCCGAGGTAAATTACAGAAAAGGTTTGTTGCAAGTTGCTTTCTTATGAATTCACATCAGTTTCATCATCCCAGGAATGTGCATTTGTGCTTTGCTCAGCTGGAAAACTGTGAGTTGTGCGTGGCTGTATAAATTCCCCAGGCACAGATCCTATCAATGCTGTCTCTCATTTATGGAATCACAAATGAACATGTTGGGATTGCTATGGCTGGTGAAACGCCAAGGGAAAAGCTCTGTTAGTGCTTTGATAAGAGATGCAGCTGACCCTGGGTTTAATATACAGTTAGCAGTAGTGCTAAAATAGCCTCTGGCTACTTATTACCTTAATTAAGCTAGCTAAGGTACTCTTTTAGCTGGTAGAAAAACCACAACCCAGAAATGTCTATTTTTCCTAGTACTGGGCCGATGTATAGCCTAAAGTAATTTCAACCAGATCCGAGTATATTTCCATTATATCAGTTTACTATACGCTGTGGATTAAATTAGCCTGGTAAATATTGCTTCTATAAAATTACGAGTTTCACTTGGTGCCACTTACTTCTCAGGTTAATGCACCAATAGCGTTCGGATCATCAAGATGTGACCTATAGTAACAGCATGCAGCTGTTGTGTCCTACTAATTCATAACAGTTCATTAACTAGGCTATATGTGATATGCAATATCTATAAATAATATTCATTACTTTTATAGACTTACTGGCATTGCCCTTGAAGCATCCCCTTTGTAAGAACACTTTTTCAAGGTGTTTTTCTATAATACTTGCGCTGTTTAAAAACATTTGTGTGTGTGTGTGTGTGTTTGTGTGTGTGTGTTATATATATATATATATATATATATATATATATATATATATATATATATATGTATTATATATATATATATATGTATGTATTATATATAAATAATACACTTGCTGACAGCAAGTCAAATTTAAAAATTTTATTCTTTTTGCACGGCCCACTTTTTTGTAATTAACTCTCTCCGCCCCACTATTGGCTTGTTCTGCATATTAATTAATCTCTGCAGGTTAACATACTGCACTCATTTAATCTCCCAGGGCGGCACCATATTTTACTGGCCCTAAAATTGCTAAGCTCAAGAAATCTGTTTCTTGACAACCCCCCATCCCCCCCACCACCGCCACCACTATTCTCCACAATCTGGTTTCCCTAAGAGTCCTGATTAATTAAAGAGGCGCTCGTTCTAATTAACTTTTCCATTCTGCAGCATTTGCCTCTGACCCTGAAAAGAAGCCGTGTGAAATTATTACAATTCGTCCTTGGTTAAGGGGAAACTGATCAAAACGGTCACTCTGTGCAGCAAAGTTATATGCAAATACTATACAAACCTAGTGTTTATGTTGCTCTGTGCTGTTCTGTGTGATGGGGCGCGCGCGTTTTTTTCTTTTTTTTTTGCTTTAAAAAAAAAAAAAAAAAAAAAAAAAAAAAAAAAAAAAAAAAAAAAAAAAAAAAAAAGCGGACCCAAAAAAAAAAAAAAAAAAAAAAAAAAAAAAAAAAAAAAAAAAAAAAAAAAAAAAAAAAAAAAAAAAAAAAAAACCAACAAAGTTTGCCTCATCCTTGTTTTTGGGGGGAAAAAAAAAAAAAAAAAAAAAAAAAAAAAAAAAAAGGGAAAAAAAAAAAAAAGTTTTTGCCGCCTCTTTTTTTTTTCAAAAAAAAAAAAAAAAAAAAAAATAACCCTTTTTGATCTATTTTTTTTCCTACTAATTATTTTTTTTTTTTCTCTGTGTGGATTTTCAATTTGAGAGAAAACACACACTTTATAATATTGGAATAATGATCATGAATTGGAGCTACATTTGAATAGACATTGTTTTTTGTTTGTTTGTTTGTTTGTTTATAAACCATACTGACTATTATCGTTTGTTGTATGTGTCTATCATACAACTATATCCCTTGCTCTCAATCCCTTAATACTCACCAAAGCAAGAGTTTAGCTCTAACAGACTTTTCCTTTCTCTATGTGTCCAGGTAAATGGCAAAGACCTGTCCAGTGCTACTCATGAGCAGGCAGTAGAAGCCTTCCGCACAGCCAAAGAGCCTATCATGGTGCAGGTGTTGCGCAGGACGCCGAGGCCCAAACCAGCAGGACCTGAAGAGGACGCACAGCTGATGGACATCAGTACACAGACAGACATCACCTTCCAGCACATCATGGCCCTCAGCAAGTTGCCTGCCTCAACACCTCCTGTTCTTGATCAGTACATACTACCTGAAGGGTCAGTGGCACCTCTTTTGGCCAATCTGAATGCACAGAGTGGAGCAACTATATTTTTGAGGACCACTCACACAGAATAGTGCTGATTTTAAATGACAGATATTGCATACATGAGTAACTAAATAACTAAGATAATTTGCCCATTGTGATTTGATGCTCTGTAGCAGGGGGGTATTCAAATGAAATTTGTAACAGTCCAGTTACATCACATTATTTGCTTACAAAGGTCTGTATAAGCAACTAACATGACTGAAGGGTGACAACGGTTACCTTTTTAATGCTTAACCGTTTAATAATTAGTTCATGTCTATAAATAAGATGATTTGAAGTGGTTGTTTTTCATCGTTGCGTTTCAGTGCCACAGAGTCAGACAACGCATATCTTTTTGAATTTTCGTTTTTTGAATTTGACACCAGGAGAAGAAACACGTACTTCTCTGTGCACTCATCTTTAAACAAATTAAATAATTTGCGCATCACACCGGAGAGTGTGAATAAAAAGAAAAATGGATGAAAATGCTCCCTTCTCTGACAATGGTTTATCTGGTCTATGGTACAATGAGCTGACTTCAGCTAAATAATTTACATAAATGCATGTGATTTTAAATCATTTGCAACTGTGGATCTATTATTGAAGCTGAACTGGTTAATGTTTAGAAAACGCGAGTCACTGAACTACAACCAATTTTTATTTATTTTTTTAATCTATGTGTTTCGGCTCAGTATTTTCTTTAGTACTTGGTTTGATATGCTGAAAGACTTCAGTCCACTGGTTGTCAACCCCTGCCCTATAGGATTAATTGGTACTTAAAAGTAATTAAAACTAAAAACAGATGGCTCCTCTTATGACTAGACATTTATTTATCCTCGTGAAATTGCATACTTGTGAGCATATTTATAGTTTACAATGTTTGTTCTAGTCTATTTTACTAGTGTTTTTTGTTTTTTGGAATGGTATAAAATGACACTTTCCAGTTTACTTTAATATGACCTATAGAGGAGCAGGGACACGATTTCTTTCAGATGGTCAATTCTGTAGCCATAGCCATATGTAATGGGAGAACCTGAAGTGTCAAGAAACAAAGAAACACTCGGGTTCCAGTCTTTCACTTATTATCATGATCATTAGCACTGGAAACCCTACAGGACATCTGCACAGCTGCGTCTTACTGTAGAAATTGTTCATTTCAGTTTGCATTTTCTCTGGGAGAACTTGTCCCTTCTCTAATCTCTCCATATCACCTTAAAGCTCCATTTCTTTGTCTCATATTAAAGGCACCATTACTTCACCTTCACTATCAGGACTAATACAGTTTAAAATGGTTTCTCAGATCAGTGATATTAAAGAGCTCTCACATATCCAGTGCATGATTGAGGTGGATATTTTGATGTTTTCACTTCATTAACCACCCTTCTTTCTTTTACCCCAGAACATTAACATATCAGTTCATATGGGATTCTAGATGTTAATTACAAGAGCTTTCACTGAAGCATATGTTGGTTTGGCTATACATTAATTCAAAGTAAAGAATGTATGTGTTTTGAAGAATGCATCGATATTTTTGAGATCATGGCCTGGAAGTACTTTTAGGACCTGCAATAAAAGCAGCACCTTGGCCAAAAGCATTTGTAATGAGATGTCATAGAGGAAATATTTTTAGCATAACAAGAGAACTCTAAAACTTTATTTTATGGTTTTATCTTAAGTTTTATGGTGGTGGTATTATTTTCACAGACATTCTCCCGGGCGTGAGTATTTCGACCCGAATGATTACCTAGAGACCATGCCGCAAGATATGGAAAGAGAGGAACTTGAGTATGAGGTAACACACACACACACACCTGACTTAGTCTTTTATTTTGTCTATTTGTTACTTTTACCTCTTCTTCACTTTCACTTTATCTTTCTACCCTCTCTCTCTCTCCCTCTCTCTCCCTCTCATTTTCCTGCTCTAGCTCTTGCCCTAAACATAAATGAAGATGTATTTCTAGTGTGCAGTCACTGTAGTCTAACTGCGCAGCTTAAAGCCTGTCTGTCTCTAGCGAAATAACATTAAGAAGGTTTACTTTGTATGCACTCCTGCAGTAGATCCATCCTATTGACAATCCCAGTCCATTTGATCACTCATCAGCCCAGTCCCATTGAATATGTCACACAAAGAGATTGTTCAATTACAAATATCACTGATTTTGTCTCACTGATTTTGATCAAATATCACTGATCTAGGTCTCCGAACTGAAGTGATTCATGGAACGATTAGAGTCAGATGAGTGGGAGACAGAAACTGTAATGGGGTTGCAGTCAAAATGCAGAGGCAGTAGAAAAATGAAGTGACGTTAGGGTCATCAGTGTATTAATAATGAGGTGAAGTTCACTTCTTTTTTTTTTTTTTTGGACAGATGTTCAGCACACCATTCTGGTTTGACCTTCCTTTCCTGAATTAGTGTTCATAAATCACCATGGGGCCACAGAAACACATGAATGATTAATAGAAAGCCAAAGCAACGCCATCTCACAATCAAATATAAAGTCTTTCCCTAATGTAATGTAATTTAGATGTTTCTGACTGTTCATACCTGTTTTTTATTTCTGTAAAGCTGCTTTGAGACAATGACTATTGTAAAAAGCGCTATAAAAATAAAATTGAATTGAATTGAATAATGACCACTGGTACAAGTCTTGCCTTCAGGTGTAATGTAGGGATTAAAAGAGGGGCACGATGAGGCAGTTTATTGTGGACAAATCTATATTCCTCAGTGGTCCTTTTTTAAATTTGTATTTCCAGACCATTGGACGTACGAATTGGATACGAATTAACATAATTTGCTGCAATGGTATGTACAGATTGTGTTGTCGAATTTAAATTGCTTATGCGTTTCAACTGAATACAAATATAATTAGAATTTGAGCTAAACACTTTTGCGTCATATTAATTACTTGACAGAAAACTATTCAGCAAATCTACAAATCAAGAGAAATCGCTATTCATTTAGGATAAAAGAAATGGCACTATATAAAAGGAGGATTACTTGGCTTGTGTCTATTTTCAATGAACTGCAATGGCTGAGCTGCATTACTGGAGGATTTAGCGCATTCCACGCTCTTTTGCTATTTAGTTGTCATTTTGTTGTTTTCAACGGTCTGTAAGCTTTATCTTTGAATTTTGGCTTTGGGCATCACTAAATGTAAATCTGCTGTGAACTTGGTAATTTATCGAAGATTGGCAGGTATCAACATTTGAGTATGAAGAAAACACATTTTTTAGTTCGTTTTGGCCGTCGAAAATTTAGGCAACTTGACTCAAAGATTGATAAATAAGGCCCATTGCTGACTGGACTCGCATACTTGAATCATGCTGTACTAGTAGATCATGCTAAGAAAAAAAAAGTATGATGGACCACTGGTAGTGTAAAATATGGATGACGAATTTATTTAAGAATAAGGCATTTCATATGAACAAGTGTTTTTAGTGGAAATTGAAGCTGAACTGGAGCGCTGAAGTGCAGGCAGAAGAGATTGAAGGAGATTTGGGTAGTCAGCCGTTCGATCCGCCTCCTCTCTTGGAAATAGTAATCTGTAATTTACAGATTACAGGTGTTGACAGGTGATAAACGAGGCTCGACTCTAGTGCCGTACTGAGCTCTTCATTCATCCTGTCAGCCCTGACTCTGAAACAGAAATGGCTCCAATCCAGTTAAAAGCTTGTGAGACTGATAAGTGGGGCCTTGTCTGTGTTGTTCTGCTGATGTCTATCTGCCTGTTAATGCTGGTAATGTACTATATATGCTAATGCACTATATATAGACACCGTTAAGAACAAGTTTTTGTGTTCTCTGTAGGAAGTGGATTTGTACAGGACAAATATCCAGGACAAGCTGGGCTTGACTGTGTGCTATAGGACTGATGACGAGGATGAAACTGGGATATACGTCAGTGAGGTGGGCACTAACTCTTTTCCATCTCCCTCCGTGATCGTCTGTTTTATATTCAGAGACAGACCATCTAAATTAACAATGGATGCTATTTATATGGTATTTATAAGGATATTATTATTATTATTATTATTATTATTATTATTATTATTGCCCTATATACTTGTATACTTTTTTTATGACTGGAACATTAACTGATGGGATATTTTTCTGTGCCGTTTCAGTATGATCTTGAAATTGTGATGTGTAATAATGATGATGATCATTGCAATAATCCTTATTGTTTTAAATATTCTGCACTGTTATTACATTTTGCAGTCTAGATCATTCGTTCCATTATATGATGAAGTGAACCTTATGTCAGTAATCAAAATTAGAACTTGTATTATAAAGTTGGTTGTTGCTGAAGAATGGCCTGATTTTATTCCCTTTGACAGATTGATCCAAACAGCATTGCTGCAAGAGATGGTCGAATCAGGGAAGGGGACAGAATCATCCAGGTTTGTACTGGGAGGGAGACATACTAGAACTCTGTTTCACACACCAGTGCATCTTGACATTCAGGCTACAGCACAAGTTGCTCATGTGTCTGTTATTCAGATCAATGGTATAGAGGTGCAGAATCGGGAGGAGGCGGTGTCTCTGCTAACAAGTGAAGAGAACCGCAACGTGTGCCTGCTGGTGGCTCGGCCAGAGATACAGGTATATAAGCACTTTCAAACACGTTGTGAAAATAAACAGGGATTTAGTGTAGACTTAATCTGTAAAAAATTTTGTTGCAGCACCTTTAGCTTTGATTACAGCCCACATTCAACGTGGCATTGTTTCGACAACCTTGTGCAATTTGACAACATTAATTTCCATCCAGAGTTGCATTCATTTTTGGTCGAGATCTTGTTTTGAGGACAGGAGAGTCAAACCACGGAGTCTTCTCCAACACACCTCAAAGACTTTCAATGGGGTTAAGGTCAGGACACTGTGGTGGCCAATTCATGTGTTAAAATGAATCCTCATACATTCACACAATTTAAGCCTGATTAATCTTGGCATTGTCATCCTGGAACATGCTTGTGCCATCAGGGAAGATCATAACACTGCCTCAGAGGCTTGTACAGTAGGAACTCTGCATGATGGGTGCATCGCTTCATGCACTTCGGTTCTTACCCTGATGCACCCATCATTTTGGCATAGGGTAAATATGGACTCATCAGACCACATGACCTTTTTCCATTGCTCCACAGTCCAATCACAATCACAGCAAATTGAAGTCATTTTTATCTGATTAGCATCACACTGATTAAGCCTCACAACTGTTTTGTCCTAATCCAGTAAATTATTGCATTGTACATGTGGAAATGCTCTTACTTTCACTATCAAGCATAGCCATGAGTTCTACTGTAGATTTTTTAGTATGTGACTTGACTGAGCATTTTAAAGATCTCTGATTATGATCATTCAAGATTTTCAACATAAATTTTTTCTGACCACGTTTCTTCCTCAAAGAAGACAATTCACCACATAATGCATTGGAAAGTTCTTAACCCAATTCCAGGGATTTTCGCAATTTCCTTAGTTGTTTTCTTTGCTTGATGCAAGCCAACAATTTGCCCCTTCTGAAACATATTAAAAAAATTTCACGACCATAGGATATGTCTTCCAACGTGGTTGCTTAAGAAATGAGAAGCTACATGGTGCATCATGGTGCTACTCAGTGTGATGGCTCAAAGTTTGGTCTTTTCTGACAACAAAAAGGTAAGAAGTTAGTATAGCTTACAATACAATGCTGGAACCATATTTGTTACTCAGCAGCATGTGTTGGAAATGAAGTCCAAATATTTTTAGTGTGCCTGACCTAATATTTGGATTGCAGCTATGTAATAGAATATTCGAAATGAGAGCAGTGGGGAAGGAAAGTGCAGTAACGCAGGACTGAACAAATGATTTGCGACTGGCAATGAAACATTCAGGGCTTGAGTTCTGAAATCCCACCACTAAAAATCCCCATTAACCGTATGACTGTCTTGGTCTAAATGCATTGAAAGCTCTAATCCAAACAAAAAAAAAGAGCTCTAATGCACAGATACTTTTTAAAATCTCTGAAATGTCTTTAATTTTAGGACAAATGTAACCACTCTTTGTTAGGCTTAGACTGACGGCTCTTCCCATATGTCTTCTGGTACAGCTCGACGACGGATGGATGGAAGATGACAGAAATGATTTCCTGGATGATCTGCACATGGACATGCTCGAGCAGCAGCATCATCAGGCCATGCAGTTCACTGCCAGCATGCTCCAACAGGTAAAGCAGTCCGTTAAATATGTAGTCTCCAACACCGTCACAGTCATCAGTCAGTCATGTTGTCGAACAGGCCTGTCACAGCAGATAAGTGTCTTATTATTGCCTCCATGTACCTTTTTTATAAAATTTTTAATGAATACCTATGCGATTGAAGACTGACTAGAAGAATGAGGATTCTTGCCTGGCACAGTTCTGTAAGGAGTATGGGAGAAAGACCACATCTGAGGCGCCACGTTCTTCATATACAGTGCCTTGCGAAAGTATTCGCCCCCCTTTAACTTTTCAAACTTTTGAAACATTTCAGGCTTCAAACATAAAGATATAAAATTTTAATTTTTTGTGAAGAATCACCAACAAGTGGGACACAATTGTGAAGTGGAACGAAATCTATTGGATATTTTAAACTTTTTTAGCAAATAAAAAACTGAAAAGTTGCTTTGAAAAGTGAAAAGTGCAGCAAACTCACTCCAGAAGTTCAGCGAGGATCTCTGAATGATCCAATGTTGTCCTAAATGACTGATGGTGATAAATAGAATCCACCTGTGTGTAATCAAGTCTCTGTATAAATGCACCTGCTCTGTGATAGTCTCAGGGTTCTGTTGAAAGCGCAGAGAGCATCATGAAGACCAAGGAACACACCAGGCAGGTCCGCAATACTGTTGTGGAGAAGTTTAAAGCCGGATTTGGATACAAAAAGATTTCCCAAGCTTTAAACATCCCAAGGAGCACTGTGCAAGCGATCATTTTGAAATGGAAGGAGTATCAGACCACTGCAAATCTACCAAGACCTGGCCGTGCCTCTCAACTTTCAGCTCAGACAAGGAGAAGACTGATCAGAGATGCAGCCAAGAGGCCCATGATCACTCTGGATGAACTGCAGAGAACTACAGCTGAGGTGTGAGAGTCTGTCCATAGGACAACAATCAGTCGTACACTGCACAAATCTGGTCTTTATGGAAGACTGGCAAGAAGAAAGCCATTTCTCAAAGATATCCATAAAAAGTCTCGTCTAAAGTTTGCCACAAGCCACTTGGGAGACACACCAAACATGTGGAAGAAGGTGCTCTGGTCAGATGAAATCAAAATCGAACTTTTTGCCCACAATGCAAAAGGATATGTTTGGCGTAAAAGCAACACAGCTCATCACCCTCAACACACCATCCCCACTGTCAAACATGGTGGTGGCAGCATCATGGTTTGGGCCTGCTTTTCTTCAGCAGGGACAGGGAAGATGGTTAAAATTGAGGGGAAGATGGATGCAGCCAAATACAGGACCATTCTGGATGAAAACCTGTTGGAGTCTGCAAAAGACCTGAAACTGGGATGGAGATTTATCTTCCAACAAGACAATGATCCCAAACATACAGCAAAATCTACAAAGGAATGGTTCACAAATAAACGTATCCAGGTGTTAGAATGGCCAAGTCAAAGTCCAGACCTGAATCCAATCAAGAATCTGTGGAAAGAGCTGAAAACTGCTGTTCACAAACGCTCTCCATCCAACCTCACTGAGCTCGAGCTGTTTTGCAAGGAAGAATGGGCAAGAATTTCAGTCTCTCGATGTGCAAAACTGATAGAGACATGCCCCAAGCGACTTGCAGCTGTAATCGCAGCAAAAGGTGGCTCTACAATGTATTAACGCAAGGGGGCCGAATAATTTTGCACGCCCCACTTTTCATTTTTTTATTAGTTAAAAAAGTTTCAAAAATTCAATGGATTTCGTTCCACTTCACAATTGTGTCCCACTTGTTGGTGATTCTTCACAAAAAATTTTAATTTTATATCTTTATGTTTGAAGCCTTAAATGTGGCAAAAGGTTGAAAAGTTCAAGTGGGCCGAATACTTTCGCAAGGCACTGTAAATCACTCTTAATGTCATTTGTTTAAGGGTGTGTTCTGTACGATTTCTGTGATTTTAATATTTTAAGCCAGAAGGTTTGTGAAAGCAGACAACCTTTTTTTTTTTTTATCTTGGTAGAAGTATTTTGGTGTAAAACATCAGAACATATATTTATTGGTATGTAAATGACATTTGTAGATAACATAACTAATTCAACTGTCAAGTATAACCTAACAATTCCAGGGTCTTACTTCTGGGTGCTTTTTTTTCCTCCCAGAAGAAGCCGGTGGAGGATGGAGGCTTGATTGACACAGGAACACTGCTCTCGCAGCAGCATGAAAAGGACAGTGGCGTGGGCCGCACGGATGAAAGCACCCGCAATGATGAGAGCTCAGAGCAGGAGAACCTCTGCGATGACCAGACCAGTGCATCTACCACATTGGGCAGTCACAGACGTCTGGCATACAGTCAAGACACACTGGGAAGCAGTGACCTTCCCTTCAGCAATGAGTCCTTCATCTCAGCCGACTACACTGATGCAGATTTTCTGGGTGACTTCCCAGCTGATGAGTGTGAGCACTTCAGGGAGCTGTTGGAGCTTAAATGCCAGGTGAGGAGTGGCGGTGGCTTGGGCATAAGCTGGCCTAGCTTTGGCCTAGATGGCGGACAAGGATTTGGTGGTGCAGGAGATGATGATGTGGACAAGGAGCTGGAGCTTCTTAACGCTGAGCTGCGTAACATCGAACTTGAATGCCTGAGCATCGTGCGGGCGCACCGTACACAGCAATTACGTGACCAGCCATGGATGTTGCACAATAGTGGCTTCCGCAACTACAACACAAGTGTGGATGCGCGTCGCCATGAACTGGCTGATATCAGCGAGCTGCCAGAGAAGTCAGACAAGGACAGCTCAAGTGCTTACAATACAGGAGAGAGTTGCCGCAGCACACCACTTACCCTCGAGCTATCACCGGACAACTCTTTGCGCCGAGCTAGTGACGGGTTTGCAGAAGCCAGTGCAGGAGGAACTGTAACCGGTGCCAATACCAGAGTTTTAAGGCCGCTGCTTTCACCTGTCCAAGAGGCTTCTGGCTCAAGCAGGAGCCACACTGCTTCTCCCAAAGAGCCTGATGCTAGCCAACATTCTGAGGCCAAAGAACGCAAGCAGAGTCGCCTCAGCCATCCACATTCACCCTACAAACATGCCCATATCCCAGCACACGCTATAAAAGAATGCAGTTAATTCAGCAAAAAAGAATCAGTGATGGAAGCAGAGGTGGGCGAGGGCAGAGTAGAGTGGAAAGATGAGCATGTGTGGTTAAGATGAAGGAATTTACTACATGGTGCAAGGTCTCCAGATGGGACGCGAGTGTACAACTCGCTACTGTCGGTGACCACAGTGTGAACTGGTGCTCTAGCTGCTGTACATAGGACACTACCGATTGGAGTAAAGTATCCTGCCTCGTTCAATGTGGCAATGTTTGTAAATAAGGAAGTAGTATCTTTGTTTGAAGGGGTTTTGTGATCAGCAGTTAAGAGAAGGTATGATGAGAGTTTCGGAGAATGGACCATTAGGAGAGTAAATGACAAATGATTTTGCATGATACTTTCTATGTCACGCTTAATAATAAAGTAATTATAAAGGAACTGTTTCTTAACATTTGGGCCTTTCTGAAATATTTCTGAGAATAGTTTAAAGACCACATCATAAAACAACCAACGGCAGCATTTTTACTTATGATGCATACATTTTGCTTATTTAATGTAATACAATGTATTTAGCTTCATGGCCAACACAATAACTTGGGAGGATATTGTTACAGTTTTTTTCCAACAATATTGCAACAACATTATTTAAAGGTGCTATTTAAAACAATTGCATTATAAACAGTTTGTTACATTGTGTTACAGTTGTTAAATAGGTCAAGATACCTTAAGGTGCGTACCTCCTGAGAGCAAGTTCTCCATTTGGTAATTTGATCGACTGTAAATCAGTTTGCATTGTAAAGGTACATTGTGTTTTTTTTTGTTTGTTTGTTTGTTTTTGTTTTTCTTTGAACAACATAATGAAGTCCTAGGCACTGCTGAAATAATCAGTTTTAAGTACAGTTCTCATAATATTAGAGAATTCTTGAGACACAAAAGCAGTATTGCAAAAACACCTTTCAAAGTTGTATTCACTTTGTGTGCATCATTCAGCATTTTAATATGATTTATACTGCATATATCTAGCATACCATAAAGGATGTAAATAAATTGGTCTTAAACAAATTCAGTGTCAGGCTCTACCCTTTAAAAAATTCTTTTAGGTGTAAAATACTTTTTTTTTTTTTTGTCTTTTGTATTGGACTCTATGTATCAAAGCAAAATAACACAACCTAGCAAATCCTTAGATACCAACACAATTTTATGTCTTGTAAAATGGGAGAAATAATAAATTATTGTTTTATATTTGAAAGCTTTGTTACATGTTGTGTTATTTGTGTCAGAAGGAATGTTTTATGAGGAGTGTGGGATAAACCTGAACATGACCTAGAGCAGGGGTGCACACACTTTCAGCATGCCAGCTACTTATCTAATGACTAAATCAATTTGATCTACCTACTCTAAAAATGCAAGACATATATTTATTTATAAATACATTGACAATTCTTTATCTGTACAATGTATGCTGGTGTACCTCGAATAACTGCATGAACCCATATTGCACAATACAACTGTGTACATTTTTTGTCATTAGCCTACCTTACTCTGATGACTTGCACTGAATGGAATCAGTCAGGGATGCATAGTCCAGACCGTAGCTGCTGATAGCCAGCCTCAAGCAAACTTCCAAATGATCATCAGTCATGGTGGAACGGTATATGGACTTAATGATCTTCATGTGTGAAAAAGCTGACTCACATAAATAAGTGGAGCTGAATAGTGCAGTTCAAGGAGGTGGCACATTTCCTCATGTTGGGGTACTTTTCCTCTGTGAGTAAGTTCCAGAACTGTATATGAGATCTGGACTTCAGCTCAATGCCGGCTTGTAGTGTCAAAATCTCATCCTCCACTCCAAAAGAGTTCAGGTGAAACAGTGTCCTTCCAAAGTTGCTGGGTCAAATCCTCGGCCATGACTTCACTGCGCCGCATAATTGTGGTTCTTGATAGCTGGAGTGAGCTGCTTCAACGAACGCCTCTTTTACCATCTCTCCATCTCGGAATGACTTCTTGTTCTTAACAGTGAGGTGACTCACCCGGAATGATGCTTCGGTGGCTGCCTTTGCTTTTATAGTTAGCTGTGAGAAAAATGACTGCTGTCCAGACAACTTGGATTTTAGTTCTTTCACCTTTCTTTACTCATTTTTAAACTCTTTCTCAAGTTCAAATGAAATAAATTGGAGGCTAGCTGGGCAACTCGCAAGCTTGCTAGAGTTTTGCAGCACTTGGCGCCGTTGTATGTGCGTTTGTGGCGATGACTGGCTCCCCTGTATTTCAATCAAGTGGCAAATTTTATAGCGAGGACGGATGATGGGCTGACGTCTATTTTTTTTTATGTCATGCGATCTACCCACACTGCCTTTGAGATCGACCGGTAGATCGTGATCGACGTATTGTGCACCCCTGACCTAGAGATTAATATAATTCTATCCATCACCATCTAACTTGTCTTTCAAACATATTTATCATCACTTCGCCCTCAAGCCACTGATCATATTAATCAAGTCAATATTTTTTTGGTATCAAATCAACTAAGTAGCAAAGTTTGGGAACATGGCTGTATGTATTTCCCAGAGAACACTTGTAATGATGCTCAATTTGCACAGGATAACTGATCTCTGTATAAAACATGGGAGCATCTGTACATGTGACATATCAACATGTCACACCAAAAAACATTGGGAAATATAAAACATTCTCGATCTAGGGTTATAATCAACTAGATGAAAGTTACTTGTTTTTCTATCCAAGTAAAACATTTACAAGCAGTAATCATACAAAAGCGTACACTGTGTTGCCAAAAATATGTGGACACCTGACCTTCACAGTCACGACTCAAAGTACAGACTGAAGCAAGTGCAGATTCTTAAACATTTAGTAACAAACAAACAAACATACGAAACACTCTACAACAACTAAACTGAGGCAAAGACAAAACACGGCAGCATAGACAAAGGTAAAGTGAGACGATAACTTGAGACAGAGTGCGCATTGCAACCTTTGACTATATACAATATAGTGGCAGTTGTGGCGCAGTTGGTAGAGCGGATTGTCCACTAATCGTAGGGCACATTAACCATTTACCATTTACAATATATTCAACCACCAGCAAAGTGGTTGGTTGTTTAAAGGTCATACAGTTGCAATCAAAATTATTCAACCCCCCCATTGCAAATTAGGCTTAATGTAAAAATGTTCAGACTTTCAGCTATTTGCAGTGAACAAATCAAACAAAGGCAATTGAAATAGTGCAACGCAACGAATACTTCGAGTGGTTTCCTAAAATTCAACTGAAAATGAAACTTATAATGACTTCTCCAGTCTCGAAATTATTCATCCCCTGAGAATCCCTTAAAACAGCGCAAATATGCAAAACAGGTGTTGTCTCAAGCAACTAATCAAGGGCTTCATTGTACCAATATCGGGTTCTTCCCTTCAGGCTAGCTTTATCCCTTCGCACCTTCATAAAGTGCATGGATGCCATTTTGGCTCAATTGCGACTCCATTGCTTTGATATACCAAACTACCTGGACAACTGGTTAATTCTAGTGCGATTCACCATCGAGATGTAGTGTTCACCCACGTGAAGAGCTTGGGCCTCAGGTTGCACCTCAAGGTAAGTATGCTTTCTCCAGTGCACGGGACAACTCTTTTATATGGGATTCTATTATGATGAGGGTTTTTCTATCCCCAACATGCATAGGGTCAATCCTATCAGCATTGAGCAAGATCAACCTGGATCTGGGCATCAACTCCAGTCTCTACGAGAGATTACAGGATTAAATGTGTAACCCAGACATTTTCATTTCTGAAACAATTTAGCATGAGATATACACAAAAACAAGAAATGGGCATACTTTTTCGCAGCACTGTACCTAAAAAGCTTCCAAATACAATGAGAGCAAGTTTGCCTAAGATTAATTCTGAAGGTGCATAAACAGTCTTGCATGTGAACAACACAAATCCATGTGCAAACATGGGTGAGTGTGGGTGTTTACCTGAAAGCTCACAAAGATTTTCTGCTCAAGCATTAAACAGTTGTGCTCTTGAGTTAAGTAAAATAACACCATAGACTAAAAAAGGGCCTAATCAGCCCTTAGAGGATTTCAGTTTGTGTGTGTGTGTGGGTGTGTGATTGTTGAGGCCAAAGCTGTTTGATTTTTTTCCTAAGTTTTTTGTGGAGTTATTTGTGCTTTTTATGTTGAAAACTACTTGAATTGGTGAAACTGCAATTGCATGATATTGTTTTGCAGCCTTTCACTGTGATGTGTTTTGGTAAATGAGACCTTTTAGCTGTACTCATGTTTGACGCACATGACTTGAAGGAAGCTTAGACTAAATGCATGTTGTGATGTCACATGACACATCTTGGTGAAAATCTATGGAAAATCTAGTTTTTGGTGTGTGTGAACTCGTGCGAATATTGTGGAGTTTGATTTTGTGCTCATTTCTGTGAACGCAAAATCGCAAAAAGAGTTCACCAAATCTTCTTTTTAGGCCAATTCAAAATGACATGTAATTCATGGTTTTTTAGTAATATTGCACAAATTTAAATTTCTGATCGTCCTGCTTTAGAGCGTTTCAGTCAGCTGGCATGTACATTTGGATGGATCAGAGGAATAGTTATGTTAAAAGTAGGTAGATTCAGTCTCACCCTCTTCTGCATCAACCCCCAGGGTTGATGCAGACAACTGTGTGTGATTTATTTCCCCAGAGAATGATTCTCTCTCACACACACACACACACACACACACACACACAGAAAGGGGCACACACATTATTTAATAGGAGATAACAATATGCCATGCAAGCTAAACAAAGAGCCGCTTGCATTCAATTACAAAATGGCTCGTTCTCTTGATGCAGACTGAGATTACTAAATCTCTCTCTGCAGTTTGTCACCCCTGCCGTGGTTTCATATTGGTATTGAATTAAACCAGGCAGTCCGGAAAGGCCATCCTCATTTCGTTTGTTTAAATGCCACACCAGGAGAATGCAAGAGTGAAGCAGCTGTTGACTGATAAGGCCAGTGCTTGGGTTTCAAGGCTCGTTCTCAGCCTTTCCTTAGGAGACAAGGTTAAGGGCCTGTTTTCACTGAGAAAATGCAGGAGGTTTTTATAAATATGCCATGTATTCTTTGTATTATACATGCCTGTTCTCCCGTGGCAATAACATTAAGAGTAAAAAAAACGTTACGTTTAAAAGTTCATAGGCCTAAATGATTTTAAATGATAAAACACTTCATTCAGTTGTTGTGTATGACCAGTATTTTTAGCAGACACTCTAACTGGACCTTATTTATTTATTTATTTATTTAAAGAATTCTTGATTTTTTTTTTCTCTCTATTCAAATCAGTCCATGTGGTACCAACACCCATGCCATGATCAAAGTCACAGAGATCACACTTTTTCTTCATTCTGATGTTTAATGTGAACATAACTGAAGCTCTTGTCTGGATTTTTATTTTATTTTTGCATTTGCGCTGCTGCCACATGGTTGGATGATAAGATAACTGCATGAATGTGCAGGTGTACTGGTGTTCGTAATAAAGTGAGCAGTGAAGTATTAACCCTGTGATCCTGGATTTATGGGACTCTGCACATTGGGTTTTTCTATTAACCTGCTCACAAGCAGCTTCTTGTATCATTTAGATAATACCCTGCAGCTTTTAATTTTTTAACCGGTTTGCACACATCCAGGGTCTTCTATCAAAACAATGTGACCCAGGCTGAATTCGTTATTGTCGACATATTAATATTAAGCTCAAGGTGAGCACAAGAAGTAGTCAAGCCTGTGGTGCTTGTATAAGCTGATGTCATTGGGAAAATTAAGTGTAAAAAATAATTAATGGTTCCCGATGAAGCTTCACTGCAGCTGATAACTCATCTCTTAATACTCTTGACTCATGACCATAGAGGACATGCTTCTGATTTTTTTTTTATTATTGCTCCACATTAAGTGCCTGAATAGATACTATCACAGCTATTTTTTCAAACATAAATGAAATCAATATGTTGCTACATGATAATATCTATATAATGTTCACCATTCTGCAAGTCTAATTACTTTCTCAGCAGACACAACAGTGCTGGACCACAGTGTATTCTGTGTTGTGTTCAAAATCCAATGCTGACAGAGAGCCACTACTGGGCCCTTGACTAAGACACTTAACCCTCAACTGCTCAGCTAAAGCATTTGGAAAATGAGTAAATATAACTGAATGATGTACAACAGAAAAAATGTCTTTTTGTTTTTTTAGATAATTGTACATCAGTGGCTGTATGAATATTCAGTGCATCTGGAAAGTATTCACAGCGCTTCACTTTTTCCACATTTTGTTATGTTACAGCCTCATTCCAAAATGGATTCAATTCATTATTTTTCTCAATATTCTACAAACAATACTCCATAATGACAACGTGAAAGAAGTTTGTTTGAAATCTTTGCAAATTTATTTAAAAAAAAAAAAAAAAGCACATGTACATAAGTATTCACAGCCTTTCATATTACACTCAAATATATTATATATCCGGGAACCGTCACCTTATCGTGGTGGAGAGGCTTGTGTGTCCCTATGAACCTGAGGGCTGTGTTGTCTGGAGCCTTGTGCTCCTGGTAGGGTCTCTCAAGGCAAAGTGGTCTCAGGGGAGGGGCCAGACAAAGAACCCCTCATGAAGAAAATAAAGAGAGGAGGAGTTACCCTGCCCAGAGGAAACCCGGGGCCCCCGTATAGGAGCCAGGCCCAGAGGGAGGGCCCGACTGCGAGCGCCTGGTGGCTGGGTTTGCCACGGAGCCCAGCCGGGCCGGGCAAAGCCCGAAAAAGCAACGTGACACCCCCCTCTCCATCCTATGGGCCCACCACTCATGGGGTGAACCGTGGGGGTCAGGTGCGCTGTTACATGGGTGGCAGTGAAGGTCAGAGGCCTCGACGGACCAGACTTAGGCGGCAGAGGCTGGCTCTGGGGACGTGGAACGTCACCTCTCTGTGAGGGAAGGAACTGGAACTTGTGCGGGAGGTGGAGCGCTACTGGCTAGATCTGGTGGGGCTTACATCTACGCACAGTCTCGTGTCTGGAACTGTACTCCTGGATAGGAGATGGACTCTCTTCTACTCTGGAGTTGACCATGGTGCGAGACGCCGGACGGGTGTGGGGATACTCACAAGTCCCCGGCTGAGCACCGTTACATTGGAGTTTACACCGGTGGACGAGAGGGTCACCTCCTTACGCCTAAGGGTTGTTGGGGGGAAAACTCTGACTGTTGTATGTGCATTTGCACCGAACACCAGTTCGGAGTACTCGGCCTTCTTGGAGACCCTGAATAGAGTCCTGTATGGGGACTCCATAGTTCTGCTGGGGGACTTCAACGCGCATGTGGGCAATGATGGAGATACCTGGAGAGGCGTGATTGGGAGGAACGGCCTCCCTGATCTAAACCCAAGCGGGCATTTGTTATTGGACTTCTGTGCTAGTCATGGACTGTCTATAACAAATACCATGTTCGAACATAAGGAGGCTCATAAGTGTACCAGAGCACCCTAGGCCGAAGGTCTATGATCGATTTTGTAATCGTATCATCTGATATGAGGCCGCATGTTCTGGACACTCGGGTGAAGAGAGCGGCTGAGCTGTCAACTGATCACCATCTGGTGGTGAGATGGATCAAGGGGTGGGGCAAGACTCTGGACAGACCTGGAAAGCCCAAACGGGTAGTGCGGGTGAACTGGGATCGGGAACGTCTGGAGGAGGCCCCTGTCTGTGAGATCTTCAACTCACACCTCCAGCGAAATTTTTCTGACATCCCTGTGGAGGTTGGGGGCATTGAACCCGACTGGGCAATGTTCAAAGCTTCCATTGCGGGAGCTGCGGTGGAGAGCTGTGGTCTCTCATTCTTAGGGGCCTCAAGGGGCGGTAACCCTCGAACACCATGGTGGACACCGATGGTCAGGGAAGCCGTTCGACTGAAGAAGGAGGCCTTCCTGGATGTGTTATCCCGGGGGACTCTGGAGGCAGTTGCAAGGTACTGACAGGCCAGACGGGCTGCAGCTTCTGCCGTGGAAGAAGCAAAGCAGTGGGTGTGGGAGAAGTTTGGAGAGGACATGGAGAAGGATTTTCGGTCGGCACCAAGGTGTTTCTGGAAAATCATCCTCCACCTCAAGAAGGAGAAACGGGGAGCCATCCAAGCTGTGTACAGTAAGGAGGGGACACTGTTGACTTTAACTGAGGAAGTAATTGCACGGTGGAAGGAACACATTGAGGAACTCCTGAATCCGACTAACACACCCTCTATGGTAGTGGCAGAGGTGGAGGCTGATGGGGGATCATCGCCAATTTCCGTGGTGGAGGTTGCTGAGGTGGTCAGTCAACTATACAGTGGCAAAGCCCCGGGGATTGATGAGATCCGTCCAGAAATGCTGAAAGCTCTGGGTGTGGAGGGAATGTCTTAGATGACACGCCTCTTTAACATTGCGTGGAAGTCGGGGACAGGTAAAGTCTACTCCAAGGTGCTTGAATGGAGGGTTCAGACGATCATCGAACCTCGGATTGAGGAGGAACAATGCGGATTCCGTCCTGGTCGTGGAACAACGGACCAGCTGTTTACTCTCACAAGGATCTTGGAGGGGGCCTGGGAGTATTCCCATCCAGTCTACATGTGTTTTGTGGATCTGGAGAAGGTGTATGATCGTGTCCCCAGGGGTGAAGGGTTTCCTTCTTAGGGCTATCCAATCACTGTACTCCCAAAGCGAGAGTTGTGTCCGTATGCTCGGTAAGAAGTCAGACTTGTTCCAGGTGGGGGTTGGTCTCCGCCAGGGCTGTGCTTTGTCACCAGTCCTGTTTGTGATATTCATGGACAGGATATCGAGGCGTAGTTGTGGTGGGGAGGGGTTGCGGTTTGGTGACCTGAGGATCTCATCGCTGCTTTTTGCGGATAATGTGGTCCTAATGGCATCATCGGTCCATGACCTCCAGCACTTACTGGATCGGTTTGCAGCCGAGTGCGAAGTAGCTGGGATGAGGAATAGCACCTCCAAATCTGAGGCCATGGCTCTTAGCAGGAAACCGATGGAGTGCCTACTCCGGGTAGGGAATGAGAACATAATCCAAGTGAAGGAGTTCAAGTACCTCGGGTCTTGTTCAGGAGTGAGGGGACATTGGAGCGGGAGATTATCCGGAGAATCGGAGCAGCGGGAGCGGTATTAAAATTGTTTCACCGCACCGTTGTGACAAAAAGAGAGTTGAGTCAGAAGGCACCTTAACCTCTCCCTTAGAGATCGGGTGAGAAGCTCGGCTATCCGAGAGGAACTCAGAGTAGAGCCGCTGCTCCTTTGCGTTGAAAGGAGCCAGTTGAGGTGGTTCGGGCACCTGGTAAGGATGCCCCCTGGGCGCCTCCCTAGGGAGGTGTTCCAGGCACGTCCAGCTGGGAGAAGACCTCGGGGAAGACCCAAGACTAGGTGGAGAGATTATATTTCCACACTGGCCTGGGAACGCCTCGGGATCCCCCAGTCAGAGCTGGTTAATGTGGCTCAGGAAAGGGAAGTTTGGGGTCTCTTGCTGGAGCTGCTTCCCCCGCGACCCAATTACGGATAAGCGGTTGAAGATGGATGAATGGATGGATATAGTATATTGCACTCCTGTTTCCACTGATCATCCTTTAGATGTTTCTACAACTTGATTGGAGTTCACCTGTGGTAAATTCAGTTGATTGGACATGATTTGAAAAGACACACACCTGTCTATATAAGGTCTCACAGTTAACAATGCATGTCAGAGCACAAACCAAGCCATGAAGTCCAAGATATTGTCTATAGACCTCCAAGACAGGATTGTATGGAGGTACAGAACTGGGGAAGGATACAGAAACATTTCTGCAGCATTGAAGGTCCCAGTGAGCACAGTCGCCTCCATCATCCATGCTACACTACAGTATGTGGGGTTAGTTCCCTGACTGGGAATCGAACCCTGGCCGCGCCTGTCGCGTGGTAGTCACTATTCTACATGGGAGCCATGGCTCTGACCGTAGTGCCACCTCTAATTTAAAACACATGTTGAATCATGGGGTTCAACGTATTACTAAAAGTTAATTTTCTGCACTCACATTTACTCATGCACTAACAAACTTGTGTGGAAATCTTGTTACAATGAGCAATGAACTTGGTGAAAGGTCTCAAGACATTGCAATAATAGAAAAATAATAGACACTAGTGAAACTATTTAAATTTAAATTTTATTTTTGAATTTTTTTATTTTTAAATATTTTGTGCTGTCATTATGAGCAAAAATTTCTGGAACACTTGTTTGTGTTTTTTGTTTTGTTTTTTTATAAAGTCCAGTGTAATCATTGTTATGGTGAAGACATGATTATTTAACATTTATAGAAGGTGTTTCCAGTTTCAGGGCTTTGTAATAATCAGAACTTAACCTGTTCCTTTTAGTTATCACCCTGGGAAAATCTAAGGACAGAGATAGTGAGGGTACAATTGTTTAGAGCTGCTGTCATATGATAAAGGGCACTAACTTGTTTCATGGATGGAGGTTCCACAACATTCAATGTATATATATATATATATATATGTATGTATGTATAATGTATAATGTATAAAACAGTATGATGTAATTTTTAATAAATAAAATCATAATTTTACTAATTGGCAAATTGTAGTTGTATAATAGTAATCAAACACGTTGTGACACACTTATAGAAAAATAATCAACTTTGTTCATAATCAAAGTGGTAATGGTAACTCTAGTAGCTTTGTGTTGGGTTACCTCACACCACTCCTTCATTGATTATCTTCCTATAACAGCACACCCTGTGCTTTGTTCCACACTTATTATGCAGAATATAAATGTAATCCTGACCTTTTTGAGTGAAAGAGATCAGTACTCTGAATGTTCTGTAGCATATGGCTTTAACATTTCTTCCAACACTGATTATAGTTGCCAAAAAAAAAGCTAGTCAGATAGTACAATTACATTCAAAATGTTGTTGTTGTTTTTTTCTATGAAGAAAAAGAAGAATGTGTATAATCAGGCAGAGACATGATTTGGATGGTGGCATACATATTCATGAGTATTCATTATTCCTTTGGCTCAAGCATTAAGTTATTCAGTAAACCAGAATGTTTCTTGCTGAGCTGCATGTTAGAGAATATATCTGTAATACTGCTAGACCATGAGCCCATCAAAAATGACTGTTTATTCAGAGAAACAGCTGTACAGTTAAATTTGGTTATCACATTAATCACATACATGTTCTTGTAGTTGTAGTTAAAGTCCCCATGAAAAGAAATAGTAGTTTTGTGGCTTTTAGTATGAATGTGTTAGCTTTAAGGTTATCTATAAGCTAATGTGCTCAAATGATAATTCACATTTAGAAGATATGCATCCATCCATTTTCTGTACTGGTTATACATACAGGGTGGCAGGGAGCCAGGGCACTCGGGGGGCACCTTGGATGATGTCCCGACCCATTGTAGGGCACAATCGCACACACACACTCACACACCCATTTACACACTACGGACAGTGAGTTGCCAATTAGCCTACAATGCATGTCTTTGGACTGGGGGAGGAAACCGGAACCCAGAGGAAACCGCTGAAACACGGGGTGAAAATGTAAACTCAGTGCACACAGGACGGAGGCAGGAATTGAACCCCCAACCCTGGAGGCGGGAGGCAAATAGATTCAAAATGTACAGACTCTCTCTACCACCAATAGGATCAACAATTTCGATGAATTTTCATTCTGCACTTCAGCTTCTCATCAGATTTTATGTTTTATCAAATATTTTCTAGAAACTGAACTACCCTGTCGCCAAAATTATCATTATAATTATAGACTGGCTATTTTAAAAGGCGTGGGGAGCCACTCAAAATGTCCCACCCTGACTTCCTGCTTCAATGGAAATTACGTCAATACATCAAATAATGCTGCACGTTTCAAGGCACTTCACAGGGACTTTAATATATTGAATAAGTAACCTGCATTACAAAAACGTGTTTTTCAAAAATGCAAGAAACAACAATGTACTGAAATATGTGACTTGCTTTCATTTAACAACATAAAATCATACTTCCAACCTGTTAGTTTCAGTTTGTGTCTTTATTCGGTTTAAAACTCAGCTTCTCAGCTCTCTATCACTTTGTATCAATGAATTCCGAAAGGTAACACATCGATATACTTTATGAGGTATTTTATTAGGGTTTTTATGTACGTTTGTGTGTGCGTGTGTGTAGGCCTGTAGTGAAACACAAATCATCTTAAAATGGAGAACAGCAATAACTGCAGGCTCATTTTACTGAGCACTTTTAACTATTTGAGTAAGTGCTCAACACATGAATGGCCATGTCCTTGAATATGAAGTGCTTCCTACATTTGAAGAGAAGAAGTGTAGAGAATCACAAACGGAATTGATAGTTCTGCTTTCAGAAACATTCTGAATTAGAATCTTCTGTATTTGGATAATATTTGTTTCCTTCTTTTCAACTGCTTTCAAAATTCATTTGCTCTTTTTTCCCCCATTTTTCAGGCACAACTCTCATTTATTTTTCAAGGCTTTAAAATGGAATGCTTAAGAATTATTAAGCTTTGTTTTCTTTATAATGGACATCTCTGATATTGTATTTTAGTAGACCTTGGGAAAGAACTCTATAAAACATTTTGCAGCAGCATGTACCACTTAGTTGTTATTGTGTCTTCCAAGGAGCGAAATCAAGCATTTATGAGAAAACTCAGGAAAATATCGTCTTGGTTTTTTGAAGACTGTTTAAAATGTACAACTTGTAAAAATTGTTTATTTCAGATAGTGCTCTGTTGTCCTTTAAAGGTCAGGGGAATACAGGATAGTACAAAAAAAAGCACAGCTGCCGCTTCAAACAAAGAACATGCATAATATAGTTGAATTTAATAGCAGCTGTCTACATCAGTGAAAACCTACAATCTGCGATGCTTAGTTCAATAATGTAAAATAAAGTTATATTTTTAATTATCCTGTCATAATCAATGAGTAGTGCGTTTTGTATATGACCAGCATGATATGAGAAATCAGTGGAACTGTCAACCAAAGCAGTGTATATGTTACTGGTGGACAGTAATGATTTGGGCTCTGTAGGTGGAACAGCTGAGTGAGATTTTAAAAAAAATAAATAAATAAAAAGACATTTGGCATGTTGGTCCAGTTGAGAAGAACTTTTTTATGCTCATCAGCTCTTCAGAAGGAACACATTGCTAAAGAGCAGAAACCAGTGAGTACATGGTAAAGAAGTGTATGAGAAAATAAAAGCTAGAATGCAAGTATGAAAGGACAGAAATTAAACTCTCATACAGTAAATGATGATAAAATATACATGCATGGTCAGCATGTATATAATGCATGACACGGCCGATGGAGCAAATAGATTTAAGGGCTTTTCTCTAGGGCCCATTTTTGGAAGCTTGGCAGTGCTGGAGCTCAAATGCCCAACTTTTGACCAAATAATCCAGAGTCTTAATCACCAAATTACCAATTACAAATAAGTATATTACTTCGCTTTGAGTTCTCTGGATTCCTCCTGTAAAACATGGCATTAATTGATTGGTTATACGACATTTCCCCAACGTGTGAATGAGTATGTGAATGTGTGTGCATGGTGCCCTGTAGTGGCCTGGCGTCTCTAAGGTTACAAAAGAGGAATGAATGAATGAATGTACATCTGGGGAACCAGTTCATCCCTGGTCCACCATTATCCAGAGACACAAACGTAACTTGGGGTTGATCTCTTCATCTAAAGCACTTCACAATTTCCAGTCCTCATGCAGAATCTTTAAAGTGGTATTTGAACTGTTACAGAAGAGCAGTGCTGGGGCCAGGTTCTACCTTTTTTCTAATATTAACGTGCATGAGTCCCACTTAGAACTTCTCATGTACAGTAGGCCAGCATTAATAATTATTTGACAAACTTTACTAAATATCATGCCAGTTTATTCAAAATAATGATAACAGGAGGTTGTCAATTCCTAATTTCTAATAAATCTTCACATTGAGGCTGATCAGTGCTCTTCAGAGTGTGAAGATGATGGTGTGACAGGTGACTACTTATAATAACAGTGAATTAAAACTAATAAGAACATTATTTAGCACTGTATTATAAGATTGGTTTGAGAGGTCAAGTTTGCTACTAAATATGCATTTTAATCGAGGTCACCTCAAGTGTGACAATATTTGTGTCAGTTGTGCTGTACCAAGGCTGTGTTAGGTGGGAATTGAACCCAGGTCTCTCATGTACAGAGTAACTGAGTTTACAGGCAGAACTACAGACATCAATCATGAATTAAACAGACAGGTTGCATCAGCCAAGATAGGCAAAGGACTGAACAATGAGGTATAGTCCAAGGGTGATTAAATAGGAAAAAACCAAGGGGTAACAAATCATGCTTAATAAGTGGCACAGTTGAGCATGAGTCTGGAGAGAGGCGCCCCCTGCCAACCAGGAGTGGCATCACAGTCCAGTGAGGAGTTCTTCCATGTGCAATAACAAAGTTAATTTGGATATTAATATGGACAATAACGCATTCCCTTGTTGTATTATGAATTCTGCAATAAATATGATTGATTTCATACTGACTTTCGGAAGACATCTCTCTATAGTTAAGCATGGAAGAAAATAAATAACACTGTCTTCATGCAAATCAAGTCACTGCTGTGAAAGCCCAGGGATAAATTGAAATCACAGAAGGCTTTTAACTTGAGAATGGTCCACTAACATAAATTATCTTCACTAGCTGTTTGACCCTTGAGCTGTGCATGGACTTGTCGTTTCATGTTGTTTTATGACTTTGCAGTGAAATTAACTAGCAATAGTATGCCATCAAATCAAGCATGATTATCCACATGTGCTTCTAAAGTAAGACACTGAAAATGTACTAGATTTCATGAGCTTAAATTGTCATTTCAGTGCCACAATCTATATTATAATATTGTTGCTGCTGTAGAGATGAAAGGACCTCTGGTTTCTTTTTATATTAATTACTTTATTATTGTATTGTACAGTCCATTTATGCATGTTTGGACTGTTTATATTTTAGGCCAAAGTATTTGTTCTCTCCTGCAATGCCTGCAATTTATCAGTGTTATGTTTGGTAGGCATAATGGTTCAGTTGCCACTAAAAGTGACTATGATAAGTCTATTTTGCATTGATTATGTTTGAAACTGTCAGCTACTTTGGTTCAATATCTAGTTTTTTGTAACATCCTAAGGATTGGCTGGTTGTTAATCCCTTAATGGTCCTTCAGTTGTCTCTCTGAGGGAGCTCTTAAAGTATTTCTCTGCAGGAAAGGGTTCCAACTAGAACCCTTCTTGCAAGTTAAGTATGTTTATCCAAGGGTACAATTATCTAATGAACCCTTAAATAAATTTTGAAGAACCAGTAAGGTAGTCTTTAAATGCCTCTAACAGAATAAAATATTACACTGGATCTCCTATCAGTGTAGTACCAAGGGCAACCAGCCAGTGTCAAATGCCAAGGCTGTCATCCAAGGCTTGTAAACACACCATACCACTACACTGAGCAACGTAAATCCCAACCAAGCACTCATGGAATTTGGTTTTAAAAGGAAGAAAAACATGTCCATGCCGAGACAAAGCAAGTTATACTGCTTTGTCATGGACGTTGAATGGTCTTTCAGGAATGCAACAATGCTTTGTCTAACATTTTTGTTACGTTTATTGCCGTCCTTGTCTTTGGTTAGTGTCAAAGTGTAGGAGATGTACAGCTTTTCTTTGAGTACACCAGTAAAGACAGGATTCAAATGGTAATCTCAGAGTTCACACATGGGCTATAATACATTGCAGTGGAATTTTAATTCTCAATTAGGTGGGGTTTTTTTTAGTAACTTCTAGTTACTGTTCTTAAATTGTATTTTGTCCATTTATAATGTTTAAAGACAGTTGTTTAAACCAAAAGTGTAAGGCAGTTTGAAATTAGATGAAACCTTGCTTCAAGCTTATGTATAATGTATTTATGCAGCATTAGGTAAATAGCAATTGAAAAGGATTTTAGTAATGGCATGCTGTCTTAAACAACTCTGTTAGAAAAGCCAGGACAGTTCATATTGTTTATGGCCACATCATATTTCACATGACGTAAATGCTATAATGTCTATGATCATTTATCATTCTCTGATAGTTGCATAATTTGGACACATTCCTAAAGGAATAAATAGTTCAACAGTTTAAATGTGGGCTTGCTTGTATAATGTATATTAATCCGAATTATTTGATCTTTATGGTTCCTCTGGGTGCAGCAAGTCAGCCAGGTCTCAATGAAAAATTACCTTGCACAATGTGTTTTTTTTCTTTAAGAATTTAATTTTCAAAAAATAAATAAATAAATGATCAGATTATGCTCGAATATATGAGTCATATACTGCCCCAGAACACCCAAGACACCTTTGAGTACTTTTTTCTTCTTGCCATTATTTCAGCTTTGGCATAAATTCACTGAATGGAATTTCCTGGAAGTCATTCTAGAGATCCATGCAGTTTATAGACGTATGCCTAGCCTTACGCATGGTTTTACTGAAGAGTTTGTGACAAAACTAACAGACAAATGCTAGTCTGGCAGCTCTCCGCAGTATTGTGGGGAATATCGTTACAAATTTCTTTGGATTAAAGCATTCTATTCCTCTATAAGTCACAGCCCAGCAATTTCAACCTGTAAGAATAGACCTAACTGCCAATGTATTATCTTTAAGTCGTAGTTGCTAATGGAGTTGCAATCAATGGAAGGGGAATTTCCCCTCTGACTTTCTGGTTGCATGTATAATTGAATAAACAAATGCCACTAATCAGGTCTTATTCTATATGAATGTATATGATTCACTTTCAAAAATGGGCAGAAGTTGAAAAATCTCTTCAGCAAATCCTGTAAAGGTTTTCCTGATGCATAAAGGAAATCGATCCATGTGCAGCAGCAGCAGTACATTTATTGAGCATTAAATATCCTAATGCCTCTCTTGGGAAATGATGCCATGCTGAAGGGCAAGACTTAGAGCTTGACACAAGGTTTTAAGGAAAAGTTTAGAAGTCAAATCTAGTACTAAATCTATCCAGAATCAATCCAAAGACTGTATTAAGAGGTCGTGAATATACTTCTACCTGTCAAGGCCATCACTGCATTACATTCACTGTTACGATGTAGATACAATTTCATACAGCTGCGATAGTGGAATTTGTATCATAGTCAGTGTGTAATGTCATAATGTTTTATTAAGAGAGTTTGTCATTGGATACACAGAGCTAAAGGGCTCTGCAACACAGCAATAATCAAGGTTGGACTATTACCAAAGTTGTCATTCAAGTCAAGTCCACTAGTGTTGTTACAAGCTGAATCATTCAGCTCAATCATTCACTCTGTCAAGCACCAGCTCAGTGTGGGGAAGAGTTTAAGCTTTCATTAGATTACACTGACGGTAGAACTGGTCAACTTGGTAGGTTTGTACAATTCTCGTTTTTAGCATGAACAATGCAGGCGCACAGAGAAATCTCTCGGGTTTTTTTTTAAAGTTTGTTATGATGCATAGTGTGCACACCTTCTGCTACTGGTGATAGAAAAAAATGCCCACGGTGGCCCTTTATTAGTCATCCATTTACACTTTTAACTGCCAGTGGCAAAGAGCATCAAGCCTTCGATAAAATGGCTGCTAAAAGCTTTGTCACTAAAGCAGGTCCATCACTGCTATTAACTTGAGAGGCTGGGGGACATCTATAAAGACAGTCGCCTTCAAAGGAGTCAATTATAGCACTTCATTAGACTGTAATACTTCAGTGGAAGCCACAGACTCCCAACCTCAATAATGGTGTCATTTACTTTACATAGGAGCCACTCATTTTCCACACCACAATTTGTATGTGTATTTGGACTGGAAAGACTTCTAGGGGTAACATTCTATATAACTGTATTTTACATTGTGTTCATTTCCTATGCCGTTCATAAGCCTTAGCATTTTTGTAGACTGTTGCACTTCATTGAAAAAAATGTTTTTTGTTCTTTTTTTGAAAATGGTATATACTGTACTGATAAATGCCATATGAAGTTAATATGACTAATGCACACCTGCTTTTATATTTCTACATTTCTAACTTCACTCCATCATCCCTGACCCCACTGGCGACAACAGTGAAACAGCTGACCAATCAGTGGTCAACATTTTTTAAATGAAAATGATGTTCATCGTTTGGAGACATAACATTGATTCAATTCAAGATTCAAGATTTTTATTTGTCATGTACACAATTATATACAGTATATAACTTGTGAATTGAAAACCTGCCCATTAAATACTAAAATAGAATGTAAAAAATCAGAAATGAATAAGAAATAAGAATTAAAAAGAAAATATTAAATATATGTACAAGAATGTGCAAAAAGTGGTGTACAAAATAACCAGGAAATGTGCAAAAAATGGATGAACAAGATATTTAGTATTCGTGCAGTAACAACACAAAGTGCAAAGTATGGTGTGCAGAGTGTCAGTGGAGTGCAGAGTAATTATAGAGTCCTAAGGGATCTGTATGGAGGACATGTCTCTGTCAAGGAGTCTGATGACCTGAGGAAAGAAGCTCCTACTGAGCCTCTCAGTTGTAGCCATCAGACAACGGAAGCATTTGCCTGATTGGAGCAATGATTGCATATCTGTTATTAGCTCCTGTTAACTAATGATAGTGAATACTTAATGCTAGCTTACTACATAGACAGACGGGGGTAGTCACATCACATGTCATTTTTTGGGCAATGCAGACTATGACTTGCCCATACCCTAGTTTGACCACCCAAATAAAGACATTGGATCTAACCTGGCCACCCTTATTGTAAAATGTCTACTGTAACTGTAAAATGTCTACTGCCCCGCATAAAATTCCAGTTGAGATTATTAAAGGGTGAATAAAAAAGAAAAAAAGAAAAGGAAAAAGTCAGCGAGCACTCCAATTTGAGCTTATTCGCATTTCAGAGATCATTACACAGAAACTTTCATCATCACAGAAAAATGTATTCATTCACAGAAAATTTATTCATTGGGAGTAAATTCAAGAGCAATTGCAAGCAGATATTAAGGATCTAGCAGGTTAATCAATCTCTCTCTCTCTCTCTCTCTCTCTCTCTCTCTCTGTCTCTCTTTCTCTAGAAATTTAATATTAATTGCATCGTTCACTGTCTTTAGGGGTGTCAGCTATTTTTCTTTGGATGTGACGGTTTTCTGGGGAATAAGTTGGAAAATAAAGCTGCAGATCAGCGAGTATGCGCTTGAATTACAGTTCTGGGCCTGTGTTAATGTGTTTGTGTATTTCAGTTGCTTTAATAAGGAATAATTATTCTTTTTAAATGGTTGGAGTGTGTAGTAAATTCCAGTTTCCATTATTCTTATTGCATTAACAAAGAAAGTGTTTTGTAGATGTGCAATTGACTGGGATTGTTGTCTTTTGCTGTAGGACAGTTGTGAAAAGCACTTACAAAGACACAGTGCAATGGACAGCAAAATGGGACATTGCAAGCAGTTTGATGCAAATTCCCATTTCCTAACTACTGTGTGCACAACCGGAGTCAAGGAAAATGGGTTTGGCAGACTGCGTTCAATATGTTCCATCACCTGTTTCTGCAGAAAAGACAGATGGTGAAACACAGGTGTCAGCTAAATATGCAATATGAAGGCTATAATTTCCACATCAACATCTCTAATCAGGTTTCTCCTTGTCACCTTAGAATAGCACAAAAGCAATTTAAGTAGCATTTTCACCCATAATAATATGTTATTAGGGCAGGGGCGATTGTGCACTAAAGGCAGAATTCATTATCTGTACTTTTGGAATTTTTTTTATTTATTTTGGCCAAGTCTTGGTCAAGGTCTGTCTGGCAGGTTGGTGAGAGCTCGATCAACATGTACCCGAGAACAGCATTTATAAATCTCACCCCCGCATTAGCACGGCATCTCCACACCTGAACATATCAGCCTGACTGTGGGAATTGAGATGTTTACACACAGGATCTCACATCTGTTATAGTCATTCTGGAGCTGGGAAGATTTTTAATGCACCCAAGTTCAACAGCAGTCACTTATATTATACAGTTCTATTGTACAATGCACTTTATTTGTACATTTACACAACTCTCATGTATATAACTACTTTGTAAATGAGTTTATATCTATATAATATAAAAAATAGAACAAACATAAATATTGATAAGCCTACATGTGTGTGTGTGTGTGTGTGTGTATATATATGTATGTATGTATATGTATATATATACATAGATTAACATTGACTTATTCGTTTGCATATTTTAAATGGATGAAGGAGCAACCAGGCTGTATCAAAAACAAGGGTGCAAAGACACTTGCTGTTTGCCAGCTACTGTGTGTGTAGAACATCTGACAACTTCTTCTGCCAGCGAATGTTACTTGACATAAACACTTCATAAACACTTCGTCATGAGTTCTCACATAAATCCGGCGGCTGACCAAAAATGCTAATGGAGTTAGCAGTGAATAAAAATTAGTTGTCTCAGATAGCACATGATTGTGTCACATAGCACTAGCTGCTTTTGGCATTTTAAGCCTGTCATCTCGTTTAAGCTGTATAATTAGCTTTTACTGTTATCTATAGCTTGTCTTTGAATTTGTCACCAAGTGCAAAAGTTGTTTTTTTTTTTTTTATTTAAGAGATTTCTGAATTTCCTTTTTACTGTCATTTTCATCTGGCTGATTCAAGTTAGGCAGGACTATATTTAGTATAGGGTCATGTCAGTGCTACCAAAGTAACCAGAAATAGCCATCTCCTCTTGTCAGCTAGCCGTTTTTCCTCAACTACAGAAACTAAAGTGACTTTTTTCCTGTTTAATCCGCCTCTTTGTGTCTGAGTGTGAGCAAAAATGCATAGAACTACCATAACTATACTATAACAATAGTATAACTATACTTCTATTACTATATCTACTTCTGGTTGAGTTCTCATTACTTAAAAATCCCTCGCTGTTGCTGAGGACGGTCACACATGAACAAATAAAGATCAATGAAATTAGTGTGGATGGTAGCACTTAAAACCATGAAGATGGCTTTGATATGAAAAGTTAAGCTACAATGGCTTAGGACTATAATTGCCATGAACCGTTCTGCACTCAAGTCTCCTGGTCTCCTTGTTACACAACTGCAAAAACTTTGCAAGAACTGCACTTTTTGAGCATTACGGTTATAGAATGTATTTCTTTATAATTGTACTATCCGTTGTCACCCAGATGAGGATGGGTTCCCTTTAGGTTCCTCTCAAGGTTTCTTCCTCATATCGTCTCTGAGTTTTTCCTTGCCTGCCTTGATCAATTTCTCAATTTAAATGTATATCCTTCATTTATATATTTCTGTAAAGCTGCTTCGTGGTAATGTACATTGTTCAAAGTGAAATATACAACTGAAAATGAACCGAAAATTTAATATAGTTAGAAGTTAATCATTTTAAATGATTACAGATGTTGTATTGTAGTAGTTTATGTGACAATGGTGAATAGTTCTATCTCTGAAAAGATTGAGAATTAGCATTCGTCCTGGTTTACACTGTACTGTAAAAATGTAGGCAACCTGTCTTTTTGTCTAATTAACAAATTTTTTTAATACTCAGACTTGTAAAGCCAAGGCTACAATGTAGTAACATTACGAACCTAAAAATATGACATGCCCAAACAGTTCTATTTGTACTTTTGTAGACTTTTTGTCAATTTTATTTGACATTAAATTGCAGTTAAAGATACATTTATGGTGATGGTGGCTTAGTGATAAGCATGTTTTTCTCACACCTCTCACATTTCTCACATTTCAATTCCCGCCTCTGTCCTGTGTGCGTGGAATTTGCATTTTCTTCCCATTCTTTAGGGGATTCCGGATACTTTGGTTTCCTTCTCCAGTCCAAAGACATGTGTTGTAGGCTGATTGGCATCTCTAAATTGTTTGTGGTGTGTGAATATGTGTGTGATTGTACCCTACAATTAGTTGGCACCCTGTCTATGTTGTCCCCCACCTTGTGCCACGAGTCCCCTGGGATAGGCTCGAGGCCTTCCACGGCCCTGAGTAGGTGGTACAGAAAATGGATGGATGGATATATAATATTCTCAAATCTAACACTTAGTAAATGCTTTTTTAATAACAGATCTTTAGTATCACAGTCTTTCTCTCTCTCTCTCTCTCTCTCTCTCTCTCTCTATATATATCTCTATATATATATATATATATATATATATATATATATATATATATATATATATATATATATATATATATATATATATATATATATATATATATATATATATATTTGAGATTGTGTTGCCAGGAACTTTAAGTAATTAATACTAAACTTGAATTTTCATCAAACTCAATTTAAAGTTCATCAAAGTTTTTAATGGAGTACAAACTTTGACTTTGCCAGCCAGTTTTTATGTACATTCTGCAATTGCAAGAGTTGAATTTGAAATCTTCGTTGGACACATCGCTTCTGGGAGAAGGGTCCTCTCATCCTGCCTTCATGCTGGGTTGAGGGATAATGGAAAGAGGGATGAAGGAGGGGAAGAGGAGGAGCACAATCATATCTCCAGCCCAGGGCACTCAGACAGGCTTCTACGTCCTGGTTGAAGAATAATCCACTTAGAAGTGGCTGGGAGACTAAACACTCCCCTCTATTGGATGATACAGAGATTTCATATGGTTGGAGAATGACCCCTTTCATCATGTATTAGAGTGTGGACATGCAGAAGAAAAGTAGAGCATGTGCATGAAACTTTAAATCCTTTTGAACTGCATAAAAATGTTTGAAAGTGCAAAGACAATAATGTGAAGGACATGAAGTGGCTTTTAAATTTTGAGTCTATTAGACATGTTTTGACAGCTGAGGATAGTGAATACTGAGCTGAATAGAATGACTTGTGAAATGTTAAAAATTACTTTGTGGTACTGAAGATCTGTCATTATATAAGCATTTACCATAGATTCAAGATATATGCACCGCTAACTACAATTTAATTATAACTAAAATCTGCAAGAAATCGATAACGATGTCAGATTGCCTACTGATTGATACACGTGCTATCACACAGCAGTAAGTGACTTGTTAACCATTTAGGCTTGTGAGGTGAATCCTGGCAAGCTCAGATTAACCTTGTCGTATTTTTCAATGAATAATACTCTTGGCTTTCTACTGAGCTCGGCTTAGCTCACCTACCTTTTTACAGTAATAGGTTTTAGGTCATCCATCCATTTTCTGTACCACTTATCCAACACAGGGTCGCGGGAAGCCTGGAGTCTATCCCAGTGGACTTGGGCACAAGGCAGGGACACCATGGATGGGGTGCCAATCCTTTGCCGTGCACAATCACGCACACACTCACCCACAAATTCACACATTACAGACATTTTAGAGATGCCAATCAGCCTACAGCGTATGTCTTTGGACTGGGGGAGGAAACCAGAGTACCCGGAGGAAACCCCCGAAGTACAGGGAGAACATGCAAGCCCCACACACACGCAGGGTGGGAATGGGAACCATCAAGAGGTGAGAGGCAAACATGCTAACCACTAAGCCACCATGTCCCCCAGCTTTTATTTCAATTGCAGTCACTCTGCTAACTCTCATTCCTTTAAAGAAAAAAAGTAGCAGTCAGCATTACTACACAGAAGTTATTAAACCGAAACAGTATATATAAAATGGTAAATATTCTAACTCCATGCAGCTTTGCTCATACACAGGCACAAAGAGGTGACATGAATATGAAAGCAATAATTGTAGTTTCTGGGGTTGAGGTAAACGGGAATTGATGTAAGCAGGCAATTAATTCTGATTAGTGCTATTGTCCTCTTGCTTTCACCTCTACCAAATATAGTCAGCTCAAACCTAGCCAGAAGACAGCTGCAAAAAGAAATGAAAAAAGAAGTGAATAAAACTACACTCAAATAAAAAGTCTTGAAATTCAAGTTTTGAATGCATATTTGTAAGTTGGCAATTAGTTGCTAGAATAATGTATTCATGCTTCCTCTTCGATTGCAAAGCATTTGTAATTTAAAAAAAGAACCTTTAATCTCATCCACCAAGACACATTCTGAACCTCATCCTCTTATCCATAAATGTGTAGTAAGAGAAAAGTAAATCAACCATTAGACATGACCCATATTCAGAGGCCTTGTAGTAATTAAAACTAAAGTAAAGCCATATTGCAATTAAATAGATTAGTTATGCACTGGGAAACCATTTAGGCCTTGTTTTTTTTTTTCTTCAAAGGACAGCTAAAGGACATTAAATCAAATTCAATTCAATTCAATTCAGTTTTATTTGTGTAGCGCTTTTTACAACAGACATTGTTTCAAAGCAGCTTTACAGAAATATCAACACGGTATACAGATATTAAAGGTGTGAATTTATCCCAACTGAGCAAGCCACTGAGTGACGACGGTGGCAAGGAAAAACTCCCTAAGATGTTTTAAGAGGAAGAAACCTTGAGAGGAACCCGACTCAGAAGGGAACCCGTCCTCATCTGGGTAACAACAGATAGTGTGAAAAAGTTCATTATGGATTTATAAGAAGTCTGTAAGGTCTTAGGAGCAGCCGTCTGGAATTAGAGAAGATTTGAGCTCCATCCAGAGGCAGAAAGGATCTGGATCTCTAGTATCTCCATAAATTCATGTGTGGAGATTTCTGAGGAGCTCAGAAAGAGTTGTTGATGCTCATCAGGCTGGAAAAGGTTATGAAAACATCTCTAAAGAGTTTGGTCTAAAGTTTATATTTGTAACACTCAGTTTGTGGATTTTATTTTAAATCAATGAAAAATGGTATCTCTAAAGAGTTTGATTCCACCGATCCACAGTCAGACAGATTGTGTACAAATGGAGGAAATTCCCCAGGAGTGGTCCACCAGCAAATATCACTCCAAGAGCACCATCAGGAGAACACTGAACAACGATGGTGTGCATGGCAGGGTTGCAAGGAAAAAGCCACTGATCTCCAAAAAGAACATTGGTTTGGATCATGGTTTGGACATATTTTGCTACATCTGGGCCAGGACGACTCGCCATCACTGCTGGAACTTTGCAAATAAATGTTAGCAATTAAATGAGTTTATGGTTTATATACCGTATAGAGCTATCAACATTTCTGAGCAGTTTTCTAGTTTAACACAGCTACAAGAAAATGAACCAACATGAACTTTTTGCTTGCACCATATAAATACCCACTTCCTACAGAGTATCAAAATAAAATCAAGGATTGTAACTAGCTAGGGTATTTACTCAACATTCAAAATGTAAGCTCCACCCAATGGCTGTTTCAACCAATGAATTTCCTCATGCCTCCAAGGTAGAACAATTTGCCACGACTGGGACTGTATGAGTCCCCAATAACAACTGTCTAGTATACCTTATTTATGCTTTGTATTAAGGAGCATTGTTTGGATTAAATCCTATTAAGTAATAGTACATGAAATGTGGACAACCATAAAATTAGATTACCCATATGAAAAGATTTATAATAGGACATCTCCGAAACAAGCAAGAGCAAGACATTTTTACAGTGATTTACATGTAATCGTGAATTAAGCTGTAGTCTGCTTTTATGCATTTGCCCTCCGAAAGTATTGGAACAGCAAGCTAAATTCTTCAGTTTTTGCTATACACTGAAATCATTTGGGTTTGAGATCAAAAGATTAAATATGAGAAGAGAGTTTAGAATTTCAGCATTTATTTCCTGGTATTTATATGTAGATGTGTTAAATGACATAGAACATAGCACATTTAGCATCAGACCACCCAATTTGTAGTAGGCGAGTAAAAATATTGGAACATGTGACTGACAGGTGTCTCGTATTGCCCAGGTGTGTCGTGTTAGATTGATTTGTTTAAACAATAAATAGCTGTGAACATCTACTCTTAGTTTTTGGCCTTCAGTTTCACCTGTGAAAACTGCATTTGTTGTTAAAAAAAAAGGATAAGCCAACACGAAGAACAGAGAGCTGTCTATGGGAGAAAAGCAAGCCATTTTGAACCTGAGAACATCGGGAAAAGCAATCAGAGGCATTGCACAAACATTGCGCATACAACAATTTAGAATGTCCTGAGAAAGAAAGAAACCACTGGTGTACTGAGCAACAAACACTGAATGGATCTGCCAACAAAAACAACAGCTGATTACAGAAACATTGTGAGAGCTGTGAAGAAAACCCAAAAAACAACATTCAGTGACATCACCAGCAACCTCCACAGGGCAGGGGTGAAGTTATCACAATCCAGCATTTGACTTAAAGTGCAGAATTATACAGGCCATACCACAAATGCAAACCACTCATCAGCAGTAAGAACTGGAAAGCCATATTGGATTTCGTAAAGAAAAACAGAGATGAGTCACAAAGGTTCTTGAACCAAGACTAACCTCTACCAAAGTGTGGAGAAAGAAAGGATCTGATCATGAGCCAAAACATACAAGCTCATCTGTGAAACATGGTGGAGGTAGTATCATGGCTCTGGCTGTCATGGCTGCTTCTGCAACAGGCTCAATAATATTTATTGATGATGTTACTCATCATGATAGCAGCAGAATGAATTCAGATATTTGTAGGAACATTTTGTCTACTGATTTACAGAGAAATGCACCCAGATGAATCAGAAGCGACATTATCATGCAGCAAGACAATGATCCAAAACACACTGCCAAATCAGCAAAAGACTTTATCAGGGGGGAAACTGGAAGATTTAAGATTGACCAAGATAATAACCAGACCTTAAACCAGTGGAGCAGCATTTCACCTCCTGAAGAGGAGACCGAAGGAAGAAACCCCCAAAACAAACAGCTATTGAAAGAGGCTGCAGTAAAAGCCTGGAAATGCATCACAAAGGAAGAAACCAACAATTTGGTGATGTTAATGAGTCACAGGCTTGATGCAGTTATTGCAAGCAAGGGATATGCAACCAAGTATTAACTGTTATTTACTTTAATTTACTTCAAGACTTATTGTGTCTGTACTTTTGCTCACCTAAAAATTGGGTGGTCTGAAAAGGTTCTATGTTTCATGTTGTTTAACACATCTAGATGTAAATACCAGGAAATGAAATGCTGAAATCCTAAACTCTCATCTCACATCCTTCTACTCGCTCCATGTGACATGCGACCTCATATCCAAAGTGCTTACACTGAGTCTCATTCACCCATTCACACACTCCTATGGTAGAAGAGCTGCCATGCAAGGCATTAACCTGCCATCGGGAGCAACTCAGAGTTCAACGTCTTGCCCAAGGACACTTCGGCATATGGAGTCATGCGGGCCGGGAATCAAACCGCCAACCCTACGATTAGTGGACAACCCGTTCTAACACCAGCGCCACAGCCGACCCCTCATATACACTTTATGAAGCACTTCATGGCTGCTAGTTTGAGTTAGGTTAAATGAACTGTGTACATCAACCCTGCAAAATGTACAATGTTTGGCAGCTTCGCTCTTTAGGCCTACTGCCAAAGAAGCCCTGGAGGACACAGATTTCAGAATTTTAAAAACAGCACAACCAAATAGACCAGCCTGGCTGTACCCTTAATTCACTGTAGTCTGGTGATCTTTAAACGCTTTGAGATGCTTCTCTGCACATATCACCATGTTTAATCAGCCATGAGTGGAGCCATGACTTCACTTTGCGGGTAAACTAATAGATTAATTAGCTACTATTATAATGACAATAACACAGATTTTCATCATGTTGAGAAATGAGAAATAATTAAATACAATGCAAAGGCTTTCAAAGTTTTGTTCAGTTTATTGAGTCACGGTTTTGTTCAGTTTTATTTGTTTTTTTGGTATTCTTTTAGGTTTTCTTTCACTTTAAAGAGCATATAGATACAGTGCCCTCCACTAATATTGACACCCTTGGGAAATTGTCTTTATTGTGTAACCTTTTGATCTTTTGTTTAAAAAAAAAATCACAAAAATACTCTCTTTGATATCAAACAATTGCAAACAACAGAGGTTTATCTCTGTTATAACATTTATTGGCAGCCATATGAATTAATATGAGAAAAATATATTTGAAGTATACTCCCATTAATATATATTTAAAAAAAATATATATATATATATATATATATATATATATATATATATATATATATATATATATATATATATATATATATATATATATATATATATATATATATATAACTAGGAACAGTAAACTGTTCAACCATGACTTCATAGGGGAATAAATATGAGGTAAGACATAGGCCAAATTCCCTTAGTCATTCATAACAATGAGTAAGACCAAGGAATATAGCTGTGATGTGCAGCAAAAGGTTGTTGAGGTTCACAAAATGTGAAGTGGCTATAAGAAAATAGCACAAGAATTGAAAATGTCCATTTCCACCATCAGGGCAATAATTAAGAAGATCCAGTCAACTGGAAATGTTAGGAATCAATCTGGAATTGGCTCCTATATCACCACAAGTTGTTTGAAAGGGTTTCAAGAAAAAAGCCTCTACTCTCATCCACAAACAAACTCAAGCATCTTCAGTTTGCCGACACTACTGGAACTTCAAATGGGATCGGGTTCTATGGTCAGATGAAACCAAAACCGAGCTTTTTGGTAATAAACACCAGAGGTGGTTTTGGAGCACACAGAGAGGTAGCCATAAGGAAAAGTACCTCATGCCCACAGTTAAATATGGTGGTGGTTCTTTAATGTTTCGGTCTGTTTTTCTGCAAGAGGACCTGGACATTTTGTTGGCATCATGGAGTCTATAAAATATCAACAGATATTAAATGAAAACCTGACTGCCTCTGCCAGAAAGCTTCAAATGGGCCGTGGTTGGATCTTCCAGCAGGACAATGATCCAAAACATACATCAAAATCAACACACAAATGGTTTACTGACCACAAAATCGAGGTCCTGCCATGGCCATCCCAGTCCCCTGACTTGAAACACACAGAAAACCTGTGAGGTGAACTGAAGAGGAGAGTCCACCAGCATGGACCTCGAAATTTGATGGATCTGGAGAGATTCTGTATGGAGGAACGGTCTCAGATCCCTTGCCATGTATTCTCCAACCTCATCAGGCATTATATGGTGGGTTGCAGATGAATGTGTGTATATCATATAATGCACTCATATCTACCTCCAATTCCTACAATATTGACACTGCTGCTTCATGTTTGATTTTAAGTAGCTTGTGCTTGGACAAGTCACAGAGGCTCAAGGTTTTTATGACAGCCATTGGAAGAGCTGTGAATTAATTGACACCACTTTTGATTTAAGAGCTGTGTCTATTACCCAAGTGATATGGCTTATTTCCCCAGAGAATGGCGTTCAAAGTCTACAGTTAAACACAATAGGCTGCTAAGTACCATAGCTGGATTTGGGAAATCCACTTTTTATTTCCTCTGAGAGGAAGGGTAAATTTCAGTCAGTGTGAGGTACAGGGGTTACAGACACTCTCATGACAATGAAATCGTGCTGTAGGCTACACAGCTATGAAATACAGCTGTTCATTAAAATAGATAAAGCCTAACATACCGGTAATGAATGCAGGATCAGAATAGGCAAAATTACTTTTAGGCCCAGATCACTAACCAAAACTCAGAATTATTTGGAAATAATTAAATAAAGATTTAATTGTAGAGTTTGTATATGGGGATTCAATTCAATTCAATCCAATTTTATTTGTATAGCGCTTTTTACAATCAACATTGTCTCAAAGCAGCTTTACAGAAATATAAACACGGTATACAGATATTAAAAGTGCAAATTTATCCCAATTGAGCAAGCTGGTGGCGAGGGTGGCAAGGAAAAGCTCCCAAAGATATTAAGAGGAAGAAACCTTGAGAGGAACCAGACTCGGAAGGGAACCCATCCTCATCTGGGTAACAACAGATAGTGTGAAAAAGTTGATTATTGACTTATATGAAGTCTGTATGGTCTTAGGAGCAGCCGTAGTCCCAGCAGTCTGGAATTGGAGAAGATTTGAGCTCCATCCAGAGGCAGAAAGGATCTGGATCTCTAGTATCTCCATAAAATCGTGTGGGGCTCGGCAGGAGGAGAGAGGGAGAGAAGAGATTATTAGGACTGTGCTTAGCGTAACAGAAAGTCTAGTCAGGGTAGACTTGAGTAAATAAATACGTTTTAAGCCTAGACTTAAACACTGAGACTGTGTCTGAGTCCCGAACACTAATAGGAAGACTGTTCCATAACTGTGGGGCTTTATAAGCGAAGGCTCTTCCCCCTGCTGTAGCCTTCACTATTCGAGGTACCGTCAAATAGCCTGCATCTTTTGATCTAAGTAGGCGTGACGGTTCATAGAAAACCAAAAGGTCGCTTAGATATTGTGGTGCGAGACCGTTTAGTGCTTTATAGGTTATTAGAAGTATTTTATAGTCAATGTGAGATTTTACTGGGAGCCAATGCAGTGTGGATAAGATCGGGGTGATGTGGTCGTATCTTCTAGTTCTAGTAAGGACTCTAGCAGCTGCGTTCTGGACTAACTGGAGTTTATTTATATTCTTACTGGAACATCCAGACAGTAAGGCATTACAGTAATCTAATCTAGAGGTGACGAATGCATGAACCAGTATTTCTGCATCATGTAGTGACAATATGTTTCTTATCTTAGAAATATTTCTGAGATGAAAGAAGGCTATCCTAGTAATATTATCTACATGAGCATCAAATGACAGACTGGAGTCAATAATCACTCCGAGGTCTTTAACTGCGGTACATGATGAAACAGAAAGGCCATTCAGAGTCACTACGAGACCGGAAAGCTTACTTCTAGCTACACGTGGTCCTAGTACAAGCACTTCTGCCTTATCAGAATTAAATAAAAGGAAGTTAGTTAGCATCCAGCATCTAATGTCTTTTACAAATTCCTCAACTTTATTAAGCTGCTGTCTGTCCTCTGGCTTCGCTGAAACATACAACTGTGTATCATCATGGGATAGACTCATGGCATTAGAAACTTGGATTTGGGCAGCAACAGGTTCAAATTGTCACTTTTTTTTTTTGGTGCACTTTTGTGATCCAAATATGGGAGATTATGCAAAACAGGATTATACTGAGGTGCATGGAATAAAGATTCCTCATGGTGTTCCTGTACCAACACCCACAACTGGGTTACAGATTCACCAGTTTGAGTGTTATAGCTCACTCTATATAACCTATCCTGAATAATGCTGATGTAGGGGTGACTCCTGGCCACACTGCATGCTCATCTATGACTAAAACTTGGTTGAAAGTATGCCCTAGAGTGCCATCACGCAACTGCTCCAGGGGGGAATCAGACAAGAGCATCATTGGTGCAAAAGGTTCTGCCCTCTGGCCCCTGACACATTTGCCCTCTGATGCCACCATTTTAACTGCTGATCAGGGGAGGTCTGTGGGGCAGTGGAGTCTTGGAGAACCTAATCTACCTGCATTTGGGGGGCACTTCCCTCAGAAATGTCCTGGCTTTCCATAACTCAAGAAGATCTGCCCAGGCCTAGCTTGCACCATGGCTGATAACAGCAGTTTCTTTCTTCACAGGGCTGGTGTAGGCAGAACCCATTGGGTGAACAGGAGGTTTGTGGGTCTCTGCAAACACTATTTTGTGAAGTTTATTAGACTATATTATATTATACTCATATAATCAGTGTCTTAAAAATCTATTATAATGTTTCAGTAATTCATATTTTGAATATCCATCCATCCATCTTCTACCGCTTACTCCTTTTCAGGGTCACGGGGAACCTGGAGCCTATCCCAGGGAGCATCGGGCACAAGGCGGGGTACACCCTGGACAGGGAGCCAGTCCATCACAGGGCACAATCACATACACATTCATACACTACGGACACTTTAGACACGCCAATCAGCGTTTGGACTGGGGGAGGAAACCCCCGCAGCACGGGGAGAACATGCAAACTCTGCACACACGGCCACGGTGTTAATCGAACCCCCGACCCTGGAGGTGTGAGGCGAAAGTGCTAACCACTGAGCGTTATTTTGAATATAATGTATTTCAAATGTATACTTAATAGACACTATCAGAAATGGGAAGTGAGTGTTGAGAGCAAGGGACCTGTGGGTAGCATGACAGTAAGCCTTTTGATGAGAGAGTGTTGGAATTCTTTTTGGTTCCTGGATTAATTTGGCCTAGTGGTTGTGTAGTTGTAATGAAAGAGCAGAGAGGAAGACATTATTCACAAGTCACCATTGCACCAAATTCTGACCTTACCACCTACATGACCCAGCCAAAAAAATCGAGATTCATCAGACCAGGCAGCATTTTTCCAGACTTCAACTGACCGGTTTTGGTGAGCCTGTGCTCACTGCAGCCACAGCTTTCTGTCCTTGGCTGACAGAAGTAGAACCTGATGTAATCTTCTGTTGTTGTAGCCCATCTGCCTCAAGGTTCAGTGTGTTGTGTATTCTAAGATTCTTTACTGCTCACCACAACAGTACAGAGTGGTTATCTGAGTTACTGTAGCCTTTCTCTTAGCTCGAACCAGTCTGACCATTCTCTATTGACCGGTCTCATCAACAAGGCTTTTCTGTCTGCTGCTCACTAGATGTTTGTTCTTTAAAAAAAAAAAAAAAAAAAAAAAAAAAAAAAAAAAAAAAAAAAAAAAAGCACCTCATTTGCACATTTAAAATCAGAACATTTATTGCTTCACCTGAATACTGCATTGAAAGCACACGCATTCAGTATACACAAAGATCTTACAATAATATGGACTCACAAACAGCAGTGAACACAATGCTCTACAAAACTACAGAAATTTAAAAATTCTAAATATCAAAACAGTACAGGTGCAGTAGAGGCAGTCAGTTGTAACTGGTGAGACAGCGTAATATAGACACGAGCGCCTCTCACGCTCACTTTCACAAACAGTTTTAGCACAATCTGACTAGTGATCAGAATGGCTTAAAAAAATCTAAATTTCTCAAAAATAGAGTGATTAATTGAAGTGTTCATATAAATTATTGTTGTGAACCAAAAAAAAAAAAATCATTCACTTGAATTTTTTTTTTCCCCATTAAGTATATGTACCTTTTATATGAAACTCTTTCCTTCATTACAGTCTAGGGTGTAACAGCAAGAGTTTAAAAAAAAAGGGAAGAAAAGGACAATATGGGGGCAGGATGTATAATAGATGAAACAATACATAGCTGATCACACTTTCCCCATGGGTCCATATGCAGACAATCTGACAGATGTAACAACCCTTAACTGACAACCTAAACTGTGTGGGAGGGAAAGGGGAAGAAGAAAAAGAAGAAAAAAAAAGGGAACCCCCCCCCCCCTCCGGAATATGAGCCAATAATTATGGCCAATAATGATGTGTCTTTGGAGAAACTGCATAAGCGAGGGGAAATACTACTGTTCTGGAGAAACAACAAAACGAGAGAAAACTAAACCCTCCAGAACCCTCAGACATCTACAGCCCGTATAGAAGTATATCATCTGAAGTAAGAGACCATCATCCCTCTGCTGTACTATAAACAGAAGGGAGAATGCCTTTGAAGACCAACTGCATTCAGTGGTACTAAGGTGAGGGGGGTGTAATTGAAAGAGAATAAAAATAACCTTCAATACAAAACTAAAAAGGAAATAAACAAACATCACATATGTACACCAGCATAGTGTGTCCACCCATAACAGGTATGAAAGCTGGAAAAAGTAGGTGACGCTGGACCAGAAGGCTGTTGGAGGCCCCGGTTAAAGAGTCCGTCCTGTTACTGTTAGTGTGTTCTCAAATCTTCACACGCTGGTTGTTTATGCTACAAAGTCTGTGTTTGGGAGGCTCCTTAATCCTGCTCCATAGGCTCTTCTGTGTTTTCTAAGTCTAGCTCCCCCAACTCCACGCTGCCCTCTGTGGGGGAGTCTGCACCACTGGGGGTGGAGTCAGAAGAGGCGGCAAGCTCATTACTGCTGCTGCTACTGTCTGGCTCACTAGACTCCTCCTCCACCTCCTGCCTCTCAGGGCTGGAAGCGGGAGCTGTCTGCTCTGACTGGTCCATGTCAATGGGTTCCTGGGTGGATCCGGAAGGAACTTCCCTTTCTGCACAGTCGGACTGCGTACTGGATGGCTCTAAGGAGACAAAAGAAAGTGTTCAGATTCAGCCTCTGAACACAGACGTGTACTTTGTTTTGAGGCACAATAGATACTAAGAAAAATGATGAGGGGAAAAACATTTGATAATGGAAAAATTGTTTCACTGGATAATCAACTACTTAGAATTTCAGTAGCCCAATAGGACCATTTTAAAAAATGAACATAATCTTTCATAGTTGTTTAAGGAAACAATGTTTATTCGATAAAGCTGCATATGAAGTTACTGTTACTAAGCACGATTACGGTTTCAGCAACTTAAATTTTTATGCTTGTACTGTGTAAGAATAATGGAGACTTGTTTAAGTGAATTGTCAAATGTATTGGCTCACAACGTCAACTACTTTTGTATCATTTAATACACAAGTGTCAGATTACAAATGAGCTCTTTTGATAAACAAATTCAGACTGGAAGTTAAAAATAGAAAAAAATTCTCAGGTGATACCTTGGTCCTCACAAGATGCCGTTGAACTGGCATCCTCCCGCTCTTCCTCGTGCCCTTGATTCTCCTGTGTCATGGATGTTGGTGAGTCTGCATTTTCCGACACATCAGACACTCCCTCAGATTGAACGCTCCTGTCATCTGATTCACCTTCAGTGTCTTCATCCTCATCCTCGTCGTCCTCTTCACTGAACTTGAGCCTCTTCACCTCCAGCTGTTCTTCCTCTGAGTTTTCTTCCTCTTCTGCATGCTTGTTCTTTATGCAGCTATTCAAAGGAGACCCAAGGCCTGATGCAGGCACGTCACTGAAACACACACAATGTGCTTAAAAGGTAAAAATGTAAGCGTGACAAAAAAATTCTAGGACTGCAACGCCTGTCTTCTAATATGTAAGGAATACTTGATGATGGCGTGTTGAATTATTAGAAGTTAGGTGCAGTGGCCACGTCAGGGTGTGCATTATTTTCTAATGATTCAACGGAGCAGAGTACATTATTCCGCTTATACCACACCTCAAGACATTGTTCAGATGTTTTACTTCAAGACATTCATCACGTTTTTGTCCGTGTGTGGAACAAATTTATTACGCATCTCATCCCATTTATATTCAGTTACAGAGAGAGAGAGAGAGAGAGAGAGAGAGAGAGAGAGAGAGAGAGAGAGAGAGAGCGAGCACCCCCATGTCATGCTGATGATATAAAAATAGAACAAACAACTAAATATTGATATATATATATAAATAAATTTATATATATATATATATATATATATATATATATATATATATATATATATAAATAAATAAATATATATATATATATATATATATAAATAAATAAATAAATTGTTATATATATATATATATATATATATATATATATATAAAATTAATTACTGCAGAAAATACAATGAATAAATATTTATACTTGTTCACCAGCTTACTGCACGTGCTCTCATGCTCACTTTGTTCTTGCCCTTTCTCTCTCTATAATAACTGCATATTAATGGCTCAAGCATCCACTTCGCCTTGTGGCCACATAACCACCTCAGGTCCGCATCATTTTTCTAATAATTCAACGGCCCGTCATCATTTATTACTTATTCATATCTGGAAAATCTAATTTCCCATCATTTTGTTTGTTGTTAGCTCTGTGTGCTGTGGTGGACAGTAGGCTAACTTTTCGGTTAGTTCCGTTCACTCTGCGAAGTGATATGGACACTGTACTGCGGTCAAGACCTGAGTGGACCTACTGTAGCAGTGCATTTACTAAAAAATAACTGCACGCCTCAGAACATCTCTCAGCCGATCAGAATCGAGAATTCAAAAGCGCTGTGGTATAAACAGCTTTAATCCCAATATACAAAAGAACAGAAAGGTCAGTGTGTGTGATATTCATCTTTTGTATCTTGGAACATTTAGTCTGAAGCTAAAACAAGCTGAACATCAACGCCAGCACCAAAGAACTATTTAGGGAAATGGTACCAATAAAAAGAGGACAATTATACCCAACAGATTTGCTGTGGCCTGGTGTGTTCGAGTCTTTGTTTTCTGTGCTGTCCAGCAGACCATTTGTAGCCAGTGAACTAGATGGGGAAATTTTCAGTCTGTTCATTGGCCGCGGTGTTCCAGGCCCATTCACTTTCCTGAGGAACAGGTTGCAAGAGAGAGTGAAATTAAGCAAAAGAGTTAATAGCAGTAATCAATCGGTTTTTACTTTAGATTGAATTTTAATACATTTATTAAAAATGTTTATTAAATAGCCCAATTTACCTTTCTGTGAATATGGATGTGGTACCTGGCAACATGACTCCATTCATTCTGTTAATGCCACTGCATCCATTTTTCCTGAACATTTAACAAAAATTGGAAACAATTAGCATCAGTCATTACTGTAGATGAGCATAACTAATGAAATAAGTTGGCACAAATTGAGATCACTTACTCAGAGGTGGGATACACACAACTGACCACCATCACATTCTGGGAAAAGACAGAAAAGCCACATTCAAAAGCCTTTTCCAGCACACTTTATTTGAAGTGTAAATATTATGTTACCATTAGTTTTGGCAACAATCCTTTATAACTAGTAATTCTAACAAACGTCAAGAATGACCGACTTGTCTCCTTAGTGTGACCACCTGGGTATATGTCTACGTTCTTTCGGCTCTGTAAGCTTCGAGAAAACATGCTCTAAATATCAGGAGCTGCGTGTGACAAATTTTGTATTCTAAAGTTGAATTTAGGTCATGTGGTGACTAGCCCACATTGTTCTTGTGAATCCTTGTTTAGTCTAAAGATAAAAGGATGGACAGATGAAAATCCCTACTGAGCTGGTATAACAATTTATACAACAGCACCATTGAAGTCTCAAGTCTGATTAGTCAAAAGGTGTTGATTCATATTCTCAAAACAGCGGCTCTGACAGCAGTGACACTTGCAACTCAAATTACAGGTTCGTATTAATGTGCTTGATCGAATACGGCTTCTATAGTACATTACCATGACACTCCACATAAACAGATGCAAGTGTGTAATTGTCGATATGGTATGGTTTTCTGTGAGAAAACATTTAGTATTTTTGGGAAGATATCTCTAGTGTGCACTAAGAAGTAAAGCTGCTCCTTTAAGTTTCTCGACATGGGAGAGTTTTCGGAGTATGGCTGCAACTAGCGATCGTTTTGATAATCGATTAGTTGGATTAAAAGGCCAATGTTGTCCTTCAAAACATTGTGCAAATTGAAAAAACCCCAACTGGTTGTCCACATGCTTTAAAGTCGAAGTTAAATCACTATACTATATTGAAAATGCTAAAAAAAAGAAAAAGAAAAGTACAAACTAAGTGTGAACTGGTGAGAGGTTGAATGTTCTGCAGTAACACACATATTCACTCATCTGAACACAGTAACGTTACTTTATTCTGTAAATGTATGAAACATTTCTATACAATTAGATGTTATAACCCCATTACACTTACTGCTCTCATAAACACAGTTACTTTAATACAGCATCAAACAACATATTTGATCAAAATGAAGATTTCAGTCTTTGAGTTATTGCGCTTCCTTTCTATTGCGCGGTGTTTGATTGACGCGTATGTGCAGACTCGCGCTCATTCACAGAAGTTTAATGGAGACTCGCCGGCTGTCAGGACGAGTCTTTATGTTAAATGGAAATACTGGTGTGAATTTCTAACATATACAGATAAGGATATAAAGGTCAAAGTGTCGTTTCTGTACTGAAGAAAACCTGAACACATTAAACAGCACGCGGATCTGTCGCAGCATCGGACACGACAAGCCGCGTTAATACACTTACGAGTTTGTTTGCAGCGCTTAATATAAAACATTCTCATGTTTTGGAAGACCTGGATCATGCACGTTTCCTCCTCAGCAGCTCACACTGTGACCTCCGCTGTTTCTCAGAGGTGTTTTATTCATAGAACTGCGTTTTTTCACCACGGTGAAGTGACGTCACTGACGGGGTTATCCACAGTGACGTCACAGACCCAGCTAATCCATAACGAAATTCGTTGTCGATTATTTTAATTGTCATCGATTAGTTGTTGTAGCCCTGATACAGAATAGAACACTATGTTTTTCTGTCTAATTAACTTAGAGAGAGAGAGAGAGAGAGAGAGAGAGAGAGAGAGAGAGAGAGAGAGAGAGAGAGAGAGAGAGAGAGAGATGACAGTAAGGGATCAACTGTTCATAGCTGCTATAATGTAATTGATACCCTGTGGATGTTCCACAACATTTACATTTTATTCAATTGTATTAAATTTAAACATGTACTTCTTTCTTTGGCTACAAAAGAGCTAGCATTGGCAAATAGATTTGACCAGGATAATATTAGTTCCTGAATGTGTCCTGAACTAGATTTACAAACATCTATTTAAACACTGAAATGCTTCTAAACAATAAAACCATCACACTATTTCTTATTTAAATTTCTGAAGAATTTATTTATTCTGATTTGATGTTATTGCCCTGATGTGTGATCACTCTGAATACCATCAAACTCATTTAAATTAAAAAGGTACAATCTGCTCTTACCTTCTCAACCCCTCGGAGAAATTTCTCTGTTCCTGTGTAGTTCCTCTTGGGATCTGTCAGGAGCTCGCACAAGCGCTGGATAGTGAATGGAATCCTGTGAAAGAAATGTAGAGCATATATCTAACATATCTAATTACTGGGCAAGTCCCAATGTTACATTTTCATAATATGCTAACTGTTTGACTTTCACACTATTATATTACCCTATTAATGCGTTAAAAATTTTAAAGAAAATTCTTCAATCCAAGACCCAGTTCTGTCCACCAGTTTTTCAAACCATCATGGAAAGCAAAAGAGGATTCAGGTCTTGATGCAGGAGAGTGACAATATTTTTGTGTGCCCACAGTAGCACCATAGTGCATGCTGAAGAGTGCAATATAACATGTAACTGATTATCAGCAAGTCGTTATTATTATAAAAATAAATAAATAAAATAAATCTAAAGCATGTTATGGAACTGAATGCCTGACTGGCTGCTCTATATTCGGGCAGTGTGTGTGCAGGTGTCTCTCTCACACATCAATTATGGACAAAAACAATTTGACTGTCCTCCAACTGGGGCACTGCCTGTAAGAAAACGTGGCCTTAAAAATAAACAGCCACACCAAATACACAAACTACAAATTTTGCAGTATGCTTCATAGCGGTCTCTTTCCACACACATGATTATCTTCAGTCTGTACATAAAGCACTTTCACAAGCTTAAGATAGTCGAAACTGCCCTTTACCATAACTAAGGCTGCAACAGTATTACACCACCATCAAATCTCCCACTTGAACAACGACAAAAAAAAGAATCATGAGGAAAAAAGAGCAGGACCTGTGCGGCTTTATTTGGAACTATCGTCAGTGAAACGTAACAAAAAACAGGCAATATTAATCCAATATGTAAGGCCACTTAATATTAACTTGTTTACATGTTATACTAACTATTAAATGAAAAAATATCAGCTGTGTGAGCTTTACATTTTTTAAATTTGATTAACATATACTGTACAGCCAGCCAGATTGCTCCTGCCTGTATCTAACTCTCACGCTCTCGATCACACACACAGGTCAGTAGCCATGTATCCAGCCACAAATTATGTGAATTTTGAAATATTAAAAAAAAAAAAAAAAACACAGCTGGATGGAAACACCAGATGTAAATAAAATCTCACAAAAAACACATCGAATCAAAAGATTTTGCGCCACAACTGAACACATAAGCCAACATGCGCATAAACTACAATGGAAACACAATTACTGAATAAATTCCTCAAAGTGCATCAAGAGTGTCATGTGACTTTACCTCAACAAACCATGTGATCGGATAATTGGCTGGTATGACTGGATATTCAGCACGTGTCCAACTTGCACAACTTGTTTTTCTGTCTCGCTGCACAACATCACGACAGTGGTTTTGTCGTTTCTCAAATGTCTGAGTCAAAGTCTGTCATCAAAATGATTTGGTATAATTACCTCCCAGAACGGTGTCACACGATTCCCTTCCCAAATATCAGGCATCTGCCGACAATCATCAATCGAACATGAGGTTTGAGTGGGTTTCATCGCCACACTCTGAAGTGCGTCATTTACAGTTCGTGTGTACAAGTCAGTGGTTACCAAACACACAGATTAATAATTTTTATTTTGCAAACTGGATATAAATCCCCTTTCAGTTATGGGCTACCCAAAGTAATCCAACACTGCTGAGTTTAGGTTCTTTTTCAGCGGGGGGATGGAGATTGGTGACATCAGCCTCACTTCTCTCTGACTTTTTCTCCGCTCAGTGTGTGTGTGTGTGTGTGTGTGTGTGTGTAGCAAGTTGGCAAGTCTGACAGCCAGCCGAGGGGTAAAGGTGACGCGCAGGCAAGATTCGCCATCCGGTTGCTGCTTTTTTTTTTTTTAATATATATATATATATATATATATATATATATATAAATTAACCGTAGCTGAGCAAATGTCAATTTTCATACCACAACCATAACCCCTCTCACACCTGCACTTTAATGCAAGAATTGAATTTTGATTGATTATTAATGGGAAGGGGTTTCGTGTGAACATAAGGAATTAGTTGAAATAACAGGAATACTGACGCAACCAGAAACAAGATATAATCCCTGGAAAATCATCATGAACAGAAGCTAATACAGTATCTGTGAAAAGGATGACACTTTTTTTAACGATTATTGATCTACCTCTTGACATAGCTGGTTTAAATATTTAGGTGTAAAGGAGGGAAGCCTTTAAATTTATACAACTTTAAGACAGTGAAGGAGAACAAGAGGAATGTCTAGAAAATGAGAGCGATTCAGGAATGAATTAAATGAAATTTTATTAAATCCATTGTATGTAGAATTTGGGACAAGTCTTGTGTGATGGATTTCTTTTTGATAAAGTGAAAAGCAAGCACCCCAATAAAAACACTATTAAAAGGCTGCATGATGCCAAGTCCAAATAGTACTCCTTGGTGTGAAGGTGGCTACTGAGCCTGGGCACAGGTCCAAGCAGATTTCCTGTGTGAACTTGTTTTTAATTAACAGTCACCTCATGGATAAACATTAAGACAGGGGTTTCCCTTCTGTCTGTCTGTCTGTCCATCAATTTCTCAAACAATCTGTCTATTTATCTATATCAACCCACAGCTGCAATCAAAATGATTCAACCCCTGTTGCAAATCAGGTTTAATGTCAAAATGCAGACTTCCAGCTGCTTGCAGTGAACAAATCAACCAAAAGCAATTGTTGCAATCAATAGTGCAACACAACGAATGCTTCAAGAGGTTTCCCTAAATTCAACTGAAAATGACTTCTCCAAAACTAATCTTTTCTATCTATATTTCTAATCTAATCCATCGATCCAACTGTATAACTATTGGCACTCTATCAATCCATCAATCTACACTAGGGATGTCACGGTACCAAAAATCTAGTAGTCAGTACCGATTCCACCAAAAGTACACGATACCACTATGTGGTATGAAAATAAAATCTCTCCGGGAGGACATTCCCCTCTGGTTGATACGAGCGAGAGAGAGATATTTTTTTGGATGCATCGACTGTTCAGCAACTGAAATTATTTTATAATTAGTGAAACGGCCGAATAAATTTGACCGAACAATGTCGTGTTTGATGACCCGACCAAATAGCCTAGCAACCAGAGTGAGACGCGTGAATGTCACGACCTCCACTTCCGGCAGCGCGCTGGGAGAGATGAGAAAACAGGGTCAAAACACAAAACAAGAACCATGAACTAGTACTATGGACTAAATGAACTATTCTATAGTTTAAACTAACTCAATCTATCAAGGAACAGAACATTAACAACGTACCTAACTCTACTATAATACTCTGCGAGGTGTACAGGGATACGAGCTGTATATATCCCCAATATAATCGGCCGTACATAACCAAATAGAACCATTTTTGCACTCGTCAATGCACGTTTAATGCACTTTTTTTTAGGCTTCAGATTGTTGCATTCTTTCAGCAGTCAGCCTAACAGGCTATTCAAGGGAGGGCTCACAGATGACCACAAACATTTTCATTTTACTCATTTATTTATTTATTTCAAGCTATATATTGTGCCTTGTTGGTAGCCTATGCCTGCTGGAATGAAAAAAAATATTTTGAAATTGTAGTTTTTGTAATTGATTTCTGTAAGTGTTATTGAAAAGCAAGACAAAATAGTAAAAAGCACACTCTGAATATTTCATTTATGCAATGGTGAAAAAAATGGCAAAATAAATGAAAAAAACGTCTTCGGTATCCGGCCAAGTTTTTCATTATATTTGGCTTCGGCCAAAAATTTTCATTTTGGTGCATCCCTAGGTACTTTAGTTATCAAACACTGTCCGACAATGAGTGGATTTGCACTCCTAAACGCGGGCGGGCGCGCACACACCCCCTATACTCTGAATGCAAGCATTAGATTAAATTCACTGATATGGTGACAGGCCAAAAAGATTTATTAAAAGCATGAACATTTGAATAATTATTAGTGACATTAGGCTACATTTAGCTGACAGGACACGGGCTGAATGGAGATGCATGGTGGCCCATTAGGAGGTAGTTTAGAACACTGCAATGTGTTTGTGTCCTTAACAAATAACTGGTTATCGCGATCATAACATGGAGCATATCATTATCTGTTTTCACGGCCACAATGCCAGCTGCCTCAAACAACCAATATAGGATCATCTTTCAGGTTCCTCGCCAAATTCCAGGTGTTTCCTCGCTTTGTTTGAAATGAACGATAGCATCGGTCGCACACCAGAAACCGATACTAGCGCTCCTCTAAACCAGTCGGGATGGAACTAAACTTGTTGAGCTAAACTAATCTTCTGTAGTTTTTCCTGTGTGCTTGTAGGCGTTTGTCTTTTTCACCACTTGGGGAACGACTAAAACATTTGCTGCTCCCATCAGGTGCGGAAGAATCGCAACCTTGGTACTTTCGTTACAAATGGTACTAGTGGTACTGCAGAAAAACAAGTACAGTCATGTTGTAAGAAGGTTATTATTGACTTGGTACCGAAGTATCGGTTCTCATGACATCCCTAATCTATACATCTGTTTATAGCGTCCTAACAACCGTCAGCAACTGCCTAGCAACCACCCATAACACCATAGCAACCACCCAGAACAACTTAGCAACCGCCTAGCAAGCATCAATAACACCCTACCAACACCTTAGCAACCAGCCAGAAGACCCTAGCAACCACAGCCAGAAGACCCTAGCAATAACCCCCGCAATCACACAGGACTCCCTTGCAAACACACAGTAATCCGTCGGAGAGACTTAAAAACCTCAAACTCTCGGCTTAAAACTTATAAAAAGTTAAAAGTGTAAAAGTGCTTCAAAATCTAACTGTACCTATCTATCCATCTGCCTGTCTGTCAAACTCCAACGGACAAAAATTCAACTTGAAACACAGAAGCCCTTTAGACTCAATTATACTTCCATTCTGTCTAATCTTTTAAACCCATCCATCTATCTACCTATCTATCTATCTATCTATCTATCCAACTCTATAACAATTGGCACACTTACATCTTTCAGACTTGCTTTCTCAAGCCAATGTCAAAGCTTGGGAGGAGAGACTCAAAATAACAGAAAATCACCTTTGAACAATTTCAACCACCACCACCTACGTACTCAGACATTAGCTCCCACTCTTTAGCCGAGTTTATTAGGTTTCTGGAAAAACAACTTGTGTGACTGGAAGTCAAATGGGAGCCTTCAATGAATTTGAGATTTGCCCACCCCCGCATAAGGCTACTCACCCGTTGTATCCGTTGACGATCTTCAATATTCTCTCTTTCATCTCCTCAAACGGGATGGACTCCACGTTGGGGTTTGCAGGTCCTCTCTGCTCTGGTGCTGAAGCTCTAAAGTCCTCCATCACCTTCTCCAGTTTGAACAGAAAGTAGCTTTTAAACTGCAACCACGAGACCCTACAGAGAAACACACACACACTCAATCTTTTCATCAGAATATTGTCTTAATCTGAATCAGACAATCGGATCAGGGTGCTTACACGATTCAGTACCGATTAGAATATCGATGTACATGGAAACGTAGTGAGCGACTTGCGCCACAGAGCGCGCTGATGCAACGCTCTCACAAACCTCATGTCCTCTAGAGATTGTAGACCGTTGCCTGATAAAGTTAGGGAATCGTTTGAGACAGTTCTGGGAGGTTATTATACCAAATCATTTCGCTCACGGACTTTGGCTCAGAAACAACAAAACCAACAATCGGGATGCTGTGCAGCAAGACCGATCCACTGTTCTGAGCCGATTATCCAATCGCATGATTTGTTGAAGCCAACTCACATGACTTTTGATGCGTATTGAGGAATTTATTCAGTAAGTGTGTTTACATCAGTTTATGTATGCGTCTTCGTATCGAATGCAAAAATGCTCCGCCTCGATGTGTTGTTTTTTTTTTTATGTGTGTGTTGGCGGTTTAATTTGCATCTGATGGTTCCACCCAGCATTTAAACAATTTTTTGTTTTAAAAACAAGATGCGGATGGAAACCTAGTTAATGAAACCTGAAACAAATGAGAGGACTTAAAGTCTGCATTTACACTGCAGGTCTCGATACCCAATTCCGATTTGTTAACTACATCTGATTTTTTTTGACGACCTGCTTACATCTTTTAAAAGCTTTATGAGACACCAAGGATGACGCCACCGGAAGCTTGGTCCATTGCTCAGACGAAAATATAATACAAGCTTTTGCTTTCTGCACCATATTTAAAGGTAAGCTAAATACGGGTCTCTTAAGACGGAGAATCAAAAGAGAGCCCTTGTTGAGAGCTGTATTTTTGCGGTCGGTGTCCACCAGAGTTTGTCGTTCGACGACGTACGACTCGCATCGACAGGGGAATATCCGATCTGTCCGCTCACACGGCAGACGCAAACGCACGTATCTGATTCACATCGGATTCATTCCCACGTACGAACGAGGCCTGAAACGGATCAGAGGATATCAGAATCCATGCGCTTTTTTCCCCCTGCTTACACGTCTGTGGATCATATCCGACCTGTGGCGCGTGGGATCGGGAAAAACAACAAAAAAAAAAGAACAGGGTCGCTTGAACCACGTAGTGTAAACGCGGCCAAAGACGGTTAAGCCGAGCTTGTCCACACGACTTACATGGTCTCTCCGGTCTTCGAGACATGGCACAGAAACTGGTCCAAAACCGGGGACACCTCCTTTTTCCCCTTCTTCTCGAAATCTGAGGACAACAGAGAAACACAAGACAGCGGATCACTCACACATCGATCCTCCACGAACAGCATCATGGGACCAGTAGATCTACAGTCTGCCCACTGTGTAAATAAACAAAGATTTAAACTTTCAAGATTACATTCGCGCACTCTTTATCCTTCCAGACACGACAGACCGACCTAAACCTGCTGCCTGAGTATTAAGCACTGACACACAACCGGCTTTTCTGCTCTCGGCTTATAAAGAAGTAAAGTTTAGTCACTAATCACTGGCTGGAACACAGGACAGTCTTACAGACTAGACAAGCCTCAGCTACGCCATGTAGAACTTGTAGGACACAAATGGAGCTCAAAAAGGGAAAAAAATAATACATTTAAAAACAAAAAAACAAACAAACAAACAAACATTAAGACACGTATCTAGTCATCATTACTCTGGAGAGTCTAACGCGCAGCCAGATAGACCGCGTCACACAACTTCCTTTAGCCCGGAATAGCCTCCAGTTAGCAGCTAACCGCTAAGCTCGGTGTCCGTGTGAACCACCCGGCGAGGACTCCCAGGACTACACGACGGACTAGACGAACACCGCAGCTGAACCCCGTGACAAAGCACCGAGTCAGAGCGCCTTCCGGAGAAGTTAGCGGCGAGCGCTAACCGAGGGAGCTAAGCGGCCGTGCTAACGTGACGGTTTGTTCGGCGGACAGAGAACCCCCAGCAGCCGCTAGCACCGCGTCTCGATGACCTTTAATCCTTAACTAGTGCATACAATAAACACAAAACCACCTTTCAGAGCCTCAAGAAGGGTGTCAATTTCCATGTTTCCGCGCGTGTAAACCCCACCACGAAGCGACGTGCTAATGGCTGCTGTTGAGAAAGCGGAAAAAAAAAAAAAAAAAAAAAATCAATATGGCGTCCGTGACGTCACTATCGGAAAGCAGCCGGTGTTGTGCTACACTGCTCTACTGATTAGCATTGCAGTACGTATCATCGAAGCGGGTGGATTGGTCGGTCTGTTTAACAGGCGAGCTCGCGCTACTATTCTGGAATGATTAACACCCGGGCTGCCTGGATCCCGCTACCGATTATGAAGCATTATAGCGCAGCGCTGCTGAATGCTCGAATCTGATTGGTCAGAAGGTGTGGCTCGGACAGTAGGTCCAGCTGGGGTTCAAATCACAGGTTTATACCCATGCGCTCACTTTAATCTACAGGGTGTCTCCATATATAGACAGCAGTAGTCTAATTATTGACCGTACTCCGATTAAGATAATAATCTGATTGTGTTTACATGAGTCGCTTTTTTAGAAGACTCCTGTCATGTTCCCGTTTGACATGTTATAGAACATTATTAGATTAATGGCACGTGTCATTGGACGGCCACGCCGTCCGCCGTCCCTCCAGAATTTCACGTAACAACATACAGTTCGTCTTCGTTATGGGACCGTATACAGTTTTGGGTGTTTTTAGTTAAATTTTTACAAACGCTTCAAACGCAGGTAATTATTTGTCATGCTGTACGTGCAAATAGACGACTGCTTGAAGCCGTGGGCTGCGTCTCAAACCGCGTACTTACTGTCTACATAATAGCTGAGATACATGTATTTCTCCTACTACAGGCCTAAAGTAGGCAAGTATGCGGTTCGGGACGCAGCCGTGCTCTCTTGTTTGCCGTAAAACCGTTGAGTTTTTGCCATGTGTGTGATCGTGTCCTGTCGCAAAATGCGGTGAAAACTCTCACACGACGTTCATAATGTGATTAAGGTGTGTACATGTCTGTAATACACGTCCATAATGCGCCTAAAACAGGAGTACTCCATCTGTCTTAATTCGATTTGTGTTTACTTCGAGTATGACCTTAATCAGATTAAGGTAATTAAAAATTGCTGTTTACATGGTAGTTTCTTAATCAGAGTATTGTCTTAATCTGGTTAATAGTGGATTATTGTTGTCCATGTAAACGCATTGATACACTTAAAACAAACAAACAAACAAAGCAAAAAAAAAACTTTTTAGCAAAACATCTTCCAAAATTGTTAATTCTTATATGGTGGGGAAAAAAATATTCATTTAGATAGCCATTAAGAACACCTTTAACAAAAGAACGTACTGAAATCGTTCTCATGGCTGGATCAGGAAGCTGTCACAAGGTTGTTGACTTTAACAGGAAACATTGCAAGCACATCACACACACACTTATTAACAAATTAAAAAGACTAGAAATGTTGCAGACCAACCAAGAAGTGGACGTCCACAAACACCCACCGATAAAGTCACAACCGACCTCGTGCTGGAATACATACAGTCCCCTATGTATGGAGACTTTTGGGACACAATGTACTATTGTTTCTATAAACAGCTAACTCACAGAGACTCGGATGGTGGACGATCTACATACGTTTAGTTTAATAAACGGATTTGAAAAAAGTGCTATTATTTAATATTTTAAAATGATTAATCGTTAATGTATTTTACTAAAGCTTTTGTTATATACAGTATCTCACAAAAGTGAGTACACCCCTCACATTTTTGTAAATATTTGATTAGCCCGATTTGGACATTTTCACTTAGGGGTGTACTCACTTTTGTTGCCAGCGGTTTAGACATTAACGGCTGTGTGTTGAGTTATTTTGAGGGGACAGCAAATTTACACTGTTACACAAGCTGTACACTCACTACTTTACATTGTAGCAAAGTGTCATTTCTTCAGTGTTGTCACATGAAAAGATATCATCAAATATTTACACAAATCTGAGGGGTGTACTCACTTTTGTGAGATACTGTATATAGATTTGTTTAACATTTACTGAAGATTTTCTCCCTAATGAAGCCTCTGGCAGTTCTCACCCTGTAGTTAGGTCTTCCAGACATACCATATGACAGCTTCCAACCCCGGGAGGATGAAGCCATCCATATCTTTTTGAGCTCCTCCTCATGCTGCATCACAGGGCTGTGTAACACCCTGTTCCTCATGCATGAGATAACAGACACTCATGATAGGCTAATGTTGCTGTGATTGATAGGAGAGAGAGAGAGAGAATTCCATCCGGCCCACCCAGAAACCAAGGGCAGTTTTGCTCTCTTCGACTTCTGGTTACGGATTGATGTGACCAGGAGTAGAACTCATAATTACCAAAAAAGGTAAAAAAAGTTTTTTGTTTTTTTCAAAAAAATAGAAAAAAAAAAAAAAAAAAGGAAAAATTTTTCCTCCTTAAAAAAAAAAAAAAAAAAAAAAAAAAAATGGTGGAAAAATGTGTTTTTTCTTTTTTTTTTTTTTAAAAAAAAAAAAATATAAAAAAAAAAAAAAAAAAAAAAAAAACATTAATAGCTATAGTTCAGAAACTAATTCCTTGCTAACAGCTGGCAAAGATGGTCTACATTGGATTTTCCACAAAGACTGTCATCACAATCATGACCAGACATGAAAAGCCATGTTTGTTTTTGGTGTGTGTTGTTATATATATATATATATATATATATATATATATATATATATATATATATATATATATATATATATATATATATATAAATAAAAATATGATTTTAAAAAATATATAATTACCTGAACAGAAGAATAGAAAAAGTTTGCACGTGTTCATTTATTGTATTCCTGACATGCATTGAAATATATATAACATTGTATGTTTCAGATTGTTCCAATTCATCAGCAGTGAGATAATGCTGGAAACCAGTCCCAGATATATTAAAAAAAACAAAACAAAACAAAAAAAAGCACACTGCTGATGGTCACATGTATGTCATATTATTTACAATACTTTTTTTTTTGGCCTTAAAAAAAAAAAAAGCATAAGCATAATCAATATAAAGATTGAAATACAATAGCAAGTAAATATCACAAGATATGTAGCAGATTTTATGATTACTTGTCATTTCTGTCATTCTGGAGTTTATGAGCTGACATGGACAGATCAAGGCTTAACCCTGGAAAAATGCACTATTCACAATAATAATAAACAATTTTGGTGTGTTTTAATTTATGTGAAATGTACGCTTCCAAACTAATTAAAGAACAAATCCATTCCTGACGTACATTCAACTTTAAAATATTTGATGTGAATGTGGGTGAGTTCAGCAGGAGTGGGACATCAGGTAAAGTGGGACAAATACATTTCATGCTCGGTAGCCCTTTAAATATCAGGAGCCAATACATTTTCATCGCCATGAATAATTACCATAAAGGTCTTTGACATTGCTCAGATGTTTTCATGTGCCTTACAACATCGTTGTGGGGGTGATCAGTTATAAGAAAGAAAAAAGAAAAAAAAAGCCTTTTGCAGAGCTGTTTGTTGGTAGAGGAGACATTTTAACTGTATTCCTGTTCCTGTTGTGTGTTATGATGGACGTGTCTTGGCCCAAATCTGCAGAAATTTTGAAAAATTGCAAACTCCTCCCACTATTGCAGAGTTTGCTTTAAATTTCTGTGATCGCAAAATCCTGGAGGGACTGATTTACAATTGTGTTTAACAGGACAAAAGATTGACACTCTCAAACGTAATGGAAAACGATCAGGTTCTCCTGTTAAACTTTCCTCCTAAAAACTAAAGCACAAGGCTCTTCATTTCTCACTGCTAGTTTTCATCTGTCTTTAGGTAGAGATTAAGTGAGAACTGATGCTGCATTCGGCTCGAGGTCGCAACTTTTAATTCCCAACCTCCAACCAGGAAAAAACCAAAACCTGGCATTCCTACTCATGAACTCGTGGTAATCTTTTCAAGTACGAGCTCCTTCCCAGTTTGCGGCGCGACCAAAGCAGCACTTCTTACCTTTAATTGAGTTATGCTGTACATGTTTACTTTAGATCAATCAATATACAGACACATTCACTTGGTAAATGTACAAGGTGTCCCAAAAGTTTTCATACATATAAGAAATTAAGACTTTTTTTTAGCAAAACATCTTCCAAAATTTGAATTCCAAAAATAAAAATGTAAAATAAACTAAAAAAGGATGCCTTTCAAAAAAAAAAAAAAAAAAAAAAAAAAGAACATATTGAACTCATTCTCACGGCTGGATCGGGAAGCTGTCACAAGGTTGTGATGGACTTTAATCGGAAACATGGCAAGCACATCACACACACGCCACACTTATTGCCAAACTTATTAACAAATTCAAAAAGAATGGAAGTGTTGCGGACCAACCGAGAACGTTCACCGACAGAGTCACAACATGCTGCTGGAATATACATAGTCCCCCAATTATGGAGACTTTTGGGACACCCTGTATAACACGGACTATAAATTTGGTCACCAATCACAGATAGCTGGTTAGCTTGTTACTAACAAAAGACAAAAATGGAGGCGTCCATGTTTTTCTTCGCTTTTGTTTGTGTTGAGGTTGAAAATGATGTCATGACGAAGTAAGCCAAATGCAGTATAAATCCCACTGCGCCACTAACAATGGGTGGTCAGCATGGCATTGTGGGTAATGTAAGAAGCTTTTAACTGAAATGAAAATAGACAGGGTGTCAATGAAAGTTTAAACTCAAAAAGTCAACTCGACCAAACAAACCTCGAATGATATTGAAGATACCATGTTAATTATAAAGATTAATATGGAAATCGTCCAGGGTGGATTTTCCGTTTGAAATTTCCTTCAATAAGCATCTACCGGGCTCACAAGCATAACAGCTCAGCGTCACATACTCATGTTATACTTTGAATTACGAATAACGTAATGTACTTCCTAAAAGTTTTGTAATATGAAATACCCATTAGCTTGATCACATTTGTTTCTGTTCCCCACCTGATGATGAGGTTTTGCTCGATAGGATCTTGACTTGAAGACTCGCGCCACATACGCGACGATCCACGTATTATATATGCAACATACTTCAGGGGAATAAAGATTAATGATCAGGGAGTCTGCGCAGAACATTGCACAACCTTGAAAGGGGGATTGGAGCTGAGAAACGGTCCTGAGCGAGTTCTAAGACAATTTCTGTTCTTTATCGGTTCTTGCCACAAGATGGAAATAATAGCACAAATGTCTTGGAATATTGCTGCTGAATTAGCAGTATATTCGTTTTCAAAAGCAATTTCACTGCCATATTTTATGCCTCGTAGAAGTTTATGAGATGTCAAATCTGTGTCATATCCAATTTTAGAAGAATGCATTTTGCACATAACGAAATCCTCTTAAAAACTCAATCATGCATGAATTATTATTATTATTTTTTAAACCACAGACAATTTGTGCTTTTTAGTGGTTTATATCATAATATAATACTGTCATATTGAAAGAAATGGAAAGCTTTATGCTATATCTGTACCTTATTACGATCATAGGAATGTACACGGATTTCACATTATTTATGGCTTGTGACATTGGCAGGGCTCTGTAGACTGGGTGTATATGTAAACCAGGATTTTAGTTCAGAAGCACCACAGTGGTAAACAGCAAACACAATCTGACTACTGAAATGAATAAAAGTAGCCCATTATCAGGCAATAAAGTCACTCAGTTCTACAACACTGCCCCGAGGCAACAACGACTGGCATTTGCTTCTTCTAAAACATTAGCTCTGAAGAGGAACATTGCACATTCAAGTGCTACACCACCCTGTTCTTGTCTCTGTCTAACCCACAGACTGGTCCCCAGTTGCATTTTCAAAATGTCTTTATGTCTGCCAAGCTTGTGCTAAGAAGTTATCTTAATATTCTTTGCAACTAGAGTCAAACTAATAATATAGTGTGTGCAATCTGCCGCTCTGTTACACTGTACAAGAGAAAAATGTTATTATTTTAACATAATCTCTTTCACTTATACCAACTTCTCTGAACAAATCCTGCTAAATTCATTTACCTAGTATTAACCTTATGGACTGTTCCCCCCTCCATTGCTCTTATACTTAAGTGGTTCAGTTCTTTGGAGAGCAAGCCCCTAATCAAGCTGCCATTTATTCCATAATAACCACTGCTTAAAACCCAGTCTATCCAAGAAGCTCTGCAGCATCCTTTCCAGACAGAGAACACTGGTCAGGAAACCACACCGAGGTCTTGGTATTGCACATGTTCCATAAAAAAAAAAAAAAAAAACCCACTGGTTTTGGAGAATCCGCTCTTCTCCTGGTCATTTATAAACTGCATCTGTTGCAGTTCAGCGATGCTGTCTGTGAAGCGGCCGAGCATGGTGGACCACTTTCTGCTCAAACACAGCCTTCATGGTCTTCTCGATCTGCTTCAGAAACACCTGAGGAACTCTGCCACATAGCGTGTTGACTGTGTCCAAGAATTTGGTCTGGAGGGGATAAAACAAGGACTGGAACAGGTTTTCTCCAACAGGATACTGAAAAACAAGATGAACATGAACATGTCACAAACATGTCGCGACCAATTGATTTAGCAGATTAACTGGCACTGATAACCGATAGCTTCAGTAATCGGTTTTCAGCAAAAATCCACGGTTGCGTCTGTTGCGAGAACGGCCGAGAAGGGTCCGCTGTCATTTTTCAGTACGACAGAGACCTCTAGAGGAAACACTGACAAATTTTGTTGTGTTATTTGAAGTGTTTTTGATTCATTTTGGATGTCTCTATTTTTATGTGTTATCTGGAGCGTTACACATATTGGTCCAGTTTGGATCTATGCATTTTATTTACTTATAAAAAACATATTTTATTATAATTTTATATATATATATATATATATACACACACACACACACACACACACACACACATATACATACACACACACACATACACACACACACACACACACAGTGGCAAGAAAAAGTATGTGGACCGTGTGGAATTTCATGGTTTTCTGAATAAATTGGTCATAAAATGTGATCTGATCTTCATCTAAGTCAGGGGTATTGACAAATATAATGTGTCTAAAATAATAACACATAAAAAAAATTCTGATCCCTCATGTCTTTATTGAACACACATTCAAAACGGCAGTGGAAAAAGGAAGTGAACCCTTAGTAATAACCCCAATCAGGCGATTCCTGTAGCTGTGGATCAGACCTGCACATCGTTCAGGAGGAATTTTTGCCCATTCTTCCTGGCAGAACTGCTTTAGGTCGGTCATATTCTTTGGATGTCTCATGTGTATGTCTCTCTTCAAGTCATTCCATAGCATCTCTACTGGGTTGAGGTCTGGAATCTGACTCGGACACTCCAAAAGGCGGATTTTGTTTTTATGAAGCAGTTCTGTTGTGGACTTGCTCCGGTGTTTTGGGTCGTTGTCCTGTTGCATCACCAAACTTCTACACAGTTTCAGCAGACGTACAGACATTCTCACATTATCCTGAAGAATTGTCTGATATACTTGGGAATTCATCTTCCCCTCAATAACTACAAGCTGGCCCGGCCCTGATGTAGCAAAGCAGGCCCAAATCATGAGATTCCTCCACCATACTTTACGCGTGGGATGATGTTTTTATGATGACATGCCGTGCCCTTTCTACACCAGATGTAGTGCTGTGTGGTTTTTCCAAATAGTTCAATCTTAGTTTCATCAGTACACAGAACATTTTGCCCGTACCACTGTGGAGTGTCACTGTGCTCTTTTGCAAACTTCAGGCGTGCAGCAATGTTCTTTTTATTAAGCAGTGGCTTCCTTCGTGGTGTCCTGCCGTAGATACCCTGCTTGTTCAATGTTTTGCGTATTGTAGACTCATGAACAGAGATTTTAGACAGTTCCAATGATGCCTTCAAATCTTTGACTGTCATTCAGGGTTGTTTCTTTACCTCACTGATGAGTCTTCGTTGTCCTCTTGGTGTCATTTTGACTGGGCGCCCACTTCTTGGTAGAGTAGCAACAGTCCCAAAGTGTCTCCATTTGTAGAATGTTTGCCTAACTGTAGACTGGTGAACTTCTAAAGTCTTTGAAATCACTTTGTGACTCTTGCCAGCTTTATGTAAATGAACTATTCTTGATCGTAGATCCTCTGAAAGCTCTTTTTGGCGAGGCATGGCTCACATAAGTGTGTGCTTCTTATGCAGAGCAAACTCCAGAAGTTTGAGGGGTTTTTATCAGTCAAAGTAGCTGTAGTCCACACCTCCAGACTCATTTTCTTAACCAGACTCCAGGTGTGTGAAAAAAAGCTTTCTTGAGGTCATTAATTCAAGGGTTCACATACTTTTTCCACAAGCACTATGAGTTGTTTTTGGTTGTTCTCAATAAAGATATGAAAGATCATAATTTATTTTTTATGTTATTATTTTAGACACATGAAATTCCAAAGGGTTCACATACTTTTTCTTGCCACTGTATATACACATACACACACACACACACACACACGTATATATATTTAATTCATTAAAAAAATGTAGAGTACATTTAAGTCCAGCAATATTTTACTTAAGAGTGAAACATTTTCATTCTACATCAATTAAAAAAAAATCTGTTATCAGCAGGTACTGACCAACTTAGTTATCGGTGTACTCAACTATTGGTCGACCTATATTAGGAATACTTGCCCATTCCACAAATTAAGCAATCTTGTGGTAGCAGCACAATGCATAAAGTCATGTAGATACAGGTCAAGCATTCACATCAAACATCAGAATGGGAGTCAGAGTTCACACAGAATGGTACGGAAAACAAAACATACAGTCTGGGAGTCAAAATGCATGGCTGATGAGAAAGGTCAGAGGAGAATGGCCACACTAGTTCAAACTGACAAAGTCTACAGTCACTGACATAGCCACTCTTTACAACCATGGTGAAGAGAAAAGCATCTCAGACGGTTAAACAAGCCAATCCTTGAGGCGGATGGGCTACATCAGCAGAAGACCACGTCGGGTTCCACTCCTGTCACACAGGAACAGGTATCTGAGGCTACAGTGGGCACAAGCTCACCCAAACTGGACAGCTTCAGATTGGAAAAAGACCAGGTGTTCAAGGTCACTGATTTCACATTCTGATGTTTGATGTAAACATTAACTGAAGCTCTTGACCAGAATATGCATGATTTTATTCTGCTATCACATGATTGGTTGACATTTTCCTCACTTCACACCTGATTGAGCTAATCAAATAATTATCAAGTTTATCAGGAGCTCAATTAGTTGCACTGGAACAACTATAAGGTGAACTACTGCTCAGGAAATAGACCTTTATGGCTATGACCATGGTAGAGGAGACCCATGTTATACTTTTTATTTTTATATATATAAGCACATGCAAAGAGATGACTCACATCATGTATAGAATCATACACCACTTTAAAAGCTGGCTGCTTGTCGTCATGGTAAACGCCACGGTTGCCATGGAGAATAGACACACCCTCCTCCTCGGCCCCCTTGCAGTTGCTGCCATACATGCAGTGATCAGGCCTGTAGTTCCACTGGCATGGAAATGTATACAGGCATTCTGTAGAGGCACACAAACAATATTTTATACACACACACACACACACACACACACACAAGGGGGGAAAAAAAGCCCTGCATTCACACAAAACCTTACTAAGAAAGTACTTGTGGAAGCCTTACTGACATTATTCCTATGAAAAACAACGGCTTCAATGGTACTTCTATTTAATGTAAGGATATCAATAAATAATATAACAAGAAAAGAATTAATATTCACTGTGACAATGCATTCAGTCAGTGTTCTAAAAATAAACAAACAGACAATATCAGCAATACTCTCAGAAAAAAAGCGTATTATGTATGTACTTTGTAAGGAATAACAACAGACTGTTATACAAAAATAATTACACACTGGATGGTTGTACATCCTGTCATTTTACAGAGGAAATGGAAAGTGTAACCGAGATGAGACAGCTTACAACGGAGACTTCTTCCATAAACGTTAGATAAACGTCATTAAGCCAAAGATTTCATCCCATCAACTATTATTAGAATGACTTTTTAAACAACCCGTTTTTAAATCCGTTTATTATTGGTCTCAGATTGTCTGGAGCATCCACCATACAAGTCCCCGTGTAGGAGCCGTTAGTATAGAAATAATAATGCATTAAAACGAGCACATTAATATTAAACGATTGTTCATTGCAGCTTTTTGCATTCTGACCAATCAGATTCGAGCATTCAACAACGCTGTGGCCGAAGATAATCAATGGTGGGTTGGTATGACGTCACATGGAGTGTTTTATTCCTCATACACCATAGCAATTTACAAAGTAATTTATTAAAAGAATGACACGCCAAATTCTTTATCCATGTAATTCTTTTTTGTTTTTACTGTTGTGGAACGTCCAGAGATAGTTCCACAAAGTTAGTTTTTGTTATTACTTGTGTTATAGCAGCCACAAGCTGTCATGTTTTCTTGAAGTAAGACCTAAATAAATCAATGCAGCTTGTTACTGAGAACCAGACAACGTAACATATGCCAATCTCTAAATTGATTAGTTAGCAAACTTGAACAACTAATACAAAAACACTTTTTTTTTGGAGCATCTTGCCGAAACGGCCACGGTTCTTCTGGAGACTTTGACAGTCAGACTTGCATCTTATTTTTGCACCAAAACCAACAACCTTCATTATGATTTTTGTCTGAAAACGATCTCTTACGTCACGTTAATGACATACAAACATTTTTCTGTAACATTTAATTTTGTTGGAAAACTAATGTTTGGAAATCTAAAATGTTTTTGTCATGTAAAATGTAAGAGTCATAAAATTTAAATCTAGAAATAAACGTTGGTAGTTAAATTTTTTTTTATAAAAACAAAGGATGCTGAAGGGAATTCTCTTATATCATGTACTCTCGTATTATGAGCCGCTATTAAGACACCTTAGATTCGGGGAATACTGGGTTATACCCATGATGAATGTATTCATTTCATTACCTCTTTGAATAAGCTAATCACCTGCCATCCTGTATTATAGCTGACACATGTATCTTCTATATCTTGAAGTGACTTATTTTCGTAGTGTGCTGTGTGTTTTGTCTAAATCTGTCTAAGCACCTGCACAAGTAGAAACCCGCCTACTACGCAATGCTGTTATCAATCTGTATAAATACTCCTGTTCTAGACAAAATAAACTGGATGTCTCTGGGAACAGTCAGTGCGTTCATTTAGACTCCTCCAGGCCTGGACGCTCTGGTGTAAATCACACGTTCTCGCTCATAGAACAGAACTAAGAGTTAAGAGAAGTCTGGGAAAAGGCCTAGGCATGACGGAAGATCTGAAAGACATAATCTGAGATTCCTTGAAATCTAACAGATGCTTAAGACTTTTACACTGTATCGTCACATTGCCCAGTCCTACCCATGTGTTCTTCACGAATGCATAGACACAAAACCAAATTTACAGTACCACCTGATCGTTTCATGCATTTGGCAGCTGGATTGTATCCTGATTAAATTTAACCACCTCTAGTCAAATGGGTCTCTGGTTCACCAAACTGAAAGCTCATACTACTTCACCGCCATTAGCATCCTGTTTTATGCAAAAGACTCAATTCTGTTGAACATTTTTAAATGGGGCAAAATTCTAGGAGTCACAGTGCATGTACGTTAAGAAAGTAATGTTTACGGTGGAGTTCTGCTCGTCGCACGTGGGAAACGCAGTTACACTGGGCATCTACAATATTATCTGCAACGAGCTGATCTGTCTGCAGGTTACATCCCACCTGCTTAACTCGTTGTACTTGTTCTACAAATGAGCATTAGCTGTGGCTCCTATTTGGAATTAAAGCCTGCAACCACACTGGCTTGTTGCAGATAAGATTAAGGACTCCTAATTTATACTTACATAACATGAGTAAAATGCACCTCAAAGCCACGGATGAACAATTGTTTTTTAATTATGTCCGGGGGTGCATTTTAACCTGCATTGGATGTATTAATCCCCATATGTCTATATAGTGATCCTGATAGTAATTGCATGAAACAACCAAATGAAAACAAGAACAAAGTTTATTGAGAAATATGATGCTTTGGACAGACAACCTTCTTCAGCAGTGCAAACGAAGTGCATATGAAGCGGCACCTGGTGAACTGACTGATACTGTATTCTGTTGTTCAAAGCCTAATAATGCTATTGTTCAGACCATGAATGCACCGATACAGCCTCCACAGGACAGTCACGGAAAAAAAGAAAGTACACACCCCTTCAATTCGATGTTTTTATTTATCAGGGCTTAAATAACAGTTGCGTGCTCCTCACCAACTTCTATAAACAAGCAAATAACCCCAGGTAACAACAGAACACCACCAACAACAACAACAAAACACAACTGATTTCAATAAGTAGCATTTTTTCCAAGCCAAAAAGTAAAAACCAGATAGGAAAAAAAAATTGTACATACTTCCACAATCATTAAAAGAGAAATTAGCAACCAGTTGTTACTAATGAAATGCACAAGATTAGTAGTTTGGTGGTCTGGCGCGCTCAGGTGTGTGTCTACATCATGTAGAGAAGAAAGAACATCAGCCATGACCTCCAAAAAGCATTTGTTGCTGCACATCAATCTGGAAAGGGTTATGAGGCCATCTCCAAACAATTTGAAATTCACCATTCAACAGTGAGAAGGATTCTTTACAAACAGAGAGCCTTCAAGAGAGTTCCCAGAAGTGGGTGTCTCAGCATATTCAGGCCATGGTCACATGGTTTAATGCTCAAAAATATAAACAAACACCAAGAGCTACATCATGTGATCCACAGTCCTCTGTACGTACATGAGATATACAGATATACATACATAATACATATATACATATACATATACATATATATATATATATATATATATATATATATATGTATGTATGTATGTATGTATGTATGTATGTATGTATGTATGTATTATATATATATATATATATATATATATATATATATATATATATATATATATATATATATATATATATATATATAATATAAATATATATATAAAATCAGCACAACTGGAAAAAGATTGGACCAGTTTGGCTTACATGGCAGGGTGGCTTGGGAAAAGCACCTTCTCTCCAGAAAGAATATGGCGCATGACTTAAGTTTGCAAAATACAGACCACAAAAATTGTGAAACAATATCTTTTGGTCTGATGAGACCAAAGTGGAAATATTTGGTCATTATGCAAAGCACCCCATACCAACTCTTAAGCATAGTGGTGGAGGGGTGATGATTTGGGCTTGTTTTACAGCCACAGGACCTGGGAAACTTGCAATTGTTGAATCAATGAACTCAACTTTATACCAGAATATTCTTGAGACAAATGTGAGTTTAAGCTGGGCTGAAATTGGGTCATGCAACAGAACAAGGCCAACTACACAGCAAATTTGCCATCTGAAATGGCTAAAGAAGAAAAAAGTGAAGGTGCAGGATTGGCCAGGTCAAAGCTCAGGTCTCAACCCCATTGAGATTCTGTGGCAGGATCTTAAGATGTGCAAACAGTGTGCACAACAAATGCCATCAAACATCAATGAGCTGAAGCAATCTTGTAAAGAAGAGTGGGTCACAATTTCTGCAAAATTATGAGAGTTACTGAATTAGAGGCTGTACTTATTTTTCCCCCACCTCGCTTCTGAATGTTGGTTTACTTTTTTGGGGAACCCCCCCCCCCCAAAAACCAACTACTATATTTACATAATTTGAGAGATATATATATATTATATTATATTATATTATATTATATATATATATATATATATATATATTTTTTTTGCTGAGGTTTGTTAGGACCACAACATTATTATTTAGGCCCTGACAAGTAAAAACCCAGAACTGAAGGAGGGTGTACAAACCCCCCCCCCCCGCCATGACTGTATGTGATCCACAAAATAGCTTTTCAATATACAATCTCTATCCAGCCATTAGCACACTCCCTACAGTGGTAAAAAGATACATGATCATTTCAATTTGTTACCAAAATGCAATGTATTCAGGGATTTATTAACAAATAAAGCAGCCAGAAAGAGAAATGGCAAAATACACAATACAGTGTATATAATAGTTTTTATGAAGCCAACATTGAAGTCTGGCCTCCCTGAGTTTAACAAGCTTGTTTCACACATTCTTTTCACACGTCTAAATGACTGTTTTCTGCACTGCTATTTTTGGCTATGCTCCATCTTGCTGACAGACAAACACGAGCTTTGCCAAGTCTCCCTTACTGCCATGAGTACTTAATCCCCACATCTTGCTTGGAGTTTGTCACAGTCACTCCAGAGTAGTCAAGTGTTTACCTACTCACGCACACAGTCCTGAACAAACTGGAGAGGAGCTGTTTAAAAAGACTCAATCAGGGGAAAAAAGAGAAAACCATGTCTGTTGCTATACTCGCAATTGTATTGAATTTCTGACAAAGGATGAAGAGGACGAGGCAACCATCTGTGAATGTTTTGGTTTACATCACTGGTCTATTAAAGACAGCCTATGGGAGTTTTAAATAATAATAATAATAATAATAATAATAATAATAATAATAATAATAATAATAATAATAATTTCACAGACATGGTACAATTTTTGCCTAAGCATTCACAAAAAAGCAGAGCCATAACATTAGGCAAAGGATTCAAGATTGATTTGTAGTTTCACTCATGATGTGCATGTTTGGACCACTGACAGTGCTGGAATTCTGTGACTGTAGGAGGAAAGGTCTAGATGACCAAGGGTGGCATTGCTACCTCTGTGCCCTGTGGTGTTGTCTGGACACCCCCCCCCCCTTTTGTGCTAGTTTAGACGGGTCTCAAGATGATGTGGGCCAAATTTGGCGAAGATTGGACAAAATTTGGAGGAGGACTAGCAAAAATGACAGTTAGATGTAAGCATTTATGGCATTTTATTGTAACTTTTGACTAGTAGGTGGCACTGCCGTAAAATTTATTGCATAGCCTCAGGACATGGTCCTGAGAATGGCTACCAAGTTTTGTGACAATATGCAAAGTTGTTGCAGAGATACAGCCTCATATCCTGCTTGGAGGCTTCGCTGTCATTGTTTTGGACCATTACAGGAAAACCGTTTGGAATATTCAAAATTCTTTTCATATCTTACAATGAACATTGTGTGCGCTAAATTTAGTGATGACTGGAAAAAACCTAGCATAGCGAAAAAACAGTTTTTGACAAAATCCAAGATGGTTAATTAGGCGGAAATTGGGACGCCTGGCTTCAAAAGTTATGATTATAAAAGTACTTCCAAATTAGGCTATTATTATTATTATTATTATTATTAACTGAACCACATTTGGTCAGAATGTTCTTTAGACCCTCCCCAATAAATGGGCCAAATGTCACAAATTATTACCAGATGGTTCTATCGGGAGGAAGAAGAAGAAGACAAAGAACACGACGAAGAAGTTGTTGAAGAAGCAGCTTGGCCCCCGAAGAAGCTTGGCCCCAGAATAATAATAATCAAAACAGCTACCAAATATGTTACACTTCATGTGTGACGCTAGTCTACAAAAATAAACATTAAAATAATTAACACATCAAAAAACATTTACCTGGATTGTAGTGGAAAATAATGTTGAGGAGGTCCTGGTCTCCCCATGTGATGTGATTCTTGTATTTCTGGTAAAGTGGATGAAGCAAGTCCTCCCATGACAGTCCACTAGCGATCATGCTGTTCTGTAATATCGAGAGTGGCAGGTTATTGTCTTCAACACTGAGTCTAGTAGATCAGTGGTCCCCAACCTTTTTTGCGTCACGGACCGGTTTAAAATCAGGCGATATTTTCACGGACCGGCCTTTAAGGTGTGGCGGATAAATACAACAAAATAAAATGATAGGACCGGCATAAAAACTGGGGTATTTTTAAAATCTAATAATAAACGTGAATCCAATGTGAAATCGCAGGTTTATTAGCAGCGTCCTCGTAACATCCTCTCTCCCCCCTAACGCTCTCTGGTCTCTATGGTGAGGGTTCAACGCATCACGTGACCGAGACAAGCGTCTTGACATGCGTCAAGAGTGAGTCGTAGAAGGATGTAACGGAGAGAATCCGCTCATTTTTCAGATCCAGATCATAAATAAAACGGAAATAATGTAAGTAATTTATTCTTTCTGTGCGGCCCGGTACCAAATGACCCACGGACCGGTACCGGTCCGCGGACCGGCGGTTGGGGACCGCTGTAGTAGATTACTTTCAGACATCTTTCAATACAGAATATTTTCATTCATGGTTCCCATTGACTTGCTCAGGTTTATAAGGTCAAATTTTACTGGATTTCAAAAAGATGCTAATATCAAAGCATCACATGCATTTCTGCACACTTTCATTAGCAGTTGCTATTCAAGTCTGAGTGATGCAGTATGAAGGAGTTCATGAAAACTTCAAGTAAGGACTAAAGCCCCAGCAAGGTGTCAAAGATAAAACCCTACATTGGATATGTGCAACATGCAACATTAAAAAAATGCCACCAACTCCAACCACATCCATTTATTTATTTATATAAAAAAAAACAAAAAAAAAACCAACAAAAGATAGTTAACCCCAGGCTGAGAGCAATAGAGCCCTTGTCTGAATAAGCATTCAACAATTACTGTGTCTAAACATTGCGTCTTACTTCCTGAAGGACCCACAGTCAGGAGCCAATAGAGTCTACTTTACTGACACATACATCCTTGAGACTGCCCCCCCCCATTCATTAAATATATGAGCATGTGATTGACCAGCAATTCCTTTCAAACGCTATTTAAAATTCAACTTTCATTTTCCAACACTCCCTAAAAAGGAACAGAACAATGCTTCTGGAATTTTGAAGAGCTCATGCATTTTAAAAACACATACATGGGTACCGGAGCTGTGGAATCTCTGGGATATTGCCAGCAAAATACTTCCTCTGTATACCAAAGATATTTGCCCGTCTTTAATCCGAGAAACTTGGTCCCCGTAAGCAATCCAAAGAGGCACATAAATTGGATTTATGTAAGTTATGGCGAGGAGGTTAAAAAAACAATTGGTAAGTTTTAATACATTACATTTATCTTGTCTCTGACATGCTACTCATCTAAAAAGGGTTGAAAAGTTCAGGGAACAGAGAGATAAACATAATGACCATGTAACATTTCATCTTAAGAAATGAGAGGTCATCAGTAGTTCAGGCCTCTAAAGTGGTGGTTATGCCCGTGGTAGCGTATAATAAAACATCAGTCTTGTGGAATTAAGAAAAATACCAAAAATCTTCTTGATGGTGGAGGTGCAGTACATGAAAGCAGATGAGGAATTAGCAGGGGTGTCTTGTCTTTTTGTATGCAAGGGTAATTAAGCACAAGTTCAGTCCCAAAAGAAAAAAGAAAACATTCTCAGCTTTGAATCCTTTATTACATGCACTCCCATTTAAAAGTTCAGCTTATAACACTTCCAACAACATAGCCTAGACACATGAATTTATTTCACACATCTATTCAAAGCTCAAATAAGACAATGTAAACAAACGAATCATCCAACAGCAAATGAAATCATTTGTTTATCTTAAGAGCAATACTGAGAATCACTGGGGAAACCACGTTACTTCTCACCTTAAACAGAGTGCTGCGAATGCGCGTGAGGTTCATCAGCATGACCCCGGAGTTGACTCCAGTAATGCCGTAGAACGGGTGCCTTGCGAAACGACTATACCAGCCGATTTTGGGGATCTCATGCTCAGGGGCCATGGCTGCCAACTGAGTGCTGTTGAAGGCCTTCAGGAATTTCCAGATGTCGTCCATTGGCCGGAGAAATAGGACATCTGTGTCCACATACAGCAACGAGTCTACGTCGTTCAGAATGACCTGAGGATCGAAAATGTTAGGTTATTCAATTCTTTTCAAATATAGTTTTTTTCTTTTTTTAATTGCTATGGAAAACATAAAAAGGCACGCCCTTACAGGAAGGAAGAGCCTCTGGGCAGCACATGGCTTGAAGAGCTTCTTCCATTCCTCAGCGTTCCCCACGGAAAACGTAATTGGGTAAAGAGTGTACTGGAGCTTGGAGGAGAGCGGCTGTGGCCAGTGGCTCAGCTGAGAGAGAAAATAGAGGTGGTCAGAGGAGGTCAATTATCTCTGTTCAACAAGTCACCTGAAACAATCATTTCAAACATTTGATCAAACATTTCCCCACTACTGGACTAAACATATTATGTGTAGTATCAGAACTTGTGTAAAATACGCTGATATTCACACTATGCAGCAGGCCACATGCTATGCCATGTGATTCACAAACCAGTTCTCTGGAAAATGAAGACTGAGCTTTCCAGCTGCTCTCCCAGCTCTAAAAACACCTAACCAAGTAATCAAGAACCCCATGGCAAAAACATGATCAGATTTTGACATTTTCCACTACATATTATTCTCAAAACTACAGGATTTCCCGTGTTTCTCTTTTGCATGCATAAACATCAAGCAGATGTATTGTCACAATATTTCAGTCTGGAATCAGGATTCCACGCTTTTCAACGAAACGCCACCACATTATCGGTTTAGAAGCAACTACTATGAACTTATTTCATTTGCAAATAATTCAATAATGTACTTAATAAGATAAGACACAAATGATAATTCTTTGATCATGTGTTTAACTACTTTTCTCACAATCCTCGTACACACTGGTTTCTTTAGTTTCACTCGTGGCATTGAAACCGTTCACTGTTTGTTCTTACAACAGAATTTAAATAAATGCTGATTAATTCTGTTGACTAAATTCCCCATATTGTACAATTCAGCCACAGCAACATGACACAAACACATCTTGTACCTCTAAGAGAACAAAAAACATGCATAATCTTCACTACAAAGTAGGACAAATCCATAATGTTTCACTTATAATTGTTACAATCCTCCAGTCACACTTACTTTGGCTTGGCTTTGGTATTTGTTAAATTGCACCGATTTGTTTAAAAGGAATGTCATGAAATATGCTGGATTATGTCAAGGAACCTATGTGGCTTAAGGGCATTACTATTACCGCATTTATTTATTTTTACAAGAGTCAAATTACTGATCATGATCGTTAATCCAAGTGATCATTGTTTATCTCTAATGAACACCCACAATATTAACAAGGAACAGACATTTTTTTCTGAGAACCTCATTACGAGTCATCATATACTGCTCAAATCAGTAATAAGGTCAAATATTACGTCATACAATACGGCGCTATACTAATTAAAATAGAAACCTGACATTATTAGAACGAACACCACAGACAAAATACACAATATGTGGACACCTGACTAATCACACCCATAGGTGGTTCTTACCCAAAACTGCTGCCACAAAGCTAGAAGCACACAATTGTCTAGAACAGAGTTTCCCAATGTTTTTTCAGTCACAGCACCCTTTGAAATTTTGCAAATATTTGTGGCACCTTGCACAAACACTAATGTGAGAGCGGTAGCTGCATGAGGTGAAGTTGATGGTCCAGAAGCATCGGGAATTTTTCTTTTAAAAATCTCTTTCATTTGCACGACACGTGCATCGTCACACGCTAATTATTAGAATAAAACACACAGGGAGTCGAGGGGGAGGGAATTATTATTATTTTTTTAAAATATTTAATGTATTAGTATTATTATGATGCAGGTCGGTCTTATTATTTCTGTCCGTGTTATTATTTCAGACATCAGATATGCATCATTAAATGTTTTGTACACATTTTAGAAATATTTTTGCATGCCACCCCTGCTCTCATCAGACGGCAGTTGGGAAACACTGGTCTAGAATGTCTTTTATGCTATAGCATTTCAATTTCCCTTCACTGGAACTAAGATGCCCAAACATGTTCCTGCACGACAAGGACACTGTGGACAAAACGAGTTCCATTAAGACATTATTTGCCAAAGTTGGAGTGGTAGAACTCGAGTGTTCTGCCCTGAGCCCTGACCTCAACCTTAAGGAATGCCTTTTGGATGAACTGGAACACCAGAACTCCTTGTCTGACATCACAACCTGATCTCTCCCCTGATGTTCTTGTAGCAAATCCCCTCAACCATGCTCCAAAACCTAGTGGAAAGCCTTTCCAGAAGACCGAAGTTTATTACAACAACAAAAGGGGACTAATTCTGGCATGGGATGTTCAAAAAGCACATACGGGTGTGATCATTAAGTGTCCACAAACTTTTGGCCATAAAGTGCACGTGTAGGTTATGAGGACAGTTCACTGAAATGAAATAATTCATAGCAAATTATTTATTAGTAAACTACCTACTTACATGTATTATTGTTTTGGACAACGTATGAAGAATGACCAATTCCAGAGGTGCTTGAAAGTTTGTGAACCCTATCCCCGACCTTAATCCAACAGAAATGCTATGGAAGGACCCGATGAAAGCCGTTCATGTGAGGAAACCCACCAACATCCCAGAGTTGCAGCTGTTCTGATACTGAAAGCAAAAGTTCACAAACTTTTGCCACTTACAGATGTGTAATATTGGATAAATGACCCATTAAGTCCTCAATACATAAATGACATGAAAATTATAACATTTTTGTCTCATTTATATAATTGGGTTCTCTTCATTTAGCTGTAGGACTTGTGTGAATATCTGCTGTTTTATGCAGATCTATAAAAAAATAATTCTAAAGGGTTCACAAACATTCAAGCACCACGGTATTTTGGCTGTTTTAACTGAAACAGATGTCAAAAAAATGTCATAGCGGGTGAGCATTTGATATACTTGATATACAACTCAACTCAAGAATCATATACCAAGAGCTGCAGAGACATGATTTAAGCACACCACAGGTTATTGCAATTTTCCAATTATCTCTGCAGTGAAAACTATTACAGGCAGCATTCATTACTCTCATTTAATGCCTTTAATTAACTTCTTCCTTCAACCTCTTTCACAACTTCCTGCTGCTTGTATCCTGCTCCTTTTTCAGGGTCTTGCTATATCTGGGGCCTTAGAACTCCTCTCCAAATGCTGCCTGTTCTACATGTGGACTTGATCATTTTCTGCTCTGTTGCACGCCGAGTCCACATTACTGTGAAAGAGTTTGTTCCAGAGGGAAAGCTCACAATGCTAAAAGCCAACGATTGTGTCACTGATATGGGTGAGGGATCAAAGCACAAATGATGTGAAGGCTTTTTCCACTCGTTACCATCGCGACCCTTCTGAATGGCCCTACTGAAGCGGTGCTGAGGACATGCTGGGATGTCTGTGTCTGACCGAGTTGAATACATTAACCCACTGGGGGCTGTAGAAGTCCCCTTGCCATGTGCAACATACCGTTTGGACGGATGACCAATCTTCTCCACTTGGCTTGGCAACAGATCCAAACTCAGGATGAGAGTAATAGGGTACAGTGTGTGTTGCTTTCCTCTTACATATAGTAACTCTATGCATGAAAGGAAGAAGAGCTTCTCTGGAGGTTTAGAGGCAGGGGTTTGACTTGAAACTTGTAATCATTTTAAATGAACCTAGACCTAGAAAGACACAGCGACCTTGGCTCCCCACACACTCAAACACAGCCAATGTGCGAATACTTCAGTGAATATACAGGAACGTTTAGGAATAAACCTTACCAGACAATGTTGTTAAAAAAAAAGAAGCCAAAACCACAATGAAATGTGCAGCTGTAGATGAATCTTAGATCTTTCTACTCTATGCATGAGGGCACGAGGTAGGGCGTTCAGCTCAATCATGCTATAGGGCAGCAGTCCCCAACCCCCGGGGATTACATCATTTCCGTTTTATTTATGATCTGGATCTGAAAAATGAGCGGATTCTCGCCGTTACATCCTTCTACGACTCACTCTTGACGCATGTCAAGACACTTGTCTCGGTCACGTGATCTGTTGAAACCTTACCATAGAGACCAGAGAGCGTTAGGGGGGAGAGAGGATGTTACGAGGACGCTGCTAATAAAGCTAATAAAGGATTCACGTTTATTATTATATTTTAAAAATACCCCGGTTTTTATGCCGGTCCTATCATTTTATTTTGTTGTATTTATCCACCACACCTTAAAGGCCGGTCCGTGAAAATATTGTCTGATATTAAATCGGTCCGTGGCGCAAAAAAGGTTGGGGACCGCTGCTATAGGGTGCAAGCAAAATGAACAGAAAGCTATTTGTGATTAGCCTTAGACAATGGTGGAAATATAAATGTGACCATAAATAAAAACAAATATGAAACCTTAAATTGCTGTTTCACAATGTGAGGTTGCCTCTTAAATCTACCAGAAACAAAGCACTTTTGAGAAACTTATGAGACACTATAGACGAATAAGGAAGAGAAGTGATTTATGCTAACAATGTGCGACTGTGTTTCATCAATCAATACCATGAACTTTTATTTAAGTTCCATTTGTGTGTCCCTGCTCTGCTAAGGCAAATCTAAGACAAATCCTTCCTATTTACTTTGTTTGCACCCTACATAGGACAATCACTATATGGCCTAGATGGACAATCACTATACTATGTCTTTGGACACATGACCATCGCATCCATGTGTCTTTGTATGCTGTATTATTAACATTAGATTACCTTTTCCAGAGTGACGTACATTAATCTCATTTATATATCTGAGTAGTTGAGGGTTAAGGGCCTTGCTTAAGGGCCCAACAGTGGCAGCTTGGAAGTGCTGGGGTTTGGACTCATGACCTTCCGATCAGGAGTGCAGCGTCTTAAGATTTCTCCTCATTGGAACGAAGAGGCCCAAACACGTTCAAGCACATCAATGTCACTGTGGGCAAAGCGAGCTCCATGAAGAGATCATTTGCCAAGGTTGGAATGAAAGAACTCGAGTGTCCTGCATAGAGACCTGACCTCAACCCCTCTGAACAACTTTGGGATGAACTGGAAAGCTGACTGCCTGCCAGGCCTCCTCACCGGACATAAGTACCTGACCTCACGAACACTCTTGTGACTGAATGGTCACAAATCCCCACAGCCATACACCAAATCCTTAGTAGAAAGACTTCCCAGAAGAATGAAGGTTATTATAACAGCAAAGAGGGGAATCTAGAATGGGATGTTCAACAAGCACACATGGGTGTGATGCTCTGGTGTCCACAAACCTTTGGCAATATAGTGGAACACGATGGAGCCGAATACCTTACCTACTGCCCTTACACATATTGTAGAATGAATTGAGACTTGGTAAGAAGTTTAAGTAATTAAGTAGCAAAAGAGTGACAACATAAGGAATTAAGGGTAATAATTCATCCGTAATAATTCCTTATGGAGTCAAGCTGCACACACACAAAAAAAGGCACTATATATTCCATAGCAAAAGAAAACCTACAATGGATGTGACCGTCATAAAAAGCCAGAATGGTGTATGCAAGAAGGATCTTGTGTGGGTAGATAATGCAAAATTCAAACAGAGTGAATCACAGTGGATGGTAATGTAGGAGCTGATGTTCTGATAAGAGCTGAAGTCAAATTAAAGGTAAAATTCAGCAAGAGAAATGGCTCAGGCCTGCTTTTCCTGATAAATGTTTGAGCATTCATCTCAGAGATAGGCCATCAAGCAAATATTGCTAAAGATGAACAACTAAATATGGAATCAAATGGAATGAAAACGACAAGGTTTACTTGATAAGGAAAGGAAGGACTAGGAGAGCTCTAAATGAACTCTTACCTCTTTCTTAAACTGTTCTCTCAGCTCTGCCTCTGCAAAGATGTGAAACTTGATCTTCTTGATGCTGAAGAGGAGTGCTGATTTAACCATGGTAAGTGTTTCCTCCAGTCGGTTTCCACAAGCAACCACAGCAAGGTGCATAACAACCTCTGCACGAGTAACCTTTAACCCAGACTGCCCAAGCTCACTCTTCTGCCTGCAGGGGTTAAAATAAAGTACAAATACACACAGTGCTCTTTTAACATACAGTGGTGCTTGAATGTTTTAGATTTTTCTATACATCTACATAAATATTAACTAAAACATCACATTTTCACGACAATTCCGAAAAAAATAGACGAGAACCCAATTCAACAAATGAGACATTTACTCATTGCGTTACTTCTGTTCCGAAAAGACGCTTCCGAGAGTAAATACTAAAGCTGTGTTCCAAATGACGTACTCTACACTTACACTATGCATTTTGCACTTTTCCGTCTAGTGCAGCGTTTCCGCGGACCAGTGGTGTAATTGCAGTTTTAGAATTGTTAAATAATTTTTAATTTTGGTAAATGCATCAAAATATATTCAAATGATATGTTGTAAAATTGATCAATTTGGTTATTTATGTGCATTCACAAGTATCACATGAGGGGAGCTGACGATCGTTCATTGATGGATTTATTTTACATTTATTTATAAATGAAATGATCATTTGCAAAAACCTATGGGTGGTAGGCAAGTTCAAGTGTCGCATCGATTGATAAAATAAACAAAAGAAAATTCAGACTCGGATTAAATGTCACATCAACAATAAAAATGTAATTGAACCTGGTATTTGAACCAATCCCTGTGGAATGACAGGTTTTACCAACCAATCAACCATGGATTGCTAGGACTGTAGAATTATGTGCTTTTTGTGCATCCATAAAAAGTAATACATCAATACTTCAAAAGTATTGATGTATTACTTTTTATAGACACAAAAAAGCACAGAATTAAACTACATTCCTAAACTAATAACATATGTTCTGGTGTGTGTATTGGATTCTTTTCAGTCTATTCAGTCTCAATATAATTGGACACAGAGTTGTGTAAAGTTTTAGTCTTAAGTTTATATTTGTAACAGTCAGTTTGTGGATTTCATTTTATATATATATATATATATATATATATATATATATATATATATATATATATATATATATATATATATAAAATAATAAAAATAAATAAATAAAATATAAAAAAGGGGTACTGGAAGTTTGCCCCAATCAGATTAATCGAAAAAAGAAAATAATTGAAAAAAAAATTAATAATAATATTCGGCCAACTAACCAATTATGAAAATAATTGTTAGTTGCAGTCCTAGTCTGTAATTTCTTTTTCGAGGAAAATGATCCAATATTAGATATCGGAGAACCTCTAGGATTAGCAGTTAATTTGAAGGTGAAATCAGAGTCACGTGCTTTCAATCAATGGGATGACAATCAGGTGTGTGCGAGCAGGCTTTTTTATTTAAAAAACTAGGATCTGTCAGAGTCTGATCTTCACAACACGAGTTTGTGGAAGTGTATCATGGCACAAGCAAAGGAGATTTCTGAGGAGCTCAGAAAGAGTTGTTGATGCTCATCAGACTGGAATAGGTCACAAAACCATCTCTAAAGACTGTGTACAAATGGAGGAAATTCAAGACCATCGTTACCCTCCCCAGGAGCGGAAATAGAAATACCAGGCATATGGCTTCATTCAAATTTATTGGTTCACCTCTCTCGTTAGACACGAATCCAAAATGTTCCCAGATCGTCTATGTAACATTTGGTTTCCCAACAAGATCCATCGCAGCGGCAGAACCCGAAGTGAATTGATTTTACTGTGCTCAAACAAACCCGCGCCAAAATAAAGGCAACACCATATAAGGTTTTATTATGATTACGTAATTTGTGTATTAACATAAAATCTCCATATATAAAGTATATGGTAGGCTATAAATACTAATTAAATATTGCAACCGTTATTACATTTGTATACAAAACGTTGTACTTTGTGCTCATCATAGTGCCCACTCAAGCAGAAACATTAACGTGCTGTGTGATGTGACACCACCGTGGTGGCAAACTACCACGGCCACAGCCCTATTGTTTCTAACAAAATATGAACATGGTGACGTCCGGTTTCCCAGGTCATCTGTCGAGCATGCTGAGGTCGAAAATGATGTCATTCCAACCGGCGATTTACCGCTTCGATGTAATGCAGCATTATATTTCACATAAACTTGTTCATCTGACTTTTCAAACCTGTACCAATTCCATACATGTGAAGTAACATTTGAACCTTTTGCTATGAGCTCGGTCCTCAGCAAAGTGCTGCCTGTTTATCTTGTCATTTTTTCTTATCTAAACATGCAGTGTTTGGGAGTAGCACAGGCTGTCGGAAGCTTTTATCAAGTTAAGAAGGCTGCGTTTTTCCTTATTGGTGTAAACATTTAAATAGCATTTATGGCAAACGTTGTAGTCCGATTTTGGCTTTATTTCATGAATTATACACAGTGGGGGAAAAGTATTGAATGTGTCAACATTTTTTCCGGAAATATATTTCCAATGAGGCTATTTCACATGAAATTTTCACCAGACATTAGTATTAACTCAAGAAATATAAAGAATTCGCAGCATTAAATTTGTGGCTGATTCATTTCTTCATTTAGGAAGTGTCTTGAAGCCGTCATTACAAACAAAGGCTTCTCCACGAAGTATTAAATACATTTCAGTTAGTGTGTTCAATACTTTTTTCATGTGTCATTACTCTTTATTACAAAATTTTTTATTTATGGACTTTAATGTTGTGAATTCTTTATATTTCCGGATTTCTTAATTTAATACTGATGTCTGGTGAAAATTTCACGTGAAAAGCCTCATTGGAAACATATTTACAGAAAATAAATGTTGACGTGTTTCCCTCATTGTATATAGTTAAAACAAATGTACTATCTTGAGAACATTTTGAAAATCGCAACTTCACGAGTGTGATTTTAACTTCATTACCTGTGCTGAAGACATATGCGTCATGTGTCACACATAGCATGTTGCTGGTTGTTTAGTTTGCATTTGTGGTCTAAATCTAAAGCAGACACTGCATCGATCAGAATTGGTAAACTCTCCGGCACCGCAACCAGAGATGACCTTGGGGGATTCTATGTTCCATTTCTATTAGGATTTAGTTAAAAGAAACCAAGTCATGCAGCCTGCGGAGTTTGTAGCCTTTCACACTAAAGGAAGAGGAAAAAAGTAGACATCAAAAGACTACCACAGATGACGGCATACTTGAAAGTCGTAGAACTTTTAGGGATTTTTTTGTGTCATGCCCGAGACCCAATCACTCTTCACACATTAGGCACAAAATAGAACTGCTATGAAGATTTTGGTTTCCCCTCACAAAACACCTTGTGCTGTTACAGGGAGATAAATTACAAGAACTAGGGCAGTGCTCCAACAGGCTTCAAGGCAGAGAAGTTAAATACATTTGCTACAAAACTTAAAGGACTGAAGCGGACAATAATATGTAAGGAATAAATTATGGCAGTGTGTACTAATCAGTCACTGCGTGGGATGATGAGTATTGGCAAATAACATCACACCATAATGCGATTTATTCCTTTTATACAGCAGCAATTTGCCAAGGAATTTTATATAAAAAAAAAAATATATATATATATATATATATATATATATATATATATATATATATATATATATATATATATATATGTATTAATGAAATTTTAATGGTTTATAGTTACAATTAATGTTGTACAAGGTTTGCAAAATGAGCATGTTATCCCAATGTTATAGCAGCCATACACACTTGTCCCCTTACTGCCTCCATATAAATGAGTGATTTGAATTTACTAATGTCAGAGCCACTGTTATAAATAATTTTTTAATCATGTTCTGACCAATCATATTAGATAATTCAACCCCTAAAATAAATGGGCTTTGATAACGGGCCCATGGAGGGCACTACAATGACAGCCACTTTTAGCTTGGGTTAAACCGACAGCTTTAAAGTGCTCTAGTAAACGGTCAGTATTGAGGGGCAAAAACTAGGGCTCGGCGAAACGACGAAAATATCATTTCATGATGCTTGAGAACATTTCTACGATACATGATGCGCATCACTTTGTATAATTTAGCGAACGAACAGTAATAAAATAAAGAGAAAAAAAATTTAAGAGTTTGACAATACTTTTCTTTAATGCGTACAAAGACAAAGAAGGTTAGCTTTCAAAAAACGACCTCAAATGAACAGCATCCATTCAGTACCATTTAATTTGTACTTGTATTTGTACACCACGTCAACGATGTCTCAGAAGTGTATCACGTAATCATTTCACATATATATATCGCCCAGCCCTTGAAAAAACACTGATGGACGCTTGTGGTCTGTAAAATGTTATGCTGAATGGAAAACAGCAGGGACGAGCCAGTTTTGGGGCTCCAACTGATTACAATTCAAAACTTGTTGCTATAAAACTGTTGCGCCATACAATATAATTTTTTTTTGGCCACTTTGACTAGCATTATAGGCTGATAACTTTTTAAGCTAATAATAACTACCGTACTACCGTAATTTCCGGACTATAAGCCGCTACTTTTTTCACACGCTTTGAACACTGCGGCTTAAACAACGATGCGGCTAATTTATGGATTTTTTCGGGCTAACGAGTTTCATGCCACCAAAACATTTAACCTCGTCACATCGGACCAATGAAATGACCCAACAGGTCACAGTGGACCAATGAAACTGTTCGAGTTAAATCTAATGCGCTCACACTACATTCTTCAGATCAGTCGTTTTGCGCTTCACACACACCCCCTCATCAGGGGAAACACACGAAGAAATGCAGATTGGTTGACGTCATGTCTCCGCCCCGTCTTGTCATGTGTTGTCGAGTCTCGTGTGTTTTGGTATTGCCCGCAGCTGTTAGCAGTTTGGCTGGTGTGTATATATACCGGGAGCCATGACACACACAACGTGGGTAATTAGATATAGAGTTAGAATTAGATAGCGAATATAGTTAGAGTCTTTGTTCATGCCATGTGTCTTAGTTCTTATTCGTGTCTGAGTTCATGTCAAGGCTAGTTAGCTTATAGCATAGCTTATAGCCTAATAGCTTGTAGCATAGCTTATAGCCTAGTAGCTTGTAGCATAGCTTATAGCCTAGTAGCTTGTAGCATAGCTTATAGCCTAGTAGCGGATAGTATAGCTTAGAGTTGTATAGACTTAGTTTAGAATATAGATGTAGAAGTGGTTTAGAGAGTATAGATATAGAGTTTTTGTTTCATGTCATAGTTAATGTTCAGGTTAGTTGGTTTAGTTAGCTTAGTTCATTGAGTTGGTCATGGTTCTTGTATCTCTTGAGTCTGCTCTCCTCTGTTTCAATAAAAGCTCTCGTCCTAACTGCACTTGCATCCGTCCTGCTTCGTTTACGTCACGAATCGTGACAGTTACAACGTGGACACCTGCGGCTCATAGACAAGTGCGGCCTATATATGTACAAAATCGTTTTTCTTCTTAAAATTAGCGGGTGTGGCTTATATTCAGGTGCGCTCAATAGTCCGAGAATTACGGTACATAAAATTACTCGGTAACAATTCAATCAGGTGCCCATTCTTGACACTTGATTATGACATGATTCTGGATCTGACCGGATTTGTCCTCAAAGCTGTTGCTTCTTGGTAACAAATCTGAAAGATCAGACATGATCAGGAGCAGGCTTATCCTATGTAAACACGATTAAATCACACATTTAGAAGCATATAATCTCATACAAATTTGAACAAGCATCTTGCAGCTTAGGTGCAAGAGGTCTCAGCAATGAAGTCATGTCTATGGGTATGGGTTTTCTGTTAGCATGAGGATGTGAGATGTCATCACTGTTATCCACACCACAACTGTAGCAGGTCTGCTGCTGACGTATTTATAAAACTACTCCTACTTAAATAAATTCTGTGCACGATTACAAAATAGCAAACCTGGCATGAACATAGCAAGCGTTATGATTTCCTGACGCAGATGTAGTATCCTCTAACTATGTTGCACTACTATGTGCACAAGGCAAATGAGGACAATTTAATAGCCTCTCCAGGTTTCTGTATAATTTGCGTTATTCAGTCATCGACAGCCTAATCTTGCTTCCAAGTCCTGATATAAAGTGTCTGATGTTTTCTGTTTTTGTGTAAATCTCATACTAAATAGTTTTAGATTTTCGAATGAAATACAACATAAAATAAAAGGTAACCCGAGTAAAGACAGTACAGTGTTTTAAATTATTTATTTTATTAAAGCAAAAAGAAAAAAAGAAAGAAAAATTTATACAACACCTAGCACCAATGTGAAAAACTAATTGCCCCCTTAAACTTAAAATTTGGTTGTATCACCTTTAGCAGCTATAACTGCACACCAACACTTCCGATAACTAGAGATCAGTCTTTCACTTCCTTTTAGGACTAGGACTTACTCCTATGCTTTGGATCATTGTCTTGCTGCATAATCCAGCTGCACTTGAGTTTCAGGTTTTAACGGACTGAAGACCGGACATTCTCCTTTAGGATTTTCTGGTAGAGAGCAGAATTCATGTTTCCCTCAATTATTGCAAGTTGCCCAGGTCATGAAGCAGCAAAGCATCCCCACACCATCACACTTCCACCACCATGCTTGACTGTAGCTATGATGTTCTTTTTTTGAAATTCTGTGTTTGGTTTACGCCAGATGTAACGGGACCCCTGTCTTCCAAACAGCTCCACTTTCATCTCATAAATCCACAGGACATTCTCCCAAAAGAGGTGTGTTTTGGCAAAATTCAGACAAACTTTAATGTTCTTCTGGGTTAGCAGTGGTTTTCAGCTCCACACTTTTCCATGGATGAAATTTTTGCCCAGTGTCTTTCTGATAGTGGAGTCATGAACGATGACATTTATTGATGCAAGAGGCCTGTAAGTTTTTTGATGTTGTCCTTGGCTCTTTTGTGACTCCCTGGATGAGTCGTTGCTGTGCTCTTGGAGGAATTTTGGAAGGTTGGTCTTCTGGGAAGGTTAATAACCGTGCCAAGTTTTTCCATTTGGAGATAACGGCTCTCACTGTGATTCTTTGGACTCACAGAGCATTTGAAATAGCTTTGTAACCCTTCCCAGACTGATGTGTTTCAATTACCTTCTTCCTCAACATTTCTGGAATTTCTTTCAACTTTGGCATAGTGTGTTACTGGGTAAGACCTTTTAACCTCATGCTGTTGAAAAAGTTCTACTTAAGTGTCGATTTGCTTGAACAGGGCTTGTAGTAATCAGGCCTGCTTGCATCTAGTCCAGCTGAATCCCATTATGAATGCAGTTTCATAGATTTGGGGAATTTGTAAGAATGGGGCAACAACATTTTCATACTGATCCAGTTGGTATTTGTTAACGTTTTTTGCTTCAATAAATAACTACCATTTAAAAACTGTATTTTGTGTTGCCTTTGTTTTAATTGCTGAAACAATTTAGTACGAGCTATACACAAAGACCAGAAGAACTCAGGATACTTTTTCACAGCACTGTACCTGCCCTTTCCAGGCCAAATTGAGTTTGCACTTCTAAAAAAACGCAATCTGTCTGACCAAATTGACTTCACGTGTATTCAAAGAACCGATATACGTTGTCACAATCAGTAAATGTAGCATTTTATCTTAGATTTGTTAAGCAATGTATGAAGAACAAGACCCTGTTCATTACTGTTCAGACACGTGTCTGGCTTCAGCTTCTAAAAATAGCCAATTTCTGGTTTGCTTTTGTATATTAAATACTGTATCAGTGCGATCACACAATACCTGAATCTTATTTCAGATGCTCCTCAGGCTTGATGAACGTTTTTGGAAAAACTTTGAACTTTGGCTGAATATTTTAACATTCAAGTTAATGTGCCAGCGCACTTGTGTCATACATGACGAATGTATGTAATCATCATCCAACTTATCTCATTAGTTTTCTACTTCAACACAGCATACAAAAGGAATATGACACTAGAAATAAAAACACAAGGAATCACCCTATTAGGTTTGAGGACTCAAGTCTAAAAAACATTGTAATATCAACTATGTACATAGTTCAACTGAAATCCCCCTCTACAGATTGACGACTACTGTTCTGCCAACCAAGCGTGGTACTTCCCCAAATTATTTTTTGATCTTCTTCACTTCCTTTATTCGGTCTTTCAAATCTTGCAAATGCATGAGCCACCACCCAATACACATCACCCTCTCTACATGCAACTTAGATGTGAGGACATTCAATATGTACATCCTAAAAAAACAAACAAAAATCTTATTTGCATCTTTTTAAATTTCGGCACATACATACACGCTGAAAGAACACGTATACTGAAGATTAAATTAGATTTAACCGAGATTAGATTAGATTAAACTGATTACAGTGACTAATCACTACATTTTCAGAAAGCATGTTTTTTGGACACTAATTTTGATCCACTCAGGCGCAGAAGCAGAATTCACAGGGAAGGCCAAATCGCTAGCTCCAATGCCCAAGACAAGCAGATTACATATCCAGATTAGCCGTTTTTCATCCATAGTTCAGTAGGCTGTTAATATAACTGTTTCCACCATTGTTTCTTACTTCCCCTCATTTAAAAAATAGATATTTTTTTATTTCACTATTGGATTTTGCAAAACAAAAATGTTCATTTGTTTAAAACCAGCATCTAGATTCACTGGTGAGTGTTACTATGTCCTGAATCCCACCACATTCTGCACTACACATGCGAACCGTAGATGTGGTCTGGCTGTTGGCAAGAACTACGCTATATGGCCAAAAGTTTGTGGACATCAGGTCATCACATCCGTATCTACTTTTTGAACATTCCATTCCAGATATTGTCCTCGCTTTGCTGTTATAATAACCTCCACTCTTCTGGGAAGGCTTCCACTAGAGATTGGAGAGTGGCAGTGGGGATTTGTGTTTATTCAGCCACAAGAACATTAGTGAGGTCAGGCACTGATGTTGGGTGAGAAGGCCTAGGGGAAGTTGGCGTTTCAGTTTATCCCAAAATCGATCAGCGCTCTGTATAGGCCACTCGAGTTCTTCCACAACAACCTTGAGCTTCCAAACCATGTCTTCATAAAACACATGGGGCGGGTGTGGTGCAGGTGGTAGAGTGGTTTGTCCACTAATCGTAGGGTTGGCGGTTCGATTCCCGGCCCGGGTGACTCCACAAGTCCTTGGGCAGGACACTGAACCCCAAGTTGCTCCCGATGGCAAGCTAGCGCCTTGGTGTGTGGTGTACTGCTCCCGAAGGCAAGCTAGCGCCTTGGTGTGTGGTGGACCATTGGTGTGTGAGTGTGTGTGTGTGTGTGAATGGTTGAATGAGACACAATGTAAAGCGCTTGTGGTAAAGTGCACATTTACCATTACCATTACATGGAGCACCATATTAGGTGACCATATTAGAGACTTTAAACTCGATGCAATATCAACTATGTGCATGGTATAAATAAATCCCCCTGTACAGTTTGACTACAGCTTTGCAAACCATTGTCAGGCTGGAACATGTTTGGGCCTCTTAGTTCCAGTGAAGGGACTGTGGTAGCAGTTTGGGGAAGAACCACACATGGGTTCGTCAGGTGTTCACAAACTTTAGACCATATAGTGTATTTCACCAGGGGTATTAAGATGCTCAGCTATCTTTCCAAAATCAAGAATATGAAGGGATGTGCAAATAGTAACAAAATACGAAAGCTGTTATACAACTTTACCACTAGTGCAACCTGCAGTCACCTCACATTTAAAACTGTACTGTATTTCACCGAGCAAACGTGAACACGCTATCCAAACTCAAAGAACATGTTCGTGTGTGATGAGAGAACACACAGCTGAAATATTAACCAAAAACTTTCTGCCTTTATGTGCAAACAGGACAAGCTTCATCACCAGAGACATTACCAAGACAGGATAAAGACTATAGTCTGTATTAATGCACGTAATTAGCTCATCTTTTTAGCTTAGATAATTAGGCCTCTGGGTAAACATAACATGGTCTAGATAATGAATTAATGATTTGTCTACCTCCGGCTCCTTTTTTTTTTTTTTTTTTTTTTTACCCATAAGGCTTTTATTTTCTCTCTGCAGTCAATAAAAGAAGCAGATTTCATTTTAAAGTAATGTGTGGAGGAGTGCGCGCCGAAGACATTGCAGCTAAGCATTTAAATCAGATCACTCGCTGTGCCTTTGCCACACAATCGAGTCTTGCCACAAATCACCACAATGATTGGAAAGGCTTCTTATTCACTGACTTAGCACAAGAGGGACATTTTCAGGAAACATGATATGCAGTTGGTTTCTAGAAGCCAATTCAGCCTTTCCTTGGTCACCCAGTATTATTCAGCAGCCTTTCACAGTTCATCCGGAATAGGTTTCGTAGGGCACGAACCGATTACACACACGGGAATACGTTAAACTAGATTTCCACGATGTAATGAGGTAGACAATCGAGCCTAGACAAACTGAAGACAAAATGCTGGAAATACTCTGTACTCTCATCAAGGACTTGCAGGACAAAGCTGTAATTTCTTCCCTCAGCAGCACAGAACGTTCACAGACATTTGCAGGCCGATTCAGCACATCTGGAAACATTTAGCATGACGTTACGAGGGCGGAGAAAGAACAGAAGTCATTTTTAATGGGTGTGTGCAAAGAGCAGGTAATAATCAGGTGATACCTTGCTATCACAGGACAGTGTAAAAATAAATATCTTACTTTCTTGAACCAAGGCTTCTTGAAGCAAGCAAGCACCTCAAACAGCATTGTAGCCTTCAGCAAAAATGCTTTGAGAAGAAGACATAGGAAAAATGAACGCATGTATTCCAAGCAGAGAAAATCCTCTCTCTGAACATGGGAGTCCAGCCAGCATTTTCAGCAGGCTTTTTCCACAGCAAATCGTCTCACGCGGCCAACTGAATTAACACTTTTCCCCTCCACTTCACAATCTCAGTCTTGCCTGTCAAAGCTTGATTTTTCTTGCTATGCTTGGCTGTAGATCACCTGTAGATGCTGGTGACTAAAAGCAGAAAACTTGAGATTTGCTTGGCGTTCATACTAAGGATTGGAGTGAGTGGAGTCACAACTCATTGGGATGTTTAGGTTGAGCACAGAGAAATCTGGAGCAGAGAGAGAGAGAGAGAGAGAGAGAGACGGCATGTTTATGACTTTACGTAATGTGACTGCCATGAACCAGTACATTTGCCTCCAGGGGAACGGCGTAACACAAGCCCCGCGAACAGTATTTGTTTAAAACACATCTTTAGGAACAGTTTAATGTGTTCGGTGATGCTACACAACGCTCAAACCAGCACAACAAACCTGATGATCCAGCAGTAAACTTTAATAATGTGGGTGACTCATGCATATGCATGCAAAGCAACTTAAAAGGGTGGCAGCAAACAAGCCAAGCGTCCAGCTATTAAAGCAGCAGACAGTAAAAAATAAAATAAATAAATAAATAAATAAACAAAACAAGTTTCCTTCAAATGGAAATTAAGATGATGGAAGAACAGAAAGATGCTTAGAGCAAGTTCTAGTGCTTAGGAGTGCTACTAACACTAGAACCAAGTTAGTAACAGAAAGCCACAAACACCACAACGTGATGTGGCAAATGATCAGAATACATAATGATGTTTTCATGATGCACAACATATAGTATCTAATTTTACTTATGCCACTTAATACTATGTTTGTTGACTTATTTTATACTTTTGTTTAATTAAAAAAATAAATAAATAAATAAAGACGATATTTTGTGTTCATACCTGCCTAAATGAACAAGATAAACATGCCCTATTCTGAATAAGCAGTTCAGATATTTTTCTGTCTTAGAATGACAAACTTGTTTTTTTAAATGTAGATTAGTTATTTGATAATGTGAGTAAGAGTGGCGTTATGAAAACCTTGACACCTGATGATACTCTGGATAACACTGTGATTATTAACACATGTACACACCACGTCACTGACTGGTGAACAGTAGGTCTGACTGGAAGGCAGAGCAGGCTTAGAACAAATCCTTCACTGTACAACAGTTAGTTCCAGTTCACGAATTTGATCGGACGAGTGGCGTTCCAACTAGGTCAACCGATCGTGGATTTAACAGATAACGATAACCAAGTGGGGCTGTACCTACCTGCCAATCAATCATTAATCAACCCATAGTTTTTAAAATGGATTCTGAATGAAAACACAACACTCAAAATAAAATACTGCTAAACTTTATTACAAGCCCCCCACCCCCCCAAAAAAACAGTAATGACTGTACCATGAAATTTTACTGTGTTTTATTTTTTTAAATGAAAGAAATATGAATATATATTAACTATTTATAAATAGGAAAGTAAATAAAAGATCCAAACTTCATGTAAACGTACAGATTTATACAAAGTTTGTTTCTCCTTTTCGGTGTTTCTATTACTTATTATTATTTCTTTTTGTTAATATTAAATAAAGGATCATGAAACCTAAAAAAATAAAAGAAAGAAAAAGCGCAACACTACTGTATTGCTGGCAGTTTGTGTACAAACCTTTACATCACAATACATAGAGTGTCACTCAAACTTCCTTCCTGAATCATAAGAAGATATTGGTCATATCGCTCACGCCTACTAGCGATAAGAACATCACAATACATCAATAATAAGACTTTCTTCAGTGGAAGAACTGTATGTGTGAACCGACAGCACAGCTTTGTTGCTTCATCGTCGTTCTGGAAACTCCATCATGAACTCTGTAACTCGCTGGGAGGAATATCAGCCAAAAGAACAGAGCAGTCTTACCTCATGAAAGGATTCAACCAGATCTCCAATTTCATTTAACCTAATCCAGCGGGAACGCTCGGAGCTCTTTCCCCGAGCTGACGTGCACTCATGAGTACTACACTGAGAAGAATTCAAGGCCTTCAGTAGAGTTCCCGGTTATGGAGGAACACAAAATTCCTATGAAGGATCTATCAAGGAACTTATGACGACGGTTTATCATTTAGTCCGGACGTTTTTTCTACTTAGTTGATTAAATTTTACTAAGGCTGATGGCCCATGAATAAATAATACAGGATAATAACGTGACCGGAACACCATAAGTTGCATTGTTAAAAGCCATCAAGTAGCTACAAAAGCATTTGGTTAAATATATTAATTAACCGGCAGTTTAAACTCCATCAGGCAGCTTTAAGGGCTTGTGACTTGGTTCTGAGTAAAAGGCCTTTAGGAAGCTTTCCAAAGAAGCCTAGAGTGCATTAGTACATGTCAGTTTCCAGATTAAACCTTCATGTAAACTACACAGTTCATTAATTTAAATTTACACTAAATCTTCTGCAAATACTTAAACCTCGGGCATAGTTTCTCACTCAATAGCTGCCGAATCATCGTCTTCATCTTTCACGGGCGTCTCTTTAATTCCAATTCAGCTAGTAAGACTAGATTACGTTTGTTTTGGTCAAGTATTTGAGACACCATTGAAAGTGCTTTTAAAACAGCCGGGAGTTTAGCTCATCAGCACATACACACCCTCCACCTCTTTCTAAAACTCGACAGTAGCTCAGGGGAAATGATGTGATGCCTCATCTGGGACTTGTTTGTCAGTCGCGGCCTGGTGAGGCAGGAAGTCTGTCCGAGGGAGGATGAGCGTAAAACGGAAAAAAAAAAAAAAAAAAAAAACCTGTGAGAAGTAATCATAACTAAATCAAACAGGTCATTTTGCCCCGCTTTTTTTATTATTATTATTATTGCGAATGGAATTTTCCAAATAGCACTTCCTTGTCCTACCCAGGTGTATAATATTTACTCAAACTGACACTTTCCACTGGTGACAAAAAGAGTATCAATGTGGGTGCAGTGATAGTGGTGTCGTGTGTGAGGAAACACAGAGGAAGGTCAAAATCCAACTAAACAATACCTGTTGAAGCATTTCCTGTTTGCGATTACTGCTCTATTTGTAGAGCGATACGTTGAGTTACACACATCATATCAAGGACCTACGCACACGAACGCCTGCATCGGAGGAAAACAATCCCACTGATTCAGCCTTGTTTAATCCAGTAAAAGCTCACAATTGCTCCTTTTTGTAGCGCTCTGAATGAAGGCAGCGGCTGGCTGAATGGATAACGGCATTCCAATCAAAACCAGTCCCAAGGGAGCAGGCTCACTCAATTAAACTGAACAACCCGATCATTGATTTTGCCTTCCTCTGCTTAGCTCACAGGAGTCCTTCGGAAATGAGCCAGTTCTTCCCAAGGTGACCTCGGGTCAGGCCTCATCACAATAATACTCTGATAAATAGACCCTTCAGTGTGTGTTATGCTTACATGAACTTCCATGAGGCCTGGATTTCTAGGGGTCACAGCCCCTAAAGGGGAAAAGTACTGACGCTTTTATACAGTTGTGCTCAAAAAAAAAGGTGGATCTGAAAATGATCATTTCGAAGAAGAAGAAAAAAAGAGGGATCATAAAAACCGCATTTCTTTTTTTTATTTATACTGCCCGGAAAAAGCTATTTCACTTAACAGACGTTTATATATAGTTCACAAGACTAGGGCTGTGATGGTGGCAGCTTTTTACCACTGCGGTGCTTAATGATCAAACCACCAAGGTGAGCAGTATAATACCATTTTTTTGAGCTGCAACAATTAATGAATAATATTCGATTATGAAAACCATCATCAACGGATATCACTATTGATTAGTTGAACTGTGCGTGGCACAGGGTACATTTAAAATATGCGTTGGAGAGAAAATGATTTGGACCAACAGTTGTGTAAAGTTGTAGTCTGAATTTATATTTGTAACACTCAGTTTGTGGACTTTATTTTAAACAAATAATAATAAAAAAAAAGGCAATGAAAGTTCACCCCACCCCATTAATCCAACATTAATTAAACACACACAGACAGATGCAATCAAAATGATTCAACCCCCGTCGCAAATCAGGTTTACTGTCCAAATGTACAGACTTTCAGCTGTTTGCAGTGAACAAATCAAACAAAAGCAATTGAAATAGTTCAACACAACGAATGCTTCAAATGGTTTCCCCCAAATTCAACTGAAAATTTATAATGAATAACTTATAATGACTTGTCCAGTCTCAAAAGTATTCAACCCCTTCATGTTGAGCATCTTTAGTACTTAGTAGAGCACCGTTTTGCTGTTATGACCTGCTGCAAACGAGATGCAGAGACAGACACCAGCTTCTGGCAGCGTTCCTGAGGAATCTTCTCCCATTCCTCATGAGCGATAGTCTCCAGTTCAGTAATATTCTTGGGTTTGTGTGCTGCAATCGCCTTCGTCAAATCCCACCAGAGATTTTCTATGGGGTTCAAGTCAGGTGACTGTGATGGCCCTGTAGAATCTTCCAGGACGTCTTCTGTGACCAAGCCTTGGTGGAATTTGAGGTACGCTTGGGATCATTGTCCTGTTGGAAAGTACAGTGATGTGCAAGCTTGAGCTTCCTCACAGACGGCATGATGTTTTCTCTGAGGATTTCCTCATACTATAATGAATCCATCTCGCCTTCAACACGTTGCGGGTTTCCAGTGCCAGAGGATGCAAAGCAGCTCCAGAGCATCACCGAGCCACCACCATGCTTGACTGTGGACAGAGCGTTCTTTCTTCTTCCTCCAGACATACCGCTGATCCATCGTACCGATAAGTTCCAGTTTTGTTTCATCGCTCCACAGAACAGAATCTCAAAACTTCTGTGGCTTGTTTAGATGATTTTGAGGTGACTTTTCCTGTGCTGTGGGGTCAGTAGTTAAACCTGGTGTCAACCTAGATTCAATCTGGGTGCAGTCGTTGATAGTTTCCTTTTACTGCCCTGTCCAGTTATTTCATATATTTTCTGGCCCTAGCCAGTTCAGGTATTTCATGTGTTCCAGCTCAAACACACCTGGTGCAACTAATGAAGCCCTACTTGTATCAGGTGTGCTTGAGACAGCACCTGGTTTGCATATCTGTGCTGTTGTGAGAGATTCTATTCATGGGGTTGAATCATTTTGAGACAGGAGAAGTCATTATAAGTTGCATTTTCAGTTGAATTTGGGGAAACCACTTGAAGCATTCGTTGTCAGTACGTTTACATGGACAACAATAATCCAATATTAACCCGATTAAGACAATTCTCTGATTAAGAAACTACCATGTAAACAGCGATTAATGATTACTTCGAGTATTACTTCAGTCGGATTGAGGTAAACACAAATTGATTTAAGACGTGTGGAGCATTCCTGTTTTAGTCGCATTATCGACATGCATTACAGACATTTAAACACCGTAATCACACAATTAACGTCGTGTGAGAGTTTTCACCACATTTTGCAGCAGGACACGATCACACACGGCAGTGCTCAACCGTTTTATGCCAAACAAGAGAGCACGACTGCGCCCGAAACCGCGTACTCACCTACTATATAGCAGGAGAAATGCATGCATCTCGGCTACTATATAGTAGATAAGTACGCGGTTTGGGACACAGTCCACGGCTTCAAGCGGTCACCTATTTGCACATACAGCATGACAAATAATTAACTGCACTTGAAGCGTTCATAAACTTTTTTTAAATAAAAGCACCCAAAATGGTACCATAACGAAGACGAACTGTACGTTGATGCGTGAAATTCTGGAGGGACGTCGGATGGCGTGGGGACGTAATGATGTGTGCTGTTAATTGATCTATGGTCTATAACATGTAAAACAGGAGCATGAAAGGAATATTTTAAAAGATGACTCATGTAAACACCTTAATCATAATATTGTCTTATTCAGAATAAGGCCAGTAATTAGATTACTGCTGTTCATGTAAACGTAGTCTGTGTTGAACTATTTCAATTGCTTTTGTTTGACTTGTTCATTGCAAACAGCTGAAAGTCTACATTTTGACAATAAACCGGATTTTCAATGGGAGTTGAATGTGATTGCAGCTGTGTACATATATTAAATAAAAACCTAAATATGGAAAAATAAAAATAAAAAATGAGGCTCAGACATCTGTTTCATAACAAAATGTCCACGTTTATTTTAGCAATTCGGTGAGCGAAACAACTCAATACAGCCAATAAAACTTTGAAAGAAATACCAGTAAGACAATAACTGGAATAATATGTTGAAGAATCTAAATATTAAATAAAAACATTACTTTGCAATAAAAACTTCACATGCTGGGTGACATGCTTGGAGATGGCTCCTAAGCCATTTAACACTATAGATCAGCAGTTCCCAACCGGTCCGTGGCGCAAAAAAGGTTGGGGACCGCTGCTATAGATGCTATGAACAGATTGATTGATTTATTGGATGGATGTCGGATTTTGTTTGTTTGGATGGATGTCTGAATAGATACATGGTTGGATGTCTGAATAGATACATGGTTGGATGTCTGATTTTGTTTGTTTGGATGGCGGTCTGAATAGATACTTGGATGAATGTCTAATTTTGTTTGTTTGGATGAATAGATACTTGGATGGATGTCGGATTTTGTTTGTTTGGATAGAGGTCTGAATAGATACTTGGATGAATGTCTAATTTTGTTTGTTTGGATGAATAGATACTTGGATGGATGTCTGATTTTGTTTGTTTGGATGGCTGAATAGATACTTGGATGAATGTCTAATTTTGTTTGTTTGGATGAATAGATACTTGGATGGATGTCGGATTTTGTTTGTTTGGATGGAGGTCTGAATAGATACTTGGATGGATGTCTGATTTTTGTTTTGGATGGAGGTCTGAACAGATACTTGGATGGATGTCTGATTTTGTTTGTTTGGATAGAGGTCTGAATAGATACTTGGATGGATGTCTGATTTTGTTTGGATGGATGAGCAGATACTTGGATGGATGTTTGATTTTGTTTGGATGAATAGATACTTGGATGGAGGTCTGATTTTGTTTGTTTGGATGGAGGTCTGATTTTGTTTGTTTGGGTGCAGGTCTGATTTTGTTTGTTTGGATGGAGGTCTGAATAGATACTTGGATGGAGGTCTGATTTTGTTTGTTTGGATGGAGGTCTGATTTTGTTTGTTTGGATGGAGGTCTGATTTTGTTTGTTTGGATGGATGAATAGATACTTGGATGGATGTCTGATTTTGTTTGGATGGATGAATAGATACTTGGATGAAGGTCTGATTTTGTTTGGATGGAGGTCTAATTTTGTTTGTTTGGATGGAGGTCTAATTTTGTTTGTTTGGACGGAGGGACAGATGAATACTGGCATGAGTGATGATTGATGCCAGACATCAATTTGCTACACCACGTTATAGAACACGACACAACGTCTTCACTCATGAACTAGAAAGCAAAACGCAAATAAATATATAAATATAAAAGCGCCATATTTGACAGGCAAAACCAGCAGATCTGCTTTGTCCCTTTATTATTCTTATTCTTTAATTGCATTGACTAAAGCCGCTTAAGCACTGGTCCATGAGAGCCGAGCGCTAATGTTGCTGATCTTAGCCGCACACTGGACTCGTAAATGTCCTTGAATGCAGCGGGTCTCTCGGCTATGTTCAGGAATAGCTGCCTGACAGAGGGACTGATCAATCCCGGCGTTAGACCGGACTGAAACGCAGATCTTAGTCCTGCGAGACTGGCCCAGAGGAGTGACCGTGGTCTCGGAGGATGCACACAGTAATACGCGTTCATACGAGTGGAGCTGGAAGGTTGCACTTTTCTTACTGAAGCACGAGCATGAAGAATGATGGAAGAATGTCCTACCTAAGCTTCGCGCTGGCATTACCTCCTCCTCCTCCTCCTCCTCCTCCTCCGTAGCCTTCTTTCCGACTCGGACGGATCTGTTTTGGAGGCTCGGGAGGCTTCACCGCTTTGACCGCAACTATTTTCCCGAGTCCAGACGCAGATGGAAAACTGGAAAGTTTGTGGTCCTCTTCAACTTGCCTGGGCGGCGCGGGCTCGTCCCCGACATTCCCCCAGAAAAAGTACGAAAGTAGGAGAACTCCGAGGCACACCGCGAGCAGCACGATCTTGCAGTGAATTCTCATGGTGCATAAAGTTCCCCGTGCGCTCGGCCACGCATCGGAATGGCCAGCTAGAGATCGGAACAAACGCTCAGGACGCGCTCCATGCTCCCTCGGCTTGCATTGTGAACACGAGCCAAGTCCCGAGCTCGGCTTAGCGCGCACACCGTCCACGAAGTCACCCTCCCGAGGGAGGGAGGCGGGGCATCGCCGCTTTACCGTAATGAAGCGAACACTCCGGCCTAGCGAAAATGCGCTCACGGATGTACGCTACTGTTGGGATTCCCGATATCTCAGCGGATTATCACGCGAAATAAATAGAACTCGTTCCGTTTGACGATTTAAGACGTAAACAGATTTACGTCCAGGACGTCAGAGCTACGGCTTTTCCGTCTCCTAAATCATTCGGAATACGTTTCTATTCGAAGCATTACGGTAAGAGAACGCCTCGCCGCTGTGGAACACAGGAACTGAGCCATGTGTTCGTGTTCTTTTCCCACACAGGACCGGTTGTAGCTGGGGTGTTCAGGTAGGTGTCACATGGTTCTGTTTGGAGCACAGAAGCAGCCTGTTTGCGGCTTCTTCTTTCGCTTATTGATTTTTTTTTTTTTAACACGGTCACTTTTCCATCCATAATACACGCCGATGCTGAAGAACCGTTCTAGCTAGCTAACGAAGCCGCCGAAAGTTGTTTTGTTTAGCGTAAATCGCATGCTGTTTATATTCCGTGCTTTGGCGAGGTGGCTAATTCCGAGTCGATTCATTTGATCGAAGCTAGCAAGCGGTCCGAGGTTGTGGTATAAACAGAATACAGTGTGCTTCATTATTCCGAATTCACTTCGCCGGTGTTTCGATATGGTGGCGTGTCGATACAGCAGAAATAAACCTCGCCAGAATGAATCCATCGGATCTAATATTCATCATTGGCCTTTCACTTAAACCCCTTTCAGCTGTACTTTATACTGTAGCAGAAACGAGACACGCCCATGCTGTTACTGGTGTGGCTCACAAGGGGGCGTGCCCTCTCATGCACGCTCTTTCCCACTGTGCCCTTAGCTAACTGCACTGTCAGGCACGCTCTCTGTTGCCCCAGATGTGTTTTTGGATCCTGCGTTCTCCACCGTTCAGATGGAAAGGTGTTTGGACATGTGGTGGCTTTGGGTCGCTGATTGGAAGGTTGTGGGTTCAAGCCCTTAAAGGCCCTTGAGGAAGGCCTTTAACCCTCCCTGCTCCAGGGGCGCTGTATCATGGCTGACCCTGCGCTCTGACCCCCAGGTCCTGGCATGCTGGGGTATGGGAAGAAGAGAATTTCACTGTGCTCGAATGTATACGCGACCAATTATCTCAGTCACGCTAGTGAGAGCGGCAACGTAGAACCTGGAAACGGTACAGTGCGATGCCCAGGTAGCGGCAGGAGTAACTCCGGCCGTTTCTGCGATGGCCGAAACGAACGCGAAATCAAGGAAACTCTACAATATTCCGAGGAGCTTGCAATTTTTTTTTTCCGAAATGACAGGCGGATTTGTTCCGAGATGCGTCATGATGATGTCACACGAATCCGCCTGTCATTTCGTTCAGCTAAAGCGCCCTTCACGTGTCGAACAGAGTACAGTAGTGACGTGAAGTCCGGATCATTTTACTGGTCTTTGAATCTCGTTCAGCAAAATGAAGGGATCTTTTTTTTTTTTTTGAGTCATTTCGTTCATTTCACCGGAATGTAGTTAAAATGCTACAAGTTCAATTCCCCAACACATTTATGGTAGTTCTTACACAAACGTTTATCACATTTAGAATAAAAAATAAACGATAGGCTAATGCAGCCAAGGCGTGAGTGATGAGAAACAGAAATGATTCATAGTTTAGCATTAGGTCTTCAGGCTATGCAGTCTGTTAGCTCACCTCACCTTCCGATCCGAGTCGTTCTCTCATTTGTCACGTCTGTTCCGCGGAAACAGAAACGATTAGTTCACGTCTCGAGTCTTCGGGCTAGAGTCGTTTGTTCATCATGTGAATAGGCTGAGCAATGCAGCGGGGCTGTGACGTGATGAACGAACGAACGACTCGGACCCGAAGACTCGAGACGTGAACGAATCATTTCTGTTTCCTGTGCAGAACCTACGGGGATGTTGCTGCGCGGTCGCGGTCAACAAAAATGAACAGATCACTCTCCGAGACAGCTCGTTGTTCCCGAGTCATATTAAAGATTCGTTCAAAATGAAGCGACACGTCACTAGAGTACAGCTAAAAGGTCTCATTTAACAGCAGACATCACTGCGAAAGACTGTACGGAACTATTCTGTGCAATTGCAATTTCGCCAATTCAAGTAGTTTTCGACAAAAAAAAGCACAAGAAACTCTGCAAATTGCATCACAAATTTTTTGAAAAAAGCCACAGCAGATGAAAGCATTTAAGTCCGCAACAATCACAATAACAACTCCCTCAGCGCTCTACAGTGCGAGCATTTCAGTGCGACTGTGAATAAATGTAGAGGCGCACCAGTGCGAGTGACCTGTTCGAAGTCGTATAATGCAATCGGGATAAAAACGAAAACTCCAAAACGTATGTACACCGCGCAACAGTTACTTTCACACTGCTTTGCATCTCCTCTGTCAAACAGACAAGTGTGTAAATACTGCAGAGAAGCCATTATGATGGCGAGTAACACTGAACATCATCTGCTTCTCTCAACTCGCCCATCTCACAAAACGCCATCTTTTATCCATCACCCAAAATGACCTGAACCTGCGACTGTGACATGCTTGTGGAGACACAGCAGCGTCGCGTGCGAGTGAATTAATATTAATGCTAACGCTACAAGGTGGGTTTAATTCAAACTTCTTTATTAAAGAATTCCTCACCAATGATAAACGAGAGTAGCGACTGTTCAGTCTGTAAACATACACCGCACTGCCGCTCTCCGCCACTCTCCTTCACTCTCTTCACCGACTCCAATTGACAGCACATTCACTTCATTTAAACTCATGGTTGCTAGAAATCACTAGAAAAGTCAACTCCAGTTTCCATGTGTCGATCCCCCCCAAAAATGCAATGTTATCAGCAGACATGGCAACACGTACTGATGGACAAACAAACTAACAAAAAACTAATAAATTGTAAAGAATGCTTAGTTATAAATAAATAATTTCATATAAAAATAGATATAATAAATTCATAAAATATAAATAAAATGAGAAGTGAACTAATGTTTTATTAATCTTAGTTCGCTATTTCTTTAGACAGCTATTAGCCTTTTTCCTAATATGGTTCATGCTTGTGTTCGTTTGGTTTTAATTAGGACTCTTTATTGTTTAAGATATTTAAAAATAAATATTTTATGCTCGTTTTGTTTATAAATTAACCAACAGTAATTCTCACTGCTGTTATTTTAATTCAATTAACAGTGACCATGAGCAGAGTTCTTACATTTAACTGTTTACGATAGACGTCCCGATTAAAGCTTAAACAAAAAGACTGGTATCTGGATCGGTTTCAGTCGTAAAAATCCTGATCGGTGCATCAGTAATGAACACCATTAAAACTAAAGCGCTTCCCATCTGCCAGATAAATGAACTCACATCACCCAATCACATCCTATATGAGATTATTCAGATATATACACAATATACACCGAGTGGTTCGAGAACTGACTCCAGCCCAGAACCATGATGGTGGGAAATGTCTAATAGTGTAGCTTTAAGTAGATTTAAAAGGAGCAGACTTCAAAGACTGGATATTGAGGTTTTTTGGAATTTGTTTACTAGGTGGAACAGGTTAACAGTTTTTGTTTTCTTGCGTACAGTCTGTAAATTTAACTGAAAATATTACGTTTAGTTTATCTGAAGGTGAATAAATTTGTCATGGCTCACACAGTGTTCCTAAATTCTCAGGTTTTCTCATGCCTACTTGTGCGTTATATTGTGGCACATTAACTTTACCATTCCTAAAACAACCTAAACTTCAACCATACTCCTAAATTTTTGACCGTGCTCCTAAATTTTTGTAATAAAATAAATTTGTACCGTAGAGCCCTGTCCCTGAAATCCTGAACAGACGGAACACAGTAGTTTTTCACACTGGGCGTGTTCGCCGCGGTCCGAATCCGACTGCGATTAAATATTATATCTCGGCATACTGACGCACACGTGGGCATCCAGGCAACTGTACCCATGGTTCGGGAGGTAAAGTTGAATTGTACTTTCACAATCAGTGTCTTATCTGTTAGATCTATGTGACATTGAATAAACAATGTCTGTCAGCTAAGGGCTGGGCGATATGACGAAGATATCATAGCGTGATACTTGAGGATATTTCTACAATACCAAATATGCAACTTATAATTACTTGTCCAGTCTCAAAAGTATTCAACCCCTTCATGTTGAGCATCTTTAGTACTTAGTAGAGCACCGTTTTGCTGTTATGACCTGCTGCAAACGAGATGCAGAGACAGACACCAGCTTCTGGCAGCGTTCCTGAGGAATCTTCTCCCATTCCTCATGAGCGATAGTCTCCAGTTCAGTAATATTCTTGGGTTTGTGTGCTGCAATCGCCTTCGTCAAATCCCACCAGAGATTTTCTATGGGGTTTAAGCCAGTTTAAGCAGTTCAGGTATTTCATGTGTTCCAGCTCAAACACACCTGGTGCAACTAATAAAGCCCTTGATTAGTTGTATCAGGTGTGCTTGAGACAACACCCGATTTGCATATTTGTGATGTTGTGAGAGATTCTATTCAGGGGGTTGACAGGAGAAATCATTATAAGTTGCATTTTCAGTTGAATTTGGTGGAAACCACATGAAGCATTTGTTGTCTTGAACTATTTCAATTGCTTTTGCTTGATTTGTTCACTGCAAGCAGTTGAAAGTCTGTACATTTTGACAATAAACCTGATTTGCGACGGGGTTGAATACTTTTGATTGCAGCTGTGTGTGATCATATTCATTATGGCATTTACTCATATCTAAGGCTTATTGTTGTATGGTGAACAGGTTTTGTCACTTTATGCCTACATACAGATGTGGAAGATAAGGCATATTAGCCCATGTGTGCCTGCATGGCATGTAATAATAATATGCAATGGACCATGTGGTTAAATAAGGGTAGTGTGATGTAGATATTTGTATAACTACAAAATCTGGAGTGTTTTATTCTGCTCGTCATAGCCACATAATAAAGTCTCTCTCTCTCTCTCTCTCTCTCTCTCTCTCTCTCTCAATTCACTTACAACTGAACGTCCTTCCATAAATGTTAAATAAATGTCTCGGAGCAAAAGACATCACCATGTCAACTTTTTGCTTTTTTAAGCAACACGTTTGATCCATTTATTATGAATCTTTATGGAGCGCCTGCCGTACAAGTCCTCGTGTATGAGATGTTACTATAGAAACAATAACGTATTCGAACAGCCACATTAATAATAACCTATCGTTCATGCTACAGCCGGAGCTGCTCTCCGAGAAACAACACACACCTTCTGACTAATCAGGTCCAAGAATTCCGTCGAGCTGTGGAATAAACAACGTCAAATATTATGAATAATGTTATAGAGCCTTTTATAAATAAATATATAATAAATGTTATAAATCGCCTTTTATAGAGCCTTTTATAAATAAAGGTTCAAGTCTAATATTGTAAAAATGAGCTTTTCAAAGTGAAAAACTGCAGCACAGGGTAGCATATACTGCGTTAGAACCGGCAGATGGCCATGGTACAGATGAGCACTGCTTTGGTGTCCAGATGTATTCTAATGACGACACATGTTTTGCACACTGAACCCTCGTCACAGATGTAGCTAAGAGTGAAAGGCAGTTTTCACCACCATCTTGTGGTCAGCAGCAGTTGTAATATAGCACACCACGATGTGGCTGAACAGTGTGATCTCCCTCTCTTGCAGTAGTAGTGTAGGAGTGTGAAATAACTTGCTTCTATGGCCCTTCCACACTATATGCTGGCGTCTTTCCTGCTTGGACGCCTCGGTGGATGACTGAACAGCCACCAGATGGAGTTGTCAATTGTATTAACACTACACGATAAAGCCTCACAGCTTGAAATAGGATGTGTCTAAGATGTTTGATGAGGATTAGACCAAGCCTAAATACTCTGGAATAAACAAGCGACAATGTTAAAAATTTCTTTGATATTATACATATAAAGGACACGTTGAATAATAAACTTTGCCTCCCCTCAAGCGTCCCCTATCATGTGGCACAACCCTCCATATTGGTGGAGACCAGGTATAATGATGATCTATTCTATATAAAACCTATCTTGATATATAATCTGTTTTGATAGGTAGATGGATACATTTTTTTTTTGCTTTTTTTAAAATAATTTTTGACTTTTTTTTTTATAAAACTATATAACGGACAGGTATGGAACATGAATGAGAACTTGTTTTTGAACAAGAGAACTAGGCTGTAATAACGTGTACTATTTTACATGTAAAACATGTTGCATTCCATTGGTCTTGCGTTCTAAAAACATTTGCATACGAATGATGTAAATCGGGACGAAGGGCACCTCTCGTTATCCATGACATTGTTAAATCTCCGGCTCTCAGCCGCTCGCTGAACAGAACAGACACAGAGAGAGAGAGAGAGAGAGAGAGAGAGAGAGAGAGAGCTGTGAGTGCAGCAGGAAAGCAAGACCTCGTGCTTGCAGGACAGTATTGTCGATATTTGGAAAGTGCCTAAGGTTGGTCCAAAAAGTCACTAGACTTATCGTTGGGCACTTTATTTGAAAAAAGTTTTTAATAAGTCGCTAAAAGGGTCTGAAGAGATGGCAAGTTGGCAAAACTGGTCTGCAATGACTGCTAGATAAAAGGCAGGCTAAGCTCCGCCTCTCCTCAGCAAAAAGAAAACACGTAGAGGGAACGCGGGGTTTTTCATTTATGCATGTTCTATTTGAAAAGCAGCAAAATACACAGAGTACCAAAATGATGCCCTGTCTGTGTTTTATTTTATTTATTTATTTTTTCTTCCTTGAAAATTTTTTTTGCCCCACTTCCGATCTCTCCACGGGCCCCTGGGTTGAGAACCACTGTTCTAGAATGTCTTGGAATTGGAACTAAAAAGCCCAAACCAGTTCTAGCATGATAATGACTCTGAGCAAAACAAGCCCCATGAAGTCATGGCTTACCAATGTTGGATTGGAAGAACTCGAGTGGTCTGCACAGAGCGCTGACCTCAACCCCACTGATCACCTTTGGGATGAATTGGGATGGGTTCTTCGCACCAGCCTTTCTTGCCTGGCATCACTTTCCAACCTCTTGCGCTCTTGTGGCTGAATGGGCCACAGCCATGTACCGAAATCCAGTGGAAAACCTTCCCAACAGCAACGCCGGAGCATCCCATGTTTTTGGAATGGAATGGGTTGTTCAATACTTAACCTACTTTTGGCCTGTAGTGTATATCTGTTCATAAATGTTACCAAATGATGTCTGTAACGCTTATGTCCAATTTGTGCATGATAGGTGATCTTCATATAAATTAGGAACATTGTAACGTCTGCATGATGTGCACATCGAAATTCCACACATAGCTTTTGCTGCTCACACATTGTTAAGCTATAGTGAGATACATAGGCATAGTATGAATGTAGGTTATACATAGACTATGATAACCCTAACCCACATGAATCCTCCAGAATTGTTGCTTGTCTGTCCTTTTGGATGTTTCAACACAGATAAAAAACACTTCCTGGAGTGTCTTCATACATAAGAAAACATGTGAAAATGCTACCTAGTGTAGATCCCAGGCCATATCCTGTAACAACATTGTTTCAGTAGCAAGCTCCATTAATTCTTGAATACAGACACAGAATATGGTACAAGTACAGATCAGTGGACAGATTCTGGAGCAGTAGATAAGGCAGTGTATGCAGAAATGCACATTATTGCAGGAGTACTTGAGCATTGCATTCTTGACACAGCTGTGAATGACTCATTTTCACTCTCTCAGCCACTCAGATGCTGAGCGGTTTCAGGCGCACAGCATGATAACACCATCATTTGAGCTGAGTCAAGACTCGGACTTCCTTACGCTGGTTATCCGCGTTCCATACACGAGAACATCCGAGTTTGACATCGACGTAGATGGAGAGGACTTCAAATTTTACGCCAAGCCCTACTTTCTCAGGTGACTGTCCTGAAGATGAGTGTTTCATGATAAACTTTTAAATGGAATCAAAGCAGACGGAGAAATCTTAGTCGGTTATAGTACAAAGCTAAACAAATCCTGTCAGTGTTTCATTTTTACTTCATGTTCGCCAAACAATATTGGCAAGAAAGAATTGAATTTAGGTCTGTATAATTCTGATATTTTTTTGTCCTTACAGGTTGACTCTTCCTGGAAGGGTAGTCCAAGATGGACGAGAAAAGGCTTCATTTGACATTGATAAAGGTAACATCATTCTCATTGTCAGGAGGACTTTTCTTTTTAGCTAGAGACATCTTTAGTACTTAGTAGAGCACCGTTTTGCTGTTATGACCTGCTGCAAATGAGATGCAGAGCCCCCCCAACATACCTTTGGTGATCGTGACCAATTTCCACTTCATCAGTCTACTGCAGATGTTCCCAAATGCCTCTCTCATGCCTCTCTCCTATGTAGACATTGTTTTGCATACATCAGATGTTCACTTTTGTGATGAGGTCACACATAAGGTTTCCTTCTGATGACTCTTCCATGCAGATTGTTGCTTGTAGGACAGCGTACCACCACTCCTGTGCCAGCAAAGTCCAGAATTATGTTCGGCACAGAAACAACATCATTGGAACACATTTCGTTCTTATTTACTGTTTATTAATCATTCAATCTTTAGTCTAATGTTTGAAAAACAGAATGAATTAGATTCGTATTGATGATGAAATCTGAGGATGCATTCAGGTAATAAATTTAAAAAAGTGTGACTTGCCATGATGAAGGCCTTAATGCCTGAAGCACATAGGAATGTGTTTTTCTTTGTTTGGGTTTTTTTTTTTTTAACTGTATTTATGATTGAAGTGCCAAGAGATATTAAAGGCTGTTAAAGTGTATTGCCCTCTCGAGTGCCTCAGATTTCTTCAACAATACTGTACTAGGAGGAATCCCCAAAATAAAGAGCGCCAGAGGGACATTTTTCTACAACCTAGCAGCAACTGTTTTTGACTGAGGACAAATGAAATAAATTAGTTTAGATGGTCTTAGATGATTCCATCAGCCAAAGAATCGTAATGCTGGTAAACTGGTAAACAGGTGACAAAGGCGGATATGCCCAGTCAAAGCTCACCCGCTAGATTAATGTTGTAAAAGAAGATTAGACTTTGGAACTGCATCTTCGAGCAGGGTACAATTTGTGTTTATGGCATATGCACGGTGATGATGCCAAAGTATATGCATCTAAGTCAAAATTTGATTAAAAAAAAGTACACAGTCCAGTAGGTTAAACCATCCTGTTATTTTGCCAGTGGAGATGCCAAAACTCTACTTCTCAGAATTCACCCAGAGAGAATTTTTTATCAACTTAAAGTCACAAGGTGTGACATTTTAGAGCAACATTTAATGAAGTACTGAATTGCGTTAATTTCAGGCACAGAATTTATAATAAAGACTTATTCATTCTTAAAAAAATAACGTGACAAGTACAAATATAGTCATATGAACATTTTTACATTGCCATGTGTGTTTTGTGTTGGTTCATGTCCTGTTTGGTTCTCCCCTGTATTGTTATTGGTTGTGTCCCTCACATGTTGCTATCACTTGCACCTGTTCTTGGTTTCCCCTTTGATTATTTTCTGTAATTAAACCCTCATGTCTTTCTTCAGCGCGAAGTATCCAGTGTTTAGCCGTCTGTTTGTACAGTCTTTTGTTCAGAGATTCTCAGCTTCTCGATCTAGATCTGTTTCCCTGTTATTTGGATTACCCTGTTGGTCGCCTGACCTCTGTCTGTTTCCTGTTCCTGTTATTGATTCACGTTTTGGATGCGTCTGCCTGCTATTTACTATTGAGCGCACCTGAATATTAGCCGCACCCGCTAATTTTAAGAAGAAAAACGCTTTTGTACATATATAGGCCACACTTGTCTATAAGACGCAGGTGTCCACGTTATAATTGTCACGATTCGTGACGTAAACGAAGCAGGACGGATGCAAGTGCAGTTAGGACGAGAGCTTTTATTGAAAGAGAGGAGAGCAGAGTCGAGAGAAACAAGAACCATGACCAACTCAATGAACTAAGCTAACTAAACCAACTAACCTAAACATTAACTATGACATGAAACAAAGACTCTATCTATACTCTATAAACCACTCCTACAGCTATATTCTAAACTAAGTCTATACAACTCTAAGCTATACTATCCACTACAAGCTACTAGGCTATAAGCTACTAGGCTACAGGCTAAGCTATAAGCTATGCTATAAGCTAACTAGCCTTGACATGAACTCAGACATGAACAAGAACTAAGACACATGGCATGAACAAAGACTCTAACTATATTCGCTATCTAATTCTAACTCTATATCTAATTACCCACGTTGTGTGTGTCATGGCTCCCGGTATATATACACACCAGCCAAACTGCTAACAGCTGCGGGCAATACCAAAACACGTGACTCGACAACACATGACAAGACGGGGCGGAGACATGACATTAACTAATCTGCATTTCTTCTTGTGCTTCCCCTGATGAGGGGGTGTGTGTGAAGCGCAAAACGACTGATCTGAAGAATGTAGTGTGAGTGCGTTAGATTTAACTCGAACAGTTTCATTGGTCCACTGTGACCTGTTGGGTCATTTCATTGGTCCGATGTGACGAGGTTAAATGTTTTGGTGGCATGAAACTCGTTAGCCCGAAAAAATCCATAAATTAGCCGCATCGTTGTTTAAGCCGCAGTGTTCAAAGCGTGTGAAAAAAGTAGCAGCTTATAGTCCGGAAATTACGGTAATAAAAACGCTTAATGCGGTTGCATCCGTCTACGCCGCCATTAAATGACGTTAGTCAAATCACATAGTTTTTGGATTTTCTGAAAGTAAAAGGAAGTTATGACAACCTCAGCAGGGAAATAATTAAAACATTTCTGCAAATATTTCATTCGTTGTTGTTATTTTTGACTGCTTTATTTACAAGTAATAATCACAGTCTAGTCATTTAAAGTCAGATAATTGGTGCATGATTCAAATTTATCTAGTTTTGTTTATAATTATTTAGAGGAGTCTAGAGTGTCCATAGTGTATGAATGGGTGTGTGAGTGTGTATGTGATTGTGCCCTGTGATGGACTGGCACCCTGTCCAGGGTGTACCCCGCCTTGTGCCCGATGCTCTCTGGGATAGACTCCAGGTTCTCCGTGACCCTGAATAGGAGTAAGCGGTAGAAGATGGATGGATGGATTATTTAGAGGAGAGCCTGCCTCATCTTGTGATATCTTGTAATAACTATGTGCACAGAAATTGCAGTAGCAGCATTGCATGGCAGTTGTACTCAAATTACTGTTATTGCTTTGAATTGATTCTCTGACTTGCATTTCTCCAACTCCAGTGCAATGGATGATGGAGTGCTAAAGCAACATCCGTAAAGATTTCAGTTGTTTTATTTTCTTACATTATTCTGGTTTGGCTTACTGAGTAATGAGCTAATCTACAGAGAATGAGAACATTGTTTTGAATTAAATTTAAAGACTTTTAAATTTCTCAGTTGGTCGGAATTAAAAGGCAGACAAATAATCTTAGTTTAGCATGCGTAGATAGAGCCATTATATTTTTACATCCAGGACTAAGAAGACTCAAAAGAGTCTGAGTGTCCTCTACTGAGGATGTACAGTGCCCTCCACTAATATTGGTAACTTTGGTAAATATGAGCAAAGAAGGCTGTGAAAAATTGTCTTTATTGTTAACCTTTTTTTTTCTTCGTCTTTTGTTTAAAAAATTAACAGAAATTCTCTGCTCTCATGGATATCAAACAATTACAAATAAAATGGCACCCATTTCGTCAGTACTATGTGCTACCTCCCTTTGTCAAGATAACAGCTCTGAGTCTGCTCCTATAACACCTGATGAGGTTGGAGAATACATGGCAAGGGATCTGAGACCGTTCCTCCAGACAGAATCTCTCCAGATCCTTCAAATTTCAAGGTCCATGATAATGGACTCTCCTCTTCAGTTCACCTCACAGGTTTTCTATGGGTTTCAGGTCAGGGGACTGGGATGGCCATGGCAGGACCTTGATTTTGTGGTCAGTAAACCATTTTTATGTATATTTTGGATCATTGTCCTGCTGGAAGATCCAACCACGGCCCATTTTAAGTTTTCTAGCAGAGGCAGTCAGGTTTTCATTTAATATCTGTTGATATTTGAAAGAGTCCATGATGCCATGTATCCTAACAAAATGTCCAGGTCTCTGGCAGAAAAACCACCCAAAAACATTAGGTACATGAGGTACTTTTCCATATGGCTAACTCTCAGTGTGCGCCAAAACCACCTCTGCTGTTTATTGCCAAAAAGCTCGGTTTTGGTTTCAACCCGATCCCATTGGAAGTTCTAGTAGTGTCTGGAAAACTTGTTCGTGGATGAGAGTAGAGGCTTTTTTTCTTGAAACCCTTCCAAACAGCTTTGTGGTGATGTAGGTGACTTCAGATTGTAGTTTTGGAGACTTTCTTACCCCAGGATGCAAATAACTTCTCCAATTCTCCAGCTGTGACCCTTGGAGATGTTTTGGCCACTCGAACCGTCCTCTTCACAGTGCGTTGAGACGATATAGACACACGTCCAATTCCAGATTGATTCTTAACATTTCCAGTTGACTGGAACTTCTTAATTATTGCCCTGATGGTGGAAATGGACATTTTCAATTCTTGTGCTATTTTCTTATAGCAACTTCCCATTGTGTGAACCTCAACAACCTTTTGCTGCACATCCAGGGAATTTGGCCTGTGTTACCTCATCTTTATACCCCTGTGAAACAGGAAGTCATGGTTGAACAATTTACTCTTCCTAGTCACTCAGGTGTACTAACAAAAATATAAATTATCAGTACGAATATACTTCAAATATATTTTTCTCATATGAATTGATAGGGTGCCAATAATTGTGGCACACCTATATTTAACTTATATTTAATCACAACTGTTGTGTTTACAGTTGTTTGATAACCGTGAGAGCAGAGTATTTTTTTTTAAGTGAATTTTTTGAACAATAATTTTTTTTTACCTTCTTTGCACATATCTGCCAAGGGTGCCAATATTAGAGGAGGGCACTGCTTGTGGCCAACATAAGAAACAAATACAGGATAAAACAACAGTGGCGCAATTAATTCATATCTAATAAAAATAATATTGTACTCTCCTGGAGAAAAAAAAAATGTAATTAACAACAATTTAACTTTGAACAATTTAACCACAGAACAAAAAAAAAATGCAGGATATTTACATCAAATTAATTAATCAGTGTATTTTCCCCCCTTTTGTGGTTTATCATCTTGCCTAAGTATGAAGGATAAGTGTATGCATTTAAAATCTGCAATTTGCCATTCATTTGCGAAGCACGAACAGTGACACTGTTATGGTGACTCTATGGTCATTTATTGATATTATGAAAATGGTGTAAACTCTTTACACTCATAGCCACAGTTACAGATGGTGGTACAAAATATAGTTTTATTAATTATCCAACTGTTTGGATAATCAGTGGAAAAAATGTTTTGATAACCATATGACCAGTATTACAATTCCAACACATCATGGTACCTGCTTAGGACATCAACGACATCAACGTAAGATTCCGTTAGATTTCCACTCATCTCAGGAATCTCGGCTTGATGCCACTAATGCACACCTTCAGGAATATGTAAGAGCTTTTGGCTTACCTATTTTAAAATTCAGTAACCACTGCGTATGAGTTCAATCACTAAGACACACCTTGGCCCAGAAAAAAAAAAAAAGTTCCATCCTAGGATGTTATTCATTCCAAGGTAAGAGCTAGTTAAATGTGTCATGCTTTTTTTCCAGCAGCCGTTTAAGCAAAGAGACATAAAATAATGAATTTTGTATCTCTTTGTGTAACCTTCCTTTTATGTTATGAGTCAATTTGACCCATTTACACAATACTGGTTAATCTCTCTTTATCACTTTTAAATATTAAATATAACTTATATGCAAATATTTCTTCTTATGACTTGTCATGGACAAGACATAATAAAGTTTCACTGTTTTAAGATGTTCTTTGATGTTTATGTGTGTATTTAAACTGTGGGAGTAATTTTGACCATAACATAATAGATGTAACTTGTTTCTCAACATAATAGGAGGGTTAAGCTTGCTTATTTCACATTGCCATGTTACACCGGTAATGATGTACTAAACTTCTATTTCTTTAGTCTTTACTTGGAAAATAAATCACATTTATCACCACACTAATTACATTTATTTACATTTAGCAGACGCTTTTATACAAAGCGACTTACAAATGAGAAAATACAAGAAAAAACTAGGCAAGTGGTACTGCAGCATGAAGCCTAGGGTTCCCCTGAAATACATCCATTTCCCTCTTCTTGTCCAGAAGGCTGTGCTCTCCCTATTCCAAGGCACTAAATAAATGCTGATATAGGCTTTGGACTTTCTTAGAACTCCACAATATTTTAAGAGAGAACAGTCATTTTAAACTATTTTCAGTACAGATTTCTACCATAACAAATTGTGATTTATTTATTTAAGATATTCTACTGTAAGAAACCATTTAAAATGACTTTGATGTGTCTGTGTCTATCTGAGTAGTAGGAATCGAGAAACTCCTAAAAATCAATAGGCAGCATGATGTCCATGGTATATCCACTAGACCCATCCCCTAGCACAAGAAATCACTGTTTTACCAACCTAGGTTGTAGAACTAGGTTATACTTATGTCAATAGTGTTTGACAGACTGTGGTCCATGGCAAAATCCTACTGTCCCCCTTGAGTTCTTCTGTTTGGATGGTTGGCTATTTATTTATTTATTTATTTATTTATTTATTTACTTACTTACTTACTTACTTACTTACTTACTTACTTACTTACATGCAAATATTTCTCTATAAATCTACTGATTTTGATTGAGATCCTTATTAGCACAAAGCTCTGGAATTCAGTATGAATTAGTATAATCCGATCAGAATTTTCTGTCATGCCTCTATTACAGTGAAAGAGTCCTGAGCTCACATCATTCTTATTATAAAAAAAATCTTCTTTTTTTTTTTGTTCTATAAGCTTACAAATACATGATTTGAAATGCAATTTCAAATATCCTTATATTGTGATGAGCAAAGGACAGCAGTCTTGATGATTACAGCAGCAGTTCTCAAAAGGTAGTAGTCTATGCTATGCACTTGAGATTATTGATTGTATCAAGACTAAGTCTTAGTCTTAAGCTATTTTTGGGCAGTGAAACTGTTTAGGTATCCACGTGTGACCATCCACAGCAGGAGTAAGTCGGTCACAATTGCAGAAAGATCCAAGCAGAAGTAGAGCACCTGGATGAATCAGGAAGTCCAGAGAGTGAGAGGAGCCACAATAGTAGAAGTCTGTCAGGATATGACACTGGCATAACATCAAGCAGCAGGAGTGCACATATTGCTAATGGAGAGAGATGATTAGGTATGCTCTTATCATACAGTTGTGGCATGATAGGCTATATAACTATCAGCCCTATTTTTGTTCAGTGTGCACAGAGATTTTCTGCTGGTACGTATGTGAGTGTGTGGTGTGAAAAGGGAGAACTATTCGCTTTCTGCCTAGCCTGCCCTGTAATCATGGCTGCAGCTCTGTGAGGGTGTTTTTTATGTAATGTGTGCTAAGAAGTGATTAGGTGCATATCTTTTAGTGAAGGCTATAACGTGTGATGCATTTTTATTGTAATAAAAGCCTTTTGTATTTGAGAACTGTTAGATTTCCACTCAGGAATCTCAGGAATCTTGGCTTGATGTCTCCAGATCTCCATCATGCTTTCTTTAGCCTATTTTACCATTAACGTCTAGTAACATTTAGTTACTTTACTTCTATTTACTTTTAGTTCTGTGCTGCTATGAGCTAGAAAGTGTGGTTTTCCTCAGAGCGTTTCAGATCGATCTGGGGAGCCCAAGTGAACACACACTGACACCTGCATGCTCACAGAGACGTCCGGTTTATTCATTCAAAACAGAAGTTTTTATACATATTGATAAGAAGCCGTGCGTGGACGGTTTCTACTGGTCCAAGTGTCAGAGAGATTTAACCAAAACATACAGCGCATAGTTATAATACAAAATGGGTCCTGGGTCATGTTGACACAGAAGTACATAATAATATAATCAAGGATAGCAGTTGATCAGCTTATTCAAAGCGGTAATTAATTTCCTTTCCGATTCTATAAAGCATTCGTTGTAATATTTTTGAAGCGTTTCCTTACCCCTGATTTTTTTTTCATTTATTTATCCAAGCTCGTATTAAAAATCATTCTTTTTCAAATGTTTCAAGTACACAAGGCTCGAAATAGTCAAATTTCTTCTTTTTCTTGTGATCTTAATGTCTTTTGTTATGATTGATTGTCATTTTATGTCGTTTAGAAAGCTTGCTGTAGCTTCCCTCCATTATCAGTGTGTTTTGTCAATATTTAAATCTAGCTGGGGTCCAAGCACTAAGTTGACAACGAAGACATAGTGATCCTGTACTCAGCAGTGCTTTCACATTTTGGCACCAAACTTTTAAGGTGGGTTTAAGACACAGTAGGTCCCTAAGAAATGCGGCACCATTAGGGGTTGCCACAGTTAAAGTATAAACATTTAATTGTGAAAAAGTAAAAACATGTTAATTCCTTACATTTTCCTGAGTAAAAAGTGATTGTCAAATCCACTATACCGGAATTAGGACATTTTTAGTTTGTAATTTTTAGTTTTTGTGATTTTGTTTTTTATTTTATTTTGTCAAATCATGAAATACACTATCAGGTCCATAAGTATTTGGACAGTGACACAGTAGGTCAACAATAATCCACTCTTAAGACAGGTGGAGTACTCCTGTTTTAGGCGCATTATGGACGTGTATTACAGACATGTACACGCCTTAATCACATTATGAACGTCATGTGAGAGTTTTCACCGCATTTTGCGACAGGACACGATCACACACATGGCAAAAACTCAACGGTTTTACGGCAAACAAGAGAGCACGGCTGCGTCCCGAACCGCATACTTGCCTACTTTAGGCCTGTAGTAGGAGAAATACATGTATCTCAGCTATTATGTAGACAGTAAGTACGCGATTTGAGACGCAGCCCACAGCTTCAAGCAGTCGTCTATTTGAACGTACAGCATGACAAATAATTACCTGCATTTGAAGCGTTCGTAAAAATATACGGTCCCATAACGAAGACGAACTGTATGTTGTTACGTGAGATTCTGGAGGGACGGCGGACGGCGTGGCGCGGTGACATAATGACACGTGCCATTAATCTAATAATGTTCTATAACATGTCAAACGGGAACATGACAGGAGTCTTCTAAAAAGCGACTCATGTAAACACCTTAATCAGATTATTATCTTAATCAGAGTACGGCCAATAATTACATTACTGCTGTCCATGTAAACGTAGTCACTGTTGGTAATTTTGCCTCCGTACACCACCACAAAGGATTTGAACTGAAGCAATAAAGATGTGATTGAAGTGTACACGTTCACCTTCAGTTCAAGTGGTTTAAGTAAAATATTGCATTAATCATTTAGGAATTATAGGAATTGCTGCCATTGGTGGAGGGAGTGTTATGGCATGGGCATGTATGGGTGCCAATGGAACTGGGTCACTGATGTTTAGCAATGGCAGGATGAATTCTGATGCATATAGAGCTGTACTTTCTTCTCCGATTCAGTCAAATGCTGCAAAACTGATAGGACGGCGCTTCATAGTACAGATGGACCATGACCCAAAACATTCCGTGAATGTAACTGGAAACTGTGATCCCGGTATCTCTGAAAAGCTTGTGATCGTTGACACCAAAATTTTGTCTTTGGTAGTATGACTTAATGGGTTCAATGGGCCTTCGTGTTTTTGAGTTTGGTGGTGCTATTGGAACGTTAGGCCTCTCAGCATGTGTTCGTGTTGATTTAGACACTAGATATGGAACAAAGCTTTGGCAGCGATACCAAAGGCAACAGAAAATGAGGTAATGAGGTTTGAATTTGACTGAGAAAACTGATTTACATTTTTCATGGAAGAGTATATAAAATGTCCATCACACACACTGTGATTTCATTATGAACTAAACAGAATACATCATATCTAATAACTTTTACACTCAGTATGTTTACCTGGACAACAATAATCTGATATTAACCCGATTAAAATAATACTCTGATTAAGAAACTATCACGTAAACAGCGATGGTTGATGACCTTAATCCGACTAAAGTCATAATTATAGTAAACACAAGTCGAATTAAGACATGTAGAGTATTCCTGTTTTAGGAATTATCGATTATTTGTAGCATTATCGACATGCATTACAGACATATACACACCTTAATCACACTAACACCATGTGGGAGTTTCCACCGCATTTTGCGACAGGACGCGATCACACACGGCAGTGCTCGACCGTTTGACGGCAAACGAGAGAACGGCTGTGTCCCAAACCACGTACTATATAGTAGGCGAAATACATGCATCTCAGCTACTATATAGACAATACGTATGCGGTTTGAGACGCAGCCCACAGCTTCAAGCAGTCGTCTGTTTGCACGTACAGCACGACAGATAATTACCTGTGCTTGAAGCGTTCGTAAAATTAAAACACCCAAAACTGTATACGGTACCATAACGAAGACGAACTGTATGCTGATGCGTGAAATTCTGGAGGGACGTCGGGCGGCGTGACGTGGGGACGCAGTGACGTGACATCAGTCGATCTGTGTTCGATAAAATGTCAAACGAGAACATGAAAATAATCTTCTAAAAGCGACTCATGTAAACACCTTAATCACAATATTGTCTTCTTCAGAATAAGGTCAGTAATTAGATTACTGCTGTCCGTGTAAACGTAGTGATTGTCACCGCAGCTTCAGTCGATCCTATAATAAGTAATACTCTAGTTGCATCTCCTGTCTCACTCCATACTTATCCCTGCCTTTAACATGCTTATTTAACTGATTGCCGCCTTTTTAAGTGTTCTTGACATGCATGCTGCTTCCTCTATGGTTCGCTGTCTAGACTCTCTGTATTATAGCGCGTTACGTTTTATAACTAATTCGTTGTCTAACACACATCATCGTGTTCTTTATGATTTGGCCTTCATTAAGTTTAAGGAGACGGGTATAGTTTTTATTTACAAAGCTATATGTGGAAACGCCCTTCTTATTTGTGTAATCTTCTATTAGCTATGAGCAGCAGTTATGATTCTTGCTCTTCTAGACGGTTGTTCTGTAGGGTACCCAGGATTTGTTCAGAACTAGGGAAAAATGGTTGCTTGACTTTTGCTTATTTTGTGCCCTGGTCATGGAATAATCATCAAGAACTTAATCACTGTATTACAGTGGGTGAGTTTAAAGCTCTGATTAAAACTGCTATTTTTGTATTATGCATTTTTTTTTTTTTTTTTTGGTATTATGTAATTTTGTTTGTTTTGTGCTTTTGACTTTTAAGTTTGTTACTCCGTAATGGCGTGCCTTCTTGTCCAGGTCCACCTCGGAAAAGAGATTTAATCTCAAGGCACTTTTTGGTTAAATAAAGGCTGAATAAATAAATAAAATCATGCTGTCGGACATGCACAATTCAGCAAGACAATAACCTTCAACACTGGACAAAGAAAGCAAGGGATTTGATAAGGGGTAGACTGTTGAGGACTGTTGATTAATCTCAGAATTTATATTCATCTTGGCATTTATGGCAACATACGGAAGAAGGTCATGCAAAGTCTTGGCTAAGTGAAGTGTATGCTCTTGGGAATACATTAGTGTTAATGATTTACTCCTATAACTTTTCCTCTGTTCCCAGTAGTCTAGTATGTATAGACTGGATTTAAAAAACGCTGTCATTCCAAAATGACCAGATTTACTTAAATATTGCAAATTATTTTGTACAAATGCAATAAAAATAGGCCAGTAATGTTGCACACGTGTTCCTTCGTTCATCCTCAGTACATTTTAAGAAAGAGTGTGTGTTTGTGTTAGGTCTCTTCACAATGCGAGTCCCTAAGGAGACATCAGGACAGCACTTTGATGGACTACACATGCTGACCAGCCTCATGGCCCCCAAAGGTTCCAGGTCTGCACAACCTCTGGTGGAGGAGATTGGTATGTTCCAATCTAACACATGTCCCAAGCGTTCACCTTCTGTCACTCCAACTCCTCGAATGTCTTTTCTTTGTTGCCAGAGTTTCACTTTCTTTTCTTTTTTCTCCTCTGCCTGACTTTAAAGGAGCATGCAGCATGAGCGAGCCATGTCAGCAAGATAAAGATGAAGAAGAGGATTTTGATTGGCAGGTCGAACAGCAGCCATACATGGAGTCCTCAGAAGAAGACCTGAAAAAGCTGCAGAAATATGGCTTCGGAAACCTCAGGACTGGGGTTTTCTCTCGACTACAGGTATAAAGAATAAACATAAAGGGAATAAAAAAAAAAGGTCTAACTTTCTGTGATCTCAACCGTTTAAGCTCGAAACTGTCAGGACTGGAATTTTTGGAAGCACTTTATTACAGTTTCAATTCACACTTGACCGAAACTTGTAACTTCTGACACGCAACTTGGCAAAAACAAAGAAAACACCCCCTCAGCTTTTTTTTTTTTTTTTTATGTTTTCCTGTTCATCAAGTCAGGAAGTTGTCCTCAGCCCTGAGTTCATCATATCAGCATGACTGCTCACACCATTATTAATAACTAAAGTACCACTTCTCTACTTTAAATGAAATTATAGTAGCATTTGTGTTACTCAACATAGTCAATCAACAGACACGTTAGTGGGCTAAATCTGTAACATGATAACACTATAATTCAGTCCAGTGTACTGTTGATGAACTGTTTAGATCACTCGTAGCACTAATATCAGATGGCTGTCTTGTTGCAAGATCATGAGGTTTTTATGCTCATACCGAGCAAGCACTTTGTAGCTCAGATGTGCAGAGGTTGAAAATGTCCACACCTACGAGCTCGCAATTCCGGGTGAAGTCGAACACATCGTCGGTTCGCCAGTGAACATTACGCGACAAACGTTTGCTTCTGTGTGCCGATCAGGAGGAGCTGTCAGAAGTGATTGATGTGGAAGACCCCGAAAACTCCACCCCTGCCGAGAGGAGATCCGATCGCTTGGATTCGGAGACCACCATATTCTGTACCGACCACTATTTGTGAGTGTATGCGTCGTTCGATCATCTACTGAGCAAACATTGCACGCTGAGACACCGAACGGTATGGAAGTCCACACGACGTTTCACTCGGTCCTTTGCTTTGAAACCTTTAAGAACAAGCCTAGTTAACCTTAATGTGAAAACGCTGCATATGTGTTGTGCACATGGTTAACGTGCCAAAGGTTAAGCTGTAGCGTTTGTGATTTACTGCATGAATTCTGTCTATGATTTATCAGCTAAAGCTGTAGTCAGACCACACTTTTATGAAATTCGCCCGGCGTAAAAGGCGGTTTACTCATAGCAAAAGGACCAGTGTACGACATAAATGAATCATTTGTTTCTGGTAGTGGTTACTTTCGATTTGTGTCAATATTATCTCAGTCTTGTGAGCCATTAAAAAAACTAGAAGGCAGACTTTGGTCTTTTTGGTTGGTAAAAATTTAGACGCTACACACCAGACTTCTGCCTTTCTTTTATTTATTTATTTGTTTATTTATTTATTTATTTGTTTGTTTGTTGCTTGCTTGTATGGTTTTTACGATGTCCAGATTAGTCATAGTATATGATCAGTGGTTACGTTTTCAAAATACCTATTAAAAAGCTTTAGCTTTTAAAAGGTCTTTCAGCTTTTAATGACCTAAATGTGATCAATACTGACAACTGGCTTCGTTTACAGTGGATATACAAAAGTGAACACACCCCAGTTAAAATGGCAGGTTTTTGTGCAGTACAAGAATGACTGAAAGATAAATCATGCCAGAACCTTTCTCACCTTTAATGGGGGGGGCTGGGGATGAAAAAACTTGCAATAACCTAGTTGCATAAGTGTGCACACCCCTACACTTATACTTTGTTGAAGCACATTTTGATTTTATTGCGTCGTTTTTGGGTAAGAGTCTTTCTGCATGGCATGTCTTTGCTTTCAAGTCTTTCTTGCAAAAAACATTCGAGATCTGTCATATTGTGAGGGTATCTCTTGTGCACAGCCCTATGCAGGTGACAGCACAGATTTGTAGTTCGATTCGGGTCTGGGTTCTGGCTGGGTCATTCAAAAAGCTTTGATCTTTTTGGTTAGTCCGTTCCTTTGTCGATTTGGACGTATGCTTTGGGTCACGGTCGTACTGGTAATTGACTGGTAATTGTAACTATTCATGATTCCCTCCACCTTGATAAAAGCCCCGGTTCTGGCTGAACAAAAGCAGCCCTAAAGCATGACGCTGCCACCACCATGCTGCACTGTGGGCGTGGTGGTCTTTTGGTGATGTGCTTTTTTGCACCAAACATACCTTTTGGAATTATGGAATTATACCTGTTGTAATTGGTGTCATCATACCATGTTACATTTTGTCTCGTGGTTTGGGGTGATTTAGTTGTGCTTGGCTGTTTTTTGTTAGAAATGGTGTCCATCTTGTCACCCTACCCCATAGCCCAGACACGTGAAGATTATGAGAGAATGTTGTCACATGCAGAGAGTAATCAGTACTTGTCAGATATTCCTGCAGCTCCTTTAATTTTGCCGTTGGACTCTTGTCAGTCTATCTGGTAAGTTTTTGTCTTGTCATTTAATCATTTTTGGAGGGACGTCCGGTTCCTGGTAATGTCCCTGTGGTGTTCCATTTTCTCTTTTTGTTGATGATGGCCTTTACGATTAATACCTTTCAACAAGTGAGATACCATGCATGTTTCGTAAGCTCACCCCAAAAACCTGCCATTTTAACAGATGTGGGTATATTTTGTATATCCATTTGACAAATATTTTTATCAAAATATTTTAGCAGAGTTGTATGTAAATGTTTGCGTTAATCATTTGCATTTAGCGACGCCCAGAAAACTCAAAGTCAAATGTACAAAATGCTGAAAATCAGAAATGGAAGTTATTTTGTCTCACTTCTATGCCAATAAATATATTTTTTAAATAATGTTCATAATAAGCTTGTGTTAAATCTTCTGTACGCTGAGAAACTTGTTTACAGCCTACGGTTATGCAAATGATATTTTGCCATTTCTTTTGTCATAATTGATCGACTAGTTTTATTTTCTCTTACTTTATGGGTTTGTGTTGGCTCACTTTCTTTATTCTTCATATTCGTTCAATGTGAAGTTCGATAGTTCACCCAAAAATTCAAATTCTGTCATCAATTACTCACCCTCATTTCATTCCAAACCCATAAGACTTTTATTCATCTTCTGAACACAAACGAAGACATTGAAACCTGGGAGATTTTGATCCCTCCATTTACAGTCCAAGGAACCAAAACTTTCAAGCTCCAGAAAGTTCATAAAGGCATCGTAAAAGAAATCCATTGAATCGAAAATGAGTGTGATTTGGAGTAAGGGGAATAGAAGGGTTAAATGATCAATTAATACAGTGATACCATGAACCCTAGATTTTCAAAGACTAGGTTGTTATTATTATTATTATTATTATTATTACCATCACACCACTAGTTTCAGAATTCATCCTATTATTTCTATCAGCAGTTACATCATCAATCCATTGACCCAGTTCCATTGGAAGCCATACATGCCCATGCCATAACACTTCATCCATCAAGTTTGACCGATGATGTGGTATGCGTTGGATCATGATCACTTCATTTCCTTCTCCATTTCCTTCATTTTCTTCCCATCTTTCTGGTACAAGTTATTCTTGTATCAGAACTGGTCAGCCTTTTTTTATTTATTTATTTATTTATTTATTTATATTTATTTTTTTTCTCAATATTTTCTAGCAAAGTCTAATCTGAATGCAAATTCAACACCTGAAATCAACTCCAGACCTTTGATCTCCTTAATTTGTCATGAAATGATGAGGAAACTGGCAACACCTGGCCGTGAAACTGCTTATCAGACGGTTGTCCAATTACTTTTGAGCCTGTGAAAATGGACGGACTCTAAAAATGGCTGTAAATCCTAACCGGTTAATGCAGTATTTTAGTTAAATGTGTTGAATTAAAGCGAAAAGTCTACATTTCGATCACATCTCTGAAGGCAAAATGACAAAAATGGTGTCCCCGTCCAAATACTTATGGAACCTGACTGTAGCTTTAAAGGATTCACAGAAAATCACATGGATTATTCTTTTGAAAACAAAGTCACAGATTATACTTAAATCTAATTAGTAAAACTATCAGAGTAAATGCAAGGCCAAACACGCACAGCTTAAAATTTGAGAACCATTCCAATGAAAACACCACTACTGTAAAATCACTGAATTAGAATCGCAGTTGTACATCACCAGTGTCTAAGCTGATATGAACATGCATAGGAGCTTCTTTCTATATCTGCAGTATAGATTTGGTCTCCACAGACACGATCATGTTTGAGACTTGTTTTTATTCCTAACAGGTTGGATTTATACGAAGGTGAAGAGATGAGGCAAGTTCATCTTAATTTTAAGCCATGGTGGAGCGAGCTGAAGCCAGACTCTGGTGCTGAATCCAGTGAGTGAACATCTTAAAGAACCACTTCAATCAAACGAACACAAAAACCTGACTCTAAATGCTTACTTGCATGGATTATTATATAGATTATGTACTGTGTATATATATATATATGTATATTATTTTTTTTACCAGCACACAAGGGTTATTAAGTTTGAGCCCCTGAGGGAAAGCTTTAAAGGGAACATCCACCATGACACTTGAAAATGCATTTGCCGGTGCAACAAACATTAAAAATACAGCAATACAAGCAGACAGAATTTGATTTTCCCAGACTGGAAGAAATCTATTTTGCGATTGTAAATGAAAAGCATTTTCTTTTTTTCCTAAATATTTTTATTGAAAAAGAAAACCTACTTCCTGTCACATAGCAACAATACCATTCTCATTTTTTGTTATACTTTGTTTTTTTTTTGTTATACACACATACATACATACATACATACATACATACATACATACATACATACATACACACATACATAGTGTAGAAAAGAAAAACAAAATTATAGAGTACAATCAACCAAACAACCCCACCCACCACACCCGGCTCTTCATGGCTAAACCATCTATATCTGGTTATATATTGTATAATGTATATCTGTATATATTGTATAATCCAACAACAGGAACAAAAATTTAAGTGGGAAGTGTCTTAACTCCATAAAATATGAAAAAATGGTTGCCATTTATAAAAAAAAAAAACTTGTCCGTACAAGCCCTCATCGTATACTTCTCGAGTTAAAAACAAAACAAACCTGACGTCCTTTAGCCACTGAGAGATGGACTGATGTTTAGCAGACTTCCAATGCAACAGTAGGGAACGTCTCGCTATTCGGGATGTGAAATCTACTCTGAGAATAGTGAACATAAAACCAGTCCAAAAACCATGGAGATCAGGACAGAACAAAAACATATGGCCAAGATGGCAGGGAGAGCCATGGCATTTATCACACTTGTCCTCTACTTCTGAAAATATTACAGAAAGTCTCGAGTTGGACAGATGGACTCTGTGTAAAACTTTGAATTGTATGAGCCCAAGATGAGCACAAGATGTGGTAGACTGTCCTACCAATAGCACGTTCCCAACACTCCTCACTTATCTACTCCGTTTCCCATATGAAAGCATTTTCATCTACATCCGTCGCCTCTGGCTTGCTCATTAAGGATAAATTTATACATTTAAAATCTATATACTGAATTTTTGTAAAGCTGTTTTGGGACAATGGTCCATTGTTAAAAGCAATATACAAATAAAAATTGAATTGAATCTACAGCAGTTTGAAATTGCATAATCATTATCATTATTATTATTATTATTATTATTATTATTATTATTACTAGAATTATTATCAGTAGTATTTAGCATTATTATTATTATAAATATTAGCAATATTATTATTTATTATTATTATGATTGTTGTTATTATTATTATTAGCATTATTATTATTATTATTATTATTAGCATTATACCACACAATGATTTGCATTTCCATCAGTTCTACTACTGAAGCTCAGCTCCACTTGCATGTCACACACACTTGAGTTTCCATTTGACTTCCACCGTAACCCATACACGTTACGCATACTCGTAAATCCTCGCCTTCTTTATGAGAGGAAAGATTAGTAGATGTTTCTAAGCCATTTTAATATTGGACATTTTAAAAACTCCTTAAACTATTTATTATTCGTCATAGATCATTTAAAGGTTCCCAATGACACATTTAAGAGTACTTTTTTAATACGAATACTCCAGAACCATCTGCGCGGGGCTGGCTGATATGACCAAAATCATCACGTCATGTCACGTATGATAATCTTCATCATTCAGACACTTGACGGTATTTTTTATTTTCCAAAGCATTTAGCATGAGGAGAAGTATAACTTTAGGGCCTGCAGTGCTTGGCTGTGGCTTCTGCTGACGGACAGGTCACTGAAATCAAATATTCACCCGGCTGTCTAGTTTGTAAATGAACAAAAGATTGATTGTGTTCCCACCCATTTGCAGTAACGTGTCATTTGTACCGCTTGCCTGTTACGTTCTTCTGAGCAGACGGATGTCAACACTCCAGATAAAATGAGAACGTTTGTGAGCATACGGGTTGGCATAAATCTTATTCTTGCTATAGCTTGCTTTGGGAAGTAGTAAATACAAACGTGAGCGATTGTGAAGTGTTGTTGTGTTTTGGGCTGTAATGTCAAATGGACCCTAGTAACACAACCAAAGTCCTTTCTTTGTTTTAAGTCCTTTCCATTTCCAGCTTTTAACTCCTCTGTCTGCCTGCTGTGAGATGTTGTATGATGTCGTCTTTACCGCGCACCTGATCTGCCAGATCGCTCCGTTCTACGGTACTGAAATGTGATTTCGTTTAAAACGATCCCTTGATATCAAAATTAATACGACGTCTGACCTTCTTCTGCCGCGGCGCAAGTTTAACGCTCGAGAATTGCTACTACTCCCATATGACCCGATCAAGTAAATAGTACAAACGTCGACACATGGTGCTGTTAATCTGTGAAGTAATCGATGTAGGTAGAACAGTGTATGAAAACAGACTTCAGGCAGGTTCGCTGATCGCAAAAGAAACAGAATTGCGACTTGTTTCTCCGTGGACGTTTAGAGGTACACAGGATCTAAGCAGTTTGATATTTCATTGGTTTTATCCACTCTGAAGTCATTTCTTTGTTGCTAGCGATGGCACCGCCTCGTCAGGCTTTCATACTTTTGCAAAGGCCGATTTTTTAAAATCTGTAACGAAAACAATTAAACAGCCGATGAAGGTATTGTGAGTATTTATACATTTATGTAAATCATTGCCGGTATACTTAAGGGGGAAAAAAATGTATCATAGGTGTGTGTTTCTTTGCACTCTACTTGAAGTTAGTCTTGAATTGAAAGATCACCATTTGTAGTTTTTAGCACTCCAACTCCGTGTGTGTGTGTGTGTGTGTGTGTGTGTGTGTGTGTGTGTGTGTGTGTGTGTGTGTGTGTGTGTGTGTGTGTGTGTGTGTGTGTGTGTGCAGAGACATTTGTCACTCGGATATAGTGAAATGAGATGATGTCTGGTTTAAATGGACAGCAGTTCCTCCTTTAACCACAAGGCAGCGACACTGCAGTTTCTTATCACTTTGTAGAATGCGTAAAATTTTAGGCCTCCTGAATTGGAAATGACAGATTTTGTGGTTTTGCTGACGCTTTATTCAGCCGTCAGTTGTCAGAATGGGCCAGCAGGTGGCATCACTTTGCCAAAAAACCCATGTCAGAGTGTGGGATTTGGGGGGGATTTGTAACTAAATCGCTAATGACAGCGTAATTTATTGGCTCTAGTGCTAAGATTGTAGCTCTTTGGATCTTGTGGTCAGTTTAAATTGCTTAACTCGATGGCGGCTCGTAGAATAACGTTGTAGCTGTGGTGTTAAATTGCAGAGTCATTTTGCAACCGGCATGCACCATGATTCATTTGGGTATTTTAGTCAGTGAGGCATACACACCAACCCAAACTGCCTACTCTCAAACCCACTGTCAGGCTGCTCTCTCTCTCTCTCTCTCTCTCTCTCTCTCTCGTTCCTGTCTCTGGCATTTAAAATCAATGGGTTTATCTGACACATTTAAAGCTGTGATGCATGGGTCATTGACTGTGTGTGAGGTGTGTGGGGGTGGGGGGGTGTGCATGCAGAGATGAGAGCGATTAAGCGCTGCAGAGACGTAACGACAATTCAATCACACACTCGCACACTTTGTCTGCCTTGAGCAGCCTGTTAATTTTACAAAAGCCCTACGGCTCCGACGAACAAATGACTCTCCGCCACCAGCGTATGGTGGCTCAGAGGAAGCCCAGGAGGGGAGAGGATTAAGATGGAATAGATAGTGCTATTGAGAGACGGCGAGAGAGAGAGAGATAACGATGGGAGTGGAGGCGTGTGTCAGATCCGCAAGAGCATGACTGTGCCACCGGAGCAGCTGTCAGTCTTCTGTGAGCAGACATCAATCAGCAGCATGGAGCTTTGATGCGTTCACTGCGAGACATGCCCTGTAAAGAACAGCTACTTAACACACACACACATTCTTCACCTGTCTGTCTCGTGGAGTTCTCATCCGCGTGCACACACACACATGCGTATCTCTCAGCATCCGTTTCCGTAGTCTGACAAGGAAGCGTTTCAGCCCATGGCTTGTCTGCGTTATTGTGTATTTTCCTGTCTGTTTTTTAGAGAGTTGCTCTAGGCCTCGTTTAACCAGCACACTCATTAAATGACGAGCCTTCATGCAAGTAACTCTTCAAAAACACACTAGTGGCTTTTGTTTTTTTTAAATAAAGAAAAGCTCTCAATTCAGCATTTTTTTGCGCGCACACACACACACACACGTTTTTTTCGTGCGATGATAATTCAGAATGTATTTACGTACCTGCCTGTGCAGAATGTAGGCCTGTTTGATCAGATTTTCCATCAATCAGCCTAATGCTTTGGACTAATTCGTTATTTATGCGCAAAGCATTATGGGCTTTGACATTTTATTAGCGACCTCGCTCATCTCAGATTAAGTAATGTAGCCACACAGTATAGAGCCTCTTATACAATTTGGCTCACAACAAAAGTGGCTTTTAATGTTCTCTTACCACGCCACATGTCAGAACTCCGATGCGGATGTTTTAAAGCTGTAATGAGCGACATACCAGTGCTACACTTAGCCAATTGAAATATGAAGAAAGTATCAATTATGCAAGAATTCGACATAACCAAATAAAGAAACCTCAGTGTTTAAATACAGTAATACTGAAATACAGTGATTCCTTTCTGAAATTCATTACGAAACAAAAGAAAATCTAAGAAATATAACAAAAGTTATGCACAAATGCTGTCTTTTGAAATTCAGACACAGGGTTTCAGAAGGGTTTCAATCCAGAGCCTGTGATTGGCAGTGAAAGAAGGTAGAATCCATGATGCTATTGATCTTCATACGTGAACCCCTGAACCAGAATTGGTTAGGTCAGTGTGGGGAAATTTTTTGTTATGGCTTAATGGTTTTTTGTTTTGTTTTTTTAAACTGCTTATGTATTTACATCCACTCTCTGTTTCTTATGTATAAAAAAAATCTTTAAATAATTACATTATATACTATAAATATATATATATAAATATATATAAATATACTATAATGTGTGTATGTGCCTCTTCTAGTGAGTGTTTTTTTTTTTGTTTTGTTTTTTTGGAGGGGACCCTAAAGTGAAAACCCTGAACCAAAAGCTTTTAAAACCTAAAACCAGAACCCTAAACTCAACCTTAAACCCTAAAATAAAAACACTAAACACAACCACGTAAACTCAAAACCCTAAACTCAAAACCTAAACCCTAAACTCAGACTCTTAAACTCAAGACCCTCAACTCAAACCCTAAGATCAAAACCTAAACTCAACCTTAAACCCTCAAATAAAAACACTAACCACATACCCCTAAACCCTCACCTCAAGACCTTAAACTCCAAAAACCTTAAACCCTAAACCCAAAGCTCTAAACTAAATACCCGAAAACCCAAAACTGTAAACCAAAGCCCAGAACCCTAAAGCATTCCTCTCAGGAAAACACTTAAACGTTCTTCATAGAGCACTACAACATCTAGCATTCCAAATTGAAAAAGCATTTTTCTAAGAGGGAACTTGAGAGTATCTCTCAAATGTCACCTGTCATGTTTAATGTCAGTGTTGAATTTTTGATGTATTTGCCATTGTTTCGCTCGGCTGTGTTCTAACACACTCTGCACGTTCGGCTGATGGGCTCTTTAGTGTCGAATCGGGTTTGCATTAAAATTCATTTTGCTTCCCCCACAAGACATGCTGCAAACAGGAACACTTTAATCTGCAACAGATACCAGCCTCATGGTGTTCCTGAACGTGTGAATATTTGGCTTACATATTTTGCATCACAGATCTGCCATGTGGAAGAAGCATCTCTAATGTCTATTTACTACAGAAATGTACTGATCTGTAGCTGATGAACTCTTTTTATATATATATATATATATATACACACACACACACACACACACACACACACACACACACACATTAAGCTTGTCTTCATGTAAAGCCACCTTTTATTGCTCTTTAATTGCTTGGATTGACAGTTCCAAGCAGTCTGGCTGTGATTCAGACATCGTAAATGCCACTGCCAGAATACTTCTCCTGCCTCCACACTCCATCAACGCTCTTTGCTTTTCAGAGATTCCCCTGACTACATCATCCTTGTTAAGTCATAAAATTAAAGCTAATTAACTCTGATGCGTTTACTTTTCTTTTTTTTTATTTATTATTTTTTTTTTATGATCGTTGGCCCGGTTGTTGTTTTGGAATGCATTTCGGGATTACAGAATGAACCGCCTTTGGAGTTGGATGAAAATTCGCCTCCGTCAGTGCACGTCTGAATTAAGTGCAGCAATGAATTGATTTAGAACGGTTTCTCTACTAGACGGATGAAGCATTGCAGTATGTAATGATGTGGAATAGGCTCCCCAATCCACGGCACAAACTTGACTTCATTTACACGTGGACTGTCGGACTGAAGAAAAGACAACACGAGCATTCAGCACACAGTCCGGTGTTGCGGTTTTGCTTTCTGACAGACATCTCCAGTTACCACTCCATTCTCGTCAGGTTGGCACGGCACTGTATCCGTAGCCTAGTCCTGGAACACTGGGTGTGAGGTGGGAATACGACCTGGATTGTTACACCAGTCCATTCAAGTGCACACCTGCATTCACACCTAGAGTTACAGTCCCCTCCAAAATGATTGGCCATTTCTATTGTTTTTGCTACACATTGAAGGGTTTGAGATCAAAAGACGTGACGATATGAGACGATGGATCAGAATTTCAGCTTTCATTTCCTGATATTTACTTAGAACATGGCACCTTTGTTGGCAGACCATCCCATTTTTAGCTGAGCATAAGTATAGGAACAGATGTTCTTCAATTGAAATAACACTTAATGTTTGGTTGCGCATCCCTTGCCTGCGACACCTGCATCAAGTCAGTGACCCAGTGATATCACTAAACTGTTGCATTCTTCTTTTGGGTTGCTTTTCCAGGCTTGTGCTGCAGCTTGTTTTTGTTGTTGTTTGTTTCTGGAGGTTTCTCCCTTCAGATTGCTCTTGAAATACACGCTCCATTGGGTTAAGGTCTGGTGATTGAGTTGGCCAGTCTAAAACCTTCCACTTTTTCCCCTGATGAAGACATTTGTTGAGTTCACAGTGTGTTTTGGGTCAATAGCCAAGTTTCCATCCACTTTTTGCACTTTTCTGTTATAGACAAAAAAAGATGCCTGTTTCTAGTCAATAAGCCTTTTACGAATGAAATGGTGTGTGATGTCGTCATCCTTTTAAAAAAAAAAAAAAATCGCCGCATACTGTATGACTTGGTGTATCGCAAAATAAATCTGCCCTTGGGCTGTTTCCATACACAATTTTGTGTATATTGCAAATTGTGTACCTTGTGTCCTCAAATGTTTGTAAAATGGAGAGCGTATTGAGACGATGAAATGAAATTGTTCAGCTTACTTGGATTTTAATTTCACAAGTAATTGCAGTTGCGTGAAATATCAGATGACGAGGTCGGACTGGAGCAGCTGCTTGTCTGATAGGGCTTCAAGTATGCTACGAAGCCCATGGGTATAGCCAGGGTGGTTCATCAGTAGAATCGAGAGAATTCCCATTGGGCCACTCATAAATTGGGCTCATAAAATAAGAATGTTACATTATTGCGTGACTGATAACTAAAGTAACGAATTACGCCTCATTTCTATTTAAAGCAACGCGTCAGTTACGTATGCAGTAAAATGTGCCGTTTTCTCACATCACTTGGCTAAGCGCATGTGCTCTCTCTCACTCACACTTACACACGAGTGCACTTTTTAAATTTTTTTTATTTCATGAGGTTACAGTTGGACTGTTTCTCGTTGAAACATGTCAGTAATATATCTAGCAGGATAGTAAGAAATCGCTTCGTTTTTTCAAAGTTCCACCATGAAAAAAAATGGGCATTAAACACCCAAGCTGAAAAGGTGTCCCATTCCAGCCCTGCCCATGGTGCAGGTAGTGTTGGAGAGCTGCGCCCATCATGGGTTGCCACTGACCACCCGTTCCGACCAGATTGTGGTTTGCTCTCACCCTGCTCAAGCTGGAAACCTGCGCCAAGTACAGTGTAGTGGGGAAACTTTTGGGGTTAGTAAAAGGACTGTCCACGGATATGTATATGTTGTGTGCAGTTATTGAAGAAAAGGCTGCTGAATGTAATGGAGGCCAGTGAAATTGTATACCGTAATTCCTTGCCGCATCTTCTGTCACAGTTTTACGGTGTGCTGGATGGCACACGCATCCTTACTCTTCCACCGACTGATTAAAAAATTCTGTCATGTTCTGACACTTTTTTTTGCATGAATACCATTCTTCTCAACAAAAACTTTCTTTTTTTTACGTTTAATTTTTATTAAAATATTTCTGATGAACATTTCTGCTAACATTTCCACTAAACATTTCTACATTTCAAATGACCGTTTCTGCTGAGCATTTCTGCTGAGCATTTCTGCTGAGCATTTCTGCTGAACATTTCTACTGAACATTTCTACTGAACATTTTCTGCTGAACATTTTCTGCTGAACATTTTCTGCTGAACATTTCTGCTAAACATCTTCTGCTAAACATTTTCTGCTAAACATTTCTACTGCACCTTTCTGCTAAACATTTCTGTTGAACATTTCTGCTAAGCCTCTCTAAATCACCTTGTCTGTTCTGTCCTCCCCACCAATTCCAAAAAATAAAAACAAAATGAGCAGCAGCAGCAAATATTTAGTTTTTTTTTTCTTTTTATACAAAGGAACACAAAATTGAACCCACAATACCACCCCTCCGGCTCATCATGGCTACCCATTAACTGTCGTTGGTTATAGAGATATTATAAAATTCAACAACAGGCACCAACCTTTAAGTGGGAAGTGTCTGTAACTCCATAAAGTATGCAATAAAGGGATGCATTTATGAAAAAACGTATCTGTACATCCATTCATCGTATATCTTATTTTCTTGAGTTTCAGAAAAAAACATCACGTCCTTTATCCACTGGGAGATAGATGGGTATTTAGCAGACTTCCAATGTAACAGTAGGGAACGTCTTGCTATAAGAGATGTGAAAGCAATAACATCCTTTTGTATCGAGCTCAAATGAACTGAGGCTTCAGGAATCCCAAATATCGCAATCAATGGACAAGGCTTTAAATAAATTTTAAACCATGGAGTTCAGGGTAGAAGAAAAACATATGGCCAAGATGACAGGGAGAGCCATGGCATTTATCACACTTGTCCTCAACATTCGGATACATCACAGACAATCTCGACTTGGACAGATGGACTCTATTTAAAACTTTGAACTGTATAAGTCCAAGACGAGCACAAGAAGTGGTAGCCTGTACCATCCCTATAGCATGTTCCCAACACTCCTCACTTATCTGTACTCCTAATTCCTAAAAACTGAAAACTAAACTATTTTTTCACAACATTTCAAAATAGAGTTTATGCACTAAGGCTAAATAATAATGTTGACACTTGTGAAATTTTATCGATTTACATCAGCTATATCGGTAAGCATTTCAATGCGCTAAATCTTTTATCGTAATAAAAACCAAAAAACCTTTGTTGGAAATGTGGCTATTGTCTTGCTTCATCATGGTGTTCCTCCCAGTTCGATTGGATGCATTTATCTGTAAATTGGAAGACAGAATGTTTCTTTAGACTTCTGAATAAATTTTGCTGCAACCATCATGAGTTACATCATCAATAAAGATTAGTGAGCCTGTTCCTGAAGCAGCCGTGCTGGCCCAAGTCATGCTTGACTATTGTTTTTGGGTTTTCCTTCACAGCTCTCACGATGTTTCTGTCTTCAATTACTGTTCTTTTTCTCGGCCAACCTGTTCCAAGTCTGGTTGCTCAGTACACCGGTGGTTTCTATCTTTTGCAGGACATTCCAAATTGCTGTATTGGCTATGCCCCATGGCTTGGGCAATGACTCTGATAGATTTTCCCTCTTTTCTTGGCTTCAAAATGGCTTGCTTTTCTCCTATAGACAGATCTCTTGGTCTTCATGTTGGTTTATCCTTTTTAACAACAAATGTAGTTTTCACGGGCAAAGCATAGGGCTCAAACCAAGAGTTGACATTCAGAGCTATTAATTCTTTAACCAATCAATATAACAGGGCACATTTGAGCAGCAACAAACGGTCACATGTTCCAATATTTGAAAAAATGGGTGGGTTCGAACAAAAGCTGCCATGCTCTAAGTTTTTAACACATTTAGATACATGTGTTTATATGAGGAAAGCTGAAACTTGGGCTGAAATCGTCTCATATTCATATCCATTTTGATCTCAAACCCAAATGTCTTCAATGTAGAGGAAAAATAATAGAATTAGCCTTGTTGTTCCAATACTTTCAGAGGTGACTGTAGTTTTGAAGTACCAATTCACCTACAAGCATGTTTTTGGGAGGTGACAGGAAGAACTCTTCAGTAGAACATGCACAGAAACTCCACAGAGACAGGAACATGAGCTCAGGATGGAACCCTTAAGCTGTGAGGTGGCATTGCTACCTGCTGTACCACCATGATGCCCATTATTAGTTAGTTTTTTTTAATCCATTTTTAGTTGCAAAATAGTTTTACCCTGTTGCATGTTATTCTTCATTCAGCTATGAATAGCAAATCCATTATTTTGGGTTTTAAAATGCAAATGCACAAATGCAAAACTTAGTGTTTGGGAATGAAAAAGATCTCATGCTGTTACAGTGCGGTTGAGCTGAGCAGGTAATGGTTAACGGTGTGATTCAGGGAATCTTTTTGATCACTTGGTCAGAACCGCACAGAGCCACCACATCCATGCGTGTGCATTATCGCTGAATTCCCAGTGACAGTCGGACTGTTGCCTTGGTAATGTTGACAGCATCGCAGGGTCTGGACATAATCAGTAGCTTTGTTTATTTACTGAAACTGCTGGCATGATGGTTGCTGGGGCGATATGAAGATATCAATGTCATGATAAATTACATAATGAGGGACTTTGTTGGGATGATGAAGGTATTGTCAGTGCATTGTCTGACTCCAATGTTTACAGCAGTTGCATGTTTCCACTTGCAAATTTTGTCACCACACCGCTTCTCTCTACTCCAAATTGGCGTTTCTGTGGATTTGGTTATTCAGAATTAAAGTCTTCTCCTCTTTGTGGAGCCCTTATCTGACTGGCTAAACACAATGTGTCAGTCACACTCATTTGCATGAAGATTAGCTTCACTGAACCTTTACCTCAGCATAACAAGTATCTGCTCTCCAGTGACATGAATGGAGAATGAATGTAAACTTTCAAGTGGACATGTAGAATAACAAGTATCTGATTGGACATTAAACCTGCATTTTGTACTTGGAATTAATTTCAAGACATTTTCTGGTGAAAATGATTTTCTCCCCTCAAGACACTAAAGAAAACAGCTCAGGAAGACCAGACTAGCTGTCACCACCATTTCTATGCCTCCTCCAGTGGTGTTCTCGGGTTGTCTGTCTGCCCGTCCTAGATCCTTGTTAGTGTGGTATCTCAAGAACGAGCAATTGAATGCTTGTAGGGTTTATATGGTATTATCATTGTAACCAGCAGATGAACGCATTCGGTTTGTAATTTGTTTTAGTAATTAATTTAGGAATTTATCCAAACAGGACCAAGGTCACAGCACAGTCAAATGTCTGAAATAGTTGTTTTTCAGTAGCTTCCTTCCTGTTTTAAGAATATCTTATGGGTATTTCTGTCATAGAAACTGCTAATAAGAAGGAGAGTATGTAGTGGAGGAGGCATCCCATTAACACTGTTGACCGTGTTGAGTTCTGCTTGTTTCTTTCTTCTCTTGCTCAACTACCAGAAAAAGGAAAACATCCCTTTTCATGTGGAAATACCGATGAACCCATCAAAATAAAATCAAGTGCAAAGCTGTCATATACCTTTCCTGCTAGCACACACAGTTAGCTAGAATAGCGTGAATATCTTTTCTTTGTCTTCTCCCATTTTCTCACTACTTCCATGGCCAGTTCCAAACCTCCAGTTAGGTTTCCATTATCTAGACAATGGATACCAAACCAGGGAGGGTGAAAGCTATCACGTGCCTCAGATGAAGCCTGCTGACCGCAACTTTTTGAGCTGCTGCAATGTCATGCATGGTGTAAAACACTCAGAGGAAAGTGCTATCCGCCCATGTTCGCATACTTGACACGTTGTGAGTATGCCTTCCCTCCCTCCCCGAAGGCATGGTCAGTCTTGCACTCTTGGACTCCCAGGTCCACCGACAGCTATCATCTCCAAATGATAGGGTGACCGCTTTTCCGTTGCACCACTCAGTTTGAATAGCTGCAGGTCTGAAACGAGATGTGCTACATTGAACACTTTCTTTGAAAATGATATATCGTTGCCATACACCAGAATTTATAGTCATTTGTGTCTGTATTAATGCAGTCAATTCATGCGTACTTGTATTACATACATACAAATCACTTCAGTTTGGCACTCTGCGATTTTAGTGAACTGCTTCTCTTCTACAACCCAACCCACTCTCGCTCTCTCTCAACGTCTGGGCTCGGACTCCTCTCTGTCCCTAGATCTCGTCTCTCCAGGTCTTTCAGCGTAGTAGCACCCAAAATCTGGAATTCACTCCATCTGACTTAAAACGTATCTGTGTTCTCAATGTTATCAATCATAATCTGTTGCTATGCCTCTTTCTCAGGGACTGTACTATCTCTAATATGTTTTTCCATGATTGTTCATTGTTTTGTTTCATTGTATTGCTATTGTACAGTGTCTTTGAGCTCTAGAAAGGCCTTATTTAAATTAAACATAATATTATTATTATTATTATTTATTATTATTATTATTATTATTATTATTATACATAAGACTGGTCAAGCACATCGGAGCATTTATTTGTCAGGTGGTATAGCTAATGAATTTATGTTGTATCCTTGGTTAGTGCCGTTTTTAAAAGATCCATTTGGCACAGGATTTACTTCAGGATGCTCTTTAGACCAGGTTCTCTTTAGTCGGCTGTATGAGTTAAACTAGAATCAATGCTATCTAATTGCATGACTGACAGACAGTCTTAACTTAAGTGGTCTGACTCCAGTTGGCTAACAAAAGCAGATTTTGCAGTTGGCAAAATCACTCGCAGGCTAACAGCTTTGAAAATAGATGATTGGTTTACGTTGATCAAACCTCATGGTCTTGCTGTCGTATTGTTTTCTTAAAGGATATTCTCAATATGCAGTAATTAAAAAAGGGATTACAGTGATTTATTCGCTCTCTTTAGCAACTGTCTGGAGTTTCAATTGTATATTTACACCAGCCTGTCTCTTAGGCTCAGGGAACCTAGTAAAACATTTAGAATTTCTTTTTATACAATGGCTCAGCCTTAGATTGAGCGCGTGAGAGAGAGAGTGAGTGAGAGAAAGTGAGAGAGAAAGACTGAGAGCTCCTGTCATCATGTTGCAGGAATCCAGCAGCTCCTGGCCAAGCCACGACCCAGCTGCAGCCAGCAGCCTCATTTGAAGTGGGTGTGTATGTTATAGCCTCCAGATTCCAGATCAGTTGCCTGTGTATACCAAGGTCTCCTATACTGCTGCCAGAGATATCACTTTCAGCCACTTTTAAACTGCTTTCTCTCTCCCCCGCTCCCCCTACCCCTGGAGGGTTATCAAGACATCAGTCAAACTCATGAATCCCCTCTCCGTGCACTTACTTCAGCTGCACACATTAAACATTTGCAGTGATCCATCTCTGAGCAATAAACTTGCATCATGGAGTCCAACTTTTCTTTTGTATGTGTGTGTTGTTTTTGCTCTTGCACCGGAACAGTCATCTATCTTTCCTCGCACAATATATGTGTTGAAGTGAGTTTGAGAAAGAGGCGCTGCAGGGATAAAATTCTGCCCGTCACCGTGGTGACCAAACTCTTATTTTACAGGGGGACAGATGGAGAAAACATAGGGGTTACGGGCCACAGGCTATCTGTAATAATAAAAATAAATATTTATACAGGCATGCTCGATTTCCGATATGATATGGTGTTTCATTTATGTAACTAGCTTAATGGTTGATTCTTACACAGAAGAGTGCTGTGCAGCTTTCTCTCACTGGGTACATTCTTCATTACAGCAATTGGTTTTTGGAAAAAATTAAACATTTCCCACATAAGGGAACAAAAACATTTTCACAGCATGCGTTTTAATTTTTCAAGTCCTCAAGTTTCAAGTTAGGAGGAGTCATAAACCGTCACAAAGTGTGTGCAATTTCATTCACGTTCATTTGTCGTGAGGAGTAGTTAATAAAATAACAGGAGAGATAACAAGCAACATGACGCATGTACAATCAGCATGCATGTTGATATTGGTTTACTGTATCGATTGTAAATGAGGGTAGGTGGGCTGTCCACTGCAGGGAAGAAGTACTGTGAAAAAGAAACTAGTGTCAAAATCTCAGTTAAAAGTAGATGTATGGAGCTAAAAGTCGGCTTGAGTGAAAGTCAGAAAGTAGCTAAACAAATTCAAGTATTCATGAGTCAAAGTAACTGTTTTTAGCTAATAAAAGTTTAACAGACCAGACTTTTATTTATTTATAATTGATTTATTTGTTTCTTATTCTACTAAACCTATAATTTGGCGTCAGTTAATGTTTGAACGCTAAGTTGGCATTAACAATAAAGCTAGTAACCAAATACACCCTATTTATTTATTTATTTGTTTGAGATTTGATGACTTATTTTAGGGCTAATCCACCCGACTTGAGCTTAACTCCAGCTTGTCCATTGTTTGCAGTAGTTGCAATTAAAAAGAAATACGTCTCAGGTGGTATGTGCTGGCCTTTGCTCAAAGACCAATTAGCACAGTTGGGTGCAGTTGCATTTGACATTGATGTGAATTTGATTGGATGTCTTGCAAAAAAAAAAAAGTGCTAGCTAAAAACAGCCTGGTGTAGCAAATAGTGGGGAAAGAATTACATTTTAAGAAGAAAAATGGAAAATTTGTTTTAAAAGTATGTTTTTTCTCTTGTAAAATTATTCAGTTTGAATATTACGTGGTTAAAGTACAAATCTTACAAAAATGGTACTTGCGTACAGTAACTAAATATAATTCCTCACTTTTTGTTCAAGTTGGCCTGGGACAAAAACACAGACATGAAAAAAATTACATTCTTTTCTGTGTATATATGGTCTCTAACTCCCTTACAAACAATTCTGATGACCAATCTGTTTAATACTTGGAACTTTATCTCTGCTAGATCACTATTAAAAACCAAAGAGTCATCCATTGTTGTGTGATATTAGCAATGATTTAATATATTTCAAACATTTGTAGCATGAAACATGTTTTTCTTGTAAAACTTGAGTGAAACAAGGATTTCGTGACTACTCTTTTAATTTCATATTTACCAAGTACTCTATTCAACCATTTATTACCCTTGAGTCAGTTTGACCTGAGGACCTTATAAATGATGTAAATTTGTAGGGGCCTTGTTTTGGGTTTTTTGGTTGTTGTACATGTACAGAGTTATAATTGCTGATCTCCTTGGTTCTGTTTCATTCCTCCTGACTGCCAGTACTCCGATGACGGTTGCTCATTTCGTGGCTGAGCTTTCAAGCACCCTCATGGGGCCTAATGCACCTAAACGGCGATCAAAGACTGCTCGCACACTGGCATCTTTGGCTGACGCAGATCCTATTGGAGTGGGCTGAGCTCCAGAAATTGAGCAGTCTGTTGCAACTCTAGTGGTGTCGCCTGAGGAGGCTTTACGGGGCAATGTGCGATGCCCCAATGCCCAATGTGGTTGCACAGACTCGCTCCTGAGGATACCATACGAGTCTGCTGACTACATAACCTGTGCAGAGAATACAGTCTGTCAATTGCTCCTCGCACTTTCAGTACATTGGAAGTCAGCAACGGTTGATCCCTCGGTCTCTCAGTTCCTGCAGACACTCGGACAGACAAGATTCTACAGCTCCCTGTTCATTTCCGACTGGGAGCGATGTTGCCATATGGTGTGTTCCTGCAGCTTATGGGAATGCTGACTGCTGCCACGTCGGTGATTCTGCTGGGCCTGCTGCACCTCAGGCCTCTCCAGCGGTGGAACAACAGCTTGAAGTTGAACCCCACCAGATATCGACATGCTCTCTCAAGGGGCCTTCTGCATTCAGGAGAATGGAGGCTTCATCTGGAAGTGGTGCAGAGCATATGGTGTCAGTTTCGCGAAGCAGAGGTGGACCTTTTTGCATCACAAGTGACCACTCACTGTCGGGTGTGGTTTGCGAGGACAGAGATGTTCAGCCCACTGGGACTGGATGCACTGGCTCACAAATGGCCGGACTGCCTACTTTATGCATTTCCTCCTCCTCCTATTGTTGTGGGAGACTCTACACAGGATCTCCCAGTGCAACCAGAGGCTGCTCCTCGTAGCACCCCGATGGCCAGCCAGACCTTGGTTTCCCATGCTTCTGAGACTGTTGGTGGGCAGACCGTGGCAGCTTCCATTCCGGAAGAATCTGTTTCACAGATGGAGGGCAGGGTCTGGCACCCAGACCCAGTCCATCTGATGCTCTGGTTTCGGCCTTTGGGTCCAACCCTGTTGTAGCTGATTGTGAACCTGCTATTGTTCATACTATCATTATCGCTAGAGCTACATCCACATGTCAGTTCTATGTTGCTCGTTGGGATATTTTCTCTTCATGGTCCAAAGCTCTTAGACCCTGCATGGTTGCGAGATTCCAGGAGTGTTGAGTTTTTCAGGGCTGCTTCCACGGTGAAAGTATATGTCGCAGCCATTTCTGCATATCGTGCCTGTTGATGGCTCTTCCCTTGGTTCACATACCTCGGTGAACAGTTTTTTGAAAGGTGCGAGACGCGAATGTTTGCCAACATTCGAGCCCTTGCAGTCTTTTTGTCCTTAAGTGGTTGTCTCTGAAGACTGCCTTTCTATTAGCCATTGCTTCCACTAAGTATGTTAGTGAGTTACTAATGCATTGTCGGTTACTGAATTATGCATGCGTTGGTTGCCAGAGCATTCTGCCGTGGTGCTATGGCCAAATCCGTCTTTTCTTCCTAAAGTGCTCTTTCCTCAATTTGTAAAACAGTCCATTATTCTGGCTGCATTTGAAGTTTCGTACGAAGTTACCGAGTCGAGGGATCTCCTATTGTGTCCTGGTCAGGCCCTAAGGTGTTCCGTGGACACTACTGTCAGTCTGAGGCAAACTGATCAACTCTTTGTCTGCTATGGTGGTGCGCAGAATGATGGCACTGTGCCAAAGCAAAGACTGAAACTGGATTGTGGAAGTAATCAGTAATCATTGTGGAGGTATCTCCTGCCACTCTACTAGGGCCGTATCTATGTCTTGGGTTGCCTTTACGGGAGTCTCCATGGCAGAGAGCTGTGCGGCTGCTACCTGGGCTTCTCCATTTACTTTTGTGTGCTTCTACAAGGTCAATGTGACTGCCATGCATGCTGTGAATTCAGCAGTTCTTAAGGGGAAACCTTTATGGTTATTTTGGTGAGTGCTATTCCTCATGACCATGTTGGTATGAGTCATCCATTAGTGCTTAAGCACCAAGAAGAATGAAACAGAACACTAGTTACAGAGGTAACTGTGGTTCCGTGAATTGCAGATGACCGCCAGAGTTCTTTGTCAATCGGAATACACGAGAAATGCGCATGAGACTGAATGTGGTTAATGTGGTTATTGTGGTTATTGTCCTCGAAGCTCAGCCTATGTTACCACGTGACTTTGTTGGTATATTCTCTCGACCTATCTAGCTGGTCCTGCGATAATCCATTAGTGTTTAAGCACCACCTCTGGCATTCATCCTGAATTCACAGAACCACAGTTACCTCTATAACTAGCGATTTTCACACAGAACTGTCTCTAGAGTTCGCTCAGAATGGTACAAAAAATATTGAGAGAGCGACAGTTGTGTGTGTGGAAACGCCTTGTTGATAAGAGAGGTCATGGGAGAATGACCAGACTGATTTAATCTGAGAGGAAGTCTATAGTCACAAATAATCATTCTTTACAACCAGGATGAGAAAAAAAACAACTCAGCAGAAGGTTCTCCTCCTATCAGCAAAGAACAAGAATATGAGGCTATCATGTGGGCACAGGCTCACTGAAAATGGAAAGTTGCAGACAGGAAAAAGACCAGGTGATTTTTTTTCTGTCCAGTTTGGGTGAGCCTGTGCCCACATGATTGGCTGATTAGACAGCTGCAAGAACGTGCAGGTTTACTGGTATTCCTAATAAATTGTAAAGTTAGCATTTTTCCTTTTATTAAAAATAACTAATGGGTCATTTTGACCCGAGGGCTGCACGAGGGTTAAAAAGAGACAAATTAACAGGAAGATGTGACATTACCATTACATTTACTTTTTACAAAAAAATAAGTCCATGATTTAGGATTGTCTTCATTTGCAAGCAGCAGTGTAGGCAGGCTCAACCTTTCTAGCGAAATGTCCCAAAATGCCATGTAAATTGCTGTGATACTCTTACCGTGGCATTATTCGTATTAACTTGCATCTGAATTGGCCTGAATCTTTCTGTCTTTCTCTCTGCAGCTGTGACTTTCACTGATGAAGAAAAAGAACAAATGAGAAAGTTCACAAATCGTTCCTATGTGCTGGATAAGGCAACCAGATATCATGTCTGGCTTAGTCTAGTGGACATCATCCTGGCCTACATCTATGATGTGCGCACGACAGAAGGAGAACACAATGTAAGTGCAAAATTTGTTTACATGTGTTGTGTTGTACCCAGCTGTAAAGAGTGGCTGATTTGGTGGAATGTTGCTCAAGATCAAGGCTGTGCCCAGGGGCTGATTTAGGGTGGTCGGGGACCTGGGTTTGAGCTGTTGTTGGGGCCGTAAACAGTACCTACACAATGACATGAATCAACAACTGCTCCAAGTAGAAAAGAAAAATCAACCCTTATGGACAGTATGTAAAGCACAGTATGCGCTGAATCCCACAATCACAGAAAATCAACAAAGTTATCATTAATAGCCATCACAAGGCAGGAATACAAAAGTGTGTGAGGTAGAGATAAAAATGAAAAGAGAGATGTCAAGCTTAATAAAAGACCAGAGTTGTGATTACAGCAATTTGGACGACGTAAGCGCAACACAAAAGAGATCTGGAAAGCATACAAGTGTCTACATTAAGATTTGTCATATATTTTAGAGAAGGTGCACAATATTGTGCAACATGTTTTAGAGCAACATTGTCAACCTTGCAGAAAATATCCTGATGGAATGGGATTAGCCGACAATCTATGATATAATAGCAACTACCCATTCACTCTGATTACACTTCAGCATTCATTGTGTGTTCATTACAAATTTGAGGTTAGAAATATACCCAAATAGTGCATGTTATAGGAGGTGATTTATTTATTTATTAATTACTTTTATGTACAACTAGTTTTCTAGATGAAAAATTCAGCTAATCAGTTTGCCTGTCACTGTGTGGCCCCTACTTAAAATAGGCGGGTAATAATTTTTCACGCTGGTAACTTTACCCACTTTTCATTTTGCTGCACTTTAGTGATGGTCCTAAACATTTCAGTGACACACACATTCTGACTCTATCTCCAAGACAGGTGGGTTTTTCTTTTTAATTAGATGTGATTAAACTAGAGCTCCAACAACTAATCGATGATGAAAATCGTTGTCAACGAATCTCATTATGGATTAGTTGGTCTGTGCGCGGCACGGGGGAGATTTACTCATTATGTTACTTCTGTTTCCGAAAACACGCTTCAGAGAGTAAATACTAACGTTGTGTCCCAAATGAAGTACTCTACACTTACACTATGCACTATGCACCGTCAATGACGGTCATCCACTCCATAACTCTATCATTCAATGCTTCACTTAAAGGAAGAGATGAGATCGACTTCTCTGCATAGTCTATCTGCCTCTTCACCTTTTCATACATCCTCAAACACTTCCATGACCTCATGTATAACATGTGTAACACGTATAACCCCTACCTTTAATTCTCAGTCTGTGAATCCCTGATTGGTATATTTTACTGTTTTTACTGTTCTTTTATGAGCCATTTTTGTTTTTAGCAATTTTTAGCATTCTGCTTATATTTTATTTTATTGTATGTTGTATTGTGTGTGAATTTCCCCTTTGGGATCAATAAAATATCCATCCATCCATCCATCCATCCATCAATGCCATGTATGTATGTATGTATGTATGTATGTGTGTGTGTGTGTGTGTGTGTGTGTGTGTGTGTGTGTGTGTGTGTGTGTGTGTGTGTGTGTGTGTGTGTGTGTGTGTGTGTGTGTGTGTGTGTGCATGCATGCATGTATTGGGTTCTTTTCTTTTTTTGTAACACTCAGTTTGTGGATTTAATTTTAAATAAACAAAAAAAAATGGTACTGAAGGCTCGCCCCGCCCCATCCGATTAATCGAAGAAGAAGAAAAAATCAGCCAACTAATCGATGATGCAAATAATGGTTAGTTGCAGCCCTAGATTAAACAGATGTAGTTGGTTCTCTATCCGATGCCACATTCAACCCATTTAGAGTAGTCCTACAACTAGAGGTTGTCTGACAGTGGATTTTACCCATAACTGAGTTGGGCTGTACCTGCAGATGTAGTTGCAGGTACATTTATAGACTGGTAGTTTTTAAAATTGACACTGAATAAAAACATAACACTCAAAGTAAAATATTGCTGAACTTTCTTACAAAAATAAACAGTACTGACTGTACCATGAAATGTACTGTACGTTTTTGAAATTAAATATATATACAGGCTCCAGGTTCCCCGCGACCCTGAACAAGGAGTAAGTGGTAGAAGATGGGTGGATGGATATATATAGTATCTCACAAAAGTGAGTACACCCCTCACATTTATGTAAATATTTGATGATATCTTTTCATGTGACAACATTGAAGGAAAGACACTGTGCTACAATGTAAAGTAGTGAGTGTACAGCTTGTGTAACAGTGTAAATTTACTGTCCCCTCAAAATAACTCAACACACAGACATTAATGTCTAAACCGCTGGCAACAAAAGTGAGTACACCCCTAAGTGAAAATGTCCAAATTGGGCACAAGGTGTCAATATTTTGTGTGACCACCATTATTTTCCAGCACTGCCTTAACCTTCTTGGGCATGGAGTTCACCAGAGCTTCACAGGTTGCCACTGGAGTCCTCTTCCAAACCTCCATGATGACATCACGGAGCTGGTGGATGTAAGAGACCTTGTGCTGCTCCTCCACCTTCCGTTTGAGGATGCCCCACAGATGCTCAATAGGGTTTAGGTCTGGAGGTCTGCTTGGCCAGTCCATCACCTTCACCCTCAGCTTCTTTAGCAAGGCAGTGGTCGTCTTGGAGGTGTGTTTGGGGTCATCATGCTGGAATACTCCATACTGATCATGCTCTGCTTCAGTATGTCACAGTACATGTTGGCATTCATGGTTCCCTCAATGAACTGTAGCTCCTCAGTGCCGGCAGCACTCATGCAGCCCCAGACAATGACACTCCCACCACCATGCTTGACTGTAGGCAAGACACACTTGTCTTTGTACTCCTCACCTGGTTACCACCACACACGCTTGACACCATCTGAACCAAATAAGTTTATCTTGGTCTCATCAGACCACAGGACATGGTTCCAGTAATCCATGTCCTTAGTCTGCTTGTCTTCAGCAAACTGTTTGCGACTTTCTTGTGCATCATCACGACAGCCATGCACAACAATTTGATGCAGTGTGCGGCGTATGGTCTGAGCACTGACAGGCTGACCCCCCACCCCTTCAACCTCTGCAGCTATTAAACCGCTGTATGGTCTTGGCCACCATGCTGCAGCTCAGTGTCAGGGTCTTGGTAAATCTTCTTATAGCCTAGTCCATCTTTATGTAGTGCAACAATTCTTTTTTTCAAATCGTCTGAGTTCTTTGCCATGAGGTGCCATGTTGAACTTCCAGTGACCAGTATGAGGGAGTGAGGGAGCCATGACACCAAATTTAACACACCTGCTCCCCATTCACACCTGAGACCTTGTAAGACTAACAAGTCACATGACAACGGGGAAGGAAAATGGCTAATTGGGCCCAATTTGGACATTTTCACATAGGGGTGTACTCACTTTTGTTGCCAGTGGTTTAGACATTAATGTCTGTGTGTTGAGTTATTTTGAGGGGACAGCAAATTTACACTGTTACACAAGCTGTACACTCACTACTTTACATTGTAGCAAAGTGTCATTTCTTCAGTGTTGTCACATGAAAAGATATCATTAAATATTTACACAAATGTGACGGGTGTACTCACTTTTGTGAGATACTGTGTGTGTGTGTGTGTGTGTGTGTATATATATATATATATATATATATATATATATATATATATATATATATATATATATATATATATTAACTGTTAATAAATATGAAAGTAAATAAAAGATATACATTCAAACTGGACCAAAAAGTAACAACCTCTACCTACAACTGTTTGGTGTGCCGTTCATGCTCTTCTGAACCGAAATGCCCAAATATCTGCATATGAAAAACTAACTTTACCATAGTAAGAGAGACCCAATGGCACCAAATCAAACCTTTCTACACATCCTACAGAACACATTTTACTGTACGTTGATTAAGAGAAAGCAGTGAGGCCCTTCAAATAAAATACAAAGGTAGGTCCTTACCTTTTAGAAGTTATGATGTCAGGATTAGCAAGCTAATATCAAAAGCACATGAGATGTGCTTGTGTAGGTTTATAACACTCCCCTTGCTCAAACCTTAACCAATGAACACAAGCCAGATATGACAGAAACCAAATAAGCAAATCAGAGCACCCATTTGTACAAAGTAACTTGCTCTAATATATCTTGATATTGATCTCTGGATGGAAAGACAAAGTATTCATTCATAGGTTTTGATTAATCACCCAGGGCTACAGCCTAGGTTAGTCCATACATAAATCCAGCCATGGGTCAGCCCCAGATTTCTATTGTCATAGACACTGACTTACATTCTCTACCATGATTCTGAAGCTTTTCTGTATTGAGGATTTCTATACCTAGTATTCTGTTGTGAATATCTGTTGCGTTTGCCATTCATTGTACATTCAAAATATGCATCCTTACACCTCCATTCCAAAGGTTTATCAATGTGTGTGTGTTTCACCAAGGGTCCAAAGGTAAGGTTGTTGTTACAATCCTGTAAAGTCTAATGTTGGTGATATAATTCAAACCTCAGCTGTCAGACTGTTCATGTTCATCAGAGTTCTTGGTATTTTATCATTTCAAAATACATTCCACACAGCATTTTTTTTGGGGGGAAGTAATTGAACAGATGCCACATACCAGCAATAAAAATGAATGTTATTTTATAAAAAGAATAGTGTTTTCTTCAGGGATATGAGTTTTAAATCACAAGTTTAAAAGCACCGGAGGAGCTGAAGCTATAATTCTGCAAAGACCCGGGGTGCAGCTCCTGTAAACAGATCTCTTGGAATGCGTCCCAAATGTATGACATGCAGTATTGTAAACGTTCCTTAACATCTGCGCTTTAGTTTCCTCTTGCAAAAGCTGGAAAACTGTTCAGATTTCCTTATAGTGTTTCCTTTGTTGCGATTTGTGAATGTGTTGGTGTGAAAATGTGTTGCTCTCGTTATGAAAAGAGCAAAGCTGTTGGAAGGTCTGCAACATGAATCAGACATGTTTGATGTGGTCAGTCTGACTAAGTCTGTATGTGTGTGTTGAATAATAATGTTATGCCTCATGTAATACAGTACTGTATGTCTGTTGTGTAACGCAGGTGGAGTCAGCATGGACCATCAGAAAAATCAGCGGGACTTTAAGCTGGCTGGAGGTACAGTGTGCTACAGAGTCGATTTGACTTTTTCCACACACCAGGATAGAGATAACCTCTATACTGCAGATGGACAGGATAATAAAAAGTTTTTATTTCATGCAAAGCAGTAGATATACAACAACATGGAGCAGTGGTGGCTTGGCGGTTAAGGCTCTGGGTTAGTGATCGGAAATTCGGGGGTTTAAGCCCCCAGAAACTGTTTGAGCAAGGCGCTTAACCCTTAACCCCAGCTTCCTGGCATACTGGGGTGTTCAAAGAGGGGAGTTTCACTGTGCTGTGGTGTATATGTGACCAACTAAGACTCATTATCATTATCTCAGTACAACATATGCAGCAGTACAGATGGGCAGTAAACAACCGGCAGAAGTAGAACCCAATGTGGCGCATCTGCCTCAATTTCCACCATCTTGTGTGGTTTGCGATGCTTTTCTGTTCACCGTGGTTGTAAAGAGTAGTTGCTCGATTTACTGTAGTCTTCCTATCAGCTCGAACCAGTATAGCCATTTCTGCCCAGCATAACTGCAGCTCAATGGATGTTTTTTTTGATTGTTTGTTTTTGTCCACCATTCTGAGACTTGTGTGTGAAAATCCCAGGAGGGCTGCAGTTTCTGAAATACTCAAACCACCCCATCTAATACAAGCATCAATGTCACAGTTAAAATCACTTCGATCGTCCCCCGTCTCCCCCCCCCCCCAGTTCTGATGTTTGATGTGAACATTAACTGAAGCTCTTGACTTGTACGTGCAAGGTTTTATGATTGGCTTGTCGGATAATTTCATGAATGAAAGAACTGATGTTTATTTTTGCAGAGGAAGAGGTAGGAGGCTGCAGTTAAAAGATTTCAGATCGAGTTTGTGCTGTGTAGAAACTGTAGAAAATACCTTTTTGATCATTTTCAATACTTCTTGCCAGATATGTCTTGTCAGATTGCAGCACAACAAACAGTTGCTTGCTGGCATTTGCATGGTCTGATTGTACCTTACAAGCTTCATGTGTCCAGAGACAAATGTTCTCATCTTCAAAATCTGAAAGTCTTAAAAGTTGGTCCATAAAGAAGAACTGATTAAAAAATCCTAATGAAGTTTGACTACTCCTGTTTTTCAAACAAGAATGTACGATGACTCAAATGTACTACATAGCCATGTACTACATAGCCAAACGTTTGTGAACACCTGACCATCCCACTCGTGTGCTTTTTAAACAGCCCATTCCAGAGTTAGTATCTAATTTGCTCTTATAATAACCACCGCTCTTCTGGGAAGTCTTTCCACTTGTTTTTTGAGTGTGGCTTTGGGAATTTGCTCATTAGTGCTCACTGAGCATTAGTGAGGTCCGGCACTGATGTCAGGTGAAAAGGCAGTGGCATGAAGGTGTTCAGTAAGGTTCGAGTCCACCCGAGTTCTTCCACTCCAACCTTGGCAAACCATGTCTAAATGGAGCTCGCTTTGTGCACAGGGGCATTGTCATACTGGAACATGTTTGTGTTCTAGTGAAGGGAAATTGTAATGCTACAACATACAGAAACATTCTAGACAACTGTGAGCTTCTAACTTGGTGCCAACAGTTATGGTCGGATATCTACAAACCTTTGGCCATAAGTTCAGTTAGGTCGTATCAGAGGTATAATCAGTAGTAGAAATGCCATCAGCATGGTCTGAGAATTCTGACTCTGATTCTGTTCCTCAACCTCATCTACATCACTCAAGTTAAAAATTTGTCTTAATTAGGGTGAGTATTATGATATTTTTCCCCAAAATATAAGCAAACTTGTTGTCCAAATGTATCCCGTTACTAAGGATGAATGGACACTAAATGCATCATGCAGCAACTCATGTTCACATTAGATGTAGTCTTTGTCCTTCGAGTTTCATAAACCTCCCACGCACATGACTTTCTCTCATATCCGTGTGGGATTCACACCTATAATCTCAGCATGATGTCCTCCAATACCAGCACTTTTAGTCTTCTCTTTTAGGAGCTTAGCTTTCCATATGCTGTGTAATTGTATGTCATTTTTTGACCAAATATCAAGTAGAGTTAACAGAGTCGAGATAAAAGTATTTTTTTTAAATTATTTGTTAAAAATTGTATTTATGTAATAAATATTTTTTAAATTAATTATAATTAAATAACATGCTCAATAACATCCTCAAAATAATCGCTAGCTAAATTAACTTGCATTGATAAGCTAATAAAATAACAGTCCTGGTTAGAGATATAGATTTTTTTTTTAACTGTACTGTAGTAAAGTCAGATGTATTCATCCTATAATGTGCATTCTTGTGAATTTAAAGTTCACTCTTTCCACTGACGCCTCTTCTATGTTTAAAATCACAATCCTGTCCTTTTTTTTTAATAAAAGAAGAGGAGGCGTGCCTCCTCGGAGTTGGCTGTTTCGTTGTCATCAAGCCCACAAGTGCAGTGACATCAACGGAGCTGGTGAGGGGGTTTGAGTCACACTTGGTAACACAGTGGTGGGTGAACAGGCTGTATAGCAGTGGGACCAACAACACAGCCAGATTTATGGCTTTCTGGAGAGTTGTTTATGCCAAAAGCCCTGGTTTTAGTGACCCTCTTGAAAGGCATAACAATGTCAAACAGTTTTGTAGTGCTATTAAAATACAGCCAGCTCCAGAATTATTGGCACCCTTGGTTAAAAAAAAAAAAAACATGGGTACAAGTATTCTATGTCAGGTCTGAATTGTAGGTTATAGTGTTCCATTGAAAATAATGGGTTGCAGACATATTTATATTGCATTATGGTTTCATTAGAGTCAGTAGGTGGTATAATAGATAGCGAAGACTGTATTATTTGCACAGATTTGCACATCATCTGTTCAGTTGTGAGCCCTGCTTTCGCTGTTGGTTTGTTCTTTGTCGCTATTTTCGAACTGATTAAAGGAAGGAACGCGCTAATCTAACAAACGAGAATCTCAATGCACAACGGCAGATAATTGCTTTTGTGTTCAGGACTTTTTAGGCAACTCGGGGATGTGATTCCTTTATGTGTAAGTGTTGTGAGCTGAGGGCACTTGTAGACAGAGGCTTAAGGAGCTATCGATCAAGACACGTCTGACCAGATGCTGAATTATACACACACACACACACACACAGTGATTCTATTCCTGGAGTGCTTCCAGATGTTGTTTGGTAAAAACTCTATTTTTGGCCATGTGGGTGGTTGGGTGTGTTTGTGATAGGGTATGTAAGGCCTCTTGAGACTGAAAGGTGAGAATTGCATGCTTTGCTGTGGTGTGTGTGTGTGTGTGTGTGTTAGGAGTTGAGCAGGTGTGTGTGTGTGTGTGTGACCTGACAGCCTGACAGATGGAGTGACTAAGGCTGTTCCCTTCATGGTTATGCCAAGAGAGGAAGCATAGATAAGAAAAAGCCTTACATGTGGCCTCAAACATACAAGAGCACTTATTATGTATTTATACCCCCTGCAAAACACTGGTTTTCAGATGTGGGAGCAAGTCTTTGTTTCGCAAGTCACAAATAAGTCCTGGCATTCCAGTTCCAAGTCAAGTTCCAAGTCTGGAACGTTGTTTCGAGTCGGAAACAAGACATCATGTGCTCTTTAACTAATGTAAAGCCAGAGTAATAATCAGTATAGTAAATTTACACAAATCATGCAGGCGTTTTAAAATTGGTGTTCATCACAACTCGATGGAAATGTATAGGTGTTTGAAAGATGCATAACTCTAACACTGGAATATTTCACTTTAATTTCACGTGAGATGAGCTGTAGAGTCTATTCATTAATGGTACCCATTTATCTCAGTTTAATTTGGCGTTGACTTGGGATCCGCTTTGTGCAACTTATGATATTTCTCTGATATTCTTCAACTACAGCTTCTACATGGTGCGGCCCTTTTTCTTGTTGTAAGCAACACGATCTTTGAAGGGGAAGGCTACTATATTTGGGAACATGGCTCCCAAAAGGGCCTCTGTCGTCGGGGAACTTGAGCTCAAAAGGCAGAAGGAATAACTGCACGACTGTGTAAAATAATTGCAGATGACATGCTGCCTATCAGTGTCGTCAAAGGTGATGGTTTTCGAGAGTTGAATTCGGTAGAATTTCATTCAGCCGGTCTACAATATTCCCTCAAGAACGGATTCCGAAATGCATCAGCTTGTCGCCTAACGGGTACGTTTAGCTTCTTAACACGTAAATAATGAAATGTTCTCCATGCGAGGTATGTAAGTCTCACCTTCAAGCAGCACCGCAGAAGTAATAACTAAATGGCGTAGGCCTGTAACGCGTTGCTGACATTCATGAGTAAAAGCAGACTTGATCGTATTTCTCGTATTTCCGTAATGTGCACGATATCCTTTGCGCATGTGGGAAGAAAATAACAAACCAACTATTTGCTCAAATGGACGCACGCAATATGAATAGGCTCACATGCATTCTATTGCCATAGTGCGCATCTGAGGCGGCGTTATGTGACGCGTTGTATATTATAGTCATTATATTTGATTAGTAAATACGTCCTTTTATCACATGATCATAATCACATCTATTCATTTTACAATCCCACTAACCTATTATTTAGAAAAAGAAAAATTGGGTAAGGAATCTGGCGTCTTCAGTGGGATTTGCACACCCTGTTATATACAGTAGACGCGTCTTACAGTATCAGCGGTTAATCGATCCATCATCAATTTAATTGATCATTCATGGGAATGTGTGTAAATTGACATCCCTAGTCTAGTGCAGGTTGATTGGCAGTCTGACTGGTTGACCGTTGACCTTTTAAATTAAGGTCAGTGCAGATTTGCTGAAAATGTATTCTTTTGTTGTTTTTTTTTATGGGGACGGAGCGGGGATTGATTCAGTGCACTCGGTTAAATGTTTGGGGTTTTTTCCCCTCCAGTTTTCATCAAGTCTTTCCATGTCAAAGGGCTCGAGCGCAGGTGATTAATGTCAAAGTCCCAATTCTCCTTTGATTCTCTGAAATTTGTCCACAGCACTGCTGTTTTCTAAATGATCAGCACCCTTGCGATCGATATTTTCTGAAACTGGAGAGAATGAAAGCACTGAGGTTAGAAACATATTTGTGGTTAGAGGGATCTTGTTCCAATTCTCCATGCAGAACCTTTTAAGCTTCCTCACATACCTTGGGTTTGTGCATGTGGTCTTCCTTTAAACCAAACCACAGGTTTTCAGTGATGTTCAATCAGAAGACTCCGATGGCCTTTACAGAATATCGATTTTGTGTTTCCTTAAATATTTGTGTTCTGATTTGGAAAGATGTTCCTGCTTATCAGCTTGTTAAGTCTGAACCTCCTGGCAGCTGAAATAAACACCATATGAACAAAAGTGTGTGAACACCTAACCATCACACCCATATGTGCTTGTTGAACGTCCCTTTCCAGATTTAGGCCCCCCTTTGCTATTATAATAACCTCCACTCTTCTGGGAAGGATTTCCACTAGATTTGGCCGGGATTTGTGATCATTCAGGCATCAGTGATGTCAGGCACTGATGTCGGGCAAGAAGTCCTGTCACACAGTCGGGGTTCCAGTTCATCCCAACGGTGATCAGTGGGGTCGAGGTCAGGGCTCTGTGCAGGTCACTCTTCCACTCCAATGTTGGGATCCATGTCTTCATCGAGCTCGGTCAGTGCACAGGAGCATTGTCATGCTGGAACATGTTTATGTCTCTTAGTTCCAGTGAAGGGAAATTGTAAGGCTACAGTAAACCAAGACGTTCTAGACAATTGTGTGGTTACAACTTTGTGCTAACAGTTTGGAGAAGGCCCACATATGAGTGTGATGGTCAGGTGTCTACACACGTTTGGATATTATGGGTCCTTCATTCATGATGCCACGAATCCTCAGAAGAAACCCTGAATTAAAAGGTGCCAGTATTAACGTTTGCACTCTTGTATGTGTGGATGAATGCAAAGTGTGTGTGTGTGTGTGTGTGTGTGTGTGTGTGTTTCCTGCCCGTGAGTCAGGGTAGCAGCAGCTCTTAATCCTACACATTTCCACGGCGAGTATGACAATGAGGGAGAGTAACCTAACCCTCTTCTCAGTACCGAGCCAACACTCTGATAATGGAGACCAGCTAATGACATCCTCCAGCTGCGTCCAAAACACACACACACACACACACACACCATGCCATATTTGTCTCCTTTTCTCTCTCTAGCTCTCCTTCCCCTGGTATCTCTTTCCTTATCTCGCTGTATCGCCAGCCGTATCTCTCAGACTATCCATCTATCTCTTACTTTATTGCGTCCTCAATTTCTCTCTCTTCCTCTGGCTGTCAGGGAACTGCCCTCCGTATCTCCATCTCTTTCTCTCCCCATCCCTCGTGTCCTCTCTCCCTCTCTCTCCAGCCTGACTAATGTTGCCTCCTAACAGCCTCGCTCGGCTCTGCCTCCCGCCGCTGGTTTATTTACACTGCTGTTTAATAGCCGGGGAGTGCATGAGCTACGATGACACGCTACAATGACTCTGGGCGCATTCTTAACAAGTTGCTGAAAGACGAGAACCTGGGGGGGGAACTCTCTCCATGTGCTTATTTTCCATGTCTAGCATGATGGAGGATGTCGGATTGTTAAGATTTTAAGCTGTCAGAAGGTGTTTAAGAGCAGCTCTGGTGTTTACCCCGTCAATAAAACGCTGGGTCGTTAGGAGTAATTAGAGCACTAATTGCTGCAGTTACGAGTAAAGTGTTCAGTGCAAGCGCGAGAGAAAGAGACAGAGGAAGCAAGGGGCTCGTCGAAATCTCCGACCAGCTTTTATTGACCGGGGCAGATTAATGATGAGCCTTAGGTGAGTGGATGGATTTTGTGTGTGTGTATGTGTGTGTGTGTGTGTGTGGACAGCTGGGCAGGTGTTTGGATGAAAAGTCCTGATAATTATACTCGTGTGAAAGTTTCAAGCTTTTTGGGATATTTGGGTGGTCACCGTGAAGAAATTAAAAACGATTTAAAAAAAAAAAAAAAAGATTTTAAAAAGCCAAAAAAAATAAATAAAATACTAATTTTCTTCGGAGACTGAGGATATTTCGGGGTTACCCACATAACCCACATGATTGGGGGGCATGGGTTTATATCTTTGGTCCCAACAAGAATAGGAATATCTGAGAGTTTGGCCCTTTTGGGGGACATTTGACTTGTCCCCATGAGGAAAACCTACTGATTTACAAAAACAGAAGAAAAAAAATGTAAAAAGATATGATTTATTCTGTTATTATTATTATTATTATTATTATTATTTATTAAAGAGCCAAGATATATTATTTTGGTTACTGGGGTTAGGGTTAACTTAAGGTGTAGGCATAATATTAGTAATTGTGTTACTGGAAGGTCCTTACAAGTATAGTAAGACAAATGTGTGTGTATGTGTTTCAGACATTTCACACTCTACATGAGGTGCTAGTGTCGTTTGGCCGCAGGGTGCTGTGTTACCCGCTGTATCGGCACTTCTCTCTGATCACGACAGCAGTACAAGATGCCGCTCACATTTTCAAGGGTGGTGAGTTTCCACTTTCTGTTTCTGTCTCTCCTCGTGTCGGTCTCTCCCAGCAGCCGGACTCTGTCACAATAAGACCCTTGAGTGGTTTTCACACCGCGCCAGAGGTCAAGTCGAGGGTCAAGACCTTAAGGTGACCTGGCTTTCACGTGCCAGAGTCTGTCTTTCTTCCTCCATTCATTCCCTTGTGTGGCCCTAATAACTGCTTTGCTTTTCAATTGAAGAAGAATTTGTCCGCTCACCCTTTGTCCACTCCTTGCTAGAAGAAGGAAGAGTACCATCCTTCTGGTGTTTTTTTTTTTTTCTCTCTTTAAACAGGATTGATGAAACAGTATCTTGGTGACCGAGGGCTTTTGAACAGTGAACTCAAAGGCTCAAAGAAAACATGGCGGGTGACATGAGAAACAGTCAGATCTGAGCACGCAGAAATGTCCTTGTCCTGTGGAGTGTGATGGCTAAAGGAGTCTTTATTCTTAGTAAAGTCAACAGTTTTTTTTTTTTCAGCTCACGCCTGGATATCTATCTGTCAGCAAGAGCGAGAGAGGCGGAGAGAGACTTCACAGGGCGCACTGGCTTTGCTGTGTACATGCTTTTGACTTTGATATCTCTGTGGGAAGAGTAATCTTTAAATCAAAGTGTCTGGCTGAGAGAAAAAGCGTGAGAGAGGGAGGAAGGGGAGGGAAGGAGAGGGGCGACTCTCTCTCTCTCTCTCTCTCTTTCTCCCTCGCTCTCTCGCTCTCTGTGTAAATACATTTAGGATGTGTGCAGTGAGCTTATCCGGAGCATGTTGGTTTAATGCTTGTAAATGATGGCAATTAAAGGGCCTTTTAGCTGCTGGATTAGCGCGGCTTTGGCTCATTAGAAAGTGAACACCTCGCTGCACTGGTTGTGAGCGAGCTCATTAGCTCCTGTTAAGTCTTCGCTAACTCCCCGCCACACACTGTCTTTCGGAGGGCAGTTCCTTATGGTATCACAGGAGACGAACAGTCGATTTTACTCCGAAGCAGGTATGTGCTTTGATTTGTGTGCATCATTAACTTGTAATACAGCACATGTTCTGCATGTTGTGCCGTAGGCTGAGCATGGAAAATGACTCATTTGTTTTAGCTCTTCTCCAACAAAGCTTAAAAATGTTGCATTCTTTCTGTTAGCTGGCTGGTTTATCGCCTGGGATTAGTTGGTGTATTGTATGATGGTCAGAATAGCAAAGTGGTCCGCGTTACATGACTTTTTGTGGCCGAAGCACAGCTTTTCACAGAGATGTCTCTGGATCTGGAAATATGTACGTGTATCCTAGTATCAGAACTGCAGTGTAAAAAAATATTCTTACACAATCTTCACAGCACGAACGTGCACGTGTTCTCTACGTTTTCATGCAACCATTTGGGCTTCCATTTAAATCTATGCTGTACTGAGATATCATCGATAATCGATCGCTGCTTCCCTGAAGAACCCGCACTTGTTTCCCCATGCAGAAAACTGGAGCAAAAGGGTTCTTGGTAAACAATATAGGAGAGACTGTTTGGGGAGACCGAATCAATAAAGAGTCCTAGAGTTAAATATAAATATAGCGCAAATAATTGTGTGGAGAAAATGTAGGTAACCTGTGTACAGTCATATTGTGCATTGCTGCTGGGAAGTACATGTTGTTTATTTTTCTCCCTCAGAACCACGACACGTTCATTTCTGATAAACAGTATTGTTATGATTCCATCTCTGGTTTCCTCTCACTCTCACTGTTCATCACTGTACTTGTACATCACTCATAGGACAGATTCGAGGCTGATCTATTACAGATCTGCTTGAAAATGTCTGTGAAATCTGAAACCTGGGTCTTTTTAATGCTCGCAGTGATCAAGCATCAGCGATGACCTCGAAGACCCTAGCAGCATTTCCTACTGTCTCTCTGATCCATGAGCCGTGTTGAACACGAATGATAATTCCGTCCATTCTGCCGAGTCCACCATCATGACGGCAGCATCCGCATTAACACAAGCCACACCAGTGACACGAGCCGCTTCATTACAGTGCAACGCCCTGCTAATGAAATTCCCAGGGAAAACCGATTAGACACGTGCACTTGGATGTGCTGATCTGATCTGATCTGAAGCACTCCGAGTCTAGAAAGCAAGCAGTCGTAGATATCGCCGGAACAAATGCATTGAAGGTGTCGTGGTGGGGAGGAGGGACGTGCAGGAAATAATCTGGGGTAAATATTTAAACAGCCCTCAAGCAGCATGTTTGGTATTCTGCAGAACATTCTCGAGCTTCTAGAGACTCATGGACTTGTTGATGGTGTTTGCTAAATATTTTCATGAAAGAAGTCAGCAATGCAGAAGACAAGCACTTTCGAGGCATGCACGATTAAACTAGCGCGTAAGAAGAAAATCAACCGATTTTCAGCCCGGGGTAACGCTAAACATTTTCCACCTTTTTCTACTTTTGATGGTTGTGACCTGGGGTTTTATTTTCGCACATATCAGAGCCAATCTTATTTCAAGATTTCATTCCGGTTCCAATGAAAGACATCATGCCTACGTCTACATTTATAATCTAATCTACTTATGGAAAACCATTCCTGCCGAGTTAGCACTTTGATCAGCATCATATGCAGTCCTCCCCTTGAAAGCGCTGAACAGCAAGGCCGATTCTTTTGTTTTTAATATACACTGAAGACATTCGTGTGAGATCAAAATGTCTAGATGATATTTACATCTAGATGTGGTAAACATCGTAGAACAAAAGTATAGGAACAGGTAGTCTTAAAGTCAATGAACGTTATTGGCACTTAATATCTGATTGCATATTCCTTGCTTGCAATAACTGCATCCAGTCAGTGACCCGCTGACATCAGCAAACTGTCGCATTCTTCTTTTGTGATGTTTTTCCAGGCTTGTACTCTAGCGTCTTTCAGTTGTCGCTTGTCTCTGGAGGTTTCTTCCTTCAGTCTCCTTCAGCAGGTGAAATGTTGTTCAATTGGGTTAAGGTCTAATGATCAACCTGGCCAGACAGTCACTGGAAACAAAAGGTGCCATGTTCTAAGATGTTTAACACGTCTAGATGTACATGTCTTGATGAAAAAAATATAAAAATGAAAGCGGAAATTGATCTTTTGATCTCAAATGCAAATGTCTTTAGTGTATAGCAAAAACAGAAAGAATTGGCCTTGCCATTCCAGTAGTTTTGGAAGTGAATGTACAGCAGTCTGTGTCTCATCACCTAAGGTTAATTCACTCAGCATTTTCCCAAGAGCCTTGTCATCTCTTCATGCCAACCTCAGTGAGGAAAAAATTATTTAAAAAGTTGGTTTTGTTCTTTTGGCTGAGTTACTTGTCGTTTTATTAGGTCATTTAAGCACTACTGTCTGCTCTCATTTGTGCTGAGTGTGTAAGAGCTCTTCTGTTTTGATGGCAATGGAGCGACAGTGCAGGAGCATCACGGCCATTTTGACAGCCAGCATCTGACTACAAGCTGAATGGATTAAGTGTATGACTGTAGCTATGTCACGTAGCTATCCACCGACTTTATCAAAGCGCGACATGGTCTGTGTGCGAAAAGCGCACTTAACTAACGAGGTTTTCGACATCTTTATGCAGACTGACTGCATATACAGCTGTGTTTGTTAAACTGGCTCGTTACACCTGACCTTGCAGCCAGTTAGCTAAAGCGAGCTTAGAAAGTGTCCTAAAACAATTCAAACATAGGAGAGATCTCAAAATATATTATTTGCAAAGCAAATTATTTTTCCACACCACCACATATTCTCTGAACGGCGAACCAACCTAGACACAATATTTTCCCTTCAGAACATAATCACAAGCCTCAAAAAGACTTGGCAGCAATGGCTCTGAATCCTATCTTACTGAACTTACTGAAGCTCCTTTCTTGATTTTCTCATGACCATCCCTCTGGTTTACATTATTCCAGACTCTCAGCTTGTCTTCAAGGTCTAGCAAACCTAAAGTTCTGGAGTAAGCCACCCACTCTGTGACTTCAGCTCTGCTAATGCAACAATAGTGTTATAAAAAAAAAACCCAAAACAAAACCCAGAGCAGAAAGGAAACGAGCAAAAGGTTCCACATGGATGGATGAGGTCATGGAGTTGTTGAGCGAGAAGTAAAGAGAGGTTTGGATCCCTGGAGTTTTTTTTTCTTCTGGGAGCTGCAGCAGTCAGTCTTGTTCTTTCCTGCCAGGGTAAGAGCCCCTGCTTAAACGGGAACCAAATGTTTCTGCAAGGCTTTCCTCAGCGCAAGAGCACTGTTTGTTTTCGCAGGAGGCTGGAATGTCTCCACCGGCTGCCAGGCGATTCTGCGAGAGGCCCAGAGTATCCTCTCATGCACCTCTCACACTTTTCTTTCTGTGCTCCTTTCGTGCCTCTTCGATGTTCCTATTGTGCTAAGGAAAGATAGATTTACACCTTCTTCAGAAGGTTAGGGTCAGTGGACCATTTTCTCGAGACAGGCTTGCTGTCTTCAGTTGGCTTCCCCCTTTTAAACCCTTCTATTTACAAACAGTGGAAACTCTTGGCAAAATAGTGGCTGGTAATCCTTTATTTTTTTTTTTTCTCTTCCCCAGAATTGCAGCTTTAAGTTGTTCCCCTCAGGTTTCCCACTGATTCATGTAAACAGACTTTCCTTTATTGTCTGGCGTTTGGCTAATCTGCTGAATGATTTCCCTCGTTCCAGGTAAGGCCTTTGTCCTGAAATGCCTGCTGGCCGTCCATAAGATCTTCAGATACAATGAGCCGGCTTACATTCTCAATGACCTCTACATCACCGACTACTGCATTTGGATCCAGCGGGTTAAGTAAGTTCAAATAGCTTCCTTTGATGTGGCTGTATGGGATGTTTGGGCAACTCAAATTAATGTTGCGGTGGAAGAGGGGGCGGGTTTGTAATTAGGGAACAAATAATGTGAAGTGGCCCGTAGCTAATTTGTGTAGGTCAGTCTGGAAGGCAATTATTGCCCCATATGCTATTGAAGGGGGAAAAAAAAGGTAAGACATGCTGTATAAATGAATACTTTCGCTCTGAAAATAGTCCAAACACCATCTGGTCCTCTGCTAAGGCTACAAGCTGGAAGTAGGATGAAATGTTTAAATCTGAATCGTTTTCCTTCTGCACACAAGCAAATTTGTGGTTTTAGACTGTTCTGGAATGTGAGCATGAGCTCAACACTGTGTCGGCATATGAATACGGGCTTTAATCAGAATTGAAAATCTTGTTAGATGTCATGGCTTTGTGTCCCAATGCTGGCCTGAAGAATTCTGCAGCTCATTATTGATGAATGATGTTGAAGTTCTCGTTTGTTATGCTGAACTAGAGTATTCTTTTCAGTTTCAGAACAAATAGTAATTGCACCCCCCCCCCCATGCACCACCACCACTAACAGCCCAAAAAAACTCAGTTGAATAGAATTACTTGAATGTTTAAAATCAGAGCCAGGGAGCACGTAATTGAGTAGTGAGTTACGAATTCTGCTGGCGAGTATTCAGGCCGTAGTTGTAGTCTTGTGTGTAAAGGCTCCAGCAGAGAAAAATGGGCCTGATGTTATAGGCCTGGTGCCCAGATGCAGAGATGATAAAATCTGTAAGGACCCAGAGGATTTCTTCCCCTTTCCTTTTTCTCTGGCACAGATTTTCTGGAGACCAAAGCCTTTACGGCGAATTAATAATAAGTGAGTAAAAATCAATCGTGGTGCATCAATCAATCAGAGTGGTGTTTGGCGATACTCCCTACATTTTACATTGTACAATTTATATTTATATATATAATATATATATATATATAATATATATATATATATATATATATATATATATATATATATATATATATATATATATATATATACATTTAAAAATGGTATTTTTGTGGTATTTTTCTAAGCTTCCCTTCCCCTAATCATGGTTTACGCATACAATGTACGTTCGTTATCCAGGCACAAACCTTTTGTGTGGGCAGGGCTTAGCAGTGGTTTACTCTCATTGGCTTGTGAGATTTGGATTGATGGCTCCCCGACCAGGATGTAGAGACTTGTGTGGTGAATTTTGGAGAGCGTCCTGGATGTGGTTCTCTGTATAATTATAGTGTTTGTACTTTGTAGTGGAAATTACTTACTTATGCACTATATTCTTTCTTAATTAATATTTCAGGTTTGGGTAGTCTCATACGACTATTTTTTCTATTTGTGTTCGTTTCTTGAAAAGTTACGCTAAATACGAATTTAATTCCATAGCTTTACAAAAATAAATGTAAAAAAATTGTCAACTTTGTGAATCACCGAACAACAGTTCGGTTTGTCCAAACAAACAGTTTGTTTGCCCCAAACCTGTATGACAACAGTAGAGAAAAAGATTATGATGATGATGATTATTATTATTATTATTATTACATCTTGGTGTCTAAAATGTGTCTGGCCTTCTGTGAAAACCCATCAGATGTTGCTGTGGCTGAATTCTAGCAAAGCGATTTGGGTTAAAATTGTGTTTTCAGCATAAACGATGTTGAAATCTTTTTACTTACTTTTTAATCTTGCTTAGGCTTCCTGGAAAGAACATACCAGACCAGTTTAATAAACTGATCTGTCAGTCTGATTAAAGATCTCCAGAAACTGGTTTATTTCCTCACACAGTGACTGAATATCTCAGTTTGTTCAGGTTGTGGGCATAGTTGTGTGTCATAGTGTAAGGGACAGAAGTCTAATCAAACCTGTGCCTTCACATCCTCATCAAAACAAGGCAGATTGCTTACACACACTATAGATTTTAAAACGTTTAACTTGACTAATAAAAAGACAAGACGTTTAGCCAACAGAACAGACTGAGTCACTCGGAGATTATTTCAGCTCTGATTTAAAAGCAGACCGATACCGGTCGAGCCGAGAGTGATGATGAGCATTGTGTTTATGTTTAGCTCAGGTCATAAGCCTAGACAGACCGATGTGGATGACGCGTATGATTAAAGTGGCATTTCCCACCGTGAACAAAGAACGTAATTCTTTTATAAATTGTCGCTAAAGTCGATTTACCATTAGCATATTAGATAATAAACGTAGAGGTAGGCGTTGGCTTGCCTGTCAGCTCAGGGTCGTATTAACACAGGGTAAGACAATTACATCTGAAGTAATATTGAGATCATCGTCTTTATTAAGGACTCTTAATAAAATAGTTTATGACGGAAATATAAAGATTTCTAATAATCTGTATTTTTCCATGTAAAATAAGGGATGTATATTATTAAACATAAAATGTGTGTGGCTTCTGAATAGCCTGTCAAATGGTAGGCCATAGTTTTAATGGGCATGTTTCTAATATGTATGTCTTATATGCTACTAATTAAATAAATACATTTCTAAAAATTCAATATACTCCCTTTACCCTTTTGGGGGGGGGGGCTTGTTGTATTTCTCATCAGATCTTCATTTTGGATTTAAGAGATCTCCAGCATGCTCCGTTTTACCATTTGGTAGCAAAATGTGATGTATGACTTACGTTTGAAGGACCTACAAAATGACACAATTACGATTTTTGCATTGCAGGTGCTTTGGCACCACACCACTTCAGACTTTAAAGCCTTTATACATCTTGCGTTGGAGCTCCTCATTTCAACATCGGAGTACTCTAGTACTAGTAATCGCTCAAACATTCTGTATACCAAAACGTCAGTATACCCCGAACCCACAATAAACATTCAGTAGCGGATGAGCCAAACGACATATGAATGTGTAATGACTGTTAATTGTGTGGGCAGATTTTGAACGCTCCGATATTCTCCGATTTTACATTACATTAACGTGAAATGAAATTTATAAATGTATGTTTGCCTTAGCTAACATTAGACAAGGATATATTTAGCATAAACTATATTCGTTAGTCGTCCGAAAGTACTGAAAGAAAGAAAAAACCCATCCCGGGAAGCGGATTTTTTCAACAATGTTTTTTTTTTTTTGATCACACTTCTTCTGTTGTCTTTTCCATGACATTCAATTCGTAGAACAGAAACCAGCATTCTCTCAGCAACACCGTGGATGTATGTGTAGCAGTTCGAGGCAAAACAGAGTATCGCCTTTGTAGTTGTGCTCATCCGCAGTACCGACGACATTTAAAGATATCTACCAGTTGACAAATTTCTACTGGCGTCTGATTTCTTGCACTAGTTCACATTGAGTTGGAATGTGCACTCTGCTACAAAAAGAGAAGAAAAGATGAGAGGCGGAGAGAGTAAGGGGAGCACAGAAAATACTTTGTCTCGAGTGCAGAGTGCGTGAAAAAGCTCCACTTTCAACATGCTGGAGAACTCGATTAGTCTTGTCCAAATCATCAAGGAGATGAAACAGCAGGAAGCACAGTTTCCTTCCATTACCTTTAAATATCAACTTGGCATGCTGTCCTCATCCACGCCAAATGAATTGAGCGAGATATCGATGGCATTGACCCATGATCAAATGGTGGTTCTCCTTCTTTTTTCCTCTCCCAGTTCAGTAAACAACCCCTAGTTCATTATTTTTATTTTTTTAATGTTGGCCTTAAGCTAGAACTGCAAGACAGGCAGCACACAGGCTCTCAGGTTCTTCATACTAGCCTCGAGGCATTTGGTGAAGGAAAAGATACTGCCGCTTCCTTATTCTCCTTTTATTCCGACATCATGTTGCGAATCGATTTGCAGCTCAGCCTTTTTCCCCCTGAACATTAGAGCCTGCTGCGTGGAAGGAGCCCTACTTGTCATGCAAAACAACTGAAGGAGATGTTGGTGCTCTACAGCCTTTTCATGAAAATCCCCACCGTTCCGGTTTGCATAGGCAGCTCCTCTGCTGTCTTTCGCACTTTGTTGTGGCAAGCTTTTCAACTCCTGACAGATCTGATAACAGATTATTTAAAGTCTGCTTTGCTCTGCCAGTTATCAGTGTGAGATGCTTCAGCTCGAGCCTTTATCTGATCACTTCCACTTGTGGTGAAGACTCCCCAAATCTTTCATCGCCACTCTGACACGATCAGCTGCTTGCGATAGACAAAAGGATTAATGAGCGCTAGCTCGCCGGATGATTTATGACATCTGCCTAAACTCCGACTGCTGCGAGCAGTTCTCCATCCAGTCGTGCTCGCCTGGCTGAAAAGTCAAGTTGCGATTTATGACCTCGTAAAAGACATCAGATTGATTTAAGCTGCTGCGAGGTTCCTCCCATCAGAAACAGGACAAAGTGACTGGAGTGGAGACCAGTATTTTTTGATTGACAGGGTTCCCTGAATGCCTTGTCTCAGTCACCACCCTGAACTTCTGCCAAGTTATCACAGTCGTTAGCATTTATCATGCCTGCAGTAGAGTCAGCCAATATTATCCGAGTTCCATAAACTAAAAAAAGCTGTTGCTTATGTTTCATATTAACTTTGAGAGCTTTAGATTGAAACCTTTTGCTGTTGTTTTTCGTCTTCTGAGTCAAGCACTTAACATGCCCCAGCTCTTACAAATCTCATTTCCATTCCTCAGAATATGTGCATTTGCTTCTCTCGAGTAAGAGGGTGAGGTGGTTTGTTTTGACTGACAGATTTTCAGGCTTTCACGATATATTTCATGTTCGCTTCGGTAGCCCAGTCCGTTCAAGCTTTGTAGTAGTGGAATCTCTGCTATCCATTTCAGCCAAAAAAACAGCCCGAGACTGCAGGCAGGCTTACACTGTGTTCTTCATTTCAGCGTGGCTTTAGCAAGTTGTCGAGATGCCAAGACCTCACAGCAATGGTGCCAGACTGCACTTTGTTTCTGCCTCCTTCTTATCATTTTCTTCCTTATCCAAACTGTTGGAGTAACCCCAGCATGGATTCGCTTCGTGACATTTCTGCCAACAAGATAAAACATGCTCCGTTTCCGTATATTCCTGTCATCTTGCCATCTTGCATTCTATGGTTGTTTCCAAACTTCTAAATTGGGTCAAATGGATACTGTAGGGCAACCATGGCAACGCAGGGTGCTGGACTTCAGGACTTGGCTTTTCATTCTTTCAGGCCAAGAGAAATGGCGCATTGTCTGAACTTTGGTGACAAGCCAAGCGTTACTCTCACAGGACAGAAGCTTCTCTGCGGTAGTCCTAGAGAGCTGCCAAAGATGGTGGCCTGCAGGGGCCATGTGGGTCAGGTCTTTGGAAAACCATTCAGTCCACCCCCCTGGAGTGGACTTGAGCTCTGTCAGCTAGTGTTAAATCACTTTTCAGTGGGGAATTGTGGGAAAATGAGTTTCAGCCTCTACCTGCATTAGGGGGCAATCAAAATATAAAAGACTTCAGACGCAGTCAGGGAAATAAAGTTGGAAATGTCTCGAGTGGAGTGTAGGCGTTTGATTTTCAGGGAAATTTGCTTCAGATGGTTGTCTGAATTGAAAGGTCTTTTGAGGCATTGGTCTTTGTTTTGCCCTTTTCCCTTTGTGAGACTGTATTAGATGTATTGCTCAAAGGTTCAGCTTTAAAAGCTGTAAATTGCAGAGAATGCTCCATAGGGTTATACTGTTGGCAGAGTGAAGAAAAAAAAAGTTTCTTATTTGGTTCATTACATGCAACGACCAAGGCACTTCTTTTCCCCCTTAGAAAAGCTTCAGACATCTTTATGCACTTTCTACTCTTATAATAACTGCTTTTTTTACCCTAGAAAACATACCCTAGTTCTGCCATCTGTTTTTTTTTCTTCTTCTTTTTCTGAGAATTGCTTGATATTTAACTTTAATGAGTTTCTTTTATTAGACTTTAAGCATCCTCTAGTGTTAAGACATCTTTTGGTCAAACACGATGTTTATTTTCAACGCTCCCCAACATCATTTATCTGCATGTCGGTTTTCAATAGCAACGTTTAATGCATAACAAGCACACGCACATACACCGTATTATGTTTAACGATCCAGTGGATTCCCTGTTCCAGCCGTCTCTTTATAAACTCCAGCGCGCATATGCAGTGTCTGCATTTCCAACAGTAAATAGTCATGTTTGTGTGGGGATGGAAGTGTCCCACTGCTTTAGAGGGCAGGGTTTCTGGTCTCAGGACTTCAGTACATCACGTTCACTCTCAGCATGGGGGCTGGTATACTCACATGGCCAGTACGCACAATGACTCCGTGCATTCGGGGTGTTTTCCATTGCACATCTAAAAATAAGTGCACAGAACTTATAATTCTACTTCATTTTCCCAACTTGAGAGACAACTGCAGAGTAGTCAAATCTGGTTAACCGACTTAAGGGGTGGACAAATCATAAATGGATCTTCTAATCCAAGTACAATGTGTTGTTTTGGTGTATGATCATTCTCTACTTACGAAGTTACTAGTGTTGCAGATTGTGCTTGTGACTTTGAGAAAATGTCAGCAGGTCATTGGCCCATGTCTCAGCTATGTTCTGTCCTTACATCCGATATATATAAATGCTATTATTCAAGCCTGGGTAGCATCTTTTTCTGTTTAACGCATGTGACGCAAGCAGGAGACTTACATGACGGCTTTGCGCTAAAAGATCTGTCATCTGTGCATGCTAATTAATCTGTCTATCGCACCTCAGTGTAGTGCAGCAGGCACTGGGATGCATCAAAACGTTTCCTTTGTGAATGTCAATAAGAAGTAGGGTTTTGTTTTGTTTAGTTTTTCTTTGTCAGGTCGTTGAACCAATTTGTCCGCTGAGCAACTTATGAAAAAAAAATATATAAATGTACTGATCACCCAAATTCAGCTCAATTCCGTTTTATTTGTATAGCACTTTTAACACGGGAGATTGTCCCAAAGCAGCTTTACAGAATATAGATTTTAAATGTATGAATTTGTCCCTAATGAGCAAGCCAGGGCGACGGTGGCAAGGAAACACTCCTGAGACGATATGATAAAGAAACCTTGAGAGGAACCAGACTCAAAAGGTAGCCCATCCTCATCTGGGTGATAACGGATAGTACAATTATGAATAAATCCCTTCTATAAATGTGCTAATATTACATGATTAAAGAGTGCAGTTGTGTTACCAGGAAAATGCATTACAGTTTTGATATGAATTCTGTTTTGTTGAATTTCTCCACTGTTCACTGATGGAGACTTGAGTGCAAAACTGTTTGTGGTAATTGCAGTGCTAAGGCTATAATACATTTACATTTATTCATTTAGCAGACGCTTTTATCCAAAGCGACTTACAAATGAGAAAATACAAACAAAGCGATCTCCAGCGGAGAACAATACAAGTAGTGCTACCATACAAGATCTATTAATTGAGTTCCAGAATAGCAATTGTACTCGTGGCCATCATAGCATAACTGTTCATATGAGGTCCAAAGCCATCTTTATGGTTTTTAAGTGGTACCATCCTCAGCAATCCCAGTGATCTTTAGGCTGCACCACGTGGGGCCATCCTCAGCAGCACCATGTAACTTCCAATTGATGAGAACTCCAACCAGAAGTAGGGCATCAGGAGGAATCAGCCAGGTCCGGAGAGCAGAAGGGGTCAGGATCATTGGTATCTCAGGAGTATCACGTGTAGCTCAACCGAAAGAGAGAGGGAGAACGAGAGAGAGAGAGATTATTAGCTATGCTTATTGTCCCGTAGTGGTTAAAGACAATGTACTTGTGAATGTGAGTGCAAGCAGGGACTCCGGCAAGACTGGTTATGACTGCTAATACCCAGTCTACTGATTTGTCCATCCTAATAAAGTCTTCTGAATTTTTTCTTTTTTAAATAGTGGATCTTAAGCAAGTACTTGTTAGGTATCATAAGGAAGTAAACAATACAAAAAGTGCAGCTCCTTTATCTGAGGTATTCTAGAGGTAGAGTTTTACAATGAATAAAAATCCAGAAAAACGCATGTCAAAAATGTTATAAATCGATTTGGCTTTTAATGAGGGAAATAAGTATTTGACCCCCTCTCAATCAGAAAGATTTCTGGCTCCCTGGTGTCTTTTATACAGGTAACGAGCTGAGATTAGGAGCACACTCTTAAAGGGAGTGTTCCTAATCTCAGCTTGTTACCTGTATAAAAGACACCTGTTCACAGAAGCAATCAATCAATCAGATTCCAAACTCTCCACCATGGCCAAGACCAAAGAGCTCCAAGGATGTCAGGGACAAGATTGTAGACCTACACAATTCTGGAACAGTTGGTGCGATTATTCACAAATGGAAGAATCACAAAAGAACTGTCAATCTCCCTCGGCCTGGTGCTCCATGCAAGATCTCACCTCGTGGAGTTGCAATGATCATGAGAACAGTGAGGAATCAGCCCAGAAATACACGGGAGGATCTTGTCAATGATCTCAAGGCAGCTGGGACCATAGTCACCAAGAAAACAATTGGTAACACACTACGCCGTGAAGGACTGAAATCCTGCAGCGCCCGCAAGGTCCCCCTGCTCAAGAGAGCACATATACATGACCGTCTGAAGTTTGCCAATAAACATCTGAATGATTCAGAGGACAACTGGGTGAAAGTGTTGTGGTCAGATGAGACCAAAATGGAGCTCTTTGGCATCAACTCAACTCGCCGTGTTTGGAGGAGGAGGAATGCTGCCTATGACCCCAAGAACACCATCCCCACCGTCAAACATGGAGGTGGAAACATTATGTTTTGGGGGTGTTTTTCTGCTAAGGGGACAGGACAACTTCACTGCATCAAAGGGACGATGGACGGGGCCAAGTACCGTCAAATCTTGGGTGAGATCCTCCTTCCCTCAGCCAGGGCATTGAAAATGGGTCGTGGATGAGTATTCCAGCATGACAATGACCCAAAACACACGGCCAAGGCAACAAAGGAGTGGCTCAAGAAGAAGCACATTAAAGTCCTGGAGTGGCCTAGCCAGTGTCCAGACCTTAATCCCATAGAAAATCTGTGGAGGGAGCTGAAGGTTCGAGTTGCCAAACGTCAGCCTCGAAACCTTAATGATTTGGAGAAGATCTGCCAAAATCCCTCCTGAGATGTGTGCAAACCTGATGGCCAACTACAAGAAACGTCTGACCTCTGTGATCGCCAACAAGGGTTTTGCCACCAAGTACTAAGTCATGTTTTGCAAGGGGGGTCAAATACTTATTTCCCTCATTAAAATGCAAATCAATTTATAACATTTTTGACATGCGTTTTTCTGGATTTTTTTGTTGTTATTCTGTCTCTCACTGTTCAAATAAACCTACCATTAAAATTATAGACTGATCATTTCTTTGTTAGTGGGCAAACGTACAAAATCAGCAGTGGATCAAATACTTTTTTCCCTCACTGTAGTCAGCTCTCAATCCTCACCCAGCAGCCAGCTCTCCCAATGTAAGACGCTACCATAATGCTACGAACCAGAGAGGATGAAGCCAGCCAACTGCATCTTTTCGAACTGCTCCGACAAAAGCACTATCTGCCCTCTTCCGCATGCATGAGCTTAAAGACGTCACTGTGATTAACAGGGGAGAGAGAGAATTTCATCACCCCCACCCAGAGATCACTGCAAATTTTGCTCCCTTGGCTCCAGCATATGGATGGCTGTGCTATCGTCGGATACTGCAAGCTTAATTTCATTATGTGAGGTCATTTGATAGGGCGTATTTCTTATTAGTGGCTAAAAGCTTATGCCATTATCTTTTATATTCACCGTAATCTGAAGGAGCATATAAAACTCAATTAGAATTTGTTAAGCACTTGCAAAACATTCCAGTGTGCGCCAAGAGGGATAAAGTATGTGTTTGATTTGTTCATTAGACGCCCGGTAAAGAGGTTTCTGTACATTTTAGTTTGACATGAGAAATTTGCCACAAGTTCACCTTTTCCTTACTTGATCTCAAAGTCGACTCACTTTCCACCGGCTCTCTCTGGCACATCTCTTTTGTCGTGGCAAGCTATTTTTTATTTTTATTCTCTCCCTCTCCCAACCTTGAAAGCCACCTCTCGTCACTTAATTACTGCAAGCCACGACAGTGCCGTTCCAGTGACTGAATTGCATACAACATTATCCCTCGCCCAAAAAGGAGCCTTTGTTTGCACCATAAGCACACATTCTCTTAGCACAGAAGGAGAGTGAGTGAGGGAGAGGGAGGGAGAAAGAGGGAGAGAGAGAAAACAAGCACGCCTCTGCAACACTAACTCAATAATGACTTCCCACGGGGAGAAAGAGAATACTGCATGTGTTTGAAGTGCCGCTACTTCCATGGGACTTCCTGCAGCAACACCGCTCCAGGAAGCACCTCACTGGTTTTTATAGACATAGACACTCAGCTGGAGGAGCTTCTACAGTTGCTTTCAGGTGTGTTTATGGGATCATGTTGCGTTTGCCATCTTCTGCATTGTCTGAAGCTCATGGCTTGAGGCCATATTGAAAGAACACCTCTGAAGAAGAAAGCTGTTGCTTAATCAACTTTGCCCTGTAGGACATCATTCTTTTGACTCGTATTGACGATAAGGAATATGAACCTGGTTCAGGATTTCTACTACACGGAATTGTGTTGCATGTATACGGATGGGTGGCTCAGCTCTGATTAGGAACTTTGTAGAATTCTCAGGAGATTAGGTTACATACTGAAGGCTTGCTAGTCCTTGTTTGCAGGCATGCTAGGCATTATTGACTGCATGATCGCTGCGAATCTATCTGGAAGGCTGTTGTGGCTTTCTTGCACGACGTGGGAGGTTTGCGCATTTAAGTGTTCTTAGGTTGTGGAGTTTGTTTACCTTGTCAGTCTTTCACCACACGAATACGCAGACACCGACTCGGCAGCACACTCCCTAACTCGCTCCCCTGCCTCACTGTAACACGTTGCTCTTTTCTCCGCCTTATACCATCCTCAGACCTGTGGCTCCTGAGCTGTAGCACTCGAGGCTAAAGCGCTGTATAAACAGCCTCCTCCAGAGGCATTAGCTGAACTCTCCCACTCTCAATAGCTCGCTTTGCTCACCAAGCGGGAGATCATTAGCCCCGCTCCTTAATAAGGAGGCATCTCGTGTCTCAGTGGTAGGTTAATTGAAGCGGCGATGGTTACGTTCCCCCACCCACCCACCCAGTGAATAAGCCACGACCTCAGAAGCACTCTGGACGCTCCGATAATCACCATGCCGATGTCGACCGCTAGCTGTCTGGAGTGCTCAGTAGCAGCCACTTGAGTTTTGGCAGCGACCCGGACTTGTTCAGCGCATGAATAATGCATGTTTCTGGGGGCCCCCTTGCATTATGAGCTTCACATGCAGCACACTGTAGCAGATTTTTCTTTCCTCTCGAATGGGAGCTTTGTGATGTTACTCGGTGTAGGCCTTGTCCTTAGGAGAACTTGAAAGCCAGAACAAGTTGTTGTATTTATTTAAAGCACTGCACTTGGTTGGGAAGTATTGTGCTCTTTTACAAGTGGCATGTTTGCTGGGAAATTGGGATGTCAGAAGAGGGGATGTGCTGAAATGTGTCAAATGGTGGCTATGCAAGTGAGTGCACGGAAGTTTGTCTGTGTATGTGTGAGTGTGAGAAACTGTCTCGCTCCTAAAATAATTATTCCACCAGAGAGCAGGACTGATAAGCATGCACTGAAGTGCTACTATGGACTTCTCCCAACTGTAGCCATGGAGACAGCTTTTCTGTGAGGTGAATGCTAACATCGCCTGTGTACTGCCTCCTTTACTCACACACAAAACTCTAAGTATATCTGACAGGCCATGCCAGGAAACAAAAGAACTTTATCCCCCACACTAAAGGTTCACTGCGTAGTTGATTAAGAATAATAATAAGTACATTGCTTTTTTTTTTTAACCCTTGTGTTCTGTTCCCTACTCAGGGGTATGGCCAGACCTTTTACAATGGGCTGGCCAGGTTAGACCAAATGGCTTTATTGTGATGGAATGAGAGAATTGTATCAGAAAGGCACAGACCTAACCAACATTTGTTTGTCATCTAACAAGTGACAAAAAAGGCATATCTAGCATAGCAGCTTGAACTATGCTACCATTGCAGATTCAATATCATTAACTATCAGTAAGTAATAATAAGCTGTAGAAATCCAGTGTTATAATGAATATTGTTAAGGGGGGCAGGGGAGGGGAGGGGAGGGGAGGGGAGGGGGATAAATAAACGTGACCAGTGTTTGCTCTTCTGTTTGGTTATTGTTGCCAGGGACTTTTTCACTTCTGTATTTGACTAACTAAACTTCCTTGTTCCTGTACGGCATTATACTCATTGACGATCCATGCTGGTCATAATAAAATATACATTGAAATTTCTGGGAGTTGTGGTGAGTGTTCCGGTATTATTCAACATAGCCTATTACAGCAAGGTTTAGTTTAGGTTCAAGTGGTTCTGTTTCACGGAATATGACATTTGGCAGGTGCACTGTCTAACAACAACAAAAACAACATCTGGCAGAAAAACAGCCTCAAAACATTAAAGAGCCACCACCATATTTAACCGTGGGCCAAAACCACCTCTAGTGTTTATTGCCGAAAAGCTCGGTTTTGGTTTCATCTGACCATAGAACCCGATCCCATTTGAAGTTCCAGTAGTGTCGGCAAACTGAAGATGCTTGAGTTTGTTTGTGGATGAGAGTAGAGGCTTTTTTCTTGAAACCCTTCCAAACAGCTTGTGGTGATGTAGATGACTTCAGATTGTAGTTTAGGAGACTTTCTGACCCCAAGATGCAACTGACTTCTCCAATTCTCCAGCTGTGATCCTTAGACATTTTTTGGCCACTCGCACCGTCCTCTTCACAGTGCGTTGAGACGATATAGACACACGTCCAATTCCAGGTTGATTCCTAACATTTCCAGTTGACTGGAACTTCTTAAATATTGCCCTGATGGTGGAAATGGACATTTTCAATTCTTGTGCTATTTTCTTATAGCAACTTCCCATTGTGTGAAGCTCAACAACCTTTTGCTGCACATCACAGCTACATTCCTTGGTCTTACCCACTGTTATGAATGACTAAGGGAATTTGGCCTCTGTCTTACCTCATATTTATTCCCCTGTGAAACAGGAAGAGGTGTAAAATATCAAAGGGAATATACTTAAAATATATTTTTCTCATATGAATTCATAACGGTGCCAATAATTGTTGCACACCGATATTAAACAGATTTTTTTTTTGATAAACCTGTGTTGTGTTTGCAATTGTTTGATCTCCATGAGAGCAGAGTATTTATTTTATTTTCTTTATCCTTTTAACAAAAGATCAAAAGGTTGAACAATAAAGAATAAATTGGAGGGCACTGTATTTGTTTTATTTTTGTAAAAAGCCGCTGGTGTCAGTTGATTTTTCATCACTTTTTTGCAACTTAAAAAAAAAATTATATATATATATTTATTTTCTTTTATTTTTTTTCTCGGGTCAAAATGAGCCAAGCACATTACATTTTTAATTTGACCCGAACAGGATCACGAGGGGTAAATGAGATTCACAAAGCCAAAGAAAATGCAAACAACCCAAGACAAATGTAATATTAAACACAATGACCAGAAGAAAAGGATAGGAGGGGATATGATAGTAGGAGGAACCTTATCAGAATACATTTATAGATCATTACATCCTTTATTCAGTCCTGAGTGTCTGTATGAAAAAAAAAACCTCAGATCTCATCTGGTCGCCTTTGTTTCTCCCTTCAGGTCCAAGCACATGGTGGCCCTGGCTGAAGCGTTAACCAAAGCCGAGCTGCACAAGAATGACCTGGACCTGGAGCTGCAGATTCTGGAGGAAGCCGCTGAGATGGTGGTAGAAGAGGAACAGGAGGAGCAAATAATGAAGCAGGAGCAAGAGCAAATGAAAGAATGTGAAGAGGAGGATGAGTCCAGCGGCAGTGAGGAAGAAGAGGATCCGAAGTGTGAAGAGGAGGATGAGTCCAGCGGCAGTGAGGAAGAAGAGGAGGAGCAAAACGGTAAAAATCTACCAGATGGACCAGCGATGACTTGCCCCTGTTCTCAAATGCTTGAGCATGAAGAAAGCTTGATCCAGGAGCTGGGAGAGAAGCAGGAGGAGGAGCTGAGGACCAGAGAGGACGTGCCTCAAATAACCGTTCCTTCCAGCAGCACAGCAAGAGAGGACGCGGGAGGGGTGGAGGGATTGAGAAAGACAGACGGCTCCCAGCTCCCTGTAGCTCTGGATGGAGTTAAACACGACACAGCTCTGTTAGAGCATCGACAGTTTAACGTACGCATCTTGAATACCGAGGAACTGGACAGCGACGATGAGGACGAGCCGAATCAGTGAGTGTTCACAGGGATCGAAGAGAAAATGGCCATTAACGGACTGTCGTGTGGTTTGTCTGTGCTGAGGAGTAATTTCTTGAAGACACTTCCAATGAATGTAGTATTGAATACTTCTCTTTCTTTTCTTTTATTGTAATACAATTTGTATGGTTAGAAAATGTTCAATGATACTTACCTTTCAATCAGAGCCTGTATGAAATGTTTTATTATTAAAATCCTGTTTTACCGCTCTTGTAGTTGTAGTTATTAAATCCGTACACCACTTGTAATGATTCTTTTCCCGTTTCTGTGGAGCTGGGATCTCACGGCCTTGTCGTTTTTCGGAACATGCCGAACCGTAGCGTGTGATGGTGTCGGCGCTCAGATCCCGTTGGTGTTGAAACCAAACTCGCACTCCTGTCAGCCCTCCATGCTGACTAATGGAAGATTCGCTCGTTTCAGCTGAGCTCTGTCGTCTCTTTGGAAGTAAAACAGCAAGGGGCGGTCGCTGAACGATAAACGAGGAGGGAAGGCATATCAGCAGGAAATGTCAACTGCAGCCCTGAGTAGCTCTCAGGGGGGAACGTGTCTAAAGCTGGGAGAGATTGCAGTTCCAGCTGAGCTATTGCTAAAGATATTACACAGCCACTATTTAAACCTTTTTTTTTTTTTCTTTTTTTTTCGGCAGACTTCCTTTTTGCTGCTTTAATGTTTTTGTGCCCGATTAGCTTGACAGCTCACCTCCAGGTGTTTCTCCAACTTTTCATTTACTTTAAAGGAATCGAAAAGCCTCATGCTGAGAAGTCCCCCTGTTTTATGATTTCACCACTTAATATAGTAATTCGGGGTTGTGCGACTCTTCACTAATCATCTTTCCCATAGTTAAAAGCAAAACCTGATGAACATCGCGATTTTTAGGCTACTTTATTAGTCCAGTCGAATGATTGAAACTGTAGTTCAATTCACAGCCGTTCTCAGACTACAGGTTGCACTGGAAGCTTTGGGGTTTTTTAAGCTGTACTGTTAATGACGTAAATAAATCGTGGCTTAAAATGTGGACAATAAGAAACGTGTCATTACACTGTTAAAACGCACTCTCGTGGATCATGTGGCTGAGCTGAATTTTTCTATATTAGAACTGAGGCTAGGTCTCGATCATCTCCCTCGTTCCGTAGTCAGGCACTGATCGGGGGAGTCGGCCGTGTTAAAGGCCGTCTCGACTGCAATATCTTTCCAGTGCGCTGGAACGTTCGCTCGCTGAAAAAAATCCCACAATGCACGACGAAAAGCAGGGAGCATCGACGCTCAGTATGTTCCCTTACTGGAAACGACGTCATGTTTTTCAGCTCGGGAAATTTTTGTTAAAAAGTGTGGGGACGAAGTCTCAGCCAACTTCTGGCTACACATAGCTTGTAAGTAGCTTGTTGTCGTTGTTTTAGCTCTCAAATGATGACTTACTTTAGCGATTTTTAAGGGTGTTTTCACACCTAGATCGTTTGAGCCCTCTCCGGACCACTCTCGGAGCGGTTCAGTGTGTATCAGTGAATAAACCAAGTGATCTCAGACCCCCCTTAAAAGGACCCAGAAGCAGTTCATTTCTGGGTATGTTTGTGGATAGATGTCTTTATGATATGTGAAAGCAATGATGTCCCGGTCCGCTGTCCGCATTCCGACATTTCCACCTGGAGGCTTGCCGTACCTTTCAGCATGTCAGATCATGAGGTTGTGTGGTCTCAGGAAAACTATCCTCAACACATAAGAACATAGAAGTGTTCCTTTTGTTTTCTCAAAAATAAATGAATAAAAGAGGCTGTAACTGCACTACAATGCCGGGTAAACGTAAAAAATAAATAAATAAAATAAAGACAGATTATGACAGAAGTACATGAACACCTTTGACAAAACGCGTCGAAGTGGCGAGTCTTCTGAAATGGAAGATTCCTGCACCTTCTATGACGACTTGGATGAAATTCTTATGAAGTTGTGGTGTGAACAAGAAACGGGTCTGAGATCACTTCACTGCTGAAGAGGACCAAAAAAAAAAAAAAAGAACTGGGTTCTCCTTTGAGTCCACTATATCGTGAACACCAAAAGGACTGAGGTCACTTTCAGCTGGTTCCCTTTAACGAACTGGGTTTGGTTCTTTTAAAGCGAACTATGTGAAAACTTTTTATTTGACGTTCTATACACGGTTTGTTTGAGTCTAACGATTTTCAAGTGTTTGATGATTTTCTTTTTAACTCCACTAGCTTGCCTATGATCTTGCTTGACATATTATGACAGAAATGTGATTTAGCTAACAAATTGAGATATCAAACTTATGTTTATATAAAATATTTTAATGTTTTTGGTGACGTTTTACAACACAAGTACGTAGTCATGTTGCCGGAAATTCTGTTATCAGTGAGCCAGGGTGCTTACTAGTGCGCGAACTCGTGTACATGATGTACGGACTCAGTACCTACTGAACCAGGGAGCTGATTGAGACACACCCTGAGTGTGCGCAGCATGGAAGCTTATGTCCATCAACAGAGCCACCTTTATTAGATAGAGCAAGATTTTTCTCATCATGACCTGGGAGCCTCTGTAGCAGGGGTCTTCAATTTTATCCGCAAAGGGACGGTGTGGCTGCAGGCTTTCGTTCCAGCCAAACAGGAAGCACACTTGATAGTTGATAGGAGACCAAGATGAACTGATTAAACGAGTGGAATCAGGTGTGGCTCCTGCTTGGTTGAAATGAAAGCCTGCAGCCACAGCCAACCCATTCCAGATAAGACTGAAGACTCCTGCTCGGTAGTATCTGAAAACAAGCTTGGCTCAGCCTTTGTCAGCAGGCAGGAGATAAGCGTGTTAATATAGTAATAAGTCCATAGCCAGAGTCAAGTCCTTGCAATTGTTACAGTGAGTATCTAACTGTCACAACTTGTACAGCTTGTCTTTCTTCAGAACTTCAGAGCCACGATACTCCAAGCCCAAGTTGAAGAACCAGCACAGACCAGAGATAACTCTGGATAGCCGCATTGGCTTCTTTAAAAAGTTACACTCTACACCACAAAGTCAACAGCAAATGTACAATTTGTGCCTTTTGGGGGGTAGGGGGGAGGGGTGAGACCTCTCTGTTCCAGGCTGTCTGTAGCTTGGTTTATAACAGTGTTCATGACAGAAAAAAGTGAAGAATCACAGAAATGAAAGCCTGTTTTTGTTTGTTTTGTTCAATTATTGATGTGATCAAAATTCAGTCGTTCAATTCTCTCACACAAGGTCGCTTTAGAGTGTATATAACACCAGATAACCTTTAAGGAGAGGGAGAATAAGAAGATTATTGTGCGAAGAGAGAGGTTTTCAGATGAGATTTGAAAGTAGCAATAGGAAAGCCTGGTGTGGGGAACCGTACGCAGTCTGCTGCCAGAGGACCTGAGGGCGAGAGATGGGATGTAAGGAATAAAATGTCGTTCTTGAACATGGGAAGAGACCAGCAAGCAATGTAGCATGTGGGTGATCTGAGCAAAACAGTGTGGGTGAGCACTGATAAATGATAGACCAAAAAAGAGAGCCTGCATCCCAAATTGCAGTACTAAATAGCATATAGAAGCACCACCCACCAGTTGTACAGCCAATCAGACGCCTCTCTTAATCACTAAGTTTGCTTATGTTTCGGCATTGCATCTACCGTCTTTGTAGCTGTTCTGTGAGTTTCTTGTGATCTTATACCATTGTCCTTTTTCTGGCTTTTAGATGAGGGGCAGTCATGCTCTGGGAATTTAATAGAACATTTCCGACGCTGCCAGAATTTCGTAATCGCCCATCTTTGGCCACAACAGAAAAAACGTTGTATAAGAAATCTCTGGTCATGAGATGAGATCATTTGATTTCATCTTATCATCATGAGATTAGATGTTCGTCTAAACAAATGCTCATTACATCGTTCATTAACAGTAGCTGCGTTTACATGGACAACAATAATCCACTCTTAATCCGATTAAGACCATACTCTAAGAAACTACCGTGTAAACAGACATTTTTACTACCTTAATCTAATTAAGGTCATAATCGAGTTAAGATCGGTGGAGTACTCCTGGTTTAGTCGCATTATGTATACAGTATCTGTGGGGCATCCTCAAACGGAAGGTGGAGGAGCACAAGGTCTCTAACATCCACCAGCTCTGTGATGTCATCATGGAGGAGTGGAAGAGGACTCCAGTGGTAACCTGTGAAGCTCTGGTGAACTCCGTTCCCAAGAGGGTTAAGGCAGTGCTGGAAAATAATGGTGTCCACACAAAATATTGACACTTTGGGCCCAATTTGGACATTTTCACTTAGGGGTGTACTCACTTTTGTTGCCAGTGGATTAGACATTAAAGGCTGTGTGTTGAGTTATTTTGAGGGACAGTAAATGTACACTGTTACACAAGCTGTACACTCACTACTTTACATTGTAGCAAAGTGTCACTTCTTCAGTGTTGTCACATGAAAAGATATCATCAAATATTTACACACGTGTGAGGGGTGTACTCACTTTTGTCAGATACTGTACATGCGTACAGGCATCGGAATATTCCTGTACCATATACCTGGTAAGTATTCCCGAGTTGCCATTCCTAAATGCTTAGCCTAGAGCTAAGCATCTGTTAGCGCCCACAATTCCTCACAGCCTGAGCATGCACATACATCTTTCTGAATAAGAAAAGATAAGATGTACATCTTTCTGATTTTCTGAACAAGGTAATCAGAATATTTTATCAATCTGATCGAGGCGTTTACACGGCTCAGTACTAATTAGAATATTGATTTGCATGTAAACGTAGCTATTGCTACGGTTATACCAGGGACTTGTTTCCGTTTATACAGGCCCATTTTTTTTTTTTGCACGAGCACTAGATAGCGCTGATTGATGATGGAAGTAGAACGCAGGAATTTTCTTGAATCGTTATTAGAGGATCTTCACGTATAATCGGCCGTGGAGAGCACACGTCTGTTGTAGAATTCAGCCAAGATTTCTATCGCCATTAAGGTTATTACAAGTAATAATCTTAAAAGACTGCTGCAATCAAACTGTGTAATATCAGCTTTGCAGAGGTCCTGGGAGAGCTACTTAAGGCCTGTGAGTCGAGCAGTGGGTGAGTTTAAATGAGATTCATGAAGACTCCTGCAGTCTGTGGAGCCCTTGGAGTGACATGACAGAGCGAAACGGAGTTGTGCCTGCAGTGTTCCCCACCTCAGTCACTGAGAGAATCGGTTTCATCTCGACTCTTTTTCCTCTTCCTGCACTCAGAGGTGGTGATAATGGCTGCGAAGGCACTCGGTACTGTTGCTGAGATGGATTGTGTTCATTAAAGCAACTCCCCTCGAGAAGAGCTGACCACGCTCTCCGAAACTCGCACACCAAGTCATCGGTCTGACCACTATCGAATTGTCCTCCTTCATCCCACCATCCACGGCACACTAGCAGTCACTCCCCTCCAAGGCCTGCCATTGATTAAGTGACAGCATGTTGCATTGCTGTTTGTCATCTTAAAGAGCTCTGTATTTCCTGTTATGAAGGCTGCCTCTGGATGCTTTTACAAGATGCTGGCCTGGGCTTTTTCAATGCTGGTTTTTTAATAGCTTTAACCTGTGGCAAACTAGGACATCTGTGCCTTTTAAATATATTCAGCTGACAAAATGAGATGAATGTGGCCGTGTGCGAGTGTGTGGCGGGCGGCGGGGGCGGGGCGGGATCTCCAGCATCTGCAGAGTGAGGTAATTATGGCAGGCTCTGACATTGGTGTGAGGTCCTCATTAAACTCCCAGCTACTACTTGTTTATGAACTACTTCCACTTCAGCAGCTGCTGTTTCTTGTTTCTGTGTGTGTGTGTGTGTGTGTGTGTGTGTGTGGTCTGAAATCTGTTGATTGGTCAGTTTTTGCTTGCATCAGGTCCTCAAATTCCCTGCTGGATTTAAGTACTGGGGGGGAACAGGTCCAAGCTTCTTTAAAACACTACACGTAAAAGTCAGTGGTGTAAGGTGATACCTAATGCCTGCTTTCTTTCTTTCTTTCTTTCTTTCTTTAAATGTTTCTTTAGTGACTTACAATGTTGTCAGCTGTCCTGAGCACCAATGAGTCTTGCTATTAGAGTCATTCTGTTATAACACACTGTCATTGTCTCTATGCATCACTAACCTACTGTAGGTTTATGGCTTTGCTTCCAGACCAAGGACAGTGTCTCCACTGCTCACGCACACACACGCACACGCACACGCCCTAGACCTACTCAGCAGCTCTTTCTTATGAAACCGATAGAAAGCTCAATATCATCTCAGTCCTTCGAGCAAAGTGATTCTTGTGCTTGAGCTGATGAATAGCCCTCAAGAAGAAATGAATCTGTGGCACTCCAGAGCCTGCCTTCTCCAGTGACTCTGCCCGATTGCTTTTGTTCTCTCTCTCTCTCTCTCTCTCTCTCTCTCTCTCTCTCTCTCTCTCTCATACACAAACACACTGGCACCTCTTTGTCCTCTCTCTCTTCCCACCCCATGAAAACCGACCTGTAAACCGGTGCGAGAAATACTTGCACACGCAAGCAGCCTGTCCGTGTCCCTCTTCCAATCACGTAGCGTACAATCGTCTAGAACATGTACAACGTGTTGTTATGATCCACTTGGTTGTTCGACCATGCATGGGATTGCTGAGCTCTTTGTTTGAATTGAGCTTCTGTTTAAGTGCTGTTACGCAAGGTGCATTTCTTGGAAGTGACGGTTAAAGAGCGAGCTTCTGACTGGAGCTATGTAAATCATGCAGGGGAGCGTTGAGCTCAGGCAGGGAACTCAGAGAATGCCCTTCAACAGCTCTTAACAGACAAAGCTTCACTGATTAATGCTAATTGGCACAGTGTGTGTGTGTGTGTGTGTGTGTGTGTGTGTATACAGGTGTAAAATACACGCTACACCATCAAACATCAGACCAGTTCCTTTCCGTATCCAACATGCTCTCACTGTGCGTGTGTGAGTCTCACTAGCTCACCATTGTCCAGTCATTTTACCTCTCGACTTGTGCAGTGTCTCTGTGCTGGAGTGAAGAGGAGGCCCCACAGGGTGAAGTAACAACTAACACAAGTATCGAGTGTTGGAACATGCTGTCATTATTGCGTCTGGTGTAGTGATATCTCGCTCCCAAGAGGAAGTGCGTTAAATGAGCTTTTACATCCTGAATGATGTTTTATTAATTTCTGCGAAGAACCCGTTTAAACCTCGCCGAGTGGCGTGTGTGTGTGTGTGTGTGTGTGTGTGTGTGTGTGTGTGTGTGTGTGTGTGTGTGTGAAAATTAATAAATCGCTTTTCCTCGGCAGGCTGTGCTGTCTAGATTGATTTCGAGTCCGCAGCCACTCAGACAAAAGGCACGGTCGTCGATGTGATTTTTGTTTTTTAAACTATTCTCACAGATGATCAATATTTCAACACGAGTTTTGGTTGGAAGGCAGAAGACGGTGAAAGCGACTGGGCGGATTGGATCTTGGATTTCAAGATAGACCAACAGCGTGCCTCTCTTTACCCCTCTCTCTCTCTCTCTCTCTCTCTCTCTCTCTCTCTCTCTCTCTCTCTCTCTCTGTGTGTCTCTCCTCATTCTTCTGTCTCAGTTCTATCTCGCCCTACCTTGCTCTACCTTTGTACCTCTAACTGCCTCTATTTTCAAAGTCAATTTCAACGTACTTTATTGACATGATTGGTTACATACAATGTTGCCAAAGGTTCACGATAGAAAAGAATGGAGAATTAATAATAATAATAATAATAATAATAATAATAATAATAATTTAATATAATTATCTATCTCTATCTGCCTCTCTCTCTCTCTCTCTCTCTCTCTCTATACCCCTGCTTCTTTCTCTAATTCATGAGCTCCCTCTCTACCTCTTTCTCTCACTACCTTGCTCTGCCTTTGTACCTCTAACTACCTCTATACCTCTCTCTACCGCTACCTCTCTCTCTCTCTCTACTTTGACCTCTTGCTATCTCTTGCTACCTCTCTCTACCTATCTCCCTCTCTCCCTCTGTCTCTCTCCAGCGTATAAACTGCTCCTGAAATCAGTGTAGCCAAACAGAGCAGAGTTCTGTGTTGTTGCCTGTTTTTTTGGGGGGTTTTTTAAACTGCGTTAGTCTGAAAATCAGGGCTTTGCATTGTATGCAAATTCGACCTGCTTTTCTTGTTCCTGATTTCTGTAAGATTTGGTTAAGGTTACTCGATGGTTTATTTTGCACTGGAGCTTGTTTTAAACCATGGGATTGAAAACAATTCGTCCAACATGTCAGACTTTCCTGAAATGAACTCCTACAGCTGGGAGAGAGAAAAAAAAAGTCAACTTGATGCATCACTGCATCCCTGAAAAGCCTGCATTCTTTAGCGAAGTGTTTACATTCTTTACACCGTATAATTCTTGCTCAAAGCAGCGGTTCAGAGACATGCAGTTGGGGAGCGAAGGCCATGTTTGTACAGCAGTGTGGCCACAGTAGTGGTGACCCTACAGACCTGAAACATTCTCAGAAACCCACACATCTCTGCTTGCTTTCTGTAAAGCTCTGCCCCCTGTCAACAACCTCCTGTTGGCAAGATGTGTTGAGCTTGTGGACCAGGGTATTTTCCGTCAATCTTACTTCAAGCCCACCTGACCCCTACATTCATTACAACAATTCAAATCTTTCGCTGTTGAATACTAGAGTTCTGGATCCCTCACACTCCTCCTCTGTGTCTGTGTCTACTTCCTTCCCCTCTACAGCAGAGGCCCTCGGGATGCAATGTGTGAAAGGAGATCTCCTTTCATGTGCCTGCCTAAATGTGTCAGCTTGTCACCCCCCAGACTACCCCCCGTGGCGCATGGAGCATAGCGGTCAACGCCTGACTGGTGGGGATTACATCTGGACAACACACAGACACACCCGCTCGCACAGCAGGATTGCAGGCACACAAGCAAAGCCAACATGCACACAAATTCAGTTAGGTTAGGCTCAAACCACTCTGCATATACAGTACACACATCCAGACAGCACCCATGCACAGTCAGGCCTGACAGACAAGGTAAACATGTGCAGATATACAGTCTACAATTGCCATGGCAACACACACACACACACACACACACACACCATGTACGAATGGAGGGGGCGCGTTTGCCACAGTAGCACCTTATCATCAGCACAGCATGTCGTTAGTGTGTCACGCTGCTGCTGTCTGGACCACACACACACACACACACACACACACACACACTCTCTTTCTCTCTGAGGGAATGTCAAGGACTCTCTTCGCCTTGTCACAACCTTCACCGCTGAAACACGATGCAGTGCCTGTAACGAAACCTCGCTCACTCGCTGGTGCGAACATGAACTTGATCCATGTTCCTAATGAACTCATTAAAACCCAGGTATATTCTTAGCTTTTAACAGCACTTTGCCGCTTCAGCAGCATTCTTTGACCATTCAAGAAAAAAAAAAGCATGGCATGCTGGGTAACCTTATTGCACTTTGCCAGTGGCAGCTCAATTGGTAACTCCCTTCTTGGATAAGGCCTTAGAAAGTGTGTCGAGGGAGATAAGATGCCAGTGCATTAAGGGAATACGCCGGCTGCTTTGCTTCTTATGTAATCTCTCATGGGGTTTGCAGAGTCCATTATGCTCCCGCAGGTGAGACCGATGACTTTTGGACCAACAACGCTTACGCGCTGCTGTTAATCTTTAGATAGGACTCCAAAACGGTTTGCTTATTGATAAGTGGAATTGAAGTTTAAGACAGATGCCGAAGAAGGACATGAGAGTTGCTCGTCACTTTCCTTATGCCAAAATAATACAACTGAAGTGGGATTACTTGTGTTAGGGCTTTCATACGAATGCGGGTGGGTATTTTTCTCTCGCGCGTGTAGAAACCCCATCATTGTTCATTTCAAATTTAGAAGCCGTACACACTAATTCACACTAATTCCATATCTTCAGTAACCTCTTTATCTTGGACAGGGTCATCCACCAGCATGTTCTCCTTGTGCCTTGGGTGTTTCCTCCCCAAGTCCAAAGTAGGGCTGGACGATACATCATTATAATATTGATATTGTGATAAATGATTACGCAATACCCTTTTGTGAGATATCGTTGGTATGGTGATTTACATTTATTTTTTTTTTTTACATTTGTAATAATTACTAAACGGATGCAGTTGATTTGATGTCAGTTTCTTAACCTAAATCTTCTTTGTCTTTGTAGGAATTAAAGAAAACTATCGTCAAATGCAGTTGAACAGGTTTTTTTGTTGTGTTTATTTTACTACTGTTTTGCAGACAGTGTGTTAGCTAAATTATATATCATTATACACATGGTGTACTGTAGAAATGTCCTCAAGCATCGAGAGATCATACTGTCATATTGTCCAGCCCGAGTCCAAAGACATGCATTGTATTGTATGAATGTAGTGTATGAATGTGTGTGAGTGGGTGAATGTGCCCTGTGATGGGTTGGCACTGTTCTGCAGCAGTTGGTATGGCCTCGCCTGAGCCCTGATCTCATCACTGAGGCGACCTGTGATTACCTGCAGAGACAGAAATAAGTTGAAGCCAACGTCTGCAGAAGAACTGTGACAAGTTCTCTGAAATGCTTGAAGTAACCTGCTGGATAATTTACTTAGAAAACTGCTTGTTAGTGTGTCCGAGAGAATTGATGCAACTTTAACGGCAAAGGCTGGCCATGTTACATATGGACCTGATCTAATTTTTGCTGTTTCTGCTGAACAACACAGTAACACAGCGGGTACTATTCCTACTTCGCAATTACGGGGTTCCTGTTCCTGTTGTGGAGTTTCACATGTTCTCTGTGTATGTGTAGGTTTCCTCAGGATTCTCCACTTTCCTCACGCCTCCCAAAAATGTGCCAGTAGGTGGACTGGCTACTCTAAGTATGTAAATGTGTGTGTGATGGACTTGTACCGCATCCAGGGTGCATTCCTCAGCTTTCCACCCAGTTGTCATGGCTCTGACCATGTTGAAGTGCTTCCTGAAGATCAACAGATGAATGTTTAATGCTCATTATAGTGGTTCTATATTTAGAAACTTTTCACGTGCCTCCAATCTTTTTTTGGTACCATGCTGTAATATTTATATGAATTGTGTTTTAGCCTGTATCTCTTACAAAACAGGGTAACAACATCTGGTCAGCTGGACACTTCCTGCTGCGCAATTACTGCCTTCAGAGCACTCGAGCTGAACTGGGGCTCCAGCCAAGACTAAAGGAATTACGTTCCACTGTAATCTGTTCCATCCCAAGGTGCACGGAATCTTTACATGCTATAATCCGCCTTTGACACATAATCAATGAGGCAACCACCCACATGAAATTCATCTACTGCACTAGTGTCGTCCACTCTCTGTTGGCTTCGGTGCAGACATCGCTGTTACACATCTGCACAGTGTTAGCAATGCTTGGAGATTTATTCACTCGAATACCAAGGGCTCTCACACACCTTCTTTTCATATCAGCTGGCCAAGAAATAAGGCAGAATTTCATTCTCTAGATCCGTAGAGACGTTCAGATTGGGTTGCTCACAGTTCGGCGTCCCCTGGCTGTGCCATAATATTAATATCATCTCAATATCACAGTTTTAGAGTGAATATACTGATGCTGCTACAGTCTTGGAAAACCCGTACACTGTATAATTTTGTCATCTCCATTGTTCCTCTAGTGCTCACTGTTTTACAGTGTAATTGAAACAATAACCCTAGTTTAATGCATTAGAGAGGCTTTCAAACATTTCTAACCCAAACTTTTTATGTGCTGTATTGATGTGGCGAACTTTAAAGGTTTGAATGCGTTGTATGTACAAAGACTTCTAATAGACAAGTCATACTCCTAATTCATATAGACGTATCACTTGTGAGTTGTTTTGTTTTTGATGAATTGATGCAGACATTTTCCATTCCCTTCTGCTCAACCCATGTTGTGATTCTCAAGAGTTCGCTTCAAATTCCACTCGGTAAGCCCTTGGTTTGAGCCTTCCAGCGCTTGGGTGGTGCCGTTAGTGGAGTGGAGCTGGGCATGCTTGCCTTTTAAAGGCCAGACAATTTGTGTTCTCACAGAAAGAGTGCGGCTGCAAAAATGAGACTGTAAACCAGTTTTGGTTTGGAGAGGGTCTTGTTCCCTGACATGTGCTTCTTGGCAGCTCACCATATAACCCGTGAGAAAGAAACATAGGAAACGTTCACAGTCTGATTAATAACACACATGATTTCTGGATGAGTAGAAAAATCTTGGGGGAAACCATATCATTTTAGAGCTAATGATGCTACTTAATCAAGCAATAACATTTATACACTAACAAAAAACAAACAATCATCAATCAACTAAACACAGAGCCTGTCTCATTAATTCCAGTAGATCATATCAGATGAATGTTAGTGGTCCGGCCTTGCCTGAGTACTCTTGTGGTACTCTTAAGAGTACTTGGCACCAACATTCTGCTGCAATTGCAGCTGTAATCAAAATGATTCAACCCCCATTGCAAATCAGGTTTATTGTCAAAATTCGCAGACTTCCAGCTGTTTGCAGTGAACAAATCAAACAAAAGCAAATTAAATAGTTCAAGACAACGAATGCGTCAAGTGTTTTCCCCAAATTCAACTAAAGATGCAACTTATGACCTCTCCAGTTTCAAAAGTATTCAACCCCTTCTTGTTGAGCATCTTTAGTACTTAGTAGAGCACCGTTTTGCTGTTATGACCTGCTGCAAACGAGATGCAGAGACAGACACCAGCTTCTGGCAGCGTTCCTGAGGAATCTTCTCCCATTCCTCATGAGCGATAGTCTCCAGTTCAGTAATATTCTTGGGTTTGTGTGCTGCGATCGCCTTCTTCAAATCCCACCAGAGATTTTCTATGGGGTTCAAGTCAGGTGACTGTGATGGCCCTGTAGAATCTTCCAGGACGTCTTCTGTGACCAAGCCTTGGTGGAATTTGAGGTACGCTTGGGATCATTGTTCTGTTGGAAAGTACAGTGATGTGCAAGCTTGAGCTTCCTCACTGACAGCATGACATTTTCTCCAAGGATTTCCTGATACTATAATGAATCCATCTCGCCTTCAACATGTTGCGGGTTTCCAGTGCCAGAGGATGCAAAGCAGCCCCAGAGCATCACCGAGCCACCACCATGCTTGACTGTGGACAGAGTGTTCTTTCTTCTTCCTCCAGACATACCGCTGATCCATCGTACCGATAAGTTCCAGTTTTGTTTCATCGCTCCACAGAACAGAATCTCAAAACTTCTGTGGCTTGTTTAGATGATTTTGAGGTGACTTTTCCTGTGCTGTGGGGTCAGTAGTGGTGAACGTCTTGGAGTTCAGGCATGGAAACTTTCTGCATTTAGTATGTGTCTTACTGTGCTCACTGAAACCTCAGTGCCTGATGCCAGCAAGTCTTGCTGCAGGTCTTTTGCAGTCACTCGAGGGTTTTTCACAACCTGCCTTCTCAGAAATCTGGTTGCAGCCATTTGATAGCTTCCTTTTTCTGCCCATTTCAGGAATTTCAAGTATTTTCTGGCCCTAGCCAGTTCAGGTATTTCATGTGTTCCAGCTCAAGCACACTTAGTGTAACTAATAAAGTCCTTGATTACTTGTATCAGGTGTGCTTGAGACAACACCTGGTTTACATATTTGTGATGTTGTGAGAGATTCTATTCAGGGGTTTAAATAATTTTTAAACTGGAGAAATCATTAGAAGTTGCATTTTCAGTTGAATTTGGGGAAAACACGTGAAGAGTTCATTGTGTTGAACTACTTCAATTGCTTTTGTTTGATTTGTTCACTGTAAACAGTCTGTACATTTTGACAATAAACCTGATTTGCATTGGGGGTTGAATACTTTTGATTGGAACTATATATGCAGAACACATGACCTGTCCAGGGTGTATGTTTTACAGTGAAATGCTTTGCCCCAGTGAGCCCACCACAAATCTCTAGAACACGCATTTTATCCTTCGCTCTCTCTCACTCACACATATGTACATTTCATGTCTCCAAGCCCGTAGTGCACTACAGCAGCAGGCAATAAAGTCCAAACAATGATTTCTCACTCAGGACTGAACAGTCACTCTATATCAAGGTCAATATCTTATTGGATTTGTCTCTGTATTTAAATGCTACATCAATATAATTGTCTTTTTGATAGAAATATATATCCTATGTGTGTGATTGTGCCCTGTGATGGACTGGCACCCTGTCCAGGGTGTACCCCGCCTTGTGCCCGATGCTCCCTGGGATAGACTCCAGATTCCCAGTGACCCTGAAAAGGAGTAAGCGGTAGAAGATGGATGAATGGATGGATATCCTATAATTTAGTTGGTATTATGTTGGTAAAGAGCCAATATAAAGGCTGTATTTACACTGCAGGTCTTGATGTCCATTTCCGATTTTTTGACAATATCCGATTTTTTTGGACGACCCACTTAAATCTTATTTTAAAAGGGACCCATATACGATATCTGCATATACACTATACATGTCATGAAACATCCCAAAGTAGAAATCACTGGAAGCTTAGGCAGAATTGGCTAAATTTGCAATGGACCCAGACGAAAATATAATACAAGCTTTTGCTTTCCGCACCATATTTAACCAGCACCAGCTTTTTCACTGCATCGACAGGGGAATATCCGATCTGTCCACTTACATCGCAGACGCAAACGCACGTATCTGATTCACATTGGATTTATTCCCATGTATGAATGAGGCCTGAAACGGATCTGAGAATATCAGAATCCATGCGCTTTTTTTCTGCTTACACGTTCATGGGTCATATCCGATCTGTGCCATGTGGGAGGAAAAAACAGAACTGGGTCACATGAACGGTGTAGTGTAAATGCTAAGTGAATAATGAGAATAGGAAGTGGTTGAGAGTAGGGATTTAATGCAATGCAATGCCACTATCTATTTAAACCATAAATGGGCATGTCCAAAACCTTGCTTTTTTAATATCACAATGCTCTCAGAAATGGATAAATCTGGCTCTGATAGTTCTTCAGCCTCAGCTGCCTCACTCAAGTTGTTCATAACTGATCTCAGCTAAAGCTTTGCTCAGGACTGTTTTTTTATGCCACAGTGGTTATCCTATACACGGTCACTGGGAGCCTGGAGCCTATCCCAGGGGACTCGGGGCACGACGTGGGCACATCGCAGGGCACAATCACGCACACTATGGACAATTTGGAAATGCCAGTTAGCCTACATATATCCTTGGACTGGGGGAGGAAACCCTCGAAGCACAAAGAGAACACTCAAACTCAGCACACACAGGTGGAGGCAGGGCTCGAACCCCCATCCCTGGACCTAGACAAATGAGAAACCAGTCTAAACGAAAT